>CM028130.1:1190802500-1192002500 GCA_016271365.2 Neoceratodus forsteri | reverse complement strand
ATGTGACAGACGTCTACCCAGAATCTACATTTGGAAGTTCAGTAAAGGAATTGTTCAGTTTCCAGAGAAATGGCCGGGTATGGGCTGTGGGAGCTGGAGGTAGGTGGCCCCCCCATCTTTAGTGACCAGGTCCACCTCTACGGATTTCTTCTGTGGATTTCTACTTTACCTCAGGCACTTGGCCAGTGATGAGGGAAGTACCCAGACGTGGGACTGTAAGGAAAATTCTCTCTAGGAGTTGAAGACTCTAGTGTGGTTTGGGGAGCCACAACAGGATAATTGGTTCATTCCTCAAATGGACCGTGGATCAAGTGGCCGGCAGGGAGCCGGGCCAGTGGGGAAAACCCAAGTAGTGTACAAATTGGGCTGTGTACCCAAAGCTGCGTGCAAGTCCGGGCTGTGTGCCTGGTGGGTTTAGAGCCTGAGGGCTGGAAATAGTGATAAAGTGTTCTGTTGTCTCTAATCTGCATTACCAGGAAATGTAGCCCCATGGAGGTCCATCTATGCTTTGTTTGTTCACCTTGGAAGTGAATAAAAGCCACACTGAAGAATCCCATTCCTGGTTCTGGACATTACAGTTATTGCTTCCTGTGTTCGGATTTACTTGGGTGCCCCTGTTCAGAGTAGCCAAACCTACGTCCCCCTGTGCCGAGTAACCTCATCCTCTCCGAACCCAGTCCCCACCAGGTACTGCTGTCAGCTTCAACAGCATGCCACCTGTCGTTTTGCTAAAAAGGCAGGGGTGAGGGGTTACAGTAGAGGAAGCAAATGACAATATTACCATGTGTATTCCAGGCAGTCATATTTGGGAGGCGGTCTTGGGGAAAGGGGTGGTGGGTGCACATCTGCCAGAAAGTTTAAGAACCAACATGACTAGAAAAGAACTTGCAATTGTAGTCACATAATGTGAATGGCCGCTCCAGTCCCATTAAGTATACTAGAGTCCTGTCGCACCAGACTTGGTATTCATCCAAGAAACCCACTTATCAAGGGTAGAGCATGAAAGTTAAACAAATTAGGGTTCTCCTTGGTGTTTTACTCCTCATTTGAGGCGGTAGGAAGAGTGGTGGCCATCCTGGTCCCCAGACATACCACATTTGTAGAGCAGGGACAGTGGGCTGACCCTGAGGGACAGTTGACAATCGTACAAGGCCTCCTTAGAGGCAAGGAGGTAACCTAGCAAATTTATACCTTCCTCCCGGCAAACCTCACTATTAAGAAGCTCCTTGACAAAGTTGTCACCATGACTAGTGGCAACTCCTGCTCAGAGGGAACTCCAACATAACCCCAACCCAAACTTAGACTTCTACTAGGATGGCTACCACCAGGCAACCCCAGCACACAGGCTGTTTAAGTGGTTCTCCCAAGAGGTGGGATGGGAGGACACATGGGCTTCCTACACCTAGAGCACGTGGTTACACCCATTTCTCAGCGGTGCATGGCACGTACTGAGGACTGATTTGTGCTATACACAGAGGGAGTATTTGGCTTCCCTCTGTGCATGCGCTCTGGGGAATATAGCGATATCAGACCATGCTCCTGTGATCAGCCAGTGGGACTCTGAGTTACAGCAATGGAACACCCGGTGGAGATTTAACCCATACTACCTAAAAGGGGAACAATTCAAGGAATTTCTGGCAGACTCCATAAAGGATATCACTGGAGATAATGCTAGTCTGGAAATCTCCATTCTCTCCTCTGGGACACCCTGAAGGCAGTTCTCCATGACCACCTCATTAAGAACACTGCCCAATCAGAAGGGCATGTAAGAAAACAGCACCGCCTTCAGGACATACTACATTTTTGCAAATAGCCCATCAGCAAGGGATACCTCCTTCCTACCTCAACTTAAATCAGTAAAAGCAGGAGTTAGATGCCTTCAACCTCCAACAGGCGGAAATAGTCTTGACGTTTCAGCGGCAACACTATCATGAGGTAGGTCCTAGGGCATCCAGACAGCTGGCTTATAGGCTCCGAAAACAAAAACAGACCTCTACGATTCCCTCCATAATACACCCAGTGACAGGCACACACCACACCAGCCTTCACGAAATATCTGCAGCCTTTACCGCATATTACCAGACACTATATAACCCAGAGAGAGAGAGAGACCCCGAACCCCATTGAAATTACCAAATTTTTAACAAATCTATCCCTACCTACACCTACTGAGGAGCAACAGCAGCAGCTCGTGGACCCAATAACGGCAAGTGAGGTGGCAAACACAGTCATTGGGTCAAAAAATTGAAAGTCCCCTAGCCCAAATGGCTATGGAGCAGAATTCTATAAGGCCACTAGAGAACAGGTTCTCCCCATATTGCAGGACGGCTTTAATGAAGTTTTCACTGGTGAACCCCCTTCCGAGTTGGTCATATGCAGCCATATCTAACATACTGAAACCGGAAAAGCTACTTGCAGTGTGAATTATATAGGCCTATCTCAGTATTTTATTTTTTTTCCTCCCTGAGCCACCAGCTGCCCGGTACTTTCGGCCCGCCACAGACTCCGCCTTCATATCGGCCGCGAGCCTCAGATACCCGTGGCTTCCCCCCACGGCGGGGCTGCGGAGATCCCCCTACACATCGCAGTCTTTGGGATAGGTCGGAGGGCTGGCTTGAGGGGCTAATTGAAGCTATGGCGGGCTTCACTGAAGGCAGCCAACAGCTGTCCTTTTTCCGGTTTTCTGGGGGAGGCAGGGTTGTGCAATGACGTCAAGTGTCCGCACCGCCTCCTGTGCGTGCTAGAGCCGGTAGCTGTGTGACTCCCGGCCTCCGCCAGGGGTCATCCATGCACCGGCATCTTCCCCACTGGAGAAGGAGCAGTCCTAGGGACACTCTATCCTTCTCCTGGCGGCCCTCCAGCGACCCTGGTCCATTCCCGAACCCAGGTCGCTGGCATCACAAGCGGAAATCCAACCGCCTGCCGACGGGCCGGCTTAGGGCCTATCTCAGTATTAAACACTGACTATAAATACTTTATGTCGATCCTGGTACACAGGCTGGATAAGATCCTTCCTCCGGATGGGCCTAGACCAGACAGGTTTTATTAGGAAGCGCCAACCTCCAACATTGTCTGTTGCACCCTGCACCTGATCCAGGCTATGCAGACCAGCGACGCGTCTGCAGTCCTTCTCAGCTTAGATGCTGAGAAGGCCTCTGACAGAGTGTCCTGGGCATTCTTATATGCCACCCTAGACAAGATGGACTTCCCTAAGCCACTTACTACAGCACTCCAAAACATATATTCAGCTCCCCAGGCCTGTGTAGAAGTCTCCAGACACCACTCAGATTATTTCCCCCCAAAGAGAGGCACTCGGCAGGGTTGCCTGCTGTCCCTGCTGTTGTTTGCTGTTTACACTGAACCCCTAGCGCAGGCGCTTAGAGAGTTGACTACCATAGAGGGCACTGTGGTTGGAGGGGCGGATCATCACATAGCTTTATATGCGGATGATGTCCTCTTGTATTTAACTAACCCTCCCACCTCACAGCGAACAGCAGTCCAAATTATAGAAAAATTCAGAGCTGTCTCAGGTATAAACTGAATGCATCCAACAGAGAGTACCTTACCTTCCATCTTCAACCCACAGACACCCTCTGAAAGCTGTTCCCCTTTAGATGGGCGTTAGATAAAATGAAACACCTTGGAGTGTACCTCTCCAGAGACCCTTCCTCTGCTTTTAAGAACAAATACCTCCCCTCTTTACTCAAATGCAGAAGGATTTTCTTAGGCGGTGTTTATTACCCTTAAATTTGGCTCAGATAGTAGAGGTGGTGAGGATGGTTACGCTCCCCTGAGTGTTGTATCTATTTCAGAACATTCCCCTATTTTTGGCACATAAAGTATTCAAGGAATGGAACAAAGTTATATCCAGAGTCATCTGGGCAGGGTGTTGCCCCAGAATAAAATTGGCCACTCTGTTTCTCCCAAAGGAGAAGGGTGGCTTGGCTCTACCTAATCTATAATTGTACTTTTGGGCATCCCACCTTGTATTTATACTGCGCAAATATCTGCGAGTGACAAGTGCCAGATGGCAGGAGATCGAAGACACAATATATCGCAAAGCTAAGTGCTGCCCTGTACCATCTAGAACATACTCTTAAGACTAGCCAGGACGCCGTACCCCTGGTTCCTAAACCAGACCCAAGTGCAGCTTGACATATGTAAGATGTTACATCTGACCCCTTATCTAGGCCTGCTCTGCCCCATAGCAAACTTGGAGCACTTTGTACCAGCCCACACTGACAATGCTTTCCACCGCTGGGAGCATTCTATGTTGACTCACTTGTTCCAACTGATGATGGGAGAGGTTTTCAAATCATTCAAGCAACTCAAGTAGGAGTTCCACGTAGGACAAAATGATTTTTTTCGGTATCTACAAATTCAGCACTACTACTACAACCTGCCCTTGGGAGCGCGCCATCCGCACGTATACCCCACTATTATCTCTACCATTGTCTCAATACTACAAACTAAGAACTCAGAGCACCTGGTCTCAGTATTGTATGGAGCGTTGCTTAATTCCTCGGGGACTCCACTGAATATATCCTCCTAAGGTGGAATGAAGAGCTAGAGTTGCAGATTTCTCTTCAGCAGTGGCTCCTATCTTGTAGAACGATCTCCAAAATTACTAACTCACTGAAGTGGCATGAGTTCTCATGGAAACATCAAATTAGTTTTTCGGCCCAAAGATAACTGTCCACTTCCAGGTACCCAGCACAGCACAGTGCTGGAGGCAGTGTGATGACAATGAGGCACACCACTCACACATTTTCTGGACATGCCCTAAGCTTTCCCTTTATTAGAGATGTACAGACAGAATTTGAAGAAACATTTTCTGTCAATCCACCTAACAGCAGAAGTATTTTTATTCTGCATCCTCCCTGTAGGCCTCTGAGACAGACATGCTCAATATCTGATGGGCATCCTGTTGATAGTAGCCAAGAAGGCATCACCAGGGTGTGATTTACCAATAGGGTCCCCACTGTGGGAGAGTGGCAATCTATAGTTATACAAATATGCAAGATGGAAAGGATTGCACATATGCTAAATGGTAAACAAGATCTGTGCTTCAATAAATGGAACAGGTGGATTATGTATGTGATGTTGAAAGATCCCGAGTTTGTGCCCTAGGTGTAGGAGTAATGTGTGTGATGGGGTTATGAGGAGATAGAGAGGCTCTACAGCTGAGCCTGAGCCCCCTCATTAATAGGGGTGGACCAGCAGTTTACCCATACCACAGGCGAGAAATGGAGCTCAGGCCCTTTCTGTAGACAAGTGAGGCCGTGTGGCCTCCCCACCATTGCCCATGCCTGAGAACGAGGTCACCTCCAACTGGTAAGGTTAATATGGCAGGGAGTAGTCTGGGGAAAGCAAAATATTGCGCTAGTGTCTTTCATCAAGATTGATATAGCCCCTCCGTAGTCTGTGTAAGGAGAGCTCCTCCACGTATGAAACTTTTTCCCTACCTCCTGTAACTGCATGGCTACATGAAATAAGAATTCACACTACTCAGAATGTATAACTGGAATGATATAAGAGTTGCTGTCGCCTGTAAAAATGTTAATAAAGATTACGCTACAAAAAAAAAAGAATCAAGTCTACTGGGAGTGGCTCCGAGCCTGGTCCTGCACCAGCAGCAGCAAAAGAGAGTACTGGTGATCGAAAGGAGCTAGAGGAGCTAAATGAGGAGAAATATGTTGATGGCACTTTCCAGTTGCAGGACTATCAGGTGGTTAGGGTTAACCCCAGGCCTTACCATTGCTCTATAATCACCTCAGCAGACAACACCCACAGCTCCTGGTCCAGGCTAAGAGTCTCCAGACCCGGATGGATGGGTTGAACTCTAGTGACCCATTAAACTTAAAGTATCGATGGGGGATATGGCTACCAATGGGATAAGCCAGGAGGACCAGTGTGAGAGACCTGCCAGAGTGAGCCAGGCCAAAAGGTGGTCCGCGAGGAGGCTACAAGTAGAGTAAGGCAAGGCAAGGCAAATTTTATTTTTAGGTGCCCAATCCTGGAGGCTCGGGCGACTGCATAATCAAATAAATCAAAAACAGTTAAAACACAATAATTAAAATGCAAATCAATTAAGCATATATAAAAGCAGACCGCCAAAATGGGAGGCCTGACTTAGCAGCACATTTCTGAAGGGCCATTCTTTCAGAATATCTAAAGAGCAGTATCTAAAAGACAGTGTCTGGGAATGTCTGGCTGAATAAAAAGGTCTTGAAGCAGGCTTTAAATACCTCAACTGAAAGGGCATCCCTTACTGATGGAAAAGCGAATTCCACAGGATGGGGCGCACACTAAAAGCTCTGTCGCCAGCATTTTTAACCTTGTTCTGGGAATTGCAAGGAGGCCCCTAGAGGAGGACCAGAGGGAATGCACCAAGGCAGCAGGTGTTAGAAGGTCCTACAGGTAGCCAGGGCCCAGTCCATTTAGGGCCTTAAAGGTGAGCAAGTACACCTTAAAAAGAACCCTCCACTGAACTGGCAGCCAGCACAGTTCATGCAGCACTGGAGTGATGTGGCAGTATTTTGACTGCCCTGTCAACAACCTGGCAGTTGCGTTCTGCACTAGCTGCAGTCGGCAGACGGTACCTCCAGAGACCCTGAGGTAGAGCGATTACAGTACTCAAGCCTTGATGTCACAAAGGCGTGTACCAATGTGGGAGATCCATGAGCGAACTAGGTCTTTCATCCTAGTGATATTCCACAGATGGTAAAAGCTGGTCCGATAACAGATGACACCTGGATTGAGTGTCAGTCCACTGTCGAGGATAACGCCAAGACTGTGCACCCTAGAGGAGGTCTTCAATGGCAAAGACCCCAGAAACTGTTCAGTCTCTGCACCAGAGGCCATCCTATCACGCCTCCTGTTCTACTCCACCACCAATACCTCCGTCTTATCGGGGTTCAGTCGCAACCAGCTGGAGGCCATCCAATCATTAATCTCAGACAGACGGTTGTTCAGCACATCCACTGTACTGGATGTCCCGGTGGCAAAGGATAGATACAGCTAGGTATCATCGGCATAGCAATGAAAATCCAGACTGTACTTCCTAAAGATCTCACTCAGGAGCAGCATATACACAGCAAACAACATTGGTGACAAGACCGAACCCTGAGGTACTCCACAAGACGGAAGGCTAGGTGAGGAGAAGAAATTACCCATCACTATCCTTTGCCTTCTGTTTGTGAGATATGACTCAAACCAGCAGATGACAGTGCCGGCAAGTCCACAAAATTCCCTCAGGCAGTCGAGCAACACACAATGGTCCACCATATCAAAAGCTGAGAAGAGATCAAAGAGAATGAGAATTGTCCCCTCTCCTTGATCTCTCGCTTGGAGGAGATCATTATGTACCCGAACTAACACGGTTTCCATACTATGCCAGGCACAAAACCCAGACTGGAGAGGCCCATAGATATTAAAGGCCATGAGGTGTTCCTCGAGCTGCTGCACCACAATCTTCTACAACATTTCCCAAGAATGGAAGGTTGGAGACAGGACGGCATTCGCCTTGGACGTCAGGGTCTAAAGATGGTTTCTTCAAAGGGTCTCACCAGTGCCTCCTTCAAGGCATCTGGGAAGACCCTCCTCACAGAGCACCGGACAATCAAGACGAACACCAGGCCTACAGAATCAACACATCTCATTAAGAAACAAGTTGGCACTGGGTCCAGTTCACAATATGTATGGCTTTAGTCTTGAAACAATCTCAATGACCTTAGCCACCTCCACTGGTTTAAACTCCCCCCAACCAGGCGAGTGCTCTTTGGACAGCAAGGGCAACCACTGCTGGCCACACCACGGCTCACTGGCAGAACTCCCTGCCTGATAGCAGACACTCTGTCTGAGAAGAACCAAGCAAACTCATTGCACAAAGCATCTGAAAAAACCTTTTTTGGCTGTAGACAAGCTGGATGTAACAGCCTGTCCACAGTCCGAAAAAGCAAAGCTGGTCGGTTCTTCCTGGCGGCAATCTCCTTGGACAGGAACACTGCCTTTTACAGTTGACTGCCCCAGTACAAACCACAGTGTGCATGCAGGGCCAGTCTGTCCACCTCCAGCCTAGACCTCTGCCAGCAGCGCTTAACCTCCGACCCATGATCTTATCGCCTTGAGCTCCCCATCAAAACAAGGGACCTCAAGTGAGAGGATCTGGGTCGACACGGACCGTGCAAGGGAGCTGAATGCCTCAGGTATCACCTTATTATAGGTGGTGACTGCTTCACCTGTGCCCCTGTGCATGCACTGCCCACACTAGATAGGTCAACTATCGCCAGGAAACCCTCTGTTCAAAACTACAGGGTGGAAGCTACCATCTCTGCAAGGGAGGGCTCATGGGGGCATGAGCAAGAACTCCATCACAGAGTGATCAGACCACAGGACCTGATCAGTCTTAAGATTGTCTAACTCAAGCCCCAGAGAGAAGACCAAGTCCAACATGTAACCGCACTGGCGGGTCACAGTAGAAACTTCTGTGACAGGCCCAGAGATTACATCATCTGCAGGAGGTGGTAACCCAACATGGACAATCGTTGTTAGCCCAAACACTGCAGTCTCCCAAAATTAAACACCTGGGGCCTCCAATGTTTCACCAATGATGAAGTCGGCTACCTCTTGCAGGAACTCTTCTGCCCCAGGGGCGGTAAATCAGGAGGATCCGCAACCTGTGCTCGAACCACCACGGATGGCCACACATTCAAACAAGCTCGATGTTCTCACTGGGTGCACAGTGAAGCCTAGATCAGATCTAAAACAGATGGCCACACCCCCGCGCTCCACTCTGGAGCAGTGTGCCATGGAGTACCGGGGCAGGGGGATGGCAGACTCTAAAACCAGGCCAGCAGCGTCCCCACTCAGGTCTCCGTAATGCGTGCCAGATCGACTGCATAAACCAAATCTGCTATAACTGTGGTCTTATTTCCGATTGATCTGGCACTGCACAGCACTGCCCTCGGGGGATTTAAGGACAGTGCAGCCCCTCTGGATGCCTGCCCACTCGGTCTGGTGGGAACTCTGGGGACGGGAACCAGACATGTCTGGTTCTCTCTAGGACCAGTCGAAACCCAGGGCACCTTCTACACTTAACCACCTCTATCCTGCCCCCCTCCGGTGTGCACGAGGCACCCCGCCATAACCGACCAGTGCGACAACTCCTAATCCCGACCTCCCAACAGTGGCATGCTGTTGTGTTAGAAACTGGGAGGTCGATGAAAGGCTGCAAGTCAAAAAGCTGGGACGCCCCATACACAATTCTCACCCGCCTCAGACCCCTAGACACCCCCAGACACAAGTCGACTCACTTAAGCCCCAGAGCAGCAAGGAAACTACACTAAGTAAATAAGACACACACACACACATCAAACATACATTAATACAGAAAAAACTCAACCACACACACCACATACACAGCGGCTAACTCCCAACACCCCTCCCCAGCAACCCACTACCCCAACACCAAAGCAAGAAAATGCAAGGTATCCAGTCATTAATCTCAGGAGAGCAAGTAATCACACTGAATTCAGCAATACTGCCCTATTTGCCAGGGCATAACATATTATCAGTAACAGCAATCAGTTCAAGCACCCAAAAAGAGTTACACAGCCCAGAAAACAGGCCAGAGACCCTCTCACAGACCCTAGTCAATGAGGGCAAGATGCTATCAGTGAGCTAAACCAATACAAAGCAGGAGAACTAAACAAGCAGGGCCATTCCCAGTCACAATCAGAGCAGCTCTCACCAGCACTGTAGGGCTAGAAAGAAGTTTATTTCCCGGTAGATGGCTCAGAGTTCCAAACGAACAGCACAGTCTAATCCCCAATGATGGTCCAGTATTGAAGAATCTGTCAGATGTAGTCCCCAAATCCACACAGTCGGCCAGCCAAAGGAACGGGCCGGTGGCAGCACAGGCCGACTCCACACCTAGCACAGGACCATGGACCCAAAAAACGAAGATCAATCCTTCCCACAGGAAGAATTATGCAGCGATGCCCTCTACGCCCACGCTCCCCTGGGAAGGTCACAACAGGAACCAGGACACTGCCGAGCAATGATAGGCCCCCTCATGTGATGCTGAGAGAGGCACCTACCACCACAGTTCACAGTCCTTGGCACTGACTGTACCAACGGACGGCACACTTGTTAGGTCCGGGTCCACAAAGAGGGGTATTGGCAGTCCACTGGACCCCTCAGAGAGAGAGAGGGCACCCACGTTCAGGTAATCCACTCTGCTCAGCACAAATTGAGACTGCGATTGCTTAGGACACCAGGTAGCCCGGAAGACAGGAGTCATCAGCTGTTGAGAAGCTCTGCTGCAAGTTGCACCTCAAGGTAGTACAGTCCTCGCCACTTATTTTGCCCGTGGTTTATACGGGCAGTCATTTTGGGGGTGGGGGCAGACTGTGTTTTCCATTTGCCACCTAGACAGACTGCAATGCAAAAATGCTGGTTATAGCACTCTATGCCCACCTTCTATTTCGGGCAGACTAGCTGCATGCTGAAGTGTGATTTAACATGAACTAAAAGCTAACAGCTAATCTGCTCAAAATAGAAGGTGGGCATATAGTGCTAACTAGCTGATAATCAGTCCTGGCAGTACGATTGCTTGATAGAAGTAGCAGCAAGGAGAGAGGTCTGTGTGTAAAAGAAGACTCCATCTCTGTATGGCTGCTTTGGTTCCAGTATTTGAATATAAAGACAGGGTTCTTCTGCACGAATAACAGAGCACTGGAGGATCTGTTCAATAAAAACTAATGGTGCACTGAAGGTGCGGTATGGCAGGAGCAGAGTTACAAATCTGAAGGATCTCCAGTGTGGCAGGAGCAGAGTTATGGTAGATGTGGCAGAGTAGGCACTGACAGCATCTCAGAGCAGAACGTGGGAAAAATTTGGGAGATTGGACAGACTCTTCTTTACTCACGAACTAAGAGCAGTGTTACTGTACTGGGGGGCGGGATACGTTTCCTGGACTTATGCTGAAGATATTTTCACCGTTAATAAATAAAGATTAGCGGCAGTAATTAGGGGTTAATCAGCGTGGTGTTCTGTTCTGCACCAAAAAAGAAAAAACACTGCTTTTGGTTATTTCGGCCACTCCTTACAACGGGCAGAATCTGCTTACACAGATGCGCCCATTATAAGCGGCTTTGACTGCAGTAGAGGTGATCACAACTCTAGCTACAAAACAAAAAGCTAAATCCTAATGCTTCCTCACTAAACTGCCCTGCCCAACACTTACCCTTACTTTACTTTAACCCTTACTAACCCCCTAACTTCCCAGAGCTGTTAATTTTTCCAGTCAAAAACACTTGCTGGAGGTTGAAGACTTGCAAATTCACTCTCCTAAGACTAAGCTAAGGAGGTAAAA
Organism: Neoceratodus forsteri; assembly: GCA_016271365.2. Taxonomy (NCBI): domain Eukaryota; kingdom Metazoa; phylum Chordata; order Ceratodontiformes; family Ceratodontidae; genus Neoceratodus; species Neoceratodus forsteri. The sequence continues at coordinate 1,191,991,123 of CM028130.1, read as the reverse complement.
CAAAGTGAGCTACAGAATAAAACAAAATAACTCAGCTAGCAGGAGGAGTGCTCCCTGTAGAGGCTAGCACAGCTCTGCCACCATCTTGCCTCCTCCTCATGAACTATCCCTATGTGCCAGAATGGATATCGGACATCATCAAGGAGATGAGGGAGGAACAGATCTTTATGAACAGATGGAACGCTTAAAGAATCGTCCCGGTGGAGGAGGTGCCCCATCTCAGCAGTTGATTCAGCAGGCAGGGTCGACGTGTCATACAGGGTCTGACCTAACATTATTCAAACATTTCGCCTTGGTCCAGGACTTGGCTGGGACTCAGACCAAATATTACATTCTGGACCGGGATTCCTTCGGGGATGCGACCACCAAGCCAGATCCAGAATATTACCTCCCTCCAGGTGGGGAGCCTGCAACCTAGGCCTTCTGGAGTTTTGGACTTATGAACTGCGCCAGGACAAATGTGGTTGCCCTTAGGGAACAACCTAAATTGTCAAGGGGATTCCAGAGGGAAAGATACAGTGGGCAGGACTGGCTGGGGGAAGGGGGTAGGTAGACAGGTAGGCTCAGGTAGCGGAGGGGATGGGGTGGGGTTATGATGTCATCTCATGATGATAAAATGACAAGGTAGGGGTCAACAGGTAAGGATTGGATGAGGGAGGGAGGGTTGAGGGGTATTTAAGGGCCGGCAGAGCAAGAGATCCCCCTCTTTTTGCTGGGACCTGAATTTGGCATCTCAGCACTTTAACTGGCAAGATTTCAAGGGTTTCTTTTGGAGGTAAGGTAGAGGTTTAGGTACTGTTGTGGGGGATCGAGGGGAAGGTTAGGACCTGCATAGGGTAAATTGTGTTTTTGGATGCTTTGAGGGAAGGAGTAGCAGAATTAGAAAAATTGTGAACACGTGGTGGGAGTAGGGGCATTACAGCCTGTATGGGCCTGGTCATCAGAGCGGGGGAGGGGGGTTGGTTCGCAGGGAGCCATTAGGGAGGGAGCACTATAGCGAGGGAGCATACATATACACACATATACATACATACATATAAATATGATAGACATACGTTGAAAATGTACCTGAAGATGCAGAAGGTATCACTGGTGGGCGATGGAGCCCAGAGTTAAACAGAGGAGCGCAGAGGGCCAGGAGCAATGGCATGCCGCCCCCAGAGCTTCTGGCTGGCTGTGCCGCATGTTGAAGGGACCGAGCAGCTAGTTCTTCTTCGTGCTGCTGTTGGCTGGGGCTTCTAAGTGGCTGTGCTTTTGTGGTGCCGGGCGGGTCGCATGCGGGAAGGAGTCGGGCAACTTGTTTGGGACACTGCCATTGCAATTGGCCGGCTGGGTCACATGCCGGAGGGGGTCAGGCAACTGGTACCTTGTCTGCGGGGCTGCTGCTGCTTGCTGTGTGGCTCCTGTAGGGCAGCGGCCTTCTTTCTGGTGCCGGGGGTGGGGTAGGGTAATAGAGAGAGAGCCGGGTGCTGGGCACTTCGTGACGCCATAGCCCATGAGGAGGTTGCTGGATGGGCACCCAGCAGGCGAGCGCTGAGGGATGTGAGCCTCGGTGGGTCCGTGTTCGAGGCCGTGCGCCCAAATGTTTTGAGAGGAAAATGGGCGCATGGCTGGGGAACAAAAGGAGGATGAGGTGTCTGGGACGAGGCTGCAACATGGTGAAGAGCCTGGCAATGAGGGTAGGCCTTAACGAGGCCTGTAACTGCAGCGGAGCTTAGGAATTTGATGGTCGCGTATGTGCAATACGGCAAGGGAGCAACACGCATGCGCAGCCAGGCTGGTAGAGGCCATATCTGTAGTTTTAACAGGGCACAAATAAAACGGGAGCAAATAAATAAAAGCTGCTGTGGGCCAGCTAATTCCTGTGTACATACAGCTGGACAACGATCGGGGGGGGGTCTGGTAATTAGGGTAAAAGGCAGCAAGACCTCGAAAATTAAATAAAAAAAAAAGGGTAAAATAAAATTAAGGAACCACATTGATTGCGGTGGGGGAGGTGCACTGTTTAGAGGACAGCAGGTGACTACCCTGGGGCAGGCAATATAGCTGATTAAAAGCTGAACTGAAACCCGGCTGTGAGGCCACAATACTTGTGGAATGGGGTTCTCCTGAGTAAGTCAATTCTCTCCCAAGGAAGGGGAGCTCATTAGTGGACACAGAGTGTACTTCGAAGCACATCCGACCAAGACAAAGATGACAAAGGCTGGTTTACGGCAGGGAAGGGGGGGGGCATTCAGGGCATTTGGTCAAAGTAGAGGGTGTGACGTGGACAGCCAGTTCTGAGTGCTGTATGATTTTTTGTAAAATAAAAATGTGTTATGAATTGCCTCCCATGAGAAAGGCTGAAACAGCATGTGAGGTCACACACACACAGGGTTTAGATAAAAGGTGTTACGTGGAAGGCCAGAAGCTAATTACAGAGTAGAATAGGCCTTGATCAAGGATCTCCTGTTTTGTCTAACTTAATTACAGGCTGGCAGAGGCTTGAATTGAGCATATCCATTTTATGACGTTTCAAGAGGAGGAAACCAGGTTTTGTACACTGGTGCGAAATCTTAAATGCTTTGGTGCCTGTGTGAAAGGGAAGCTTGGTCAATAAGATCAAAGAGATGTCATTTGAAAGAAGAACATGAGCTATGCTGAGGTTGCAGAATTTAATACTTTGAAAAGACATCCTGTTTTTATATAGATTTTTTTTTTTATATATTCTGACTGGGAGGAGCTAGGTGACCTCATGCAAAATAGGTGGGTAAAACCAGCTTTTTAAAAGATTATTCTGTTTTCCTTCAGGCACTTTTATCTAGACTCTGACAAAGAAACATCTGTGAGCACTTTAAACAGGTATTTAGAAAGAGAGACAAATCTAATTACTTTAGTAGGAATTGCACTGTTTAAAACCTTGTTCTTTTAAAAGATTTGTATGTCTTGTGATATAATAGTTCTGTATTATATGTTTTACATATTATTACCTATTTTAGTAAAACTCTTTTTAGAGCTTACTTGGTCTGTCTTTGATTTCTTTCCTTTGCAAGTACAGTATATATGGTTATAGCAGACACTGGGCATAAGCTTGAATGGTGATACCAAACTGAAGAAAGGTAAGAATAATCTGAGGTCTTTATTAAAGGGTTCATTTTTGTACACCTGGTTAGGTGCCCGTAGGCAAAGCTATCTGCCCCCCCCCCCGAAAACAGATACATCTGAGCCTGTGCATTGGGTACAATTGCAAGAGGTTCACAGTTTGAATCCCTCCAAGACTTGAGGCGAAAGGTTGATTTGAACCCACAAAAACAGACAAGAGGGTTACCTTGTTCTGTTGAACTGTTCACAAGACTGCGCCGGAGGTTGGCACTTTGGGAGTAGAGGGCTGACCTGCTGAGTGGGTTTGTGACAGATTGGTTGGCAGCGGTGGCATAATTTTGGTATCATAAGCTTTTATTGTTCAGCGTGTCAGCTTCAGACCGTTAGCTCACTTACAAAGAAAGAAAAAGGCAGAGTTTTATTTTAAAAAGGAAACAGAACTATATATCACTTGGCGTACAGTCAAGTTCCTACCTGTTTTATTTTTTTTTCTAAAGTGCACGTCAGAGTAGCAGTAGTCAGAGAAGAAGATGGCTTCCGACTACAGCAGGCACACTGTAGATTACTTAAAGCAGTTGTGCGCGGACAGAGGAGTCCTGTTCGAAGTGACAGCTGAAAAGCAGAACCTCACAGATGCCCTGATGGTAGCAGATACCCACAGCAGCGAGTCACGGACCGTGACTGGAAAGGACCAACCTCGAGTGTGGCAGGGCTAGTGGCCAGTGCAGTGTCCAGATCCGATGAGGAGGGCCACAGCAGCACGGGAAGGTCACCAGTATCCTGAATCCAGAGGTACTCAGGCTACAAATTGAGTTGCGCAGGATGGAACTGGAATTCCAGGAGAAGAGAGAGTGGGAACAATGAGAGGCAGAGCGAGATCGCCGAGAGGCAGAGCGGGAACAGAGAGACAGAGACCATGAGGAGCATGGGCACCAACGAGCTGCACAGGAGAAGAGGGAGCGAGAACGGCAAGATGCAGACCATGAGGAGCAGGTGTGCCAGAGGCGACATGAACTGGAGAAGACATGACTCCGACCAGCAGCACCAGACCAGGTAAGTGGCTTGGGTTTAACTGGGACTGCAGGACTGGGTTACAAATTGAATTTCAAATTAATAGCCAAATTTAAAGAGGGGGAGGATATAGATGCCTTTTTAAATTTTTTTGAAAAAGTTTGTATTCAGGCTAAAATTCCTAGGGAGTCCTGGAGCTTCCAGCTATCCCCACTACTTACTGGAAAAGCTCAGGATGCACTGGGTCAAATGGACAATGAGGACAGTGATTATTACAGCAAACTTAAAGCTGCACTGTTAAAAAAGTTTGAATTCACTGCTCAATCATACAGAGCTAAATTCTGTAAGCTCAGGAGAAGCCCTGATATGAACTAGGAGGAGCTAGCCATGAAAACAACATCAGTTTTTAAAACGTTGGTGGGAAGGAATTGAGGCAAACTCTGTTGATAAAATTGAAAATGTGATTTTATTAGAACAGTTTTATTTGGCATGCCCAACAGAGCTAAAAACCTGGCTAGAGGACTGAGATCCCAAAACAGTGCAAGAGGCTGCTGAACTCTCGGACCGCTATGCCAAGAGCAGACCTGCTCTGACACCAAATGGGGTGAGCGTGGCAGCACAGAAAGGGAAAAGCGTGCCTTCAGGGCAGCTAAAACCCTAACTGCCTCCACCGAAACCAGTTAGCCCCAGGTTTCAGAGAAAAGATTTCTCAGAGAAGAAATGAATGTTGGTTGTGTAAAGAAACTGGGCATTTTGCCAGACTGTGTCCCACAAAGGCGAGCAATAATACACAACCAGGTGCTAGAAAAGAAGTAGGTTGTTTGTGTCCCTTTAAGTATGCCAGTGAACATGAGGAGCACGCACCCAGTCATGGTGAATGGTGTACAGATGCAGGGTTAAGGATACTGGGGCATCCTGACCTTGGTAAGGGATCTGGTACAGCCTGGTTAGCTTATACCCAATAAATACGTCACTGTCCAAGGGTTCACTGGTGAAGAGAAAACATTGCCACTGGCCAGTGTTCTCCTGGACTGGGGTGAAACAGGGGAACTGTACAACAGGTGGCTGTAGCTAAAACCTTAGCAGTTGATGTGACCCTGGGCAACAATCTAAAACAGGGGATGGTATGTGCAGTTACCCGTAGCCAAGTGGCAAGGAAAATTGTCATTCAGGAACCCCACAAGCCATTTGAAACCACTGAGAGGCTGGTTCCCTAGTCTGTGTCTCCAGATGGAGAGACTAATGAAAAGGGGGTAGAAATTTCCCAGCAGCAAGTAACCACACAGCTACAGAGGGTTACTCCGAAGAGGGAAGGGTGACCCATTGTCAGAGGGTTGGGACTGACCGGGATCCTGAGGGCCCTGACGCTAGTGCTAGGGACCCTAGTTTAGGACTGAAGGGGACCTGTCCCATACCTTAGGAATGTGTGAGGGGTTTGCAGCTGCTCAGAGAAGTGACCCTAGTTTAGAGAAGCTGAGGGCTTGGGCAGACTCATATGGTACACAGGGAGGTGACGGCAGACATAAGGTTTATTGGGAAAATGGACTTATGTATACTCATGCAGTACAGACAGAGGGAGGGATGCTAGGCAGGTAGCTTGTCGTTCCCCAGAGGTATCGTGAGCAGTTGCTCAAAATTGCACATGATATTCCCTTGTCGGGTCATCTGGGAATCGCGCGCACTACGCAGCGGTTAGCTCAGAATTTCTACTGGCCTAACTTATCCCAGCAGGTGAAGGAGTATTTCAGGTCTTGTCACTGGTGCCAAGAAACAGGGAAGGCGGGCAAGAAAACCCAAGCCGCCTTGATTCCATCGCCCATAGTGGAGGAGCCATTCCAGAGGGTGAGAACAGATATTGTGGGGCCTTTAAATACCCCCAGCCCCTTAGGGAAGGGATTCATCCTGACTGTGGTGGATTATGCCACCCGGTACCCAGAGGCAATCGCCCTATCCTCTCCGAGGACAAAGTGGCAGATGCCTTACTCGGGATTTTCTCCCGTGTTGGATTTCTGCAGGAGGTAATCACCAATCGAGGGGGTTCCTTCATGTCGGACCTGATGAAATGTTTATGGGAGAAGTGTGGGGTGGTGCAGAGATGCACGACACCATATCACCCACAAGCCAATGGACTTGTGTAACAATTCAATGGTACCCTAAAGTCAATGCTCCAGGCATTTGCTGAACAGAATGGGAGGGACTGGGAGAAATACCTTCCCCACCTGTTTGCATATAGGGAAGTGCCTCAACAGTCAACAGGATTTTCCCCCTTCGAACTCTTACATGGACATCAGGTACGTGGGCCCCTAGACTTGAGCCGGGAGGACTGGGAAGGCAAGCACGCCACCCAGGGAATTCCCATTATGGATTACATCCTTAGGTTTAGGGAAAGGCTGAAGGAGCTTATGGGGACAGCCCAGAGCAACCTAGCAGCTGCCCAACAGAAACAAAAAGTGTGGTATGACTGCAGAGCCAGAGCTCGCTCGTACATGGTGGGTCAGAAAGTCATGGTCCTTATTCCGGTCCGGAAAGACAAGCTGCAAGCTGAGTGGGCAGGACCGTACAAAGTGGTTAGGAAGGTAAATGATGTGAACTACATTGTGGAGTTACCTGACAGAAGACAGACAGAAAGGATGTACCATGTCAACATGATGAAGTCATATGCAAATAGGGCTGACATGGTGTTTGCAGTGTGTAGTCATGGGGAGGGGACGGACGAAGGAGACCCCCTTCTGGATTTGCTGGAAGAAAGTAAGTGGTAGTTCTCTGTGGAGGCAGTAAAACTGTCTCCCCAGCTGGCCCCGGACCAGATCCAGAAAGTAAGAGAGGTTTTAGCAGACTCTGCCCCGCTGTTTAGCACCAAGCCTGGACTAACCCCCTTAGCGACACACGATGTGGAGACAGGGACACAGACACCCATACAGTGGACAGCATATCGGGTGTCAGAGGCTGTCCAAAAGGACATTAGGGGGGAAGTGGAGGAGATGCTGGATTTAGGGGTAATCCAGAGGTCCCACAGCCCCTGGGCCTCACCTGTAGTCATTGTGCCCAAGCCAGATGGCTCTACTCATTTCTGTGTGGACTATCGTGGACTGAATGCAGTCACGAAGTTAGACACCCACCCGATGCCCCAGACAGACGAACTCCTGGACAAGTTGGGAGGGGCGACCTACCTTACGACCACTGACCTTACAAAGGAGTATTGGCAGGTAGAGTTGACAGGAAGAGCTAGGGAGAGGTCGGCCTTCATCACTCCGATAGGCTTATCTGATTTTAAAGTAATGCCTTTTGGAATGAAGAACGCCCCAGCCACTTTCCAAAGGTTGGTGAACCAGGTGTTAAATGGTGCTGAGGAGTACGCTGTGACGTACCAGGATGACGCTGCCATCTTTAGTACCAGCTGGGAGGAACACCTATCCCACCTTAGGGAAGTGCTGGGCAGATACAGAGGGCTGGGCTCACTGTCAAAGCCAGGAAGTGCCAGGTGGCCATGGGAGAAGTGGCATACCTCGGGCATGTGGTAGGCCGGGGACAGCTCCGTCCTAACCAGATAAAGATAGAGATGATCCAGGCGTGGCCCAGACCAGAAACACAGAAGCAGGTCAGGAGTTTTCTAGGGACAGCAGGATACTACAGGAAATGTGTACCCAATTACAGTGCCCTGGCTGCTCCCCTATCTGACCTGACAAAGAAAAGGATGCCAAAGAAAATTACCTGGAGCCCAGCCTGTGAGGAAGCCTTTACCAGATTAAATGAAGCACTGTGCAGTGCTCCTGTTTTGACAAGTCCTGACTATAGCAAAACCTTTATAGTTCAGACTGACGCCTCAGACATGGGTATTGGGGCAGTACTGAGTCAGACATCCAGCCAAGGAACAGATCACCCAGTGGTGTACCTGAGTAGGAAGTTACTTCCCAGGAAGAAGCATACTCCACGGTGGAAAAGGAACATCTTGCCATAGTGTGGGCCCTAAAGAAGCCAGAGCCACACTTATATGGGCAGCATTTTTGTGGTAGACTGACCACAACCCCTGGTTTGGCTGACGAGATGGGGAAAAATAATGGTAGACTGCTAAGATGGTGTCTTGCTTTGCAAGGGTATGATCTGACAATCGTATAGGGCTGGAGCGAAAACCAGAACTCAGATGGGCTGTCTAGGGTCTATGAAGAGTGAACTGATTTGGGAAGCTCATCCCATGCAGGGATAGAGCCCCAGATTCAGTCTAGGTGGAGGATTGTGATGTGGACAGCCAGTTCTGAGTGCTGTATGATTTTTATAAAATAAAAAAATGCATTATGAACTGTCTCCCATGAGAAAGGCTGAAACAGCATGTGAGATCACACACACACAGGTTTTAGATATAAGGTGTTCATGGAAGGCCAGAAGCTAATTACAGAGTAGAACAGGCCTTGATCAAGGATCTCCTGTTTTATCTAACTTAATTACAGGCTGGCAGAGGCTTGAGTTGAGCATATTCATTTTATGACGTTTCAAGAGGAGGAAACCAGGTTTTGTACACCAGTGCGAAATCATAAATGCTTTGGTGTCTGTGTGAGAGGGAAGCTTGGTCAATAAGATCAAAGAAATGTCATTTGAAAGAAGAACATGAGTTATGCTGAGGTTGCAGAATTTAATACTTTGAAAAGGCATCCTGTTTTTATATATTTTTTTTATATATTCTGACAGGGAGGAGCTAGGTGACCTCATGCAAAATAGGTGGGGAAAACCATCTTTTAAAAGATTATTCTGTTTTTCTTCAGAGACACTTATCTAGACTCTGACAAAGAAACATCTGTGAGCATTTTAAACAGGTATTTAGAAAGAGAGACAAATCTAATTACTGTAGTAGGAATTGCACTGTTTAAAACCTTGTTCTTTTACAAAATGTGTATGTCTTGTGATACAATAGTTCTGTATTGTATGTTTTACATATTATTACCTATTTTAGTAAAACTCTTTTTAGAGCTTACTTGGTCTGTCGTTGATTTCTTTCCTTTACAAGTAGAGTATATATGGTTACAGCAGACACTGGGCATAAGCTTGAGTGGTGATACCAAACTGGAAAAAGGTAAGAATAAGCTGAGGTCTTTATTAAAGTTTTTAAAGGGTTAATTTTTGTACACCTGGTTGGGTGCCCGTAGGCAAAGATATCTTGCCCCTCAAAGACAGATATATCTGAGCCTGTGCATTGGGTATGCTAGCAAGAGGTTCACAGTTTGAATCCCTCCAAGACTTGAGATGAAAGGTTGATTCGAACCCACAAAAACAGACAAGAGGGTTACCCTGTTCTGTTAAACTGTTCACAAGACTGCACTTGGAGGTTGGCACTTTGGGAGTAGAGGGCTGACCTGCTGAGTGGGTTTGTGACCGGGGGGGGGGGGGACAGCAGTGTATTAAAAAAAAAAAAACTAGGAGGGTGGATGACCATGTTCTTGTCTATATATTCTCCCAAGTAATTATCAGCAGGATGGCAGGGAATGGAGAGATCACAAGCATCCAGATGATGGAGCAGGTGGCAGAGATGATGTTGAAGGTCAACGAGATGCTGGAGATGGCACGGAGGAGGGAGGTGGAAGAGGAGGCCACAAGGGCAAAGGCTAAAAAGGCACCAGAGAAAGGGCTGATGGAGAAAGTTAATGAATTGAGAGAAGCAGCAAAAAGAAGGGAGTAGCAGAAGCCATGGGAAGAGGAAAACACTGGCAGGTGGTTCTGAGAAGAGCCCAGCAGAAAATAGGACGCGCAGGAGGTGCCGGAGCAGGAGCAGCTTGTGGAACCGGAAGGCAGGGAGATTATTTGTGGTAAGGACAAGGGAGATCAGAACCTCGGAAGGGGATCTGATTTGAGTATTTGGAAGGCATGCTAGATGATATGGGGATAAGGGAACTGAAAAGATGGGAAAGGCACTTGAGGAACTAAAAGCAGCCAGGATAAGGGAACAACAAGAATACCAGAGTGGGCAATGATGGGATATCGGGCATGATGTTGAGGACCATAGGCCCCTAACTATTAAAGAGAAAATATGGAAGGGTGATAAGTGATATTTTGCATTGGTAGACAAAGAACAGCAAAAAGTTATGAGCAAAGGAAACGGTGTGGAAATCGAGATGCACTGGCCTTTTAGTTTATAACGGGAAATAAGGTAGAGGAGGCAAATTATAGGGGAAAGAATATTGACACATGGCAAGCGGGGTTTACCATATTCAGCACCATCCTCCTGGAAAAGAAGCCGGGTGGCCATCCCACTGCTCACTTCACGCCGCCAGTATAAGGCAAAGTTGGGGCAGGATTGGTTAAATGCAGCAAGCTTTTAGGCAGAGGATGGCAGCCAGGGAGATCTGAGATGGGATTCCACTCACTCCGAGTTATGGGTTAGAACTTTGTCAAGATACGGGGGAGCTCTTGGACCAATTGTAAGTTCAAGACACGTATGCTCAAAGTGCACACGGCAGCATCCAGTGTCACAGTGCAGACCAATGGGAAGACCAAGCAGTCAAAGCGGCAGGGACAGTTTTTCAGGGTCTGGTGGGTTATCAAACTGGGAGAGGGACGATTTCGGTGAGAGGGGGTTACGTGCAGGGCTGCTACCAGGACCCAATGAAAGAGGGGCAGAAAAGGGTCTGGGGGTTTGGTTAGCTAGGACACCATCAAGGTGGGGTGGTTAGGGGAATGGACAAAGGGTACCCAGATATTCAGGCAGGTAGGATGTTAGTAGAGGGGTTTGAAGGGGGTTTAACTTGGGAGTATCGGGGTTAGAAGGAGCATGACAGCCAAGAAACTGGTGTCGCTAAAAGGGAAAGAGGATATGGTGAAGAGGAAAATAAGGAAGGAATCAGAAGCAGGAAAGATAGAGGGGGCCATTTGAGAATCCGCAATTTTCCAATTTCCGGGTTTCACCACTGGGATTAGTGCCAAGGAAGCAACAGGGGGAGTTTTGGCTAATTCATCACTTGTCTTATCTAGAAGTGGCATCAGTGAACGATCACATCCCCGGGGAGCGTAGTGCAGTTTCGTACGCAACGTTGGAACAGGAAGTGGAGTTGATAAGATCAAAGGAGAGGGCATGGCTAGCGAAGACCGACATTGAGTCGGTTTCTCGGTTGCTACCTGTCAGGCAGAAAGATTGGGACGTGTTGGGATTTTGCTTCCAAGGGTACTTCTTATTTGATAAAGCAATGCCCATGGGCTGTTCAACTGCCTGTGCTAAGTTTGAGGCATTTAGCACATGGATGCAATGGGCACTTACGAAGAGATACGGGCATAAGGCGATGGTACACTATTTAGGCGATTTTCTGCTGATAGGAGAGGGCCAGATGGAGACAAAGGCAATGCTTGAGGATTTCAAAGACATGTGCGGAAAGTTCGGGGTACCACTAGCAGAGGGCAAGATGGAGCAACCTGCGAGGAAATTGGAATTTTTGGGTATTGAGGTGGATGCAGAGAAACAGATTTTCAGGTTGCCTCAACAGAAAGTGGCAAGACTATGGAAACTATTGCAGGAAGTCAGGAGACTGAGGAGAGTTCCACTGGGCAGGTATAGCAACTCCTAGGGCACCTGAATTTCACTTGCAGGGCGGTGGCCCCACGAAGGTTTTTGCCAGGAGGCTAGCCAGGTCACCGGGGGGGGGGCTAAGCTTCCCCATCACTGGGTGGACATTTCAAAGGGAATAATGCAGGATTTGGAGTTTAGCAGCAGTTCTTGGTAGATTACAATGGGGTCATGTTCTGGCAGGATGAGTGGCTAGGGAGTAACGACCTACACCTATATACAGACGCATCAGGGTCAATTGGTAAGGGGGCATATTTTAAGGGAAGGTGGATTGCTGAGGCATGGCCAGAGGCATGGAGAGAGAAGGGCTTGTTGAGAGACATATTACTAGCAATTTTTTCCATATGGGTAGCAGCGTTAACATGGGGGGAGCACCTACGGAACAAGAAGATAATGTTTTGGTGTGATAACAAAGCAGTAGTAGAGGTTATCAATCGGCAAGGAGGTATTTCGATTTAAGCAAACAGGGTTTTATAATAACTGGTGCTGTGGGGGCCAAGGTTAAACATGTTATTTAAAGCCAAGCATATTGAGGGGGTCACAAATGACATAGCTGACAGCCTTTCCCGTTTACAGTTGGACAGGTTCAGGTCCGTGGCACCACAAGTGGCTGCACAAAGAACACAGGTAGCAGAGCAAGTATGGGAAATTGGCTGGAAAGAGACCAATTGTTATATAGGAACTCCTGGTCTGAGAACACACTAAAGGCGTACAAAGGGCGTGGGGTGCATTCTAGAGTTCCGTGAGCAGGAAAGGGTTCAAGGTAAGTAAGCCAATTTCACAGGACCAGATAACAAAATACAAGGTGCAAAAATGGGAATCAGGAATGGCAAGTGGGACAATGGGGGTGCAGTTAGCAGGGACAGGATGAGCTTGCAGCACAAAAGGATGGGCAGAACTGAATAAATTTAAAGTAGTACGGCACATGCTGATGGGTTGGCAGCAATTAAAAGGGGTGATTTGAGAAAACCAGTTGCGGGAGATAAACTCGCAGAACTAGTATGGGCTCTGGGGCAGATTTCTACATCAGAATTCGAGGCTTGCCTTTTTAAAGCCATCTTTACGGTCATGGCAAAAGGTGCGTTCAGGGTCAGCAAAGTCGTGGCAGGTAAGAAAAAGGACAAGGCAGGGGGATTGTGGGGAAAGGAACTGCACTGGGGCAAGGAGAGGGTAGCAATTTGGTTGAGGTGGTCAAAGATGGATCAGACAGGAACAGGGGTGGAGATTGTATTGGGAAAACAATTAAGAGGAACAACTTGCCCGGTCACCTCACTATGAGAATACAGAGAAAAGAGACCAAAGGGCGGGCAACAGTTTTACATACATAGGGATGGCAAGCCGGTCATGTGCTTACAAGTAACGGGGGTACTGCAAAAGGGCATGGCACACCTGGGAGCGAACCCACAGAGCTATTCATCTCACTCATTCTGGATTAGAGCCGCATCAATGTTGGCAGCGGAAGGGGTCAGAAGAAGAAATTAAGACAGCCGGGAGATGGAAGTTGAATGGCTATAAAAGATATGTGAGGAAACTGTTATATTTGTTTCTGTCTTCAACAGGTCAGGGAAGGAGCAGGCGGGTGTGGATCACTGGGCACTCATACGTTTATTGGGCAGAGAAATGGACCGCCATCCATCTGGGAGGAAAACAGCTAGGGCAAGCCCCCGACAAAGTAAGAGTTTACTGGAGAGGGGTCTGGGGCATGAGATGAATGCAGATTATGCCAACCTTGGAGGAGCTGAAGTTAAAATGACCACAACCAGATCTGTTGGTAATACACTTGGGGGGTAATGACTTACGAGATCGACCTTGGGGGTTGCTGTGCAAAGACATGATAAAGGATTTAGGTTTAATAAAATGGTGTTGGCCGCGAGGCAAGGATAGCATGGCCTGAAATAGTACCGAATGGTTTGGCAGGCACAGAAACATAAAAAGGGGTGGAAAGGGCTACTTAAGAGAGTAAACAGGCAGGTGGCAGCATGGTTAAGGGGGCTGTGGGAACATACATAGCATATAACAACATTTCATTTACCAACCCCGTATTTTACAGACCAGATGGAGTGCACCTTTCTACAGTGGGCATGTCATCGTACATGCTGCAACTAAGGGACAGTATTGAGATTTGTGAAGAGGGAGGGGAGGGGTGGGGGCCTACCGTTCCATCGCCCTAAGCTGGAAATGGGCTGTGGAAAGTTTTTGGGGAACTAAAATTGGGGGAGATGGAAAAGGGGGCAGGAAATAAGCCTGGGTCAGGCTCAGGCACCCAGACGTGAAGGCAGCAGACAAAATAAGGGGGGACAATAAGAAATTAACAAAATGGGGTGTCGGGTTTCCTTCGGCACCAGGACACGAGTAGGCTACAGCATTGGGGAAAGGAGAAGGGGTATCACGCTTTTCCAAGCGTTTGGACCCCGAGAAGACAACAGGAGAATCAGAGGACTTCATAACTGCTAATGTGAGGAGTGGCCGATGCGGAAACTTTTGTAAATATGTAAAAGGTTTGAAGTGTGGCCAAGCAAAAAAACGAGATGATGTGATGTTGTTAAATAAATTAATTGCCAGTCGAGCACCCACTAAGAAGTTGTCTGTGCGTCATTTCCCGGGGGAATGTCCCTCTAACAACTGCTCTACAGAGCAGAATTATGGTGACTGTATACAGTTCTTCTTTAACTCAGAAAATGTTTTGAAAAAAAAATAATGTTGTTGTTGTACCATTTTATAATCATGATAAAAGTGTTTGGTTCGAAAGATAAGGGAGACTGGAGAGAGGATATGTGAGCGAATGTGTAAGTGAATGGCTGGGGGACTGTACACAGTATAACTTGTTTTGAACTTGGGAGGTATTTGGGGTCTAGCTAAACTGTTAGAAATCTACCTCATTACTGTGGTTTGCAAATGTTTAATACGGAAGTTCATCATTATGAAAAAATATTGAGATTGTCTTTTTGATAAAGAAATAATGAAGGCTGTTCCTACATAGAAACAGAAACATAGACTTTGACGGCAGATAAGGACCACTTGGCCAACCCAGTCTGCCCATTTCCCTACCTATTGGATAAGCTGCAGATCCTAGTTAACCAACAGCCTACTTACTGCTACCCCCCACAAGAATTGCTTTATGTCTGTCCCATGCAGTCTTGAATTCCCCACTGTTTTGACCCCATGACCTCCTCAGGAAGGCCGCTCCATGCATCCACCACCCTGTCTGTGAAAAAATATTTCATTACATTGCCCAGAGCCGTCCCCCTCTATCTTCAAATTCTGCCCTTGTTCTTGCACATCTTTCTTTTCTGAAAGATGCTACCCTCTTGGACTTTGTTGATTCCCATTTAGATTATCTCCTATGCAGGTAGGTTTTAGGGTTTTAGAAGTGCATTGGGCTAGAGAGGCAGGTTGGATGGTGCCTGTGGCCAGGCATGGTACGTGTGTTGCCAGAAGGCTGGGGAGTGCACATATCTTGTCTGATGGGAGAAGATCATCACTTGGCCCTTGCCATCGTTCCCAGGAGGGAATGATGACCTGGGTGGGGGAAGAGCGAAAGCCCCCCTTAAAGGAGGGGCTTATGCTCCCATTTTAGGCATCCCTTTCCCCCTCCTACCCCCCTCCCCCATTTTTTAGTGCTGTGCTGGATGCCTCAAGGTGGCAGCAGAGAGTAGGTTTAGGGAGTGTATATAAGGGAGCAGACAGGAAGTTTCGGGGCTGGAAGAGCACAGTTAGGTGGGCAAGTAACAGAGCTCAGCGGTCCATTGGGGGGGACACCCCCCCAAAGTGTAGACAGGGTGGCTTTCACAGCATCATGGTGACAAGGAGCTGGAAGAATGGTGCTCCTTGGGGGAAGGATGATTAGCCAGATTCTGCATCATTGGTGGCAGGGAAAGTAGGTGGTCATGGGGGTCTGGAAAGGTAGGAGCCCTCAGAGACTCCTTTTAGAGTATATTCCTGGGCCACCAGGGTTGTGGGGCGCGCTGCAGGGTCCCCAGAGGAGGGAAGCCAGTGGCAGTGGCTCTCCTCATACCCAGTGTAGCAGGTCAGCCTGGGCGGCAGAGGGAGCAGAGAGGCCTTTCACCCTAATATGGGGCCTGCTTGGAGGGGCAGGCCCCGAGGTGCTGGCACATAAAGGCCAGGCAGGTCACAGGAGGGTTACCCTCAGCTGGAGCTTAACACAAGCCCAGGAGGTACTGAGGGGATGTGGGCCCCAAATAAAAAGAAAAAGGGTCAGCTGGAAGTGGAGTAGATTTTGGCCACTATTTCTGTGAAGGCAGGCTGTCTGGAGGACCTGGTGGTGACAGTGCCCAGGGGCTCTGCAGTGGCAGGACAGCCAGAGCGGAGGCTAGAGTACTGGAGCGGGCTGGGTTTTAGGGCTGCTGCACTAGTAGAGCCATGAAGATGAGAGGCTGAGCAAAATGAGGGGGTAGGTGCTGACAGGTAGCATCAGCACAGAGCCAAGCTCAAGTGGGTTACGGTGCGGGGTCATGGGGGGAAAAAATCCTGGCATCCTTGTGCTGGGCCATGCCTCAGGGGTCTCAGGTGGGGGAAGCATCCCGCTTCCCAAACCAGAGTTGGGACATGGCAGTGCCAGAATGACAGGGTAACCCAGCAGTAAAGAGAAAAGTCTTGACTTACCAGATCCAGAGAGCCAGGAGATTGAGGGATCTGAGTCGGGAGGTCCTTGAAAGCATCCAAGAATAGAGAGAGAGTAGAAGAATCCTTGCTTGTTTACTGCCTTGAAACCATAGTGTTCACTGCTCTAAATGTCCAGCCATTATGTTTTGTAAAAGGTTCAGTTAGCCCCATGGAGTTGCTTTATTTGTTTGGATGAAGTATGTGACCCCTGTATTGCTGAGATCATTTGTTGCTGCAGGAGCTAAATAAAGAAGTTAGTTGGAGAAGAACAGCAGTGATGTGTTTTATTTAAACTGAAGTGGGAGCTAATAAAATGGAAACCTTTTCCTCTTCCTTTGCAGCTAAATTAATTTCTCATAAGTTTGATTCCAGATGAAATTTCCACCACTTGCGGACAGAGGGGCTCAAGAGAGTCAGGAGACGTGCAGTGTGGAGTTCTAGTCCGGTGTGCCAGCATTGGTGGGAATCCAGATTCTGTGGGTGAATTTGAGAGTGCACAGGTAGCTGAAGACACCAGTAAGGTAGGCCACATCTTTTCCTGTCTTGTATGATATAGCATTGTCTCTGATGGCGCTTGAGGTGGCCCCTTCCCAATGACCCTGGAAGATCTGCAAAGTATATGCCCTAGACAGGGGCTGGGGAGGGTTAGTAGAGTATGGCCACCAAAATATGCTATAAGGCTCAGAATCTATTGCCGTGCAAACACTGTAGCAGTAACTTTGACCTTTACAGGAATTTTATAAGTTTAAATATGCAAAATCCTAATTCTATGGCCTAATACAGCCTGGACCATAGCCCAAATGCCCCAGCGCTTCACTCCACTGAATTCTGTCAAAGGCCCCCCATGTAAAACTGATGTAAAGGTACAAGTCACCGCTGCAATGTTTGCACTAGAATATATTTTGGTAACCCGGCATAACCTTTTCCCTACGAGTGCAAGGAGCTGTGAGTTTTGTGCTGTGTATGGGGCTGGCCATCCACTCCCTCTGCACTACCCTGTACCATGTGTACTGCAGTTCTGAACTCTGCAACTGAGGCTCTAAACAAGCCCCTTTTTTAAGCCACTTGATCAGGCCCCCCCCCTTTGAAGACGTATCCCAGTTCAAGTACCTCAGATGTGTGATTGGATTGAATCTTCAATTTCTCCACCCATCTTGATGTCATGTGTAAAAACTCTGCGCCAAGCTCAGTGCATTGTACCACAACAAAACCCGCCTTCTATTGCCGATGCTGGACTGCACAGATGGGGTTTACAGTGCTGTCCCCAAAACCACCTTCACCAGACTGGGCCCCTTTTGCACTCTGCTCTTAATACCCAACTCTAACCCATCGCTACCTCAGCTTCACTCTCCCCTCCCTCAAGTTCTGGAGCTTCCCCCACTGTTCTACCTTTCTTGCCAAATACTGGCTCACCTCCTTTCCCTACATCCCATTGTCTTAGTCTCTCACCTCTGACACCCACTTTTTTTTCATCCTTTTCTGCAAAACCTCTGTAGGTCAGTTTGTTCTCAGTCCAACTCCCTGACACCTGAAACAGCCCCCTCACAATACCTCTTCCTCCTCTATCCCCTTCCCTCCCCCATACCTCTCCATAGTGTGCATTTCTCCCCATCCTGTTCCTGCTGTTAGCCTCATCCCATTTTATTTCCCCTTGTGCCCCCGTGACTTACCTTCCCCCACATCTGCATTTCCCACAATTTCATCTATATACCTCCCCTTTTTTCAGCCCCCTTTTTGTCACTTCTTATATTTTCTGTTCACCTCTTAATCCTAGCAGTTTATCTGAATTTTCCCTTTTTCTCTACCTGCCCTCCCCCCAACACCCCTTCTCTTCTCAATCTTACAAAAGCTTGCCTCTCTACCTGGCCCCCCAGTAATCTCCACCCTGGATGGCTCTCCCCTTGAGCTGGTCCCCACCTTCAAATACCTGGAAGTCTGGCTAGACAGCCACCTCAATTTCTCCACCCACATAGAGGCCATCTGCATCAAACTCCAGCCCAAACTTGCCATCCTCTGTCAGCCACAAAGCCAGCCTTCTCCTTCCACCTGCACTGAACTCATCACGTAAAACCATCTTGCCTGTACCTAGACTACGCTGACATCTATACAGTATGGCCCCAACCTCATCCCTCTGTAAACTTGACATCCCTACTCAACCTGTTCTGTCATTTCTCACTGCCTCCCCGACTTACTCATCATTGCCCCTCTACAACTCTCTCCTGGCCCTGCTCTCCATAACAGAACCGTCCATAGCGCCTCCCTCATAGCTAAATACTGGTTGAGCTCCCACCCCTACCTCACCTACTGTCATGCACAGCCAACTCCCTAGGCTACTCCCTCCATACAGGGGCCCGCACTTTCAACCTCCCTCGCCTCTACACTGCTTCGGTCAAGCCGCCTTTTCCTGATCTCCCCTCCTGTGGAACACCTCCCACCCATCCTTGACAGGCCACCTCCCTTCTCAGCCGTTAAACAACTCCTCAGGCTCCTCCCATCCCCTCCTTGCCAAGGTGCTCCATGGGACCCACCCGACACGGACCTAATCCCGCACTAGGGGCCTCAGCTGGTCAATACTGTATCGCTTAACCTCAAACTATAACTAATTCCTGCATCTGTACTGTACAGTTCCTGTGCTTGTTTATACCATACCATAAGATAAAAGTTTGTATTGTAAGCTCTAGATGTGTGCTACTGTCTATAACCAAGAAGTGTTGTACATGCTGTCTGTAACAATGATTTGCTGTACTTTTCCTTTCATAACTATGTACCCTTTGTACCGATTGTACCTGGAAAGCGAGCCTCGGCTCAGCGTGCCTTTCCCGGTCACCAATTTTAAATAAATAATCTTACTATCTCTGTCTTTCCTCTGCCAGCCTTTGTAATATCTGCCCCCACAATTTTGCATTATTTTTACAGTTTCTTTAATTTGGGATATCTGTAGAGCATTTATTTTGCAGGTGGTGGTGCTTCCTC
This sequence comes from Neoceratodus forsteri, assembly GCA_016271365.2. Classification (NCBI taxonomy): domain Eukaryota; kingdom Metazoa; phylum Chordata; order Ceratodontiformes; family Ceratodontidae; genus Neoceratodus; species Neoceratodus forsteri. The sequence goes on along the minus strand of CM028130.1, from coordinate 1,191,971,892 downwards.
ACTCGTTATAGTTTGCATTTCCATGTTCTATTTATGGTTTCTGGAATTCGAATAGTTTATCTTTTTGCCATTTGTCAAGTTAACTTCATCCACTCCCTTTTGTTCCCCTCCCTAGCTGTCACACCTTTGAATGAACCTTTCCCTCTCCCCAAATTTTATATAAAAGTAAAATAATTAAAAAAAAAAAAATTTGATGATAATGGGATTCACAATGCACTTTGAGGCCAGCCCAGTGGTCTTGCTGCCATGTGGGACACCGTGGTTTCCTGAGTAAGCTCTGAATCTCATACTGCAGACAGCTGGGGTTGCAAGCATGTCGTAGAGGTCCTCATAACAAAATTGAGATGGGTGGAGGGGAGCACAGAAAGGATGACAGACAGCGGTGAAGGCCGTGAGGCTGATTATTAATTTATTTATTGTTACATTACTGCAGAAATTGAGGTGGGATTCAAACTGAAATGGGTACCTGGGGGGAGGCATAACTGGCTATAACTTTTAAGAAAGCGGGGGAATAGGACAGGCATGATGGACCATCTCAATCTTGATTTTATTGCCATACTACTATGTTACTATATTACTGGAGTATGACCACTAGATGGTGCTCACTTACTACAAAAAAATATACGTCTATTTTTACAGCATGTTTTCCATTCCAGTTAGTATCATACCACTTAATTTTATATGTGATATATATACTCATACACTTTTTTTTTGGGGGGGGGGAGGATTCCCCCTATATAAATTCTTAGCAGCTACTTTCCTCTGCTGTCTCCCCCTGAGTCAGTTTCCCACCCAGCTAACTAGATCCTTCACTACATCCAGATCATCTAACTTCTTCAGCAACCTTCTGTGGGGCACAGAGTTCAATGCTTTACTGAAGTCGTAGTACAGTAAATCGCTGCTTGTCCACTGGCCTAGTTACCACATCAAAGAACACCATCAGGTTAGTCTGACAAGATTTCCCTGCCATGAATCTGTGCTGCTTACCATCCTAGAGCCCATTTCTCGGCATGTAGTTCACCAAGTCCTCGTTGACTAGTGTCTCCATTAGTTTGCCTGCTGCTAAGGTAAGACTAACAGGTCTGTAGTTTCCAGGTTGCTCTTTGTCTTCTCCCTTCTGCTGTGGAACTACGTCCATTGCCCTCTAATTTCTGGAACTATCCCTGACTAGAAAACTTCTGTATATCCCTGCCAGAGGATCAGCTAGCTCCGATACCAGTTACCTGAGCACCCCTGCTGCATCCCATCTGGTCCTGGAGCCATGTGTATTTTCAGAGTCGCATAGCTGTTTTCTGAGCCTTTCTCCTGCAATTACCACTTGCAGCAGCCTTTATGTCACTTTCAGGCAAGGCTCACTATCCTCCACGGTGGATAGAGCAAAAGCAGTCGCTCAGAATGTGTCTGTCTTCTGCCTGCCCCTTCTATTACTCCTACCTCTGTCAGCCTAATCATTTCCAGTCTTGTTTTCTTTTTTCCCTAATGTATCTACAAAACCTAGCAAAATCAGGGCAATGAATAGGAATATTCAGAGGACATTTTGCACCTCCTACCAATATGTGCCGATGTAAATTCCATTCATGTCCCGAATCAAAGATGGCAGAGTTTCACACATGGAGTTGCTAGAATTAGGGTGGCAGTGTTCTAGTATGATCCCGTGGTGAAGCTGCACCCAAGTACATTAGTTAGCCTCAGCTTCATCCTCTGACATCACAGGTTCGAAACATGGTGAAATGAAGTCTCAATTGGGCAGACCTGTCCTCCATATCTCGGAACTGCTGCCAGCTACGAGTAAGCCCACTTCCTCATTTGAAAGAGTTTGTCATGGGCTCTCTATGAGTGACACTGTTCATTAACGTTCTCTTTTAAAGAGTAACTCCCCAGGTCAGCATGTAGTTTTATAAACATACTGTTTCAGCTACTACAATTATCTGAAGACTATACCTTTTAATTTTCACTTTTCTTTTCCAGGGTTTATAACATATCTCAAACGTTTAAGAGCTTTTTTCATTAAAAAAGGCACATGATTGTCCCTCACTGTCCTCATAGGGTCTTATGTTTATGACATTATAGTGCTCACCATGACAACAGACTGTGGCATCACAAATGGCAATTGTTAGGATGGTTGGCAAGGCAAGTTTAATTTTGAAAGTGCCCTGTTCTGAAGGCTCAGGACACTTTAAAGCACATACGTATATACACTGTGCAATCAGCAGACACTGTACTGTACATGAACTAGTGGCATGAATATCAATCATATACAAATAGCACTCGCACTCTCATTGGTCAGAGAAAGCTGATGGGAAAACACTGAATTTTAGAGGCTTTTAAATGCTTCCACTGAGAAACAAAAATGCAGTTGACACAGGAAGGAATTCCAGAGCATAGGGCCTGCCATCACAAATGCCCTGTCCCCCAATGGCTTTTGTACGGTATGCTGGGGACAATAAGAGTTTTTTTTGGAAGACACGGTGAAATATTTACTGCATGATCTGAAATATTCTGTAGACCAGTAACAGCATAAAATAAAAAAAATAGAAAATGCTAAAGTTTAACTTTCTGTCCCCCCCCCCCAGAGGCGGTTATGGTGGCTGTCCAGCTTCCTTCACTTACATGGAGCCCTGCTGGACCCCCATGTAGCCATATTCTTCCCTCAAGCAGGAATGAGGTGAAGCCCGTGCACCTCAAACTTCTTGTCTGTGTTGGGTCCAGCTTCCAGGACAGGCAGGTGGGAGCTTTTCAGGGTCTGCACCCTGTGCTCGTCTACCCGATGCCTAGAGGTAATTTTCCCACTTTCTTGCAGGCATGGCATGCACCCCAATGTAAGGCGTTCGGCAGATGTCTGCCATGCTCATTTCCCCAGCAATGATGGCTGGATGCTTGCCATCTCTCAGGCCTCCGCCTGGGGTCGGCAGCACTGAGCTGCAACCCCCGAGAAGGTGAGCAGCCCTGGGATGCTCAGCCTCCTCCCTAGTTGGCACTCCAAACCCAGGAACCCAGGTCATCGGCGTCGGAAGCGGTAGCACTACTGCTGTGCCAGCAGGTCGACTCCGCTAGTTGCCCTTTAAAGGTAGTTTGATGGGGTCTGCCTGATGACCCAGAAGTCTGCCATGCTAGTGACCCGGGTTCAGCAGTGAATTCGGGGGCTGGCACTGTGTGGGTTGCAGTGGGGAAGAACACTGCCTAAGGCAGCCCATCATAGCCTATGGAGGGCTAGCAGCACATTCCACCACTGCCGTGACCAAACAGGAGGCCAAGTAAAGTAAGTAAGTAAAAATTTATTTTTAAGCGCTTTTCAATATCAAAGCGCTGTACAGATAAAACAATTAAAATACATACAAAATACATACATATGACACAACAGCAACAATAACAATATAATTACAATGAAATACAGTAAATCACTCCCCATATGCCATTTGAAATAAATAAGTTTTTTTTTTGTTTTTATCTCTTTATACTCCCTCCTTGCCCCCGATGTCCCCCTCCTTCCGACTGCACAATCCCCCGATGCCCCCATCGGGATCTGCCCCTAGAGTGCTCTTACCTCTCCTTTCTCCTCCATAGCACAGCGGGGTCTGTCCTTAGGTGGGCTCGAGATGGGGCAGTCTTCATCTAGGACACCGAGGACTGCCGTTTTCCGCTGTTCTCACTTCCCCCCGCCCCTGGGACGCTCCGGCACCTGGGCGTCGTCGTCCTAGAGGGGCGGCGATGCTGGCCTGCACGCCTCCCTCAAGCACCTAACAACATCCCCCTCCCGGACTCCTGGTTACGGAGCCACAACCTCCCGCGCCGGTGCTCCCACCCGACATTCTCGGGGTTGAAATCCCACTGAGGAGGAGGCATCCATTGGGACGCTCAATCCTCTCTCCCCCCAGCCGACCCCGACAGCCGAGTCCGTTCCGAACCGGTCACGGCGTGGCGCGGTGTGGCGTCAGCGCCTCAACCCTCAAGCGCCACCCGGGCAACTATAATCAAGTTTTAATTCTGACCTAAAACCCTCAATGGTCAGGCAGCTCCGTATCCGACGAGGTAGAGAATTCCACAGGGTAGGGGCAGCATAAGAAAATGCCCGTGCGCCCGATGTTTTTAAATGAACCCTGGGAACCTCTAGCAATCCCTCACCGGCGGAGCAGAGTGAGCGAGAGGGACAGCAGGGAACAAGCAGATCTTGAAGATACCGCGGTCCCTGTTCGTGTAGGGCCTTATAGGTCAGTAACCCGACCTTAAAGGTGATCCGCCACTGAACCGGCAGCCAGTGCAGTTCGCGCAGCACAGGCGTAATGTGACTCCTCATAGATGTCCCAGTCAAAAGCCTGGCTGCTGCGTTCTGCACTAGCTGCAAGCGGCGGATATCAACCCCCGGCAGTCCTAGGTACAGGGCATTGCAGTAATCAAGGCGAGAGGTAACAAAGGCATGGACCAATGTCGGAAGGTCGGCCGGAGGAACAAGGTGTTTCACCCGAGCAATATTCCTCAGATGGTAAAGGAAGATTTGACAGCAGAAGACACCTGAAATTTCAGGGTCAGACTGTCGTCAATAATAACGCCAGTTCGCACCGGTCTGAGGCGAGCTGGGCCATCGATCCATACACCCGACGGGAGACCAGCCCTACAACCCGCCTCAAGGCGACCTGGGTCCACCACCAACACCTCAGTCTTATCCGGGTTTAACCTTAGCCAGCTGGCACTCATCCAATCATTGATCTCGGATAGACAGTTGTTAAGTATAGAGACTGCATCTTCTTGTCCGGGACTAAAGGACAAATATAGCTGGGTATCATCTGCGTAGCAGTGAAAACCCAAGCCATATTGCCTAATAATGTCTCCCAATGGCAGCATATAGACAGCGAACAACATGGGTGCCAAAATGGAACCCTGTGGAACCCCACAAGGCAAAGAGACAGCGTCAGAGGAATAAATTCCAGTGATAACCCTCTGTCTCCGCCCTGTGAGAAAAGATTGAAACCATTGCAGAACCGTACCAGACAGTCCGCAATAAGACCGCAGGCGTTCCAAAAGCACACCATGGTCCACAGTGTCAAATGCTGCAGAGAGATCAAGAAGGACTAGAATAGTACCAGCCTTTCGATCTCTCGCTATCAGGAGATCATTTAGAACCCGGACAAGAGCAGTCTCAGTACTATGTCTTTTCCTAAATCCCGATTGAAGAGTATCATAGACATTATGATTTGTAAGATGGTCATCCAGTTGCAGTGCAACCACCTTTTCAATAACCTTGCCCAAAAAGGGCAGGTTAGAGACAGGTCTGTAGTTAGCTGGACAGTCCGGATTCAATGAAGGTTTTTTTAGGAGTGGTCGAACGACCGCCTCCTTTAAGGGTTCAGGAAAGATCCCCTGCTCCAAAGATTTCCAGACAATTTCAGCAATGGTCGGACAGATAATATCTACGCAACCCAATAATAGAGGCGTAGGGCCCGGATCCAAACTACAACTGGTTGGACGTACAGTCTGGACAATCCTCATAATGTCCATGAATTCGCCTACCAAAGTCAGACCAGGTGACACAGGTGTTTGTTTCCCTCACGATCACTGCAAACCCTTGAAGAGTGAGCTTGGCTGATATCCGACCTAATGCTGGCAATCTTATCAGTGAAAAATCGAGCAAGCTCATCACACTTTATTTGTGAAAAATCTCTTCCAGACTGTAGACAGAGTGGATTGCACAATCTGTCGACAGTCCGAAAGAGTTGAGCCGGTCGGTTTCGCGCAGCAGCAATCTCCCTGGACAGGAATTCTGCCTTCTTACGGATATTGCCGATTGATAGATAATATAATGATCCATCAATCTAAGTTTGTCAGCATCCAGGCAAGATTTCCGCCATGCCCTCTCTGGCCTGCCCCCACTCTCCTCAGCTCCTTCAAAGACTCATCAAACCAAGAGTCTTTGGTCTTGAGTAATTAACGACAAATAGGAGTACTTGGTCCAGGGCCCTGCTCACTGCCTTGTTATAGGCAATAACCAGGTCCCCTGGACCCATGCTCGTCTTCAAACACCCGATAGGTCCAGTACCGCCAGTAGGCCCTCTGGGTTTACTCCCTTAAAGGCGTTACATTGACCATCTCCGTAGGGGCAGACCTATTAGGGGTGCCCCAAAACTGAATCTTATGGTGTGATGGTCTGTCCACACATTTGGTTCCACCTCCAAATGAAACATCCAAATCCAGTAGAACACCAGGTCCAAAGAGTGTCCACCTATATGGGTAGCAGAGGTAACTACCTGTGACAGGCCCAACATAGACATAAGTTGGAAGTTCTTTCCAAAGTGCGAGAGTTCATCGATGCGACCAGGCATTGAAGTCACCCAGTATTAACCATCTAGGCGACTCCAATGCCATGCCGAAGATGAAGTCCGCGAACTCCTTCAGGAATTCACCACCATCACCGGGTGGATGGTAGATGAGGAGAATCCTGAACCCTGCACCTGCTGCCAGGATACACTCAAAGGATCTGGTGTTACCCACTGGCACCTCCACAAGACTCAGATCTGATCTAAAAAAGATGGCCACTCCCCCGCCCCTACGATCCAATCTCGGATGGTGCATTACCGAGAACCCAGCCGGAGCAGCAGAGTCTAAAATAGGACCTGCATTCTCATCCAGCCAGGTCTCGGTAATACATGCCAGGTCAGATGTTGCAACAAGATCTGCAATAATAGCAGTCTTGTTCCTAATCGACCTGGCATTACATAACACCGCCCAAGTTGGATGGGTTTTCAGAGAGGATCGCAGTACCTGCCCAGAGTCTGTGGAGCCCTTGGGTATGGGAATCAGGCAAGGAGGACCCCTCTCCTGAACCCATTTCGCCCCAGGGCGTCTCCTTGACCCAACTATCCCTATCTGCCCACCCCTTTCCACTCTCCCACTCTGTCTAGCCCATCCATCCCCTAAACGCCTTCTCACTCATCCCTGCTTTACGACAGTTGTTAAAACGCCATCAGATAACCGAGGACAGTGAAAGGGACGGAGGTCCTGGAGCAGAGTGGGAGAATAGCGCCTGACCGTCTTAAGCCCCATCAAGCACATCATTGATGGCAAATATCAATAACTCTCAACTGAAACAACCTATCTTAATTAACAAATAATATTATTAACCAAAGAAAACATAAAAAAATAAAAAAGAATCATGTAATCAAAAATCAAAACCCATACAAAAACCACATAAAATAAATAAAATAAAATAATAAACAAGACAAAGCAAAATAAAACAAAACAAAACAAATAAAATAAAAACTCTCACTACCCCAACACAAGAATTCCCCCCCTCCAGCGCTCTCACAGCAAAGGTAAGGGGGAAAACAATCTTAGCACTCTTCACTGCAAGAGAAAATAAAAATCACATACAAACAAATAAAACAGACAGCATGAGTCTGAAGCTGTCGCACAATTAAAAAAACCCCAGCTAAAAGTCCTTAAGCTTAATAAAATTAATCATAAGCCCCACATAACAAAAATTCATAACGTCTCGGAGTCAGTATACTTTCTTCATATTCCTGGCATTCAGCCACCTGGAAGGAAGCACTCTTCACCCAGTGAACCGCAGGAGGGCGCGGATATGCAGACTGTCCCCCTATATGGGATGCCAGACACAGCCCAGCCTCTGCCAGGTTATTCCAGCATCACCCGGAGGCCCCGAGAACACCAACCCACTGGCAGGTACTCCCAGCCCTCCCAGGTACAGACACCAGCACCCCCGCACCCACCTCCGGGACAGTTAGGCTAATTTCCCAGATCTTTCTTCTCTTTCTTCCTTCCCACACAATTTCATGGCCAAAATCCCAGCCAGGAGTTCGGCTTTAAATCCTGCGGTCCACTGTATCCAAACAGGAGCAGACATAATAAACAACAAATGGAGTACTCTTTCCAGTCCGCAACGCCACAGTTCATATACTCAGTATGCAAAAGTTTCAATTCCTCCTTCAGTCTTTCTCGCCTCCCAGCCTTCGCCAGACCAAAAACTCTCAAGTCAAAAAACAGTACAGTGTCATTAGGGACAGTCACAAAGTCAGTGCTCCAGTATTCCAAAAATAAGATCTTCTCCACAATTTCTCCCACTCCTCAATGCCACAGCTTCCACGTCAAGTCCAGGCACAATTCTCATAAAGAGTCATGCAAACTCACGGGCAGAAACTTTCAACAAAGTCCTTGCTTTCCTTGCTTCCAGACTACTGCCAACAGCCCCGACTCCACAGCCTCTCACGGTAAAGTCGGAAAAAGCAGGAGACAGCGAGGGACTCTAGAAGCCGACAACAAAACACCATAAGGCCAAATAACAAAACAGATGCAGGACTCCAGGTAATAGATATGAGACTCAAAGGATCTATAAACGGGGTCTGAGAACGCTCAAGAAACGCCAGTCAGAAACCGACAAAACGTTCAACCTCACACGATCTACAGTCCGAACTGAGAAGACATACATATAAACCCAAAAGAGCTTAGAATTGACTAAAACAAATTAAAAATATAAATCAAAATAATCGAACAATAAAAATCAATGTTCTGGTTGGTTCAGCTCAGCCAGCCATCTTGGTCGACATTCAGCCAAGGAAGTAGGCCCCTTCCATCAGGGATGTCTCTGTGTGTGTGAGCCAGTCTTCAGATCTAAGTGCTGCCCATGGAGTTTTGGGTAAGAGAGCTGGCAACATAGTCCACCGCTGCAATTACCCCGAGCAGTGGGCCAAGGGAGCTGGCTCCTATCTGGGGATGTCTATGTTCGCATGAGCTGCTCTTCAGATCTGCACATTGCTGCGGGCTGGTGGATGGGTGGGCTGGTTGCAGGTTTCACACATCTATAACCCCATACAGTGGAGCAAGGGAGGGTGCTCTTTCTATCAAGAGATGTCAATGTGTGTGTGTGAGCCAGCCTTCGGATCTGGTCAATGTGTGTGTGAAGCAGTCTTCAGATCTGAGGGCCAGTGCAGGATGGCAGGCAGGCTGGCAGCAGGTTCCACCACTGGAGTGACCCCTGATAGTGGGCCAAGAATGTGCTGTGTTGCTCCTTCCATCAGGGGATGTCAACATATGCGTGAGACAGTCTTCAAATCTGAGTGCTGCTGTTGCATGGTGGGTGGGCTGGCAGCACATTCCACTACTGCAACAACCCCAGACAGTGAGCCAAGCAAGCATGCTCCTTCCATCAGGGGATGTCTCCTCTTCATATCTGAGTGTTGCAGAGTGGGTTGGTGGGCTGAACAGTTTCAGAAGATTGCTGTGATCAACCACTCACAATGGTGCTCACCGCTGAAGGGCAGTGAGCCCTTAGGAGTTAGTTAGTCAGACTTGGAATTGATGTTGTCATCTGAGACTTTATGATTAAGATAACCAGTAGAGAGCCCGTGTTTATTGTTCAGAATTACGCAGAGCTCAGCACCCAGGAAGGTTCTCTGTTACCGTCAGACCTTTTGATTATTTGAGGCAATAAAAAACTTTTTTGAACCTGCTACTTTGGATTATCTTGGAGTCACTGGTCTCGAGTGCCACCACAGTTCCAAGTCTGGCTGGTGGCTGGAGGGAAGGGAAGCAAACTGGCTGAGGGTGAAGAGGAAAACAGCCAAGGTACATTCAGGACCCCATGGTGGCTGACAAGTCCCGCCCCAGGCCCTGTCCTGGTGAGGGAGAACCCGTCCACCAACATTGCCATGGCACGGTACAGTTAGCCAATGGGGTTGGGTGGCGATGAAATCATGTCAGGTGAAATCTGGCCAGGGGATAAAAACCTATATGGAAAAACAGGTGATTGGTAAGTATGTTAAATACACGAACCATGCAAAAACTCTTTGTTACCCACCAGCCCGGTAGCACAGAGGGCCGAGGCACTGGGGCACACTGCTATGCTGGCGACCTGGTTCGGAATGACCTTGGGTCATCGGGAATAGTGCTAACTGTCCCAATTTTCTAAGGACAGTCCTGATTTGGGCAGCTGTGTCCTGCTAAAATAAACATGAAAATACAACATGCTCTGACGTTATAGCAGAAATAAATGGGTGGTGGGGGAGGTGACGGATGGAATGATTGAGGGAAGTAGAGTATTAGAGGGACTGAGGGCGTTAGAAATGGACAAGGCACCAGGGCAGGATGGTATCCACCCCAGGGTGCTGAGGGAGATGGCGGAGGTGCTGGTGGAACCACTGGTGGATCTGTTCAGCACCTCCCTGGATACAGGATGTGTACCTCAGGACAGGAAGATGGCCCATGTGGTGCCGATACACAAGAGCAGCCCAAAGGACGAACTGGGCAATTATTGGCCGGTCAGCCTCACTTCCATAGTGGGCAAGCTTATGGAGACGATACTGAAAAAGAGGCTGGTGTCATTTCTAGAGGACAATTACCTCCAGGATGTGAGGCAGCATGGGTTTGTATCGGGGAAGTCCTGTCAAACTATCCTAATACAATATTATGACTGGGTAACAAGAGAGCTGGATAGGGGCCATGCAGTGAATGTCCTCTACTTGGATTTCAGCAGGCCTTCGATTCAGCACCTCATGAGCAGCTTGGGGGAAGCTAACTGGTGTGGGAGTGGGGAGAAGATGGCAAACTGGATTACAAACTGGCTGCATAGGAGGCTACAACGGGTGGTGGTTGTGGGGAATTCTCAACACCTAGACCAGTGACAAGCAGGGTGCGCGAGGGCCCGGTGCTGGGCCCGCACTATTTGGGCTCTGCATCTCAGACATTGCACACGGAGTGGTCAGAGAGGTGGCAGCCAGGGTTCAATGTGAAGAAGTGTAAAGTTATGCACTTCAGGGCAAAGAACCCAAGGAGAGAATACTGGTTTGGGGGGGGTGAAGCTGGGGATCACTGAGGAGAAGAAGAACCTAGGGGTGATGATAACAGGGAACATGAACAATTCTGCCCAAAGCAGGAAAGCGGCAGCGAACACGATGCTGGACTGTATAGCTAAGGGGTTCTCATCCAGGTGGAGGGAGGTAATCTTGCCCCTCTACGGGTCACTGGTCAGGCCGTACTTGGGAGTACTGTGTGCAGTTCTGGAGGCCATACCCGATGCGGGTTTTCAAGCTACTGGAAAGAGTGCAGCAGAGAGCAACGAGGATTAAACAGGGAATGGAGGGGAGAGAATACCAGAACAGGCTGGGGGAACGGAATATGTACACCTTGAAGGAGAGGAGAGATAGGGGGGACATAATCAGAACTTTCAAGTATCTGAGGGGAATCAACAAGGATGGAGCCGACGGGGTTTTTAAACTGAGAAAGGGAAGGGACATGGGATGGCACAGGCTAAGAATAGAGGGGGAAGATTTAGGAGGAAGATGAGGAGGAATTACTTCACAGAGAGTGGTGTCGAAGTGGAACACCCTACCAGAGAGGGTGATATCATGCAAAACTGTGGGTAGCTTTAAAAGGGCATGGGACAGAGAACAGGGAAGAGTACGGGTGGGTGAGGCTGAGAACAGCCGAGAAAGGGGAAGGGGTGGGGCAGCTGCAACTTAGGGGCACTATCTGCACACTTGAGCAGATTTTTATTTTTATTTATTTTATTTTATTTAAACAGCAGTTTGGAAAACCTTTGAGCCATAGGCTCATTTACAAAGGTACCTTGTCACAGTAAGACAAACCAAAATACACAGTATAGCAGTACAACACATAAGCATAACAGTAAATTAAGACATAGATACAAACAAGCTGGTACAGGTAGGATGGATGCAAACATTACCAGAGTTATGTCGTCCTTAGCAGCTTAGTAATAAGCTTTGTCATAAGTATTGAGTACGGCTTTGACTAGCGGCAGTTACAGCATCGGGTGTTAATAAGGTGGTTACGTAAGGAAGTTTTGAAGCACGATATAGTTGGAGCTTCGGAGATGGAGGGGGGCAGTGTGTTGAACCAGGAGGGGGCCCTAAAGCTGAAAGCTCTTTGGCCGTGAGAGGTCCTAGCTCTAGGGATAACAAGAGAGGTTTTCCCAGAGGTCCGAGTATGAACTAGTGGGACAGAGCGGCGTATGGTGGTGGTCAATCCTGGTGGGGAAAGCCCAAGGAGGGTCTTTTGTAAGGGTACAGGTAAGATATTTGAGGCGCTACCGAGATCAAGTACCAGCGCTTTAGCATACAGTAGACAGGTGTGTCATCCTAGGTGCTCCAGTAATTAACCTGCAGGCCTTTGATTCAGAGTAAAAAGTAATTTTATGGGAGTGCGGGTCTGATCAGCAGCACACCATACACTGGCAGTCCATAGTCCACTAGGGACAGGATAGAGGAGGTGACTGCGAGTTGAAGAGCCTCCGAGGGGAGGCAGTGTTTATACCGATGTAAGATGCCCAATCGGATATTAATGGCAGTGGCTAGGGCAGCGATGTGTCCATGGAAGGAGAGGGAGGAGTCAAAATGGATCCCTAGGTATTTATAGGAGCAAACTTGTTCGAGTGGGAATGAGGACCCAGAGTGAATGAGGAGTTTGAAGTTGCAGGACTTGTTTTGGGGATGAGTGAAGAACATGGTTTTTGTTTTTTTAAGATTTATCACCAATCTATGTTCCTTGAACCAGCCCTCGGCTTCAATGAAGGACTTCTGAGCCGAGTCCTGGAGGGCAATAGGGTTACGATTTGAGGCAAGATGACTGCATCATCAGCGTGCAATAGAATGTTCCCTGAGCAAGAGCGTGAAGGTGTTAAGGTAAAGGAGAATAGTAAGGCCCAGAATGGAGCCCTGGGGAACCCCAGAAAAGATGGGATAGACGCCTGAGTAGGTCCCATTAATTTTACATGCTGTGAGCGGTCAGACAGATAACTGGTGCACCAGGAGATAGGCCCAGCAGCAAAGCCAGAGAGACTAAGGGCATCAAGAAGGAGGGGTGGAGACAGTGTCGAAAGCTTTGAGAGGTCAATGAAGACAGCACCAGCCAGAGAACCAGTGTCTAAGGAGGTGGAGAAGTTGGAGAACTCTAGGAGGGCTGTGTTGGTGCGTGGCCGCTGGAAGCCATGCTACTCAGGACAAAGGACACTGTAGGTGGAGAGGTAGTCAGAGATTTGAGAGGCCACCACTTTTCCAAGGCCTTGAGAGAGAATGGAGATCGGTCGATAGTTTCCAGCCACAGTCCTATCACCAGCTTTAAAGATAGGGGTGACAGTGGCGACTTTCCAGGCAGTTGGAACCTTCCCCAGGCAAAGAGAGTGGTTGATGAGGCATGTGATCGGGGTAAGGACTGTGTCTAAGACCAGCCGTAGGATACACGGATCCAGGGTGTCACTGCCCGTACTATTACTCTTGAAGGCAGTGACAAGGTGCGGCCTAAGTTCTTGGGCAGAAACATGGCGGAGGAGAAAATAAGGGCGAGAAAGATTTACGGCAGGTGCTGGGGGAGGAGGGTCAAAAAAATTTGTAGGGAGGATAGGGCTAAGCTCAGTGAATGAGGTGTTGAGGTGGTTGGCTAAGAGGGCTGGGTCTGAGGAGATCACACCATTAATGTTGATCTGGGGTGGTGGGGGGGAGTGCACCCCATTTAACTGTTTAATGTTATCCCAGAAGGTTCTGGGATCTCCTCATGAGGCAGTGAGTGAGGACCGATAGTGCTCAGACTTGGCCTTTCTGATGGCCAGAGTGCACTTGTTTCGGTGACAGCATATAACCGCCTGTCATTGGGCGGCAGTCTCAATGCACGGTGCCATAGGTTGTCCCTATGTTTGAGCTGGTGGATCAAAGCTGGGGTAACCTAGGGGCATTCTTCCTTTAGAACGCGGGTCAACACTGGGGCAAAGATATCACAGGCATTATTAAAAGTTTGGGTAAAGAAGGAGAGCTGTGTCGATGTCAGGAGTTGCCTGTATAGGAGACCAGTCACTTTGGGACAGAAGTTCTTGTTTTATCAGTCCACCAGGTATTAGACGCCCGGCATGTGGACTGTGCTATGGGTTTGGGGACTGAGGTTGACCAGTGGAATAGAATGGAGAGTGATCGCTGAGAGAGTCTGGGAGGACTTGTACATTGGGGATCCGATTAGGGCGGTGCGAGTACCACATCAAGCAGGGTACTGGAGCCTCTCTTGGGGTTAGTCCTGGTAGGGTGGGTAACTAGTTGCTAGGGTCTATTGCAGAAAAGGGAGTCTCGGTAGAGGAGGAGGAGGGGCTGAGCCAGTTGGACATTTAAGTCACCCATCAGAATTTGATCAGCGGAAGGAGGTAGAGAGGTAAGGTATTCTGTAAGAGAGGCAATGGCCTGTGTTTGGTCCCTGGGGGCAATGATGCAGTAGTCAGATAAAGGGGTCCTCTAAAGGGTCAGGTTGTTTCAGCTTGAAGCGCCTGGGCCCTGGAGTCAAGGATGGGAGGGCAGGGCTAGTACGGGAGAGATTCCTTGACATAAATAGCACAGCCGCCGCCTGCCTCCCAACACGTTGGACCAGAAAAGGGTGAAACCAGGAAGGGAGACTAGGAGTCAGGGAGGATTTTACAGCCAAGTCTCAACCAGGGTGATGACATCAGGGTTAATTGATGTGACCAGGCATTGTAGTGAGTCAAACTTTTTGGGAGGCTACAGATATTCATAGAGACCATGCATAGGCCTGTGGTGCGAGATGGGGAGCCCTGGGAACTGGGCCAGGGTTTGATGAATGTTCCCTGACAGGAGTAGTAGCATGACTAACACCCTGGCTGGGAGATGGTGAGAGGTTTTCCTACAATTGACATGGGGGAGGGAGGCTAAGGGAGCAGGGGTGGGCAGGGAGGCACAGGAGGGAAAGCAAGAATAAGAAGACACCCAGATGTGCCTGAGGTGAAGAGAAAGCTAGGGGAGGGCAGGGGACAGGGACACACAGAGGTCCCAAGGGGCAGGAGAGGAGGTTCAGGAGAGGAGGGAGGGGTGCCAGGGCACAGTGTGGACTAGCAGATGGGTAAGTGGGTAAGTGCACTGCTAGTGGGGATAGGCACAGGCACAGCGTGAGGCAGGGCCAATACATTGTGGTGAGCAAGATCCCAGGAAGTAGTGCTGTAGCAGGTAGAAGTAGGAAGTAGGGAGGAGCATAGATGTTGATAGATCAGAGATCTGTTTCTGCTGGCATGTTCGTATGTTCATAAAAATATTTGCTGATTTTCCTCTAAATGTTGCAAAAACTAATACCTTATCTAAAATATCTTAAAATGATAAAACTAGAAACAACTGAAAAAGTGCAACACTTAGTCTTAATTCTGATTAGTTTGAAAACAAAAGTCTGTTGCATTGGTCGAGGTTACATACTGTCCTGCAAAAAATCCTGTTTCAGTAAGAAATGTCCCACTTTGGGCTTCTTAAAAGGTGGTAACCCTACTGGGGAGCTGGCATGGAGGGGACGGATTGAGCAGCCTCATGACAGCTCTCCTCTCCTGGGGGAGGTGGTAGCCCCCCCACCCTGTAGTCCTGCCCACCACCAGATGGAGGTCCGGTGTCAGTGGACTGGGCAGCACGAAGGGAGGGCATCTCGACGTATGGCGTGTGCACGCCTCCACAGGCGTGCGTGCGAAAGACAGGAGTGGGGGTAAAAAGTGTTAAAAAGTCTACAAAATACATATATACACATATATATATATATATAAAGCTCTTGTTATCTCTGTGTAGTGATATCCGCTCCAGATATGCTTTGCCCATTTTAGTTATGTTAACACAAAAATGTTTTTTTTATTATTACTTTGCCTTCTTCCTTTTTATTCACTGATCACACCTTCCATTTCCAAGGTTACTGGGCATTCTATAATGTCAGTTACACTGTTGTTCACTGCCAAATGAACAGCACTGAGTTGTGGAATGCACTACATAAACCTAGAAACATATGGCATTGAGCAGTGATACAATGCAAGCACAGTGGCACCAAAGAGATTAATAAAAATAATTCCTTTGAAGAGAACATGACATCCTTGGGGAATGTTGAAAGAACAAAATTGTTCATACACTATGAATAGAATAATGTACAATTAACAAGGACGTGTTTCCGTCGAGGGGTGAGATGACATCATAGACCTTGACAGCAAAGCCCAAGAGGTCTCTATGATTTCATCTTACCCCAAGATAGAAACATCAACCTTGTTGTATATGGCTCCCCATACATTTATATGTATAGTATGTGTTTTATGTAACTAGCTAACCTTTCTAGCTCTGTCTTGAACTGTGGTCTAATTAACAGAAAACAGCAAACAACTGGATAAGATTAAAAATATTTATTGCGATGTAAGTAATATGAAAATGAAAAATTTTGCTCTTTCAACATTCCCCAAGGCTGTCATGTTCTCCTCAAAGGAATTATTTTTAAATTGACTATGTATGTCTCTTCGCTTGTAGCATCCACTTCAACTAATCTCTCCACTGGACTATAATGCCTTTACCTTACAGGGAATACTATAGCATGTACTGTATGTTGTTGTATCTGTATAAATTTTTACTGACTTGCTACCCTATTGTTATGTATACCCTTACTGACTGTCTTTTACCTGAACCCAAATGTATTTTTACTTATCCTGTCTATTGCAGGCCTACCTGTACTGTTGTACTCTTGCATCTACTGTCTATTTGTCTGTATATAAATGCATTGTTACTTGACTTGTGTAATGCAGGTCCACCTTGTAAATGAGCTTTCTCAATGGTGTTCACCTGGATAAATAAAGAATTTGATTGATTGACTGAAGTAATATCGATGAGCTGGCAACATTGGTAGTAGTTCACTTTACATAGAAACATAGTCTTTGGACGGCAGATAAGGACTGCTTGGCCCACCTAGTCTGCCCATTTCCCTACTTACAGGATAAGCTGCAGATAATAGTTAAACAGCCTACTTCTTCCTACTCCCCACCAGAATTGCCTTATATGTATGTCCCATGCATTCTTGAATTTCCCCACTGTTTTTGATGCTACAACCTCCTCAGAAAGGCCGCTCCATGCTTTCACCACCTCTCTGTGAAAAAATACTTCCTCACATTGCCCCTGAGCCGTCCTCCCTCTATCTTCAAATTGTGTCCCCTTGTTCTTGCACAACTTTTTAACAAACAGTTTACGTAGGGTGTTTCTAGTCTTGCTGATATCTTCATTCTGAGGAATCTGCAGTGTACGTAAGCATGAGAAATCTTAACACACGAGATTCTATGCTGTTGTACCACAGTAATGACATAACTGCTTGTGGTACAATAACAGTGTATGGATTTCTATGCACAACAATGAACCATATGTTATTCAGTTTATAATGCCTCCATTTTCTGTATTTAAAGCCCCCCCCTTGGCACTGTAACTCAGCAGAATAACATGAAAACAGGTTCACTGCCCATTACCAGTTGTCTGGTTGCTGATCTACACTTGACACCACACTCCTATGTTACTATACAAATAATGACCACAGTTGAGGGACAGAGCAGAACATACTGACCCCTAGCGATCAAGTATTGACTAACAACTGTATTGCCCAAAGGCTGACATCAATATGACTGCTAGAAGTCAACAGTTGATCCTGCGGGATCAGTATTTTTCCCATTGTATTCTGTAACTGTGGTCGATATCTCTTAGATTTAAATCTTGCCCCACCCCCACCCCACAAAAAAAAAAAAAAAAAAAAAAAAGCTTAAATTCCTTCAGAGCCCTTTGGAGCTTTAAATAAATAAAATAAGTCTACTTGGCTTTTTACACTGCTCTCTCCTGAAGCTCAGTTGCTAGGACAGCCCTGTCTTGCCACTACCTCCATGAACTGATCATGATACAGAAATACATTAGGATACTGTTCTGGTATCCTTTTTTTTTTTTACACATACTAGGAAACTTGCTACATAGAGTATGGATAAGGGAAGAAATCCCCTTCCCCTTTATAGCAATAATCTAAAATAAGCTAATACGGCATGACCATGGTCATGGATTTAAAAGGAATAAAATGTCTTCCAGTATTTAGTCCATGACATCATGCAGCCAGAAGGTATAGTCCAACTGCATAATCCAAGCAAAGATTTTGTACAGCTCTGATAAAAATGGATTAATTTTACAACGCTTCAGCAATGCTCACTAAATATAAGAAAAACAAGTTAGAAGTAATAAGAAGCAAATAAACACAGTGCTTAATAACCAACTTGTCAAACAGCCCCTTCCCCTTACACCTACCAAAGTCTAGCGGGTAAAACATGTACGCTTGGTGTAACATCAAGTTTTGCGACTGGGAGCACTCAGAGAGACTTGCATAACAAACAGGAAGATTCACCTCTTCCATGGAGCTCTAACTAGGCACAGTTGCTATGGGCACAACATACCCTGAGCACCTCAGCAGTCAACTTGCCCTCCCAAAACCAGTTAAAGAAGCTAAGCCCGCCATGAGGCGCCACAATCTCCTAAGTAAAAAGGGGACGCTGGAGAAGTTACGGTGTCTATAATAGCAGTAAAATACAAAATCAAACACCATAGGGTACCTGTGTAAGAAGCCCAGAGCCCCATTAACTCCTGTAAAGCAATGGCCATAATCTGGCTCAGTAATAAATTTGACTAATAGTCCATGCAATGTAAAGCAGATGAACTTTTAAAACTTATAAAAAGACAGCCTATTCACAGTAACTTTGCAACTGAAGACATTGAAACCTGAGGTTATAAAACATCCACAGTGAAGAGAGTACAAGAATAACAGCTGAATCTTCAGTATCCGATTCTTGGGCAGCTTCTTTAAGCAGAAAATTCCCCTTGTATTTTTTCATTATTTTTCTGCCTCAGCAGGACCAATGTACAAAAATGTCTTGCCTGCATAGATGATTTTTAGCTTGGCAGGCAACTGTAAAGAATGAGATGCCCCCAATTCACAGAGGCCCTCCCGGACTGCATCAAAGGCCCAGTGGCACTCCCTCATCATGAAACTCCAGTCTGGATGACAATGAAATCCAGGTTTGATCTTTCAACGTTAGCCGACCCTTTCCTTTGGCTCTCCCCAATATCATGTCCCATTCATTCAGCCCTCTGAGGACTACTAGCAAAGATCTGGGCAAGTTGGCATTCAGCGGTCTCTTTCGGGGGAAGGGGGGATGAACCTATACACCCTACTGTACCCAAATAAATGCGAAAATAAGCCTTGGGTATACTGGATCATTCCTTCCCCCTCAGAGCCCTCTGGAATGTCTATGATACGTACATCTGTGGTCTGAGAGATATTCAAGTGCTCTAATCGTGACTGCATCTCTTTATTTTCCTTCACGTTGCCCCCTGTCACAGCTGTAAAAGTTTATTGGAGGTAGCTGTAGCCACTCAGATGACACTACTTCCATTTTAGTCTCCACAGTGTTCACCCTATTAATGAAGCCGTCCACTCTCAAGGACTGATCTATAACAGACTCCAGTATGACCCTAAGCTATGGCTCTGCTATCAGATCTGCTTCAGCAGCAGCCTCATCACAGGTCACTCCTCCTACCACTCCCAAACCTTTTCCCTTCCCGGGTCCTGTGGCTGCAACTGTCGAGGGTGTGGCGTCTTCTAGGAGCAGCAAAAATTAGCTACTTTAATGACCAAAAATAAGAAAAATAGTAACTGTATTTAGGCTCTCTGCTGAGCGTACTTTAGTTCTGTTGGCTCCACCTTTCAGTGTTTTTAAACTGACTGCTGCTATGCACTACTGCCCATTGCTATGGTCTCACAGGGCAATAGCGAAGGCTATTTCCAATCACATCGCTGGCTTTTAGCCAATGGAAGGGCTCTATTCTGAGTCAATGTTTTATAAATGTTTCTATGTATAGTTCTGGCATCTCTTCTGGTTATAACAGTGACTTCTCTCGCCGCTTGGAGGACAGAATTGCATAGTGAAGCGGAGCAGTATGGAACACAAAAGACTTGAGATGGCGCTCTAATTTATTTATTTCGTTTTTGTTAACCGGTTAGGTGCACTAGACAAATCTGACTATTTTCAGGCACGACCGGGAGGGGATACAGATCACAGAAGATGCCAGAACTGTACATTTATAAATCATGTCAAAGATTTCTGTTTTCAGAAACTGGAACCTGAATTTAAAATCAAAACGTTTTACTCTGTAGAAAATAAGAGAACACGCTTTGTAAGAAATGGATTATGCCAACTGAACTTGGAATTTAGAATTTTAGAAATGTTTACATCAGAAACGCCTTATAGTTGTAATTGTCTGGAATGTTTTGAAATACAAAATTTGATTGGCTAAAAATAATTTATAATTATGACATTTGTTTTTATTTATTAAGTTTTTGGATTACAATACCTGTGAGTTAGAGACTATTTTACATAGGTTCCATGTCGACTACTATCAAAAACAATACATACAGAGAAATAATGCGATGCAAAATAACATTGTAGGCAAGCATACATGTTACAAAATAGATGGCTAACAGCAAAAACGACATGAGGTAGATACACATTAAGGAGCACCAGAAGGTGTCACTGTGGCAACAAACAAGAGGCAAGCACGGGCAACCAGAGAATAGCATTGTCAGGTATGGGTATCAGCCAGAGATAAGGCGATGTCAGGCAAGGAACGGTCTTTGGAATCATGCTGGGGGGTCAGTCGTTGATTAGGCAGGGTAGGCAGAAAATACCAATGAGTGGGTAGGCAGAAAATACCAATCAGCCAGACATATTCATTTGCACAGCAACAGTTTGGGATGTCACAAGCAGAAGACTGATGTCAGATGTAGACAAGCAGCCAAAGCAGCTTACATCTAGCGGGCAGTGATCCAGTGTTCATGTTAATGTACAGTTAGAAGGGAAAAGGAGATGCTGAAGACATAAATAAATAACGCATCAATTGAACTGTGTCTACATATTAGATTTTCTAAAATGTCCCTTGAGATGGCAGGGGCCTCACAAAACAACTAACCAAAGCACAACAGAAGAGAAGATCCCATTAAAAGGATGAAACATGGCCTGGCAGAGCAGCAGTAGCTTGTCTGCTCAGTACACTGGTGACCTGGGTTTGAAAGCAAGCTCAGTCTGCTCGAGTTGGCCATGGGAAAGAGGACTGAGCATCCCAAGGACTGCTCTCCTCTGGGGTGGGAGGGAGAGATGCATGTCTTGCCACCTGCCTACCACCGGCAAAGTGGCAGTATAGTTTGGGACGCAGCACTACAGGGGATGGACTGCTGTGGACACCAACACTAAACAAAAGGGGGGGAAAATGTCTGCTTGCTGGGCAGATGACACCCTACCTGACTCCCAGATCCCTCACTGCATGCTCTCCTCTTGGCACCCAGGCTTCACCCTGCAGTGGACAGTTGGACATAGGGGTGGAGTTGCCATGCAGCAGACAAGCAGGCAATGCATTGAGGGCTCATGCTGAGCAAGCAATGCAACAGTGTGTATCGCAGGTTGACCAGTTAAGGAAGAGCCTCAATGGATGGGAAAGTGCCACTAGCATTGACCAATGAAGATCCTGTCTGGAGGCGCCCACATGGATATTTTCTCACAATAAAAAATCTAGACATCTTCCAGTTTGATTTGTTGGTAACATGTTGTTCTTCCACCAAAATTTGAGCAATTTATACATTTTAAATTTTCTTTTTTCTCATGAAAACAAATATAGCAGCCACTTTTGACTAGTAGAGCTGGTAGGGGTCAGGATCCAGAAAATAAAAAACCTCAGGGTGCGTAGCATAGAAGGTACCTAAAAAAGCAGATTTGACATTCGAGGAGATTTAATGAGGAGAGTGCCTTAAAGGAACTTGCTAATCTGAAAGTGGACAAGGCAATGAGACCAGACGAAATACATCCAAAGTATTAAGAGAACTTAGGGAGGTGCTGGCAGCACCACTAAAGCCCTGTTCAACAGTTCGTTGGAAACAGGTGTGGTACCAAAGGACTGGTGAAGGCGAATGTAGTCCTTCTCCACAAATGTGGGAGCAGAGAGAAGGCTGGCAATTACAGGTCAGTCAGCCTCACCTTGGTGGTGGGGAAACTGATGGAATCACTACTAAAAGAAAGGTTTGTGATGAATCTCAATCCAACAGAACACAGGGTCCGATGCAGCATGGATTCACAGCAGGAAAATCTTGTCAAACATATCTGTTAGATTTCTTTGACTGGCTGACTGGGTAGGTGGATCAGGGAGGGCAGTGGATGTGCTCACCTGGATTTCAGTCAGGGTCGCCCACATAGGGAGAAGTAAACAAGCTGGGCAGTCTGGGAGGGGTCCCAGGGTGGTAAACTGGGTCAAACATTGGCTGAGTGATAGGACACAGAGGGTGGTGGTGATGAACAGAGTTCAACCAAGAGAGGGGTGACCAGTGGAGTCCTGCAGCGATCAGTGCTTGGACCAGTCCTCTTAATGTCCCTCATAAGTGACACTGCAGAGAGGCTAGAAGGGAAGATGTGTCTCTTTGCAGATGACACGAAGATCTGCAACAGGGTTGACATTCCAGGAGGGATAGAGAAAATGAAATGGGATCTTAGAAAGTTTGAGGAGTGGTCAAGGGTGTGGCAGCTAAGATTCAAAGCAAAGAAATGCAAGATCATGCACTTGGGGCACAAAAATGTGGGAGAGGAGTACATGATGGGGGGAGAGGTACTGACGGCCACCAAACAGGAAATGAACCTGGGAGTAATCATATTTGAGGATCTAAAGGTTACCAAACAATGTGAGAAGGCTATGATGAGAGACAGTGGAATGCAGGGGTGCGTAGGGAAAGGTTATCTCCAGCAGAAGGAAGAAGGTGGTGATGCCACTGTATAGAACATTGGTGAGACCTCATCTACAGTACTGTGTCTGGCTCTGGAGGCCGCATTTCTGGAAGGACAGACAGAGTAGAAGCGGTTCAGAAGAACAACAAAAATGGTGCAGGGCTACACAAAAGTCATAGAGGGAGACTGGAGGATTTCAATATGTATTCCCTGGAGGACAGGAGAAAGGGGATATGATAGAGACTTTCAAATAACTCAAGGGTGTAAATAAGGTGCAAGAGGGTAGCATCTTTAAAAAAAAAGATGTTCATGAACAAAGGGCCATGATATGAAAATAGTGGGGGTAGACTTAGGGAGTAGCGGAGAAAGTATTTTTTCATGGGAAGGATGGTGGGTCTATGGAACTACCTCCTGGCAGAGGTTGTAGGGACTAAAACGGTAGGGGAATTCTAAAATGCATGGGACAGACAGAAAGGAACTCTAGTGATAGGAAAGAGAGGGTAAGTCGCAGATCATTTAAGATCTGTGGTATACAAAACAGGTAAGTAAAATGGGCAGACTAGGTGGGCCAAGCGGTCCTTATCTGCTGTCAAATTATATGTTTCTATGTTATGACAGGTATGATAACAGTTTTATTAACTGCAGTGGAAACTAGCTTTTCAGAAAAACACTGTTCACTGCATTGCTGCTTCAAAGCAGTGGTATGTGTGAGCAGATAAAATATCATATAGTTGTTTAGTAATACAGGTAATGTATTTCTGGCCAAAAAAACATATGGCAAAACATATCTTCTTTTTCATTCCTGAACTGAGATAACTGCTCTCTGGCCACATCCACTATGTATAAGCTAAACACTTTGGTGTGGCGGTGTGCTGTTTACCTTTTAAAATGTATGCTAGCACCCTCCTAATACACTCACAGTACAAATCCAGCATATGAAGCCAAAAAGTAGCCTAGAGGAAAGAGATTTTGTATACATTTCTAGTGGCAGCCATCTTTAATGACTTGACTCATTAATTATTAATAAAATATGTTTAAAAATATCAGAGAGAAATAAAAATAGACATATAATGAATCTAAGGATCTCAGAATTACATTATTGCTAAAAAAATACATTGTAAAATTTTTTGTTGACTAACAAATACTTCTGCTTTAAGGGTTTCAAAAGTGCTTCCTATATGTAAATAAAATATAGACGTGGTATGACTGAGACATTTAAAGGAACCAGGAAATGATTTCTAATTTACAACTGCTTGCTATGTTTCCATTTTCAGAAATGACAGTCACACTTCCATATGACCCATGTTAAACTATACTTATATGATGAGAAAAGTGTGTGTTCTGCGTTCTTTTCTTTTCATGGGCAATATTCTGTACTATTCTTGTCACA
Source organism: Neoceratodus forsteri (assembly GCA_016271365.2). Classification (NCBI taxonomy): domain Eukaryota; kingdom Metazoa; phylum Chordata; order Ceratodontiformes; family Ceratodontidae; genus Neoceratodus; species Neoceratodus forsteri. Next base: position 1,191,947,926 of record CM028130.1, on the reverse strand, counting down.
ATGCAATTAATCTGGAGTTTCTGATATGCCACTGTTTGTGTACAAATCTTCAAGCGTGCGCTACTGATCTACCCAAACAGAGTTCAGAGTACAGTACACAAAACATGACACTCCAAACTTCACATTACTGGTTCCTTGACGAGAACTGTAAATAATTTTGGCCAGAAAAAAACAAACAGAATAACACAGGGACTCTTATCTGTTACAGTGCTGTAACATCATCAAGGGATTCCATGACATCATAAATCTCCAGAGTGAAGCTCAAGAGGTTTATGCTGTTATGGATTCCCAAGATGGTGTTACCAGCAGTGTAAACAAGCCCCATTTTTTTTTGCAATACATGGGACTCTTTCTGTGAATCGTCACGACACGTAGACCAGAAACTGGCTATCTGAGTCAATTTTACTCCTGGCCATGGTACTCACTCCCTTACTCACATGGCGTCAAGTCTCAGATTTGCTTACTATAACAACGATGTCACAACTCAATGAAGAATGCCTGTCACTCACCACCATGACACTTGTAACATATGCCAGGTTTATACTGACCTGCCTTTAAAGTCAGAGTATTAAAAAAAAAAATGCTATGTCAATGACTCTTACTTGTGTCACTCGAGATGTCAGTCTTACTCACCAAGACAATGACATTCTGGCTCTATGGCTACGAGGTCCCGGCTTCTATGGCAATGACGCTCATCCTGGTCACTATACCTATGCTGGACCCTCCCTTTATGCAGTCTCACCATGGTAACAGCACTTTTTTTCAAGTCAGTTTTTAAAATATTTACTGCGTGCTCCTTTTAGCAAGATTCTACATTATAATACCATTGATGGTATTATGACTTAGAATCTTCAGAACTGTACTATTATTATGAGATTTTCTGTCACCAGAGTTCCCATGGTAAAAAGTGCTAACCATGTATAACATATAGAAAAATGTATGGGCAACCATACACAAGGCTGTGTTTCCATCTAGGGGTGAGATGGCATCATAGACCTCGACAGCGAAGCTCAATTATAGGGTTTATGGGCAGGCTAGATGGGCCTAGCGGTCCTTATCTGCCAACAATTTCTATGTTTCTTTCTCAGCCTAAAATGGAAACATCAGCCTTGTTATTTATGGTTTTCCCACACACTATCATGTAAAGTATGTTTGTTTTGGTAAATTTACCAGCTTTCTAATTTTGTCTTAAAATGTGGCGAAAAACATCAAACAGAGTTAAGACTGCAAATATTTAATGTGATTTAAGTAATAGCTACATGAGTTGGCAACATCTTTAGTAGTTCATCTTTTAACAAACAGCTCATGCTGGCCACCAGCAAAGGCGACATGAAACGCCAACATCCTGGGTTCAGGAGCGGACCTGGGAGTCGGAGGCTGACCGGGCAAAGAAAGATAGAGCATCTGAGAGTGGCTCTCCTTCTCTGGGGGTGGGGTGGGGGGTGGAGTGTCCGGCATGTCAGTGACCTCTGACGGAGGCTGGGGAATCTGGAAAGGCCGCGCCTGGTGCGTGGGAGGCGGGATGCAAGGCCATTGCCTGCCCACTCCCAGGGATCAAAGCATTACAAAAACTCCATTGCACTGGGGTATGATGCCCTGCTTCACCGCCTCCTGCTGCCACCATTGTCCATGGCGGGGGATCCACTCATGGTCCCACCCTGGTGGTAAGCCAGGGCTCGCTATCATTGACTGTTGAGGGTGAAAGCCCGTGCAGCCTCGCCCAGGGGGTAAGCTCTGGGCATGTGGTCGTCATATGGGGCAGGGGCTGAGCTCCACTGGGGTCTGAAACCAAAAAAACAGTTCACATGGGGAGTTTTTGTCTTGCCGAATCTCTTGTTATAAGAAATCAACAGTGTAGGTAAGCATGAGGAATCTTACTGGGCATGGTATTATTTGTTGTTTTATCACAGCAGGACATGGCAACTGTTAACAGTATTCCGCCATCACTACTGTGGTACAACAGCATCTGGACATGTATAGTGTTCCATACATAACAGTACTGAACCATAACAAAATACAGTTTAAATACAGTTTCTTACACCAACCATTATTCAGGTACAGTAAAATATACTGTATAACAGGAAATATTCACTGTCTTTATTTTCGCTATTTTTGCTGGTTCCATATTAGAGTGAAAATAAAACAACACTGAATATTAGGTAGATCACTATACATAGCAGCACTAATGTTCCACCAGTGAAAATAAGAGGAAGTGAACATGTGGGTGAGTGCTTGGGGCGCTAAATATAACAGGTGTGAATTTAAACTGCTATACAGTAGATTTGGGGATACTACCAGATGCACATGGAAACAAGTGGTACCACCATGCATACAGCACATGCTGTCTTTCAAATGGTCTGGAAGCACAAATCAAACACTTGAACAGCCCTTGTTAAAGTATCCAAATCCTAGTTTTACAAACTCAAACAATGGTGTACATCAGTACACACTATATCCCGATCAACAAGCCCTGGCACTAGTGGCCTCTACTGACATGAAATTAATTAGCACCCTTGGTAGTCTTGTGGCCTCTCCTTCCTTACCCAGGGTTCAAAATTGGCACCCACCCACCAAATGCAAGTGTATTTTATGTCAGGCAGGTAAAATGAGTGATTCAAAGCACCCGCCGGGTGCCTTGTGTTCAGCCTGCTCCCCTGGCAGTGCATACTGTGCTGACCCACACTGTTCTGCTCACCCCCCCAGCACTCTGCTCTCCTGACTCAGAGTGCACCACCATGTCACTAGTCATATGGTGGACATTTTGGCACACTGCAGTGGTCTGTGAGAGAGAAGAATGTGGGAGTGCAGTGGCCACCACACAGTAGCATGGGGGAGTCTCGGGACATCCGGTCAGGTTGGAGGATTCAGGACTATGGAGAGGAAGAGGTCAGAGGACAGACACTAAGAGAATCCAGGTTGGCACTGGGAGAAGAAATGGGAAAGCTCAGGAGGACCTCCTGGGACCAGCCTTGTCAGCAGCAGAGTCAGGACATGAAAAGACTGGGTCAGAAAGGACTGAGTAACTGCTGCTGGTACACAGCTACATGTACAAATCAGTAATTCCCTTCTTATTCTGGCTTCATAGAGGTTTGACACAGTTGTTTTTTGCCTCTGTTCCCTGTTGGTATCCTATAACAATAGCTAGTCTCAAGGGAACAGACACAGCATTTCAGTGATGGTAATTCTCCCTGTGGCTATGGTCTGATCGCACTTGAGGGCTGTCTTGTTGTACCTGCTCTCTGTGTGGCTGGGCTTTATTCCTCATCTGAATGTAGTATATTGGTCATTTGTGCTGGGCTAGTGAGAAGTCTGTTGGCCAGTGGATTTTCCAGTCACTAGCCCTGCCACCATAGTGGTTGAAAAGTTAGTTTTAACCCTGCTCACCTGATTTGAAATAAATGAGTATCCCTACTAGCCTAGTGGTATCTCCTGAGGCCCCCTCCGGATGGTAACTTCCATCATGTCCAGTGGCAGCCCCTTGCCCCAAAACTCGCTTATTTTCAGCAATGGCAACCAGCAAATATCCACCACTCACCTCTACCGCTCATCAATGTGACTGACCTCTGTCTGTTGCTCAAAAGTACAGCAGAACTATATAACTATGAAGAATCACATAGTACTCGCATAACATCTATTTAAAATCATGGACCCTCCGTGATTTTGAATAGATATCCAACAAGTACTGTACCAGTATATAGAGTTGTAGAATGCCAAGGTACTTGTGAGTGGCAGACATGGGTCGAAGGCATGGGGCAGGGGTGTTAAAATGAAGGAGAGGCACCGAATACTTGGATGGGGGGGGGACCACTAGCCTACCGGGGATACTAATTTATTCATAAAAGGTGGGGTAGAGATGAACACTGGCGCCTGGGATATTGGTTTTTAAATGGCTACCAGACATGCCTGCTTGCCTTGGGGGAGGACCACACATGAGAGCAACCGCTTGGTCCTCGCTAGTTAATAAGGCTTTAACAGGAAGCAAATGACTTCTTAGGGCCTTGCACGGGGCAAGAGGTCATTTGCATGTGGACATGAATACAGCAACATAAGTGCGAAAGTGCAAACAGGTAGGTGATGCCCCTTTTGCTCCTTGACAGCCTCCATGTTCACCACAGGCACATACTCCACTGCAATTGGCAGGAGGTTGTACTTTGTGCCCAGTATACCCGCTAGGGCCTTCCTTACAGCTGTCCTCTAGGGGATCTATCTAAGAAAGTTTGGGGCACTCACACTATGATAAGGATTTGTTTGAATACAGCAAAGTTAGGACCTTGTGCTAATTCACACTTAGGAAAGGGACTTTGTATGGAGTAAATCTCCACTTTCTAATATGGGGGTGCTATATTCATAACACTGACACTATTCAATATGGATTCAGGAGAGTTCTGTAGCATGTACCACCACCTTCCACTGGGAAATTAACTGATACTTTATGAACTTGTCTCTCACCTTCTACTGCAGTTATAAATATGGCAACTAGGGCTGGCCTGCCGGTGCAGCAGTTAGTTCAACTGAAGCGCGGCAACCCAGGTTTGGGAATGGACCGAGGGACAGGGCCAGCAGGAGAAGGATTGAGCATCCTACGGACTGCTCTCCTTCTCCTGGGGCGGTGGTGGCCGATGTGTGGGGTCTCTGATGGAGGTTGGGAGTACTGAAGATCGGTGCCTAAAAGTACATGTGGGACGGAAGACACAGGACGTCATTGCACGATCCCGCTCCTGGGGAAAAACAAGGAAAAAATCATGCAGCTGGCCGCCTCTATGAAGCCTGTTTCTGGCTTTGATTTTCCTCTGGCAGGCTCTTCCCAGATGGTTGCCAGGATTGCGGCACTAAGGCCGGGTGCTGACCCCCATCCCCGGAAATGGCGGGGTGCTGAGGCGTAGGCAATTGGAGGTGGAAGTGCGGGGTCCGTGTCCGGCAGATGTCTGGCGGCCAGAGGCAGCAAAGCAGAAAATTTAAAATAAATAAATAAATAAATATGGCAACTAAACTGACAGTGCATGTTGTCTCTCCAACTACAGTACCTCAATTCTCCATATCCATCCAATACACAATACTGGAAATGGAGATTAAAAGTATTAAGAACTATGGCGACCCTGAGGGGGATTTTCAAACACGCTGGATGCAGACACAAATGCATGCTGTGTCTAGGTCTGAGCACTCCTGCTGCTGTTTTCGAAAGATGCATCCATTTGTGCAGAAAGTCATGATTAGTGACCAAAAAAAAAAAAAAAGAAAGTAATTTTCATTATTTTTTTGCCCCAAGTGCATCTCTTTTGGACACACTAGTTTTGACGGAAGTCCATTTTAAAAATAGCTGCAGGTGGATTCTTGACAATCCTTTTCAAAAATCACCCTCCAAACACACAATTATAAATGCCAGTGTGCAAAGAGCTCTTGTGGCACACCTGACAAAGGCATCATTTTACACCAGTGATCTTACCCAGTTAACAAAGTGAAATAAATAAATAAATAGAAACATAGACATTGACAGCAGATAAGGACCGCTTGCCCCAGCCAGTCTGCCCATTTTCCCTACCTACTGTAACACCACTGACCCTACCTGATCTCCGGCTTTACCCCCCCTTCCCCACCTCTAAGGTAGGTGTCAGCATGACTCAGTTGGTAGCACATCTGCCTCTGGATCAGAAAGTTGTGGGTTCTCATCCCACACCAGGATTGGACTCGTACCTAAAACGCCGGCACCCGAGTGCAGTATTAGGGGGTTGCTGGAATGTGCCATTCTTCAGATGAGACATTAACAGAGGTCGCTGGTACCCATCCTGGTGCTGTCCTAGTGGGTGTCAGGGTGGAAGTAAAAGAACCCAAGGCACTCTTCGCAAAAGAGTAGGGGAATTTTTATTTGAAAAGCACAAAATAAACAAGGAAAATGACAAGTCATCACATTATACAGGGTTTGAGAGTAAAACAAAGATAAATATTGTACAGAATTATACAAATTTCATAAAACTAAACAGTTAATTAACCTAACAAAATTAATCTTATGGTACCCAATTTATATATTTATACACAACCCTTGGTTCTTTTAAGCGCAAACTCCGTCAGCACCTCAGCGACAATAGTATCTGTAGGTGCCCCCACTAGTCTGTGCCACCAACTTTAGTCTGCCTCAGCACTTCCAACTCCTGGCCTGCCAGGTTAAGTCTTGCCCAAGCACTTGCCTCCCCACCCTCTACCCTTGGCTCTTTTCTTTCCCTCTGCCCTCCCTATCCCAGCCCTCACTGCCCCCCTGCCTCTCCCTACCTCACCCTAACAGTCTGCCTCTGCCTCTCTCCTTCCACAGGACGCTGGCATACCATGTACAATACCTTGATACAATGTGAACTGCTTGTCATTGCAACCCATGTACTGTTGAATTTTCTGTACTTGCATGTATAATTTACTGTAACTGTATCATATCTTCTTGTGTTAATTTATCTGACGTGGAACCTCTCAACGAGCAACCGCTCACAGGTGTTATCCAAGACTTCAATAAATAAAATAAATATGTTTAAATCAAGATTCTGCTTGTCATGTCCAGCTTTGTAGAGCCCTGTGACTTTACCTGCTGTAATGTGACTTCAATCTGTTTAACAATTACAAGATTAGGAGTATTCACACGCTGTAATGAAAACTGGAATCTAGCTTGCCACATGTAATATTTAATGCAAGCAAAAATCACATTAAGTGTGCTTGGATGATATTTGCTTAGGGAACCAGTATAATCACCTAAAACCAAACATACATATCTCAAGAAATTAGCAGTTGGCCACTGCCATCTAGTTGCTAGAAAGTTCCAAAACTGTACAGCAAAGCAACAGTTAACTCATTATCTCCTGGTGGCCATTTTGTGTCAGATTAGCAATGGATAGTCGGACTTCATATGAAGCTACTGGAGTAATGAATGTAAAGTGCTCTAAGTAAGCATTAAGCCACAATGAAAGTGGCATCTAATGGGAATTAATGCATGGTTGGGAGGGTTGTGGCATAAGGCTGAAGGCTGAGTGCCTACAACAGCCCAGCCATATTTAATTCCCATTAGATGCCACCTTCGAAGTGGCTTAATGCTCTTGTAACATGGTTTTGATGAAGTTATGATTACTATAACTGTTCTTTTGATTATGTGAACAAAATCATGCAGTGATTTCTTTCTATTTTGATATGTTTACTGCACTTTCTGAAATTTACTGACACTTACATTTATATGCCGATGTGCGAAAAGAATAGGAAGTATTATTGAGCAGGAACTGTTTCTAGCGTTTATTTTCACAAGCAGTACGAATCTCCACAGCAATTATTTTTTTGTAGCCTGTGTAGGAGGTCCACGATGCTCATTAATCGGTTCGACTATCGGCCACTGTTACTGTTTAGCATATAGGCTGACCTTTGATTTTTGTGCACCGGTCACTCCGATGTCCTTCACTGCCATATCTCCTACTACCTTTCTTCTGGGTCGCCGGTATCGTCAGACCATATCTGTGCTGGTGTCGGACTACTCGACCTGCTACGGACTTGCATTGCTACTATACTGATGCACACTTACTGTGGCATGTACTGTTAAGCACTTAACATTAAATGCAGAACACATTTTCTGCATGCGGTCCGTAGTGCTGGCTTGTGTTCGAACTGCTTCTGCGATCATTCCACTGTAAGTAGGCCACTGCTCATTCTGACTCGCCATCCCTCACATTTTCTGTGCATTGCACCAGTATCATGATTGTTGAAAAACCTGTTTAACAGTTATTTTGTTTTCCTGGTACACTTTTTATTTCTACGGGGATATTCATGGGCATTTGGGTGGGTGGGTGGGACAGACAGGCACTCCTTCCTCACTCTTAACTACTGTTTACTGCTCTGCTGCTTTTCCCACTGTGTGGAATACTACAGTACTTCACTTTGGGGATGGCATTATTGCTAAATTAATGCAGTCTCCAAAGTATGCCATGTGATGCTTTCCATCCCACCATGGCTCTTGGTTTACTGTCCTACATCTTTGCCATGTTACAAGGATTTTCCAACCCCATTACACTCTGGTCTCAGGTATTGTCTTTCAGCTACAGGCTTGTGTTTTAAATTTCCCCTTACCCAAAGTTTACCATAGCAGCTAAGCCATGAAACATCCCACATGCCCTCCCCACGCTATGGAATAACCTTCAGAAATCCTTAAAGCTTTCACAAATTACTGGGTTTTCTCATTTAAATTCATTTTAAAGGCGGTGGGTAAAGTTACAAATATCATGGATGGGGTGGATAAACATGAATATTCTCCCAAGGATTCTGTATCCCATGCAGATGCTGCACTTGGGGCTAAATAAAGGGGATATTAAGAGGTTAGAGAAAATCCTTACTGAATTTATCTAGTGAGGGAAAAGCGGAGGATTAGCCTACGACTGACTTAAAGTGGAAAAGGGAGGGAGGTCTCTTTCCAGACTTCGATAATTACTATTTAGCAGTGCAGCAGAGGTGTGTGGCAGATTGGGTGCACAGACCGATGATGGCTAGCTGGGTCAACCTGGAGCAGGATGGTACTCCTGGTAGACTTACAGCATACATTCACACTAAAGGATTAAAGGCATATAGAGCGCTGGAGAAGCAGAACCCTCTAGTAGAAGCAGTCCTGGAGGCGTGGGGACAGCTGAGGAAGTTGAAAGCAGTGGGGCAAGGGGAGACCCTGCTTATGCCGGTGGCTGGGAACCCGTTCTTCTTGCCTGGGTCGGAGGACGGGGGCTTTCAGGAATGGGAGGAAAGGGGGGTGAATAGTATAGGACACCTAGTAGACAAAGGAGAATTGTGCACCTTTGAGAACCTAAAACAGAGGATCAGGCTAACAGACCGGCATGGGTACCGTTATATGCAGGTTGGGCATATGTGGGGAAACTGGACAGGAAAACAGACCTAGACTACAACTGGATCAGACTGAGCAGTTGATTTATCAAGAGGACAGACCCCAAGGGCTTTTTGGGGAAAGCAGTGAGTTTGGGGAAGCAGAGACTACCGGATAGGACGGGCAACACTAAAGCGCTCTGAGAAAGGGACCTGGAACAGGGCATCTCGGAGGAAAACTGGACACCGGTCATTCGTATGCCAGAAGGAATTATGCTATGTAATAAATTCAAAGAAGCCTTCTATAAGTTCTTGCATAGGCTGTATTATCCCCTAGCTATAGTGCATAAGGCGCAGCCCTTGGTGTCCCCGATGTGTGGAAAGTGTGGGAGAATTAGGGGCACGTATTTGCACTGCTTCTGGACGTGTCCATTTTTGGCTAAGTTCTGAAAGCGATAATGGGAGAAATATCTAAGATGGCAGGAGTACCTTTGAGGAAAGATCCAATCATGTGTCTATTTGGGGTGACTGTGAGGGGAGGATTGGGATCCCTGCCAAGGTGGATAAGAACGTTACTGGTGTTGACCGCGCCACTGTATCCAGAATACATGGGTTGAACATGGCACCTACGGTTCTTCAGTGGCGCCAGATAACGCTACATGCCTTGGCACTGGAAAGATTAACAATGGTGGTGCGAGATAGAGAGGAAGCATTCTAAGAGAATGGGCCCCATTACTCTTCCTCCTCGAGTTTGACGGAGGGAATAATGCTAAGGACAGGCCTAGGATAAAATAGTCCCAGATATGATAGGAAGGGAAAGATTTATTGACTAAGCCCATATAGGAAAATGGAAGGCCTATAGGGAGAAGGAATAAGGGAGCTGGGAATGTTAAATGACCCTATTACAGTTACAGTAATGGAGTGACAATAAAAGAAGATGACAAGATATAACATGTTAAAGCTTTTTTTAAGGAATATGATAAGATTCAAAGTATATGATTGACCGCATCTGTATGTGTTATATGTGTGTTTTTTCCTTGCTTTTTCCTTATCTGTATGTATATTTGTACTTGTGGTTTTTTATTTACCTGTTTGTAACTGGAGGTGTCGTACAAATGAAATTTGAATAAAAAGAATATTCAAAAAAATAAATTCATTTTAAAGCACACACTGAAGGAAACATTTAACTGCTATTCCTAATTTGTCCCGGTTCCTGATGAACCTAGATGATACTCTATCCTCAGTACTTTACTACAACATGGGTGATTGTGATTCCGCACTTAATCTTTACCTGGGTATGCATGGCGCCTTTTCTGTAATGGGATTCCTCCAGATGTATCCGTGACATTATCATGTTCAGATACTCCCTTGCTCCGTGTCCTTCCAACCTCCCTCCCTCTCTCCCTCCTCCTGTCCCATCTCCCTTTGCGTTCTTATTGCTTATACCCCTTCTTGATGCCACATACATCGCTTAACCCGGCTTCCTTCCTCCTCCTCCCCACTAACCCCTCTTACCTCTACTTAACTAGTATTGCTTGCTATTGTTCCAGTCCAAGACCCATAATGCCGTCAATTGACTTAATGAATCCATGTACTGTCTGGTTTAGCTAGAATTTAGCATTATGTTTACTGTTGTCTCCTGCATATTTTATGCATTCTTCCTAGGATTATAAACTGTCAACTGTTTATTTCTGTATTTCACTGTATTCTTGACGTGCATTGTAAACTGTATTGTATTTTGTCTTAGCCATGCCTCCCAGGACCACTTTGTAAATGAGCTTTCTCAACTGTGTATTCCTGATAAAATAAAGACTGACTGATTTTTGGAGGGATTATTTCATCATTAAGAATTTTCAAAGTAAGGTTCATTTTAGAAGGGGGACACTTTGGGAAGTTAGCCTGCACAGCAGAATGTATGCTCAAAATTAGAGAATACAACTGTTTCCTATTGGAGCTAAGCATTGTATTTTTATCTGTCTTCCAAGGCCTAAGTTTCTTCACTGCAGGAATGGCAAAATCAGGAATCTATAGTGCAGCCATAATTTTAGGATGTTCTGATACCCATTTTAGCATTCAGGCTTTAAAGGAAAGCTTTCTTTATTCCCTGCTCCGCCCCGCAAAACACCTCCGGTTAAGCCTTTTAAGTATAATACTGGCGTTTTCTCACACGCAACATACTTTATTTTAATTACAAAAAGTCCACGACCTGGAAGTTTGTCAGACGCTAGTGGGGCTCCATTATCTGTAAAGGTGCAGCTATGCACCATGCACTTCAATACAAAAGTATGGTTCACTACCAGCCTAGCATTGCTTGTAAAGTGCTTGGGATACACTGTGTATGAAAAGCGCTATATAATGCTGATTCTTCTTCTTCTAAGGTTCCTTCTGCCTATCCCATGCATTCTTGAAACCTGTTACCATTTTGCCCCACCACCTCCGTTGGGAGGTTGTTCCAGAGCATCCACCACTCTTTCTGTGAAGTACTTCTTCACATCTCCCCTGAGCCTACCCCCCAGCTTCATAGCACGTCCTGTTGTTCTTGAGTATCTTTTTTTCTGAATAATGCTTTAGAAACGTAGATTTTTTTTTTGCGCCTTCCCTTCTCCCTGGCTGCCCACTCCTTCAGGTCTCTAATGCCCCTCCCGGCTGCCTGCCCCGACTCCCATGCCAGCTAGCACCTCATATGGCAGTCCCCCCAGGTAACCCGGCGTAACCCTTCGCTGGGCAGGTCCCCCTCCTCCGAGGGGGAAGGCACCGGTGGGGCGGCCAGTGCACTTTTCCATTGGTCCAGGGTACTGCTGAGGTGTGCCGGTTATGGGATCGGCGGCAGCGGAGGACAGAGAGATCGTCATCCGGCCAGCCAGGAAGCATTTTTCCTGGTTTTCTGTGGGGAGTGACGTCCTGACGTCAAGGCATACGCCAACGTCTGTCGCTCCCCTTGAGCTTCGCACCAGGTGTCACTGCTGTGCTCCCAGCCTCCGCCAGGAGTCAGCATGCGCCGGTGCGCATCCCCACCCTCCCCCCTGGAGAAACGTAGAATTTGATGGCAGATGAGGACCACATGGCCCACCTAGTGTGCCCATTTTCCCTACCTGTTTCATATACTGCAGATCCTAAATGATCTGCGTCTTACCCTCTCTTTCCTATCGCTAAAATTCCTTTATGTCTGTCCCATGTGCTTTGAATTCCTCTACCATTTTGCCCCTACAGCCTCTGCCAGGAGGATTTTCCATGGATCCACCACCCTTTCTATTAAAAAATACTTTCTAATGTTACTCCTAAGTCAACCCCCATTTTCATATCATGGCCCCTTGTTATTGAATCTTTTTTTTTGAAAGATGCTACCCTCTAGAACCTTATTTATACCTATGAGGTATTGAATGTTTCTATTATATCACCCCCTTTTCCTCCAGGGTGCACATATTGAGGTCCTTCAGTCTCTCCTCCTAGGGACTGTGATGCAGACCATGCACCATTTTAGCTGCCCTCATCTGGACCACCTCTACCCTGTCTATGTCCTCACAGAGATGTGTTCTCCAGAACTGGACACAGTACTCTAGGTAAGGTGCTCTACACACCAGCAACACCACCTCTCTCTTTCTGCTGGTGATACCCCTCCCTTTGTACCCTAGCATCCCACTAGCTCTTCCCACTACCTTGTCACATTGTCTTGCCACCTTCAGGTCATCTGATATGATTACCTCCTGGTCTCTTTCCTGTTTGGTGGCGGTTAATACCACCCCATTTTGTACTACGCCCCTGGGTTTCAATACCCAAAGTGCTTATTTTTGCACTTCTTTGCACTGAAACTTAGCTGCCACACCCCTGACCACTCCTCTTGCTTTCTTAGATTTCTACTTATTTTTTTCCATCACCACCCCCAAAGCGTCTACCCTACTGCAGATGTTAGTGTCACCTGCAAAGAGGCATACATTCCCTTCTAGCCCCTCTGCAATATCACTAATAAAGACATTAAGGAAGACCGGTCGCAGTACTGATCCCTGTGGCACCCCAGAGGTCATCTTCCCTTCCTCAGAGTGAACACTGTTTACCACCATCTTCTGTCTCCTACCCCAAACAGATTTCTCACCTTTGGACCCACTCCTATGCTACCCAGCTTTTTATGAGTCTCCTATGTGGAAAGGTGTTGAGGGCTTACTGAAATCTAGTTGCACCCAGTCAAAGAAATCTATCAGATTTGTTTGACATGATCTCCATAGTGAATCCATGCTGCCTTGGATCTTGAAAGCCACTGGATTCAGGATATTCCACAATCCTCTCCTTCAGTAGTGAATACATTAATTTCCCCACCACCAAAGTCAGGCTGACTGACCTGCAGCTGCCAGCCTCCTCTTCGCAACCACTTTTGTAAAGTGGGACTACATCTCCCCCCCCTCTCCACCAGTCCTCTGGAACCATTCCCATCTCCAGTGAGCGGTTGAACAGGGCTGTCAGAGGTGCAGTCAGCACCTCTCTAGAGCTCCCTCAAGATCCTTGGATGCACCCTGTCTGGCCCCATTGCCTTGTCCACTTTCAGATTTATAGGTTCCTTCAGGACTCTCTCCTCTGTGAAATGGACTAGTGTCTCACCTTCCTTCCAATGCTCCTGGCACTTATCTGTACTCCCTTACTACCACTTCCTTTGTGAACACAGAAAAGGTACTTGTTCAAGATTTCTGCTTTTATGCCGGCCCGGTGGTGCTGAGGGTTGAGGTGCTGGACGCCACACCTCGCGCCATGCCAGCAACCCAGGTTCAGGAGCGAACTTGGGTCATTAGGGGACGGAGAGGATTGAGCGTCCGGAGGACAGCTCTCTTCTCCTGGGGAAGGTGGGTGGATGATTCCCAGTGTGAGCGGCTCCTAGTGAAGGCTGGGAGTGCCGCAATCCAGGGATCATGCTAGAGGCAAGGGGAGGAGCCTTGTCAGCCGTTCGCGGGCTGGGTGCGGGAGCACGCCCGGCAGCACTGAATGGCACTGAACATCCGGGCTCCTAGGGGGAGCTCCAGAACAGGGAAAACACCCATTGGCTGGGGGGGGGGCAGACATCGCCTGCACCCACCTCCACCGCCAGATCCTGCCCACTGCAACCTGGTCCCGCATCGCCTCTGCCCATGGGTGCCAGAAGAAAACACCAAGGAGCAGAAGGCAGTCCCACCCAGGGGTGAGTATATTTCAGGGGAATGGCTACACTGGTGTGTTGCAGGTGAATCAAGAATGCAGGCGCAGATGGGAGGATCTCAGGCCTGAGGGGATTAGGTAGGGCGACCGAAGAGGCCCCAGTCGGTGGTGACCGGAAGGAAAGAAAGTTGGGGGGAGATTTCTGCTTTCCTGGTCCCCCCTCCGCATTCCCTCCTTCCTCTAAGCCTTACAATCCCTCCCCACGTCTTTTCTTTTCACTTACATACCTGAAAAATACCTTGTCCCCTTTTTGAATTGCCTGGGCTATTTTCTCCTCCATTTGTGCCTTTGTGCTAAGTGCTTTCCCTGCCTCCCCCTGTTTCTCCTGATATACTTTTCTATCCTCCTCTTGCTGTGCCTCCTTATACCTCCTGAATGCTAACTTTTTTGCCCTTATCTTTCTGGCCACCTCTTTCGAGAACCATAGCAGTCTCTTTCTCCTCTTGCTTTACCTTATTGCCTTACATGGAGGTTTGCTGCCTTCTCATCCCTCCTTTTAGATTTGCCCACTGTTCCTCTACTCCCCAAGCCCTTCCCACCAGGGCATCCCTGAGGCATTCCTCCATCTTTTAAAATCTGCCTTCTTGAAGTCTAGGAGCCTTGCCTTTGTGTGGTTTGATTCTGCACAGTGACATATACTGAACCACATCATCGGTGATCACCGGCCCCCAGGTGGCTGCCCACTATGCTGTCTGCAACACTCTCCCCATTGGTGAGTACAATGTCCAGTGTTGCCCCCTCATGAGCGGGCTCTTATACTAGTTGCCTGAGAAATGCTCCCTGCAGGGAGTCCAGGATGTCCCTGCGCCTAGCTGAAGCTGCAGCTGGGATGCTCCATTCTATATCTGGCAGACTGAAGTCCCCCACCAGCAGCACTTCTCCATTGTTTGCCATCTCAAGCTCAGCGTTCTTACCTTTTCAGAGCCTCCACCTGGTTCAACTTGCTACCTACAGAAATCTCTAACATTGCCACAACTGGTGCTTTTAAGTGTAAACTGCATCAACACCTCGTGGCTAGTGCCTTCTGTGATTGCCTCTTATAATCCCCTCCAGGCATACTACCCTCAAGTATCCTCTCCTCACTGCCTCAGCTCCTCCTCCTCCTCTACCCCCATTACTGGGTACAGGATGAATCTGTCTCCTTTCTTTCATCCCCCTTTCCTCCTCCTTGCTGTTTCTCATCTACCACATACCCACGCAATGCCCTCCCATTTCTCCCTCCTCCCTCCCTCTCTCTCTCCCCCATACCACCCTCACCACTACTCTTCTTTCTCTTTTCCCACTAACCCACTCCGAACAAAGCTTCACTGAGCCGCCTATGACTTGTACTGCATAATTAACTTGCAACACAATTCCTTGACAATGCCTTTGGCTGCTATTATTGTAACCTTATTTGTCTTTTTTTTTTGTAAGTTCCATTGTAATGATCATGTTATGTTTTGTACCTTATTGCTTTGACGTGGAACCTTTGTAAAAGAGCCCTTGGCTCAAAGGTGTCATCCAAAATACAAATAAATAAAAAAATAAATAAATCTTTTTGATGGCTTCCACCAGAGCCTTATCCAACCCCCCTCCCCCGTAACGGAGGTCTGTGGATCACGCCTGTGCGAAAAGTGGCTCCCTTCACTGCTTCTAGGGTGACCCACAGTACATCCGCTCTTCCCTGAATTCCCTGTATCTCGGTAGTTTTTATGTTATCCATCACATAAAGAGCCACTGCTCCCCCTTTCTTTACCACCCTGTCCTTTCTGAACAGTGTAGCCTGTTATGGCTATATCTCAGTCATGGTTCTCACTGCACCATGACTCCGGTAATGGTGACAATGTCCAGGTCAGCCTCTGCCATGATGGCCTTTAGGTTGGGATTTTATTTCCCAGACTTCAAGCATTTGCACGTATGGCCTTCCAGAAGCTGCTACCGCCCTGTTTGTCAACATCCTCTTTCCCCTTTTGCCTTCACTCCTTACCCGCTCTGCACTCATTCCAATCTCTCTCATTTCGACCATTTTGTTTCTTTTTGTTGTTGTGTACCCTCAGGGATTTATCTCCCTTAGGATTCTCCCTACAGCTTACTTCAGTTTTGTTGGGGGAGGGGTATAGTTTATGTCTCTCCATATCCTTCCACCACCACCACCCCCCTCTGCTAGTTTAAATGCTCGCCAATGTAACATTTAAACCATTCATTGAGGACTGTGGTTCCCCTCCTGGATGGATGCAGGCCATCCCTCCTGTATAGGCCACAGTACCTCCAGGTGTCACCCCAATCCCCAATATAGCCAAACCCCCCTTCTTTGCACCATTCCTTCAACCATGTCTTGAAGGTCCTGGTACAGAGTACCCTATCTTTTCCCCCTGTCGTGAGACAGGTAGCATCTCAGAAAAGGCCACCAAGCATGTTACCTGTCTAAGACCCCTCCCCAACTCCCTGAATTCCCCCTGCACTATTCTAGCCTCCTCCTAGCCAGGTCATTGGTCCATTGGTGGACAATGACATCCAGCTCCCCTCCCTCCTGCTGCCCTAGTCAGCCTCAGGATCTGCTTCCCATCCCTGCAACCATGGCGCCGGGCACGCACTCCAACCTCTCTTCCCCCTCCCTTCCTGTCCCCAAATCTATCTCCCTTACAATGGAGTCCTCCACCAGGAGCTGCTTCCTCCTCCTCTGGGGTCCTCTTCGACCCTCCTTGGGGTCTCCACTACAGAGCATCACCATATCCTCCCTGGTCACTACTGTGGGTGCCTCCATAGGACAGCCTGCCCTGCCAGAGTGGTATAAGAATTGCACAATGGTATTAAGTGGGGGATATGCCTCTGACCCACCACCCTAACCCTTCCCGAGCCCACCATAGTCCAGCCATTCCTACTTCTTGGCATCCTTTGAGGCACTGGCAGCAGACTTGGTGGCCCCGGGGGGGGGGGGCATCCCAAATCCTAGCCAACTATGCCTGGAGTCTAGCAACCTCCCCCATCAGCAGAGAGAGGTGCATACAGATGGGGCAGCACCACAGTCTCCAGAAAGTCTCCATGAAGACTGCCATCCCACAGCCACTACAATGCACCACTCCCAGCATAACTATGTTCTACCCTGCCTGTTTTTCTGCTTTGCTTTCCTTTAGACCCTTTTTTATCTCTACCCTAGATATGGTGTTTCACTATACCTAAACTATTGCATGACCCTAACTCACCTCTACCCTGCCTGTTTTTGCTTTGCTGTCTTTAAACCCTTTACTCCTCCCTAGACAGGGTGTTTCACTTATACCCACACTATTGCTATTCCCCAACTCGCCACTACCCTACCTTTAATAATAAAATAAATATTTAAGAGCTCTGTGAAGCCCTCATAAATTCAACATTGTCAATGTAGTCACATTGTTTCCATTCAAGTGTATCTCTTTATTTTGTTTGTATTCAAGCATATCTCTGTTTATTTCTGTTATTACTGAAGCGATATTTCTTTAAAAATGTAGGTTATTTTTAGGGCATAAGCCATACTGCACCCGGTCAGCTCTTCCTTGTTTAATTTCTGGGTTGGGCACACTATACTAGAAATACTGAACAAATGGTGGCACTTTACATTTGCGTCACGTATTAGTAAATCTTAGGGCAGAGCATTAGATTCAAATGGTTAGTGAGATTCTGACAGAACTATGACTGGTGGAACACAAAGCACTACAAAACTCCATCCCGGCCACAGTCCAGGCCAGCCCTAAATCATTACCATTTATCTGTAAGTTGCACTGGGTAATGAAGAGGGGAAAACGTGGAAACTGGGAAATTACAAATGTCTTTTATAATCTATTGCCTACATTACTGGGTGCCATGTAAGGAAAGTGGCATGACAACCAGAAACCTATACTGAATCTTACTGTGTATAACACACAGCCAAAGCAGAATGGAAGGGGATGGGGGAACAATCAGACAGAATCCTTAAGTTACTGTATAAGTATTTTTAATGACTTTGCTTGCACAATCTGTTAACACTCAGGTATTTCAAGAAGTAACACCCCGCTTGCTTGCAATGTTGCAGGAAGCGCATACAGAGGATGCACTGACCACCTCTCTAAGAGAGGCCATAATTACCATTCTACCAAAAGAGGGTAAGGACCACACTATACCTGGGAACTACAGACCCATCTCCCTCATAAATGCCGATGCAAAAATCTTGGCGAAGGCTTTAGCAACGAGAATGGAACATCTCCTGCCCAACACAGTACATCCCTCACAGGTAGGCTTTATTAAAGGGAGACATAGTTTGGACCATGTTAGAGCCCTGGTATCCTTGATGCAGAAGACGGCAGGCCTCCCAACCCCAGCTGCACTTGTTACGATAGATTTTGAGAAAGCCTTTGAGTCAGTGGAGTTGGGAGTACCTGCACGCGGTCCTGCATCGGTTTAACATTGGACCGTACTTCGCCTCAGGGATACAAACTCTGTATAAAGGGTCACTGGGCAGGGTAATCACCAACTCCACAGGAGCACAAGACAGGGTTGTCCCCTTTCACCCCTACTTTTTGCTTTAGTGAAGGAACCCCTGTCTGTAGCCCTTCGCATCCATCACAAAATTCAGGGCATTAAGGTAGGAACCCAGGAATACCATGCTAAACTCTATGCCGATGATTGCCTAATCCTCACTGGAGACATTCTGGGTAGCTTACCATTCATCTTTAGCCTCCGTGAATGACTTTGAGAAAATCTTAGGCCTTCGGATAAACCTGACCAAATCAGAGAGGTACTCCTTTAAACTCTCATACAAGGCCTGACATGATACACTCTTCAGGCCTCATCTGGGCTCTAATGAAATAAAATATCTAGGAATTAAGATTACTCTAGACCTCTCATCCCTAGCTGACAAAAATTTCACCTCAGTATGGATACAATTAACCAAAGATACACAGAGATGGGAGCACCTGCATCTATCTATGGTAGGGAAAATTGCAGCTTTAAAAATGATGTTTGCTCCCGAAGTGTATTACTTGGTCTTCCACCTCCCTATTCTGCTCCCTAAAGCCTGGGCTAATAAATTTCATGCACTTATGAGTAAACTCTTACGGGGACAGTCAAGGCTGCGATACAGCCAAACACAGTTAACAGCCCTATGGACTAGGGGGGGATGAAACTTGCCAAATTTTAGTACCTACTCCCAAGCCTTCATCATTGCCAAAAGTGTAGAGGATGAGGAACCCCCACCACCCAGCCTGGGTGCACACTGAGTTGGCATTACTAGAGAACCTCACCTTTGTGCTATCTAGATTTACCTTCTCAGATCTGCTCAAGAGTGGCTGATAACCATCAGGCCTGGCAATCTATGGGAACTCTGACCCACACCTGCCAAAGCCTCAGTCTCTCTTCCCTACTGTGGAGCAATGCACTCTTCTGCATTGACCACAAAACCTTACACTGGGAGACCTGGTAGACACACCAGCTGAATACCTTTCAAGATCTGGTACAGGAAAAAAACAAAACATTTGCCTCTTTTCAAATTTTAAATGACTGCTATCACCTGCCCCAGGCCTGCTTTTGGCAGTATTTACAACTCAAGAACCTCTGTCTCAGGTGGTCTAGATCCCCCCGCACATGCCAGGCTGTCATTCCAAGGCAGGCTCTCCAAAGAATAAAATCCCTCTCACACTTTGGATCTGGCAAGAAAGGCCTAACAGGAAAATACAAGGCTGGATCAGGGACTCTGCACCTGACCCTCAATTCGGCCACAGCTAGATGGGAAAAGATGCTGGGGACACAGACCTCCACCAAAAGTGGAACAAATGTTGGAAAACTGCCCACAAGGCCTGTGTTGATCAATGTACCCTTCTCATTAGAAATAAAGTCCTATGTCTCTGGTCCTGTACCTCACCCAACTCCACAGGATGGGGCTACTCCCACACAATAACTGCTGGCGGTGTCAGGCACCCGCGCAGACCTCCTGCATGTGCTGTGGCACGGTGCCCCCCAAGGCAGAGTGTGGGATAAAATCATTTAATTTTGCTCCCAAACTCTTGCATTAGACCTGCCCAGGTCCCCCCAGCCTTTGGCTATTGGGAATGGTCCCAGACCATTACCAGCTCACAAAACCACAACTACTTTGGCTCACCCAGGCTACAGTCGAATTCACACAGCTCATCTTACGGCTGTGGAGAACAACCTCTGTTCGTGCATTTAAAACGTGGCTCACTGCCTTGGAATTTTTGGTTTCCCAAACTCGACTAGCCTGTTTTGCAAAGCATTCAAATAGGTCTTACTTAGCGGTCTGCACCCTGTACTTACAAAGATTTGTTTTTCAATCAGGTACAATTCACCAGTACATACTGATACAAGTGCAGGTCTCTTCCACATATTCACATTAAAACAGTTAATCAATCATTTCACATACATACATCTGAGTTTATTTTCTATCAGGTGTTGTTGCATGCAATACTTTCAGCTAGACTGTATTAGCTCTTAATGCTCACCTTCCCCCTTCAGTCATTCCCCCCCCCCCCTCAAAAAAAGGACATACAAATACAGGTTCCAGGATGTACACCCGGGATGGGTTCTAGTTCAGTGGGCCTGAAATCTGGTTTAACCAGAACTGCCATCATGTCCACCTCCGAGTTAAGAGGTCTGACCTCTGGTTTATTTTAAAAGTAATCTCTTCCAGCTCTGATATACTCTGAACCACCTGTATCTAGTCCTGTCTGGTTGGAGGCTGAGGTTTCAGCCAAGATCTCGTGACAGATTTATGGGCAGCTGCTCTCAGGATGGCCCATAGGTAGTGAGAGTCTGCCCCTCTAACACCCACAGGGGGGCTCCCAGGACAGCGGCTGAACAGTCTAAATGAGGACCTAGTGAGAAGATATCTCCAAGGGCCCAAGACACCACCACCACCCAAAAGGACTGGAGGTTTGGGCAAGTCCAGAAAATGTGTAGGTGGTCTGCTTCTATTTCACCACAAGCTCTCCAACATACTGCTGGTCTGGTCGGGTTCCTTTTGTTTAGAGCTTTAGCAGTTAGAAAATAACACACCCTGGTCCTCCAGGCAAAGTCCTGCCAGTATGGGGATCTTGAGGTCTCCATGACTATCTGGAAGATGCTGTCCCATCTAAGGTCTGTCAGATCCTGGCCCTCCCCCCTCCTCCCGCCATCTTTCTTTGATTTTTACAAAAGGGTCTCCCCTCAGTCCAGCTAAGGACTTATAGTTGGCAGAAATCAGACCCCTCTGGACCTGGGTGGTTTTACCTCTCTGGAGATCCATTAAAAAGGGGGCAGCCCTAATAGGGTCATGGTCCCCTCTCTGGAGAGAGGTAACATAGGTCCTGACCTGGAGGTATCTAAAGTGGTCTGAGTTCCGGAGACCATATGTGGTTTTAAGGGATTTGAAGTCTAAGATCACACTCTCCCGTAGGAACTGACCCAACTATCTCAAATCCATTCTGTCCCAGATCTTGCAGGTATGATCCTGATATGACTGAGAAAACCCAGGGTCCAAGGCCAGCCTAAACAGGGGTCATATAGCGGTTTTCAATTTGTATTTTTGCCAAATCCTATGGCGTGCTCTCACGGTGTCTCTCACTGTGAACAAGCTGGGGGGTGGGTGTTAAGATGTAGCACTATCCTGGCCTCCAAAGGCAGGCCCAGCTCTTCCTCTTCTCCCATTTCCATCTCTCTCCAGTTTACAGGGGAGTTTGGGTTAGACCACTGCAGGACAGCTTTCAACTGTGTTGCAAGGTAGTAGTCTTCAAGGTCTGGGAGGGATTGGCCTCTATCATTTCTGTGGGTCTGTAGGATTTGTACGTTTATTCAGGGTCTCTTATTGTTCCAGACAAATTTGGAAATCAATTTATGCCAAGTTTGGAAATGTGATTTGTGGACGAAAGAAGGCAGGCACTGAAATAAGTAGAGGACTCTAGGGAGCACTGTCATTGTGATAGCTTATGTCCGGGAGTACATAGGGAAGTTAAGTAGGGACCATCTCTCAAAGTCTTTTTTTCATTTGATCAATCAAGGGAGAGTAGTTTGCTGTACAGAGTTGGGAGATGTTCTTGGTGATATATACCCCCAAGGATTTCATATTTCCTGCCGCCCAATTCAGGGGTAGCAGAGCTCGGATATCCTCTGAGGGGTTGTAGAAAAATCTGAGTATCTGTCTTAGTTCTATTGAGGGAGTAGCCAGAGTAGCCCCCAAACTCCTCAAGGATGGACCACACCTGAGGTATGGATTGCTGGGGGTGTGTTAGGGACAGCAGAACATCGTCTGCATAAAGGGATATTTTTCATTGCAGGCCCCCACCTCCACCCCGTCGATCCCCTCTAAGTCCTGTATGGCTGCAGCCAGGGGTTCTATGTACAGGGCAAACAGGAGAGGCGAGAGAGGGCATCCTTGTCAGGTACCCAGACCCAGCCTAAATCTGTCAGATATCCCTCCGTTCACCCTGACATAGGCCCGAGGGCCAGTGTACAGCATCTTGATGGTGTCTATAAAGGTTTGCGGAAAGCCCATATATTCCAGGACCAGGAAAAGGAATCCCCAAGAGACCTTGTTGAAAGTCTTTTCGGCATCTAGGCTCATCAAACATGAGGGGGTATGGGATCGCTGAATGGTATCTACCAAGTTTAGGGTGAAGCAAACATTATCTGGGGCTTGTCTGCCTGTTATGAAACCAGTTTGATCCGGCTGGATCAGATTGGGTAGGAGTGGGTTCAGTCTAGAGGCTATTATACAGGTAAATATTTTATAGTCTGAGTTAAGGAGGGAGATGGGGCGATAAGACTCACAGTGAGTAAGATCCTTTCCCTCCTTGTGGATTAGGGAGATAGTGGCATACTGCCAAGAGGGGGGGAACATAATTTCCCTCAACCCAGATACTCGAGTAGACCTCAAGGAGCAGGGGGGCCATCTGCTTTTGTGCTTACAAAGATTCAACCTGACCCCCTCCTCCTCTCTGCTAAGAAACTCTAAAGCTCTCCTAAGACCCCCGTGACTTCCTCATGAAATATGGATGGATTTAGAAACTGTTTTGATTAGGACTGAATGTGTATACCCTGAACAATGTGCTCCTAACAACATGAAGTTACTCTACTGTTTTCAACTCTATACTGTTATATTGTGACTTCCCTGTAATTCCCATTGAGTAAGCAATAAGGCATGACGGGGTGTGCATTACGGTGTGATAACCACACTCCTAGGGGCGTAGTTAGGCACGAGGCCGAAGGCTGAGTGCTGGTCGTCCCTAGGAGTGTGGTTATCACACCGCAATGCACAACCCCGGAGTGTCTTATTGCGCTTATAAAATGGCCTTGTATTTTTTTTAAATATGTTTTTTTCATAGAGTGACAAAATTTAATATGTAAAGGTTGAAATTAATGTGTGCTTACGTGCTAAAATAGTCCTTTCGACTAGTGTTACTACATTGCATTTACTGGTTTCTGTAGGCCTTTTGACCTTATACAGCTTCCGTAGTTACCACGATTCTTGCCTCACATTGAATACATTTTAAAACACTTTCAGCCGGTCCCTGCCACAACCACGATTCTTGCGTCAAACAGATGGTATCTTAACTCAGTTTTGTTTTTTAAATAAGTAAGCTTCTCGGGCTATTTTGTCATTTTTTTTTTTCAAACATGAAAGGCAAATGCAGCTTTAATAACAATGACTCGAGAGACATACATCCCTGCAGTGCCAGCACAAGTTTAGTGTAGGAATTGTGGTAGTTAATGCACTAATTATTTGTCATCACAGTTTCCAGTGGTTGGTGGGGGGAATTATTAAACTGGAGTTGAGGGCACGGAGACTGCCCTGACATGCTGCTGTCTGTATTAAAACTTCTTCCGTGATGTAATTCTCTGCCTGTGCTGTTGGAGTATTTCACTTACATTACTCGGACAAAGTCCTAGCTTGCACATTTCGAGTTGGATCCTACGCGCTGATAAAACCGTTTATTTTGGAACTTGAAGTTGTGGAAATCCTTCATTACAGTAATCCTTTACTACTGGCTCTGGAGTGCAGGTGCAGTCCTGGTTTGATTCACTTATTCCCCCTGTGTTGGCAAGGCTAAGTTAGGGATCGACTGCATGTGAAGCTTAGTGCTCTTATGTTGCATGGGGAGCGCAGCTCAGTTTTAAGTTTTATTTTATATTCCCTGCAGTGTCACACTTGCGATCTTGCATGATCGCGGTAGGCCAGGGTCCCAGCACGGAGGCTGCAGTGGTATGGAGCCGGCCGCATGCCTCCTGCAGTATGGTATGTCACAAAGCCACCGCTGCTGTGTGACTGCTAGCAAAGTATGCACATCAATCATCGAGTCGAATGTCAGGAACCGATCAGATGGTGTTGAAAAACACTAACAAGGGTACATGTTTTCTTTTTTTTTTTATCTTGAAGTCGGTTTTTACTACAATGGTTGTTGTTGGTCATGCTGTCCAGTAGCAATTATTGAAATAGAGAACAAGTGACAATACCAAGTCACAATGTGTGTTAAAAAAATGACGACTTAAGACTTTTGCAAAATTCTATTTAGAATGCCTTTTTTGGGAATCAGTGAGCCACTTGCTTCAGTGCTCCGGTTGCTGTACTGGGAGTAGTTATTTATAGTGCAACATTGTCCAGTATTACACTGAGATCAACCGATAGGAATACTGGATTCTTCAATGCCGTTTTATAATCACTGTTGTTGTTCATGTATGTACCGCTTTTTGTTACCTCAATAAAAGATTAACTGCAAAAAATACTCAGGTATTAGAGGTTCTTTGTTTTTCAACCTTATGCTTAAAGTGATACCTTACATAACAAGCTTGGAATGCATTTAGTTGGGCCTTTCAAGCACTTCCTCAGAAAAGATATAAATGACCCAATTCTACACTGCTGGAAACTATTTGATAATGCAAATCATGGCCTTTATGTTTGTTTCAAGATTATATTACATTTTTTCACCTAGAACATTTCTTTTCACTGCCGTAAGAATTAGCCAACAGCATACTTTCAGTGCCGTCAACAAATGTGGCACAATAGTAAGTTGAGACAGTTGAAGCTCTGCTGTAATGAAACCTTTTCACTAAGGGTCACAAGAGTCCACCCCAACCCCATTTCTGGTATCACAGGGATTAAGCTGTTCAAGTCCCTGTGCAATCGGGTGTGGCTGACAAAGGAAGTAAAAGGTGGGTCGTATGGAAGTGACTAAAGATGACTCTATCATGGCTTAGCCCATCTAACGGTTAAACAACAAAAATAACAAATTTAGAAAAAAGTCACAAATTTCACACTGCTTCTGCCAGCACTTGTAAGTGGTGGGACACACTGCACAACTGGAATGTGCCTCCCAACAGCAAGCATTATCTGAAACGTAAGCGATGACTTGACGGGTATTGGGTACTAGTGAATACACACATGCCCAGGGGCATGATGATGCCCGATGCCGCAGGCAGAATACCTTACAGACCGGACACTAGAAAACTGCACCTGTAATTTTATTGCAAAATCTGCAATTTTCACCATTCTCTGCAATACTTCCTAATTTCTTGAAATCAGTGATGTTTTCCAAAACTGTGTAAAAATATTATAATTTTCAAAAAAAAACTCAAATATGCTTATGATATGCATGTGATACTGTAACAGGCAAACTTGGGTTTGGTCAAAACAATGCAGTACAAAGTGGGAAGGGGTTATTTGTGTGACGCTGCTTTCATCTGATTGACGGCCTGATATGGTTTCAAAATCCTCAGGCTAAGCAAGTGTACATTAGTCATTTAAAGTATCTTAGTACTGAAATTACAATTCTGGCTTGCTGTCCTACTGCTGCTTTAATACATTTACATTATCACATCTGCATTTCTGCACTTTAGCTGAGTCTGTATTCTGTATTTTGTAATCAGAACACATTTAGCAGTAGTTTTTGCTATTTCTTTTTGTATCTGCACTGAAGTTTACTGAAGTTCACTTTAAAAATGGTTGTTGCTAGAAGTGGAAAGGGCAGTGTTCTAAATCAGGCCTCAGAAGAGGTTATTTGTTCATGCTCAGTTATTGAAATACCAGAGACTCAGGTAGATCTTATTGAAGGTACCTCTGGCAAACATACTAAAGAAAATAGGAGGGGCAAGGGTAAAAATAAAAACAAATGTAAAAATTAAAATAATACCCCTAATACTTCTAGTAAGCCATATATACAAAAAGAGAGATTACAAGGGGAAAATGCTATATTGGAGGGAAGACATAAGGATCTTTCTCCCTTTTTGCCCCATCAGCCTCATGTTGATGTTTTAGAAAACAAGAAACAACTTAAAATAACTGACTTTTGGAGTAATAAAGGGAAAGGCAGTGGCCTTAACTTTAGTTCGACCCCTATTCTTGTAGCAGCTGATTTGACTAACCACTTAAATAGATTGGGTAGTCATTCTGACACATTGTCCAAAAACTCCTTTAGAAAAGTCTGGGGAATGTTCACACAGTCTGTTGAACCCATATCTTATGATCAATATGCATGGGATACATATAACTCTGATTTAGAGGAGTTAGAGAAGTCTGAAGGTTTGGAACTGAGATCTTCACCAACTACAGATAAGACTTGTCCAACTGATTTAGAGATGCTTGCATCACCCAGGCTTTCTTCTAGAATCAAGGGAATGTTAACAGAGCAGGATCATTTTAAGTATAGTCTTAATTGTCTGGCTTCTGATCCTGGTAGAAAGCTAGGAGAACAGGCGGATTTAAAATCTATAATTAAAGATCTGAGTGCCACTATTGAGGATTAAAAGATGGACACAACTCATAAAATGGACAAGGAAATAGAGGAAGTATAAGTTATTGAGGTCTAAGGTCCCCCAGGAAACGGATCCTAATACTGGTGAAATTCAATGTACTGATAAATCATATTTGGTGGCTACTTCCACTATCTCGAAGCAGACTCTAGAGACTTTAAAGAACAGATATGCTGCTGATACAGTTTTACTGGAAAACATCAATACCATTACAATTGAGATATGTAACATAAGAGCAGACATTTTCCATTATAGAGTACTTCTTGATGGAATATTGAACAGTAGTAAAAAAATGCTCTTCTGCGTCTGTATCCATGGGAATTGAACCCCTGAATATAGACAAGGTAAACATAGGCATACAGGTACATCTTCCCTCACCTTTCAATAAAAATAAAATATGTGAATGTTATATAAAGTATACAGATTCAGAAAAACAGGATATTGGTGTACTGGATAGACAAATACAGAATCAACCAAAAAGAAACAAAATAAATAAAAAATTAAAAAAAAATAATTTGGTCAGAAACAACAAAGTTTTTGAAAAGCCATCTGAACAGGAAATAAGGGAAGGTCAGGATTCAAGTCAAAACTCAAAACAGGGGAAACAGGAAAAAAACCTGCTGTGCAGGAAAAGAATTTCCTCTTATAGGGTATTTATAACAAAATATCCTATGACGCAATAGTGAGTGAGGAGTCTATGACTGGTTATCAGAGGGAGACTGAGACCCCTGGTCATTCACCCACCAAAGCTGATTCTATTGATAAGGTTTTGGTTAAGGTTTTAGGGGCTTCTCCTGTTCTACAGAAGGATGGGAATACTGAATTTCTGACTGAGATTTACAATGTAGCTATATTAGAGAATGAAACAGAGTTCACTACTTGTGGGTACTTAACTTCCTTGAGCTATCACATATCGAGTTAGAAAAGAAGTATTTTTCTAGATCACTGAACCCCTATTATAGGAAAACAGTATTACTTTACTGTACATCCTGAGGACTGCCCATCTTATATTGTAAAGGCATTGTTTTTAAGGAAAAGGGCTATGGTATTACATAACCAATATTAGTCCCAAGATCTCCCTTGAGTTTCTTAGTAGTAAGGAAAACAGTCCTTGTGAGCAGTCTACTCTAGGGAAGAAGTTTGTGAAGTAGTTAATGAATCTCAGATGGACATCTTGGTATTGATTAATGAACATATCAAAAATCAAAGAAAGTCATGGTTAGGAAGAAAAATTGCTGTGTTTGGGTGAAATTTACAGATAATAATGCTAGACGGAAGATAAAGGGATCTCCTTTTTCCTAGAAAAAGCATTAGATTTACATATTTCCTGGAATATGGTAGACTCTTTATATACAAGATAACTTGGGTCTTTCATCCCAGATTGACATTACCTTTAAAAACCCTAGTTTAGCTAATAAATACTGTCATTGGCAGGTAAATTGGATCCAATGGGAATCCATATAGTGGAAATGACAGACTTAGATCTAGATATTTATGATCACATCCCCGGGATGGAAGCGCAGGAATTAACCCCAGTTTCGGACTCTTTGTTAATAAATTTTGAAGATTTAAACATCTATGAGCCATTGGCGACCGTGGTCTCCCCCTGACATCGGCAATTTGGGTTGGTCCCCGGTGAGTTGGCATCTGTTGAGCCAAATACCGGTGGACAGTAGATAATATAAGGAGAAAAAGGAATATAATGGATGCCCTCTCTATTCTCTCATGGAATATTGAGGGTATACACCTTAAAATTACAGATCCCAAGGTTTTGGGCTTTTTAGAGTCATAGGATATAATAGGGATTCAGGAAACATGGTGTACAGAAGAATTTACTCCTGGACTGGCAGGATATACAGCCATGACTTTATCGGCCTCCAGAGACAAAAAAATTTGGTAGGCTTAAAGGGGGACTTACTTTTTTTTATTAAAACACAGCTTGATCTAGGAATTACACGAATAGCAACAAATTTAGAGGGAATTTTGACTATACAAATTCATAAAGGCTTAGAGAAAGTTATTCTCTGTAATGTATATATTGCTCCTAGATTCCGATATTCTGAAACACTAGATACATTCATCTAGAATTTGAAAATTTTGTTAGATGATTTGTCGGATAGCTATGCAGATTGCCCCATAATTATCATGGGAGACTTTAATGCTAGAGTCTCTTCCTGTCTTTCTGAAGAGGATTACACTGATCTTATTTGTTGACTTCCTTTGGTTAACGACAATATTATTTATAAAAGGTCCACTCAGGATCTGGTACTCAACCCTAGAGGCAGGACCCTCCTGGAAGTATTTGCATCCAGGAATTACTGTCTATTAAATGGAAGAACTCAGGGTCATATGTTGGGGAATTTTACTTTTAGGGGCCCGATGGGTTCCCCTACTCCAGACTTAATTTGGACCAATTTGAGGCAACTAATATGGTACAGAGATTAGAGGTTAAGGATAGAATGTAATCTTCCCATTGTCCTATTGTTCTCACTCTGAACTGTCCCTAGATTAAACAGAAAAATTGGTTTCCTGGAGGACAATTTGGAGATTATTAATGAGAAAAGAATTATTTTGGGACCTTTACACTATACAAACTTTGAGTCTATTTTAAATACTGGAGAGGTGTGCCATATACATGATTCCATTATAAACTCCAACAAATTAAATTATATCTTAGAAAGCTTGGAAAGGATATCTATAATATTAAAACCATGGTGCAAGAAAAAAATATCTTCCCATAAACAGATGCATAAAAAATCTTGGTTTAATGCAGACTGTTTACAAGCAAAAAAAACTCTTTGGTAAAATACTGAGGATACATAAAAATAAGAGATATAAAACTATTGCAGATTTCAAAATACTTAAGACAGAAAGAGAAAAGTATAAGTTAGCTTTAGAAAGAGCAAAGAAAATATTCTCTTGGACTGTGGGAAAAGCTTAAACAGTCTGTATTAAATAGAGATGGTAGAGGCTTCTGAAATTATTATCTCAGGGCTATAATAAATATTCTAATAGATTAGAAGCCTATATTATACCTGAGGCCTGGACTCTCTATTTTTCAGAGCTTTATTTCTCCCAGTCCTAATTAGAGATGTCTTTAGACCAAGAGTCCAGGGGAGAAATGTATTATCCATGGCCCATCTTTATTACGGAAAGAGATATTTATCAGGCAATATTTTTGCTGAAATCTAATAAGGCTCCAGGACCTGACGGTATCCTGGGGGACCTATATACATCGTTTCCCAATTGGTGGTGCCCGCTTCTCTTCCCATTATTTAATGGACTCTTACAAGGACTCCCATGTCCACCAAGTTGGCTAGGTAGTCATATATTTCCCATATTTAAAAAGGAGGCTCTATATAACCCAAAAATGTATAGACCAATCAGTCTTATAGATGTTACCCAGAAAATCTTTATAAGGATTATTCTGAGAAGACTATTAGATTGGGCTGAAAAAATTAAATCCTGAATGAGGCACAAAATGGCTTTAGGAAAAATAGGTCCACAACACAACATTGTTATGTTCTGTATCATCTGATTTGGAAATGTACTAAAATCAAAAAAATAATCTTTATCGCTGTTTTGTGGATTTTCCTCAGCTTTTGACAACATCAGTAGGAAAATTCTCTGGATAACACTCAAGGCTTTAGGGATGGAGAGTTCCTTACCAGATGTAATCATTAGACTACATGAAAATGCATCAGTATGGACATTTGACTGAGAAATTCCCTCTGAATATGGGAGTTAGACAAGGATGTATTTTGGCACCCTCTATTTAATATTTATATTAATACAATTTTGGAACAGATTTCTACTCCTGACTTCCATGCTCCTAAAGTAGATTCTACTAGATTGACTGTCTTGCATATGCTGACAATTTGGTTTTGTTGTCAACTTCTTTATTAGGACTTAAAGGAAGTTGATAAAGTTTGAATCTCTCTGTGTTCAGTATAAATTAAAAGTTAACTATGGTAAAACTAAAGTAGTGGTGTTCGGCAGTCAGAGAAAAACACTACTAAATTTAAGATAGACAGGTAAACATAGATAGGGTAAAGTTTATGATTATTTAGGAGTCCGTTTTTCCTATAATCTCGTTTCACATCAACACATGGAGATAACTCGAAATAAAATGAGATCATCAGGGAATGCTTTAAAAATATTTAATAACAAAATGGGAAAACTTCAGTTAAGGAGTAGTGAATGTACTTAACGCTAAAATAAGAACAAGCATGTTATATGCTAGTGAAATTTGGGGATATGCACAGACTGGAAGGTTACAAATTATTTTAAATAATCTGTATAGACATATTCCCATGTTACTGCAAGGACACCTAAATGTATTCTAGCATTGGAATTAGGACAGTACACTTTATATTCACTTATCCAAGAGCAACAAATTATATTTTACTTAAACTTTTTGTTGCCAGAAAGTAGACACCCAGAATGTGCCTTGAAGAAAGTATAAGAATGGTTAATTTGGGTTTTACTCATCCCAGTATTCAGTTTATTAAGGAGGTTATGATGCCAGCTGGCTTGGGACATCTACTCTATGAAGTATATTATAGACCATTAGTAGTAATTAAACAGTATGTCAAAATTAGGTTGGGAGCATTGGATGAGAATTTTCTGCTTACACAGCTCTTAAACTCAAACTTCATGATTATTATAAAATAATTAAACTCTAAGTAGTTTTGAACTATATCTTTCTCACGATAACAAATTTTAGGTTAAGGAGGATCTACACCAGATTTACAGCGGAGTGTTATACAGCAAATTATGTGCAGTACAGATATAAGGAAAAGCTTTATCTTCCTCATTCTGTAAATGTGCCTTGGAAATAACAGACGATTTGAAACATGTTGTACTATTATGTCCTCTTTATGAATCATCAAGAAAAGAAATGGTTGGGTAGATTCCTTAGAATCTCAATCTCCCTCAACAAATGCACTGGATCATCACTAAAAGCTGGCCCATGTTGTCCCATCCACAAGGGAGGTCCCAGGAACCCACTGGCAACCACAGACCTATTTCACTTCTCTGTGCCCTAGCCAAGATACAGGAAAGATTAGTCTACAACCAACTCTGTGACAACCTTGAGACCAACCAGTTGCTAGTCCCTACTCAACATGAGTTTAGGAGGAATCATGGAACCGATACTGCCCTCTTCAAATTCTCAGTGGATGTTCTAGGTGCAGTGGATAAAGGTTTCCTCACAGGGGCCATGTTTATCCATCTGTCGAAGGCCTTCGACCTAGTGGACCACAAGCTCCTCCTATCCAAGCTGGCCTCAACTGGTCTTGACCAGCATTCTCTAACCTGATTCGACAGCAACCTCCTTGGCCGCTCCCAGAGTGTCAGTGGTTAAATGTGTTATCGATCCGCTCCCCCTGCATGAGGGGGTACCCCAAGGTTCCATACTGGGCCTCCTCCTTTTCTCCCTGTTTGTCAATGACCTGAGCAACCACTGTGGGGACTCTGCGGTCATCCAATATGCCGATGATGCTGTAATTTACAGATCCTTGCACAACCCAGCTGACCTGGGGCCCCAGCTCCAGGCTGACTTCAATGGGCTGGAAGCCTGGCTCACTGGGAACAGGCTGGTCCTAAACATAAACAAGACCAAGGCCATGGTCTTTGGACAAAGAACCCTAGAGCCTCAACAGGAGTTCCCTACTCCCACTGACCTCCACATCTGGCGGCCGCATAGAGGTGGTGAGCACCCTCAAATACCTTGGATTAACTCTGGACCAGGGCTTTACCCTGAAAGCTCACATAGACCAGATAATTAAAACAGTGCATCACTAACTTGGCTTGCTGTACCGGCTGAATGACCAGCTCATCCCCGAGGCCAGGAATTCCATCGCCAACAACATTCTCCTCCCAACCCTGACCTTTGCTGCCCCTGTCTTGCCGGGAATTGCAAAATGAGAGCTCTCCAGGCTCCAAGTTCTCTAAAACAAGGTATACCGATTTGTCTCTCGGTCTCACAAATGGCGACACCACTGCGAAGCCCTTGCTTCCCTACACTGGCCTTCTTTAAATGGTCTCCTTCCGTATCTCTTGCTGTGTAATGTGTACAAACTAATACGCAGCCCCCCTTCCCCATCTGTCTGGGCGGTCTCAAGCTCTCGGCAAGGCTTCTCTGTACCTCTGGGCAAAACCTCCTGGATGTACCTAGGGTGCGGACCACGGCTGGTGGCAAATCCTTTGCCACTTCCACTTCAGTCCTCTGGAACAAACTCCCTCCCCACCTCCAGTAAGCCCCCTCCCTTGGAATATTCAGGAAAGGACTCCATGCTCATTTACTAGATGCCAGTGTCTTCTCCTGCCAGTGAGTGCAGTCCCACTCTACGCATGTACCTGAGCAATTATCTTTTCAGTACTTGTCAACAGTCCCATCCTGTTTCACACACAGCCCCTGCTACCCTCCTAAATCTGCTTATCGCCGCCTCCTTCCCTTATGCTAGCTAGAACCAATCCTGTTACTACCCCCTACTCAGGACTGTTCTGCCCACCTTACCCCCTACTCAGGACTGTTCTGCCCACCTTGTGTCCTGTCACCTCCTTCCTGATTATTGCCCTCACCCACTGTATTGTAGCAAACTCCACTGGTGGCCTGGCCAGATTGTAACTCGAATGGCTCAGCCCCGCGTGGCCTCATGCCTCCCTAATGTGTTATGTATTATGTACTCTGCTGTAGTTAAGGTCTACATTCCTTGTACACTGCTGTAATTTCTCTCCTTCTTGTAACTAATTCCGAGTCACCCCCAAGAAAGGGACCTCTGGGGCTCAGTGGGCCTACCGGTCATCAAATTGAATAAATAAATAAATACTTATTTAAAAGTTAGATCTGATTTATTCAGGGAATTGAACAAGGAGGGCATAATCAGGTTGATTGATTCAAAAACTGATGTAGTCAGGCAATTATGCATGCACTTTCAGTCCCTACACAGTCACACGCTCTGGGTACCCAGTTGGGAGTAAGGTGGGCTAGCCTGGAACGTTGCCTGGGGTAGACTGGTGTTGCTGCAGGTTGGGGCCCTGTGAAGAAAAGAAAAGAAAAGGCATGCACAACCACACACAATTTGTAATACAGAGCCTGAAGGCTCACAGTTCGTGAAAGGAAAAACAATAATGCAATCAGAGGACAACACTTGAGATTTAGCTGTTGTTGCAGGGAGCTGCCCTGATTGTCACTCATGCTACTCTTAACTGCCATTTATTGTGCTTTTACATTTAGTTTGGGTAGGAGTAAGGGATTCTAGTAGACAAGTTGGTGTTTGTGTGTTTAAAAGTTGCTGTCTGGCCTGTAAGTGCAGGCATCATATTACAGCGGATTAGTGCTGTTGGAATGTGAGGTGTAACTGATCTCAGTTAATCTTCAGTTAGTGGAGGGGGAGAAGGAACCTTTAGCTGGTGGCTGTGAGTGTAAGTAGATCTGAAAGATTTTCTTAGCTGGTATTTCTGTGTGTTTGTACTTGTATTTGAGGGCTGGTCTTAACTGCCATTTATTGTACTTTTACATTTAGTTTGGGCAGGAGTCAGGGATTCTAGTAGACAAGTTGGTGGTTGTGTGAGGTGTCACTCCCAGAGGACTCCTTGGCTGATTGTGTTTTGACACAGCCTGTGGTGTACTCCTACCCACCCGCCCCAAGGCTCGCCCTACATTTATTGGGTGAATCCCATAAGGCCTTGCAACATCCTAACCCTATTAGGGTGATGCTAGGGTAGTGCTGGCTACTGCATCTTGGCTACTGTTTGTATCGATTGCTTGGGCATATGCTGGCTACTGCTGGAAAAAGGGTAGATTGACTGAGTGTATACGGATTGGAGGGCACTTTTATTGCTGAGGGGGGCCCATAGTGCCCACACCTAACAGTGAGGATGGGATCGAATGATGCAAGAGCTGATATCTTTGGGAAGGGGATTGGATGTATGGGGTGCGGGGCGGCCATAATATTGAATTGGGCATGGAGGTTTGGGGGATACCCAGTGTGTTAACAGTTAGCAGGCCTCAGGCGGAGGTTGAGGGATCAGGAAGCAGTTGGAGGCAGGGAGGGGTGGATTGGATATGGAAGGGAGCAGGAACCATATGATGAGGCGAGGACAAGATGGCATACCCAGGGTATAGGGGCAGGAGGGAGAGGACTAGGACCACATGGTCACTGCGGAGAGGAGACATGAAAATACCAGTGTACGTTCTTCACTCCGAAAGGAGGGGGTGGCCCAGAGAGAGCCAAGGGAGGGGAGGAGGACAGGAGTAGGCGAGCTTGGGGCAGGCATCACACTTACAAATCGCTTCACCCTGCTGTGCCTGGATGATGAGGTGGAAGAGGCTGGCGGGCAGAGGGTGCAGGATGATGGGGGGATTGGCCACATGTTGGAGGGGGGCAGGGGATTGGGGGGCCTGATCCAAAGGAGGGAAGGCATGGAGCGTGAGACCAGGGCACCAGACTGGCAGGGAGAGGGCAGGAGCCTGGTCTGAGGAGGTAAGGCAGAGGGATGCTCAGAACAGAGTCAGGGTGGGCGAGGCCAGGACCCAGGACAGGGCAGAGTTGAGGAAGGGAAAAGTGGACGGGGGGTGAGGAGGAGTACTCTGGGTAGCCAGCTCTGAGACTGGAATCTCCAGAAGAGGGGGTGTAGAGGCACTAGGGCATAAGGGTCCGTTACTGCAGTACCGGGGGAGGGAGAAGGAAAGCAGGAACAGGAGGCCTGGGTGGAGTAGTCAATGGCAACAGACCAACAGGGAAGAGTTAAGGGGGGGCGACTAGTGATATTCAGGCTGTGAGGGGTGTGAGGAGCAAGCTGGGAGTGGGAGACAGAAGAGAGAGCCTGGAAGGCAATCAAACTAGTGATGCCCTGGCTGTGAGAGGGGCAAGGAGCAAGCAGAGGGCCATAATCAGGAGAAAGTCTGCAGGAGCACATACAGACCTGTGACCCCCCAAGTTGCATGGGGTGAGAGGAGAAAACTGGGGGACATAGGCACAAGAGGGAGCCTGGAAGGACACACACAAAATAGAGACACCCAGGCTGTGGGGGGTGCAGGGAGCAAACCAGGGGACGTAGACAGAAGGAGTAGTATGGAAGGGTACAAACGGGCTAATAACTTGGGGGGAGAGGTGAAGGTGCTCCTGCTGGTTGACTCCATGATTAGAGGTATCCAGTGGGAGGGGGTTGGGGAAGGAAAAGGCAGCCCAGTCAAAGTTAAATGTATCCCAGGCCTTTCAGTACATAAGACCAAATTCCAGCTATACTCAATGGCAAGGGAATGCGGAGGATCCCCAGACTTTCTAGTTCACGTGGGAACAAACGATTTAGAAGGGAACAGTGAACTGGAGATACAGGCAAGATTCAGAGAATTGGCCAGGGTTTGTCACTCTATAGGATGCTCAATCTCCTTTTCTGAGATACTGCCAGTACCAAGGGCAACGGGGAAAATAAGCAAAAACTTAGGGGGGTTAACCAGTGGCTCAGGGAGTGGTGCAAGTCAGAAGGGTATGGATTGATGGGGGACTGGGGTGATACATGAGAAGACAAGGGGCTATATGCCAGGGATAGGCTGCACCTCAACCTGGAAGCAAGGGAGATCCTTAAACTAAAACTTTTTGGATTCATTGGTGATAGGTGGGGTTTAAACTTGTAAAGGGGAGGGATAGAAAGACTAAAAGCCCCAGCGAGGAAGCTTGAGGATTCAGGACTAGATCATGCAAAGTGGGTTGTGGATAGCGTTAAAAGACCAGGGGGATCTGAGGGGGGAAGAGAGACGTGATTGCGCTGGGCTGAGAAGACTGGAGAGGTGGTCGGGTGGAGGACGATCCTTATCAATGCCAGGAGCCTGGACAATAAAATGCCAGTGCTCCAGGCAATGCTAGTTGAGGGTGCAGCAGACTTGGCGGCAATTACTGAGACGTGGGCCACCCAGAGGCTTGACTGGGACCTAAATTTAGAAGGATACACAATGTTTAGGAAGGATAGGGGGGTGGGAAGAGGGGTGTGTGTGGCATTGATGGCCAAAAATGACATAGTAGTTGGTGGAATCGAGGAGGCAGAAGGAGATGTGGAGGCAATTTGGGTAAACCTACAAATGAGGGGTAAAAACTTAAAAATAGGGTTGGTGTACAGACCCTCCCGCAATGGAAGTGGAACTGGAGGATGATCTGGCTGAGAACATCAGGGGTCAATGTGGCCTCAGAAAGGGCAGGTGGTGATCATGGATGACCTGAACATGCGGGGCAGACTGGGGCACTATGACATCCTCGGTGGCCAGGAGCAGAGGTTGATGGATGTCTTCCAGGATGCCTTCCTAGTCCAGCATGTGAGGAGCCTACTAGGCAGGATCGGATCTGGGACATTGTCCTAGCAGATAGTGACCAGATAAGGGCCTGGAGCTGAGCAGCCTGTTGGCAGGCATTGATCATGCTGCGGTCTGGTTTCTCATGTTCCTAGGGAAGTGAAATTTGCACTAACACAGAAGTAATAGATTTTGGGGGCGGTGGACTTTGAGGGCATGGGAAGATTCTTAAAGGGTGCTTGGATGAGATAAGGCCAGACATAGATGCTGGTAGCATGCAGGAGACCATTAAGAAGGGGTGCAGAAGGCTTCGAGGGGCTGCCCAAAGGTAAGGCGAAAGCAATGTAGGGCCAGTAAGCCATGTTGGTGGACCCGGGAGGTGCAGAAGGCAGTCAGGAGAAAAAGGCTGCATATACATGCTTAAACCTCTCAGGGGGCTTGGGAGAAGAGTATGATTTTCTGGCTAAGAGGGTCACCAGGGTGGTAAAGGGGCCAAGGCAAGAAGGATTTACCCTGGCCAGGGATATCCATTGGGGCTGGGGTTCTATAGATACATGGGAGAAAAGAAAAGTGAGGGCACAGATCAGCAGGATTAGAACTGGGGGGGATGGGCGCAGGAAGCTGGGGAACAAGTAGAGGTGCTAAATGAGTACTTTACCTCTGTCTTTACCAGGGGAGGTGGGGGCTCTTTCCAACCCGATGGGAGGGTAGAGCAGCCCACTGAACCAGGAGGTCAGTTGGAGACTGAAGAACTGGATGAGACTAGTGCAGGGGATGGGTTGTCTCTAGAAGGGGAGGAGAGGATACATGAGGAGGGGGGATGGGAGGGCCAAAATCACAGCAGATAGGGTGAGAGAGGCCCTCCAGTTGCTAAAGACTGAGAAGGCACCGGGGCCAGATGGGCTGCATCCAAGGGTCTGAAGCAACTGGCGGATGTGCTGGCAGCTTCACTGGCCTCACTCTTCAACATCTCCCTGAAAACAGGGTGCGTGCTTAAAGACTGGAAGGTGGCTCATGTGGTGCCTAACCACAAGGGGGGGGGGGTCCAGAGAGGAGATGGGGAATTATAGGCCCATTAGCCTAACATCTGTGGTAGGCAAGGTTATGGAGGACATTATCAAGGAGAGGCTGGGGGGCAGCTGGAAAGGTTGGGGCACCTGTATGACAGGCAGTATGGTTTTGTTCTGGGGAGGTCGTGCCAGACTAACCTGGTGGAGTTTTATGACTGGGTGACGGGTGCCCTGGACTGACATAGGCTGGTGGATGTCTTCTATCTGGATTTCAGTAAGGCGTTCGATTTGGTACCCCACAATGGCCTACTAACAAAGCTGGGGGATGGCAGTTGCTCAGGTGGGTGGAAAACTGGCTTACAGGGCAAATACAGTGAGTGGTAGTTGGAGGGATAGTCTCCTACCCCAGGAGGGTCATGAGTGGGGTCCCCCAGGGTTCGGTCCTGGGCCTCCTGTTCAATTCTATGTCTAGGACATAGGGTGGGGTGTTGGGTAGGTTGAGTCTCTTTGCGGATGACTCAAAACTGGGAGCACTGGCAGATGGTCAGATGGGGAGAGAGGCCCTGCAGGGGGGGATCCAGATACCCTGGGGGTTGGGCAAGGAAGTGGGGGTTGAAGTTCAATGCAGGGAAATGTAGGGTGCTGCATCTGGAGGTCAGAAACCCGGGACATGCATACACCCTGGGGGGGACCACAC
Organism: Neoceratodus forsteri; assembly: GCA_016271365.2. Classification (NCBI taxonomy): domain Eukaryota; kingdom Metazoa; phylum Chordata; order Ceratodontiformes; family Ceratodontidae; genus Neoceratodus; species Neoceratodus forsteri. The sequence continues at coordinate 1,191,909,207 of CM028130.1, read as the reverse complement.
TGCAAGTCGCATTGGACGAGAGGGTCTTAGGGATAGTGGTGGACAGCAAAATGAATAACACAGAGAATTGTTGAAGAGCTGCAGCAAAAGCAAACAGGATATTGTGCTGCATAACCAGGGAGATTACTTCCAGGAGGAGGGAGGTGATCCTCCCTCTGTATAATGCCCTGGTTAGGCCGCATCTTGAGTACTGTGTGCTGTTATGGAGACCCCATCTTAAGAGGGACATAGTGCTGCTGGAGAGGGTACAGAGGAGGGCGACCAGGATGATTCAGAGCATGGAGGGTAGGACCTATGAGGAGAGACTGGATGAACTCAGTCTGTACGCACTGGAGGAGAGGAGGGACAGAGGGGACATGATAGAGACTTTCAAGTATGTAAAGGGGATAAATAAAGGCGGAGCCAGGGAAGTGTTCAGGCTTAAAAAGGGAGGGGGGGGGACTACCAGGTGGCATAAGTGGAAGCTGGAAGGAGGGAAGTACAGGGAGGCGCGGAGACACTTCTTCACAGAGAGGGGTGGAACCATGGAATGCACTGCCCAGGAGTCTGGTGGAAGAGATCACAGTGGAAGGATTCAGGAAGGGCTGGGACAGGTACTGGGGGAAGCTGAGGCCAGGGAGGGCCACCTCTGGGGCTGGGGGGGTAAAGGAGTGAGCTCCCAGTAGGAAGCAAGCTTCTGAGCAGACATAATAGACCATGGGGTCTATTCTGCTGGCTTTTACTATGATACTCAATACGAGACACAGGCTAGATGAAATGGAGACTGCAGGTTGATGACTGGTTTGCCAGGAGAAGCAGGGCCCACACAAATCACTGAGGTGTCATTCCTGTTCGAGATGGTTGAGCAGGGGGCTGATCCCTAGGCGAGTCTCTCGTCAATGATGGTTTCTGTGCCTGAAGTAGCTGGCTGGGCCAGCTGGCAAGGCCCAGGCCAGGTGGAACAGTCGGATTTTGAGTCTGGTGGTGCTGGATGCAGCTTGGCCAGCGTGGCACATTACACAGTAAATAACAAATCATGACCCACCAACAGCACATTTATAGTAAGCAATCACCATGCCACAATGTGGAAGGCAGTCCGCCGCAATATCAGTGTTTCTGAGTAAAACCGGAATTCTGTGGTAAATGGATGTCCTGACAGGCCGACAAGGCATAGCAGATCTTTGGTCTTCTTCAGGCTTAAATCTGGTCACTCTTCAGTGGCTTTATCACACTCCAGTTTGGATACAGTCCGATTGCTAAGCTTTCAAAGGATTCCTCTCGAGGGACTGCAGGCAGGCAGATAGGCCAGACTCAGCTTTTCCACCAGTTCCCGCGTGAACTACGCAGGGGCTGCTGCTCGAATCACTCAAGCTGTTTATTCTTCAAACTCTAACTCCAGACTGACTGACTGCAGCAGGCAGCTTGGGAATTTCCCTTCAGTCCAAAAGGTTCTGGTTGGTTGATCCATCAGTCTGTCAAAGCAGGGGCTCCCCCTCCAAGTGCATTTAGGTGCCAAAGTCTCAAAACTACAATTCCTACAGAAATTCACTCTCACAAGACCCAAGGGGACAGATTCCATTTTAGGGTCCCCAAAGGTACTGATTGGCCCATTCTGGCAGTCCAGGACCAAGATGGTGATGATAAACAGAACTGTCCATGCTGCAAAGAAGGCAGGTTAGATAAACTACAATATCATTACTATGCTAATAGACAATCAGCACATAAGTACAGCTTCTAACAGAGCTCCCTCTGTGCAAATAGAGATGGCAGAATGGAGCAATTATCTGATAGCCTGGGAGGGACTTGAGCATAAAAACACTCAGTCCCCTCCCAGGTAAATAAGCGCCACGTTATAGGCAGCTCTTAAAGAGACAGAGCACGGAGGCATTAAGGCACTCTCATAAACACTTTTAAAATGCTAAGACACAGGATACCAACCTGGCAGTGAGCATTTAGGCACACCGAGGAAGACTTCGGGAACCCCTATTTGTAGGGGATTACAGTGGTAAAATGTATTTGTGAAGGCAGGTACATTGGTTTACACTCCTGTAATAGGACCTTTAGTCCTTTCTTGAAGCCCCTGGTTGGAAGGTGCACTGTGCTGAGGCTTGTTTCCTGGTGTGACTTGGGGGACAGGAGCAACGGGTAAAAGTTACAGAACTATAAAGTGAGGCAATATCTGAAAATATAGTATAAGCAGGTACAGATTACAAACTGGGCAATAAGAAAAACTTCAGATTAGACAATATAAAGAAATACAAAATGTACAGAATATGTTGGCAACAGGTACAACAGGTGCAAGAAAGGTTCAGCACTGCACAGGTGATGTAGTGTCCACGTAAACAAAAGAAATTGGATAGGCCACTCTGGAGTCACCTAAAGAGATTAAGGATGCCAGGGTCAGTAGTAAACACTCAAGGCTTCAGTAGTGGGTGCCAGGAGAAAAGATAACAAGAGAGCAGACGACAGCTGTAGAGATGCACAGAAAGAATGGAAGCTAGGAATGAAACATCTTTTCATGGGTTATCACGGTTTGAGAGTTGATAAGTTGGGATCTGTGCAACTCAGCCTGTATTTAACATTTTCAGAATTTCTTTGGTGGGTGTTGCATCTTAGAATTAATGTTATGAAAGTCACTGGGTTGTTACCAGAGCAGTTTAAACTTGGTAGAGGCACTAGGTAAGGCTGTTCCTTGAACCCTTGCAGAAAAATTGGAAGAGGCCCTTGTATCCAGAGTGTCAACTTTGGGGGAGAAGCACAACAAAAGGACAGTTTCTGATACTTGGGAATAGAAGTGAAAATGGATTTCTTCTTAGCTTTGGTGCTTTGCAGTCGCAGTAAGCTCTTGCAGGAAGCTTAGAAAGAGTTACAGTGATGGGAGCTCTTGCCCTGGTCGTTGGAGGCCAAAACTGTGGCCATCAGAATGAATGTGCTCCCCAGATTTCTGTTTCTGTTGTGGATGCTCACATTGGCACCTCTAGCAGCTTTCTGAGTTAAACTTAACTACTGGCTTTCTCTGGGGGGAAATGAAAACAACAATATGGAGAGTGCAACTGCACTTCCCTAGGGATAGATCAGGTTTAGCCCTTCCAGATGGAGAATTGCTATTTTTGCTGGCACCAGTCACTCAGGTGATTCAGTGGGTAATGCAGGAGGCTGACACAGGGTATATATAGTGCAAGAAAGAGCATGTGAAATACTATCCACTGGATATACTCCCTTAACTCCCCCTTAAGCAACTCCAAAAGCATTGATTAATCAACCCCTGGACAGTACAATCCATTTAAGCATGGGTGGAGTTCTGGCAAAAAAGGGAACCTAACGCAGATGTAGACAGATGAACCGTCTTCGATATAACACAGATTTCTAACCTGGGATTAGGGATTCAAATTCAGTACAGTGGAGGAGAAAGGATTATTTTGACATAACATTCTAAAAGCCAGCAGAGTAGGTCTGACAGTCTATCGTGTCTGCTCGTTTAGTCACCCCCAACTTTGGAGCTGACCCTGCAGTCCCCCCATCTCCTCGGATTCTCCATTTCCACCCCAGGATGTTCCCCTTGTACTGGGCACTGCCAGCACAACCCTTCCCCTATACTGGTCCCAACCCCTCTTGAACCCCTCCACAGTCCCCACCTCCACTAGTCCTCTTGGCAGCACTTTCCATGGTTCCACCACCCTCTCAACGAAGTAGCACCACCTTCTTCCCCCCCCAGCTTCCACCCGTGCCCTGTAGTTGCCCCCTCCTCCTTCTTTTGGAACACCCTAACTGAGCCTCCTCTGTTTATCCCCTTCATGTACTTGAAGACCTCTATCATGTCCCTCCTGTCCCTTCTCTCCTACAATGTATACATATTGAGTTCCTCGAGCCTCTCCACATAGGTCCTTTCCCCTAGGCCCGAGATCATTTTTGTTGCCCTCCTCTGGACCCTTTCCAGGAATTCAGGGTCCATTTTTAGGTGTGGCCTCCAAAACTGCACACAGTACTTGAGGTGCAGCCTGACCAAGCAGGTATTCAGAGGGAGTTTTACTTCCCTCCTTCTGGAGGTAATCCCCCTAGCGATGCAACCCAGCATCCTGTTGGCTTTTGCCGCTGCTCTTCTACAAGTCTCAGGGTTGTTCATCTTGACATCCACCACCACCCAGGTCCCTCTCACCCATCGAGGACTTGTGGCACCCCCACCCAGGTATGTATGTGGCCTGGGTTTCTGGCACCAGGTGCAGGACCTTGCATTTTCCTGCATTAAACCTCAGTCCCCACTTCCTTGACCACTTATCCAGAGCTTTTAGGACCCCTTGCAGGGCCACCCTCCCCTCCTCTCCATCCACCATCACTCACAGCATTGAGTCATCTGCAAAGAGACTTATTTCACTCCTGATGCTCTACCTTATGTCTGAGACATAGGCGTTGAACAGAAAGGGTCCTTGGATTGATCCCTGAGGGACTCCACTAATGACCCTCCTTGGGGACGAGACTAACCCCCCAACCACGACCCTCTGGGTACATTCCGAGAGCCAATTTCCTATCTGTCTGATCATTTGTTTCCCCACCCCCATATCCCCCAACTTATCCAGCAGGCCCCCATGGGGAACTGAGTCAGACGCCTTGCTGAAGTCAAGAAAGAGGCCGTCCACTGACTTACCCTGGTCCAGGGCACTTGTCACCCAATCGTAGAACTCCACAAGGTTTGTCTGACATGATTTCCCCAGGATGAAGCCATGCTGTCTATCATCCAGGTACTCTGACTTCTCCAGTACCCCCCCCAGCCCTTCCTTGATAATACCCTCCATCACCTTGCCCTCCACCGATGTCAGGCTGACAGGCCTGTAATTTCCCACCTCCTCCCTTGATCCTCCCTTGTGGGTGGGCACAATATGTGCTACCCTCTAATCCTGGGGGACCCACCCCGTCCTCAGCGAGATGTTGAAAAGCTCCGCCAGGGGTTTCGTCAGTAAATCTGCCAGCTCCCTCAGTACTGTGGGATGTAATTCATCTGGCCCTGGTGCTTTCTCCGTCCTAAGGGTCCTGAGAGCTTCCCTCCCTCTCTATCTACCATGATTTCCTCCTCTACTTCCTCGCCCCTTACCCCCTGTTCTGTCTCCCTCCCCCCTCCTATCTGTGATGTCCCCTCCCCCCCCCGGCCTGCCTGGGCTCCAGATCATTAATGGTCCCTCTCTCTCTCCTCCATTACACAGTCTCCACTCCTGTATGATGCAGCCCCCCATTCTCCCTCACAAAGACTGATGCAAAGTACTCATTTAATACCTCATCCTGTGTCCATTCCTTCCCTGTTCTAATCCTGCTAATCTGCCCCTTCACCCTCCTTTTTCCCCCAATGTATCCAAAGAACCCCCTCCTGTCCCCCCCAATTCTCTTGACCAGGTTCTGTTCCTTCCTTGCCTTAGCCGTCCTCACCACCCTAGTGACCCATCTCACTGTTCACCCATACTCCCCTCAATCCCTTTTGCTCCTTGAGCGTTTGAAGCGCCTATAGCTAGCCTTCTTTTCCCTGACCACTTCCTGAACCTCCTGGGTCCACCAACAGGGTTTTCGGGCCTTACCACACTTGCACCTCAGTCTTGCACAGGTCTTGGTAGCCTCCTGCACCCACTCCTAATGATTTCCCACCGACTGTCGGCAGCCATGTCTGGCCTTATCCCATCTTGACCATTTCCCCACACCGCATCTCCCTCGTTTTCATGAGTTTCCGGAGCCACGTCCCCCCTTCCCTACCTTACGCCCCGTTGTGGCTGCATCACCCCCAATGCTCCTCTCTTGACTTAGCAGGTGTAGAGGGTTAAAATGGTTGCTAAGCCTAATATCTGCTCCACGTCCCCAACCCACCCCAACCCTGGTTCCCCTGGCCAGTCCCAGATGCCTGCCTGCTAGTTTGGGAGTGCCCTCCTTTCGGCACCCCCTCTGTCTGGTTCCCAGTGTGTCCCCCGGGTACTCCCCTGCACTCCTCTTCCCATGCCCCTGTTCTTAGTACCTTTTTTTTTTTTTTTCAGTTGTGTTTAACCAGGTTTAGCACACTAAGCCGAAAGCTTTTTTTACAGGCATGACCTGGGAGCACAGGGAAGTTAAGTGACTTGCTCAGGGTCACACAGTATGTAAGTGGAAGCTGTGGGATTCAAACCCAGGTCCGGTCTGCTGGATGTCACCAGATTTGCAGCTCAGAGCCTTAAACCACTACGCTATACTGCTATACTTCATGCAGTTCTTTGGCTGAACATGCCCTTTTCCCTCACCCTGTCCATACCTCCCACCCCAGATCCCCTAACTGCCTCCTGATCTGCTCAACCTCCTTCCTGAGCTGTGCCAGCTGGTAGCACACTGGGCAACCACGAACTTCCATGCCCAGTCAAGTACCATGGCCACCCGCACCTTAGGCACCCCAGCACCCTCCCAAAGATGTCCGCTCTAGCAACATGTGGTCCCATCCCCCTCCTAATAGCTTTCTGTTGGTGAAGCTCCAGGCTCCCCAATGATCAGTACTATGCACCTACACAGTACTGGGTTGCTACAGCAGCTACACAGTACAGGGTTGCTACAGCACCTACACAATATAGAGTTACTACAGCACCTAGACAGCTGCCTACACAGTACAGGGTTGCTACAGCACCTACACAGTACAAGGTACCCAGCCAAGTGAACTCCTGCCAGTCAGGCCACTCCTATCTCTTGGCTCTGGCCCCTCTGGCTAGTTAGTAGCAGTCGGGGCGGGGTAGGTTTGAGGGAAGCAATTACAGCTCCCTCAGTGTTGAAGTCCCTTGAGTGCGGCTGGGCCAGCCCTTTATAGCTCAGCCGCGAGTTTGAAAAGGCGCCTTGGCCTCCTGATTGGTCTATAGTCCTCCAAGATAACAGCAGCCCCACTGTCCCGTGCCTGGCCCCGCCAACTGCAGCCACTGGGTACACCTCGGTCCTTTCTGCTGCAGTTCCTCCTGCCTCCGCTACTGCCCTCAGTGTTCCTTCCCACTGCCGATGCAGCCAGCAAGCACCCCTACTTCTTCAGTGCCTTGGTCCTCTCTCCCGCTGCCAATGCAGCTTTGGCTCCTCCTGCCACCAAAGGTGCCCCCCAGATTGCTAGTACCTACCACTGATGAGGCCCCCGGTGCTCCTTCCCGCCGCCGATGCGGCCAGCAAGCGCCCCTGCTCCGTCTGCACAATTGCAGCTCCTTCAGTGCTAAAGTTAATAGGTTCAGTCCCGAAGTCTTCAAAGCATGAGAGCCTAGGTAAAGTCTCATCCCTAGGCGGTTTCATGTGACTGCTGGTGGCTTAGCCAAGGATACAGCTGGTGTGGCATTGAGCATTGTCTAGCAGGCAATGTAATTTATCATTTGATCAATTAGCTAGTAAGTATTCCTTGGGGAACTCAGATTTATATAAAGATTATAACGCATTTATATAAAAATCTCACATTGCAGCATTAGAAGGGCAAAAGCATATAAGGAAGAATGGAATTCGTGGACAAAAACCCAGACTCCAGCTTGAAAATTCAAGGTCATGAAGGTTTAGATTACAGGGCAAGATGTCAACCCTATACAGAGGATTGCAGGGAGCAGCACTGGATGAGGGCCAAGATATACAGGATAAAATAGGGTAAGGAAGCAGGGTGGCAGGCTTCCCAGAAAGAATGGGATCAAGTCTGGCAGTTGACGCTTAAAACCACATTGTCTGCTCAGTGGAGGGAGTTCTTCTAGAAGGTGGCAGCTAGATAGTTCAAGATCCCAACAGTGGCTAAGTACTTTAATCTGGTAAACACAGGCAGGTGCTGGAGGGAATGCAGCTGTAGGGTGAATTTTACTTATGCATTTTGGGATTGCCCAGTTCTCACCACTTACAGATAGTAGTGCATGCTGTATGTGAAGACATCGTAGGAAAGTTGCTCCCATATACTTTCCAGTACATGGCGGTGGGACTCTTCGCCCACCGACCTGGTCTTAACAAAGACAAAGTATTTCTTAAGGATCCTCTGGATGGCAGCATTAAATTCTGTTACCAGGCTATGGCTGCAGCCAACTCAACCCTCTCATAACAGATGGAATGATTCAATGAACAAAATTAGAATTATGGAAAGATGCGGCCTAGTGGTACTGAGGGGTTGAGGTGCTGGACTCACACCTCACGCCACGCTGGCGACCTGGGTTCGGGAATGAGCCCAGATTGTCAGGGGTCGGCAGGGGAGTGAAGAGATTGAGCATCTGGAGGACTGCTCTCTCTTCCTGGGGAGGGTCCTGGGGATGCGATCGCTCAAGAGTAGCCTCTGGTGGGGACTGGGGGCACTCAGTGACGTGACACTAGCGTAAGCTGGGAGGCGGAGTTGCAGTGCTACATTGCTTTGCTTAGCTGCACTCCATGGGGAGGGGAAAAAAGATGTAGGAAAAAACCCTACTCACCGGTAGGCGAAGGCAGGCTGTGCGGTGCCTCAGCACCACGTCCAACACCGGGTCAGAGCTGCCTTTCCGGGAGATCCTCCACGGCCATCTGGGGGCCAGAGACAGTAGATAGAGTGCCAGGGAGATTGTGGTCCTTGCCTCTGGGGGACTTGGATCTGGAGGGGCTCCACAGGCGGCTCGTGGGGATCAATTGAGGGACCCAGAGAAGGCAGACAGGAGCTTCAGGTGGACGGGAACAGCTGGGATTAGCCCAGTAGCTTAGTTGGAGAGAATCCAGCATTGTAAGGAAGATAAAGAAAGTTAAAAAAAAAAAAAAAATGAATTATGGGAGGATATGTCCTATAGATTAAGGCCACTGAGCACAACCATATGTTTTGTTGGCTACCTCCAGATTGCCATTAAACAGGAAGCAGAGTCAGAGACTGCCACTACTGCCCAGCAGTGTCTTAAAGATTAGTCGCCTACTTAGTAGGGGTGTTTCACTTAGCTGTTATTATATTTTAAGGTGTCATTGGCACAGGTGGTACTTTGAAATAAATCCTTTGACTCTTAATTGTATATAGTCTATATATATTGAACTAGATATGTGTACTGAATGTACCCGAGATAGAATTCTGATGAAATGATAGTAGGTACTACTATATAGTACAAGAAGGGTATTGTTTATTAAGGAAACTCAGTCTGCTAGAAGAATTGTTTGTGTTAGCCTGTGAATGGTCATGGTCATGCTTAACCCCTCTGGGGTTTACTTTGTATTGTACACTGCATACTTGAATAAACTAGGTTTTAAAAAAACTGTTATTCATCCTGAGTAATTGCTTTGCATGTTTTTCTACTTCAAGATTGTTCAGAGTTCTCATTTTTGTTTTTTAGTTGAATAATTGGAAGAAATGTGTGTCAGTGTTTCCTTTAAGATGGTACTTAGTGATTGGTGCAGTATTAACCATTGCAATTTGCTTTTCATTTACATAAGTATTTATTTACAGTATGTGCCCATCGTCCTGCATGAGTCTTTCTGTTGTGTTGTTATGCACAAACAATGATTCAGTTCAGTCTGTAGGGCAGGTCTACACTCCTTGCTGATTGCTTTGTGTGAATTCTTTGCCCGTACATTGAATCATAGAAAATGATGGCGGATAAGGACCTGGAGCCCTTCCAGCCTGTCCAGTTCTGTCTAATTTTGGACTGTGACCCTGTTAATCCTTTCTGCTCCCCTCAGTCTGCTTCATTATGGACCATTCCTGTCCTGTCCTACCCCTCAGAATCCTCCAGTTGTTTCAGCCCTGATGACCTTCTCAGGAGTCTGTTCCAGGCCATTGCCACTGGTTCTGTAAAATAGTACTTCTTTTACGTCCTTCTTGAACCTCCCTTCCACCAGTTACAGGGAGTTACTCTTGGTACCTGTGTTACCATTCACTGTGGACAACATGCTCCTCTCCACCTCGTTTATTCTGTGGAGATACTTGAAGAGTCTCAGTCATGTCACCCCTCTTTATTCTGTCCTGCATCGTGTACGTTTTGAGATCCTTAACGTGCTACTTGTATGACCTACCCTGCTGCCCCTATAGTATTTTGGTGGCTGTCCACTGCACCGCCTCTAACCAGTTCTTCAACTTCATTAAATGTGGGCTCCAGAACTGCACATGGTACTCCCAAGTGAAGGCAGACCAGGTCGTCCATACCATACCATACCATACCATACCATCCCATACCATACCATACCATACCATACCATACCATACCATACCATACCATATCTCCTCTGGTGAACTCATTCTTCTAGGGGATTTCAGTATCAGTTGGCTCCCCTTGGTCGCCAGGCACACTACGCACAAGGCTGAGTCCCTTAATCTCACACCAATTATTATCGGACCTGCTTGGCTTAATCCTCACTCCCAAAACCACTCCCTCTTGGACTGAATTCTCTCCTGCCGTCCTCACTGCATTGTTGCAGCAGGCATTTTGCCGGATGTTGTCCACTGGGTGATGTTCTGTGTCAGGCGTCTGGGAAATCCGGTGTCCACCCTCCTCCCCAAAATACATATGGACCAGGTTCCTCTGGGCACTTAACACCACTGCTTTCCTGTGGGACCTTGTAGCAGACTGGACAGCCATTCCCACCTCCTCTGATATGGATGTTGCCCTTTCCCTGTTTCATTCCAGATTTCTCTTCTGTTTGGGATAAGCACACCCCACTCAGAAAATCCAGGGTCAGATCTCACCATCACCCTTAGATTGCTGTGGAAATTATTGATCAGTGCAAGTCATGCTATCTCGCCGTATAGGGCTAGCAGAAATTCCTGCTTAAAGGCTTCCTGGACCACAAAATTGCAGTATTTCAAAGCCAACCTTCAGAGTAACCTTAACTTCCTTTCAGAGTTCTGGAAGATAATTCACTCTCTTTTTGACCTACCACTCTCCCCCCACCACCCAATCCTTCTGGTAAATGGTTCACCGCTGTCTGATCCCTTCTCTGTTGCAATTCAGTTCAGTGAGATCTTACTTTGAGAGGGTTTCTGCAGTAGGTCTTCACATACAGGACTGCGCCCCTACTTCAGGAATCTCTTCGAAGATCTACTGTTATGGTAGAATCCTTACGTAACTGCAATTTCTTCATCATTTGAGCTCTCCTTCCACTCTTCCAGCCTCCATCTTGTGCTCTTTCTCCCCTCTCAGGGTTTTCTTTTCTCCCTTGTTAATACCCATGAAACCCTGACGGCCCTTCGCTCCCTGAACCTGTGCAGGTCCAGCCCTGATGGGCCAGATCCTAAAGTCGTCCATATCTCCTCGTCTTCCATTGCATTTCCTCTGACTCACCTATTCAACTTTTCATTCTTACTCAGTGCTGTCCTGGAAGTTGGTCAAAGTTCTACCACTCCACAGAGGCGGGGGGGGGAGGACCCTTCCTCCTCTGGCAACCTCCTTCCAGTCTCTCTTCTCCCTTCCCTTGCTAAGCTACAAGAGAAGCTAGTCTACACTAAACTCTCAAATTTCCTCCTCTTCTCCGATTTCCTGTCCTGTTGCATTCTGGCTTCCAGAAGCATCACTTCATAGTTTCCTCCCCGCTGAATGTAACTGATTCTGTCTTCTATCAGGGATGAATCGGGGCATATCACGACTACCATCTTCATTGATCTGGCCAAGGCCTTCAACTTGGTGTCCCACCCTCTCCTCCTAAACAAGATGAGCGCTGCTGGCCTCTGCTTCTGCTATCGACTGGTTCCATTCTTACCTCCTGGGCTGTCTTCAGTCAGTATGGTCTGAAAGTGCCCTGTCACCCCCTTTTCTCATCCAAGCTGTGGTCCCACAGCGCTTCGTCCTGGGTCCGATACTTTTCTGCATTTTTTTCAGTGACCTCTCCATGGCCTGTGTCAGCTCGCATATTCACATGTATGCAGATGACACAGTCATCTACTGCTCTGGTCCGTCCACTGCAACTGTGGAAGGTCTGCTCCAGCAAGACTTCCACAGTGTTGTGCGTTGTTTCCAATCTAACCTATTCTGGGTCAGCGCAAAAAAAAACTGTGTCCATGACCTTTAGTGCCAGCCAGAAGCTGGCCAGATTCCCAGCTCTGCCCATCTTCTTCACTTTGGGCGGCTCCCTTCTAGAAGTGGTTCATCCCTTCAGGTACCTCGGTGTGTGATGAGACAGCAAGCTTGACTTCTCTGGCCAGATTGACACCATCCATGCAAAGCTGTGCCCAAAAATTGGTGCTTTGTACCACAGGTTCATTAGCTTGTCACCAAAATGGTTGTTTTGACTATTGACTATGTGGATGTGGTCTATAGGTACCACCTTTTCACCTCCTGGCCAGACTGGATACCCTCTGCAACTCTTTCTGCTGCTTGCTGACCAACTCCCCCTCTGGTCTTTGACTATGTGGGCGTGGTCTGTGGCACTGCCCCCCACCTCCTGGCAAGACTGGATACTTTCTGCAACTCCTGCTCTGCTTTACTACCAACTCCCCCTCTCATAATCATCCTTGCTGACTGTATTCATCCCTAGCCATTATCCCGTTCTCCCACTACCCTCACATTGCCAGATTGAGTGTGCCTCCTTCATATCTGTCTAAATGCTGGTTTGGGTCCCTTCCCTCCCACCTTTTGTCTCTCTTCTCCCTCATCCCCTTTGCCTCCTGCTCCATCCGCTTCAGGGATCCCTGCACCTTCGCCATTCCACATCCCTGCTCCTCTGCTGGTCGGTTAGCCTTTCGCTTCTATGAAGGACTGTGTGTAGTCTGCAAGCTTAAGCAACTTTTTTTGTTTTGTAACATCTATTTTGGTAAAAGGTATCAAATCATCTTTTTTTCTGGACATATCGTTTTCCATCACTCTGGAACCAGCTCACTGCTTCTCTCCACTTCAGTGCTTCCCCAGGAGCCCTCAGGTATCAGCTGAGACTCCTTCCCTGCCGCCTTCCTTTTTTTCTCCCTTATAGTCGACAGACATTTACCTCCTGGTGAGGCTGAAACGCTTAATTTGTTGATTTTACCTGTTTGCTCACTGTGCACTTAGGTTTGTTTCATCGAATTCTCTGATTTGCACGTTATGGTAACTGTGACATGTGCTGTGTAGTTTATTATCCTGTGTACCCATCCCCCTGGGTTGCATCTGGAAATGAGCCTTGGCTCAGTGTGCCTTTCCCACTCACCAATTTCAAATTAATACAATACCATGCCATTTCCATTATTTCAGTTTGAGACTTGTTTGCGAAGTGAAGGGAAAGTTTAGTGTTACATACCCTTCCATAATTTACTCAGCTCTTTTTCTTCTGGGTAAGACATGCATGCTTCTATGTGCTAAGCAGTGTTATGCCTGAGAACTGGCAGCATCATAGTTACATAGTACTGTGAGGACTGAATGGACTTGGGGCTTATGTTGTCTGCCTCTCCCAACACACAGCAGAGAATATACCCAATCTGAGTATGGACACAAATCCAAGCTTACTAGCCAGAATGCCGCCCTACTTAAACTTAAAACCCTCAATGCCATTCTTCCTCAGGAATCTGTCTAGTCATACTTTGAAAGTATTAGCAGTGCTTGCTTCTGCAACCAACATTACCAGGTAGGTTATTCCACATGTTTACTAACCTGTGTTAAGTAATGCTTTGGGAACACAAGCTGCATTAAGATTTAGTTTCTCTTTTTTGTTCCGAAACTCCTCTGGTCTCTTGGCCTAGACAAACTGATTGAAAAGACCAGATGAACATTTTTCTTTTGACAATATGACCGTTTTAGCTCTAGAGTTAGATTACGGCACACCTGAAGGTGTACCTTGTTGGAATGGATGTGAACTAATTGGGTAAAATGATGGCAGTCTGGGTGTCAACCTGAGTAGTAAAGTCTTCTGAAATTGCCAAAAGAATAATGTGAGCTTCAGTTTTAGGAGGAAGAGGGGAAAGATGAGAAGAGTATATCGTTTTACCACTCTTCACTGTTGAGAGAAACTGTATTAGCATTTTTTTTCTGCAGGGAGCTTTCAAGCCTTATCTCCCTAAAGGCAGCAAATACTATAGATGCCAGAGCCTGTGTATATAAATGAGTATCTTGATTATTACAGAAGGCTTAGGATTGATGGGCCAAGAATTGGGAGAGGTTGCAGAGATGACTTTCATAGCGTTTTTTTTAAACGTTATTCCTCTAAACTCAGTTCAAATGCTGTTATCTGAGCCTTCATAAAACTGACACATTAGCTGGGCAAGGTGAAAATCAAAGGGTTTTTTTAAGAATTTACGCTGGGAAAATTGTATGAGGTAAATGCATCAACAACAGTGAAATTGAGAACTAAGGATATGTGTGTGCCACTGCAAAGCCAAGGCAGAGATGGGCAGGTCATGCCTCAGAAGAAGGCTGACTGGTTCTGTTGCCCTTTTTAACCCCAGCCTGGTGGGAGTTTCCAGGTAATGGAAAAGTAAAGAAGTACTGTACTTGAAGTATATCCATTATTAAAGTATTGCTACTGTCTTCTGTTTGTCTAGAACGTTTCATTTATAAACCTTTTGGCATTGAACATACTATATTTATCTGTAATAATTCTGTGATATTGCAGCCCTATTCATACTATATGTAGGACTACTCGGGGGTGTCTCTTATTGAATAAGGAAGTTATCTTGTGCTGTTTGAACAAGAGAACTATGAAGCAAAGCTGAGCAGTTCTATCAGCCAAAGCACCATAAGATAACATTTTATAAGAGGCACCCGGAGTAGCCCTGTGAACATATTATAAATCAGTGCAAGTCAAATATAGGGAAAGTGTGCATAAAAATGATTTATTGATATCAACATGATGTTGTATTCCTTCTGTCACTGGGTTAGTTGGTACAGTCCAATTAATGTGGATGTTTATGCATGATCACACTCTGCTCTTAGCGCATTGTTTTCAGCAGACTATCAACCCGCTCCCCACCATTAAATATTTAACAGTCTGCAACTGGTGATAGATTTAAATGCTTCATTGGCAAGCATTTAAACTAGCCAAGGGAGACACTGGAAAGAGAAGGGAAATCCTACGCCCCCAAAAATCAGGGCAGTAAGTGAGGTAAACACCAAGATAGAGATGTCGATAGGGAGAAGGGCAGGGTAAATTGAGAAATGACAAAGGCAATAAGGACAGGGATGGGGCAAAAGGGATAAGGCCATCAAGAAATGGAGGGTAATGAGTACCAGTGCCCGTAGTATGGGCAACAAGCTCCCTGAACTGGTGGCCTTGATGGAGGAGGGATGCCTGGATATCGTAGCAGTCACTGAAACATGGTACACAGAGACCATGACTGGGATGTTAACATACCAAGGTACACAACCTACAGGAGAGATGGAGAGAGAGGGAGGCGTAGCTGTCTATGTAAGGGAAGGGATAAAAGCAACAGAACAAAAGAGTAAAGAGGGAGGAGAGGAGGCACTGTGGGTCACCTTAGAGACTGGAAATGGCACCACAATCCTCACAGGGGTTGTATACAGACCCCCATCTCAGGGGGAGGGAATGGACAAGGACATGATGGAAGGCATCCTTAGGATGGCAAAGAAAGGGGAGATACTGTTGATAGGGGACCTGAATATGCCAGATGTTAACTGGAGCACCTTTGCTGCAGCCACATCCAAGAGCAGGGCCATTCTCGATGCCGTACAGGTGGCATGCCTCAGACAGCTGGTTTTGGAACTCACTCGTGAGGAAGCAATCTTAGACCTTGTACTCTCAGATGGGGACAGTGAAAGGATCTCAGATCTAGAAGTGGGTAGCCATCTGGGAACAAGTGACCACCAAACAGTGTTATTCACGATAAACTCAGCTATAGAGTCAAGCCATACAAAAGTGAAGGTACTGGACTTTAGGAGGGCTGACTTTGGCAAGATGGGAGAGTGCATTAGAAAAGCACTAGAAAACAGGCTAGAAGGAAGGGTGAAGCAACAGTCGGGAAACGTCAAAACTGCCATCACAGAGGCAACAAGACTTTGTGTGAAGCAAATAAATCAAAACGAAAGAAAAAGCCACTATGATTCTCAAAAGAGGTGGCGTGGAAGGTTAGGGAGAAAAAGATAGCATTTAGGAAGTATAAAGAAACACAGAAGGAGCAGGACAAATAACTGTACCAGTTGAGGCAGAAGGAAGCAGGGAGGGAAGTCAGAATAGCAAAGGCCCAAACTAAGGAAAATATAGCCAACTCGGTTAAGAAGGGGGATAAAAGTTTTATAGGTACATCAGGGAGCGTAGAAAAACAAAGGGAGGGATAGTGAGGCTGATAGAATGGACGGTGGGTGGGCAGAGAGGGACAGTGAAAAAGCAGGGATACTGAACGAATACTTCTGCTCAGTATTCACAAAAGAGGAGGGGGGGGAGGTGCCTAATCCAATGAACAGAAGCACTCTGGATAGGGAGGTCGATCCCAGTCCTTTTACAGAAGAAAGGGTTCTGAAAGAACTCCTAAAACTGAAGGTGGTCAAAGCAATGGGGTCTGATGGAATTCACTCCCAGAATTCTAAAAGAATTAAGGGGAGAACAAGTGACACCACTGACTACCCTTTTTACAAATCATGGGAGGATGTTGTGGTACCTGAGGACTGGAGGAAGGCGTATGTGATTCCCCTTCACATAAGTGGGAGCAAAACAGAGGCAGGAAACTACAGACCTGTCAGTTTGACCTCTGTAGTAAGGAAAGTGATGGAATCACTTCTAAAAGAAAGAATTGTTGAGTACCTAGAGGCCAGTGGGGGCACAGGACCCAAGGCAGCATGGGTTCACAGCAGGAAGGTCATGTCAGACGAATCTAATTTATTTCTTTAACTGGGTGACCAAAAAGTAGTAGACCAGGGAAGGGCTCTGGACATGGTCTACCTAGACTTTAGCAAGGCAATTGACATAGTCCCACACAAAAGATTACTAATCAAATTAACCAGCCTGGCAGTGGGTCCCAGGGTGGTAGCCTGGGTAAAACATTGGCTGGACAACAGGACACAGAAGGTAATTGTAAATGGAGTCCACTCTGAAGAAAGGGGGGTTACTAGTGGGGTACCACACGGTTAAGTACTGGGTCCAGTCCTTTTTAATGTCTTTATAAGTGGCATTGCAGAGGGACTGGAAGAAAAAGTACGCCTCTTTGCAGATGACACAAAGATCTGCAACAGAGTTGATACACAAGGAGGCGTGGAAAGGATGAGAAGTGACTTGGCAAGGTTGGAGGAATGGTCAGAAGTAGCTGGCAGCTTAGATTCAGTGCAAAGAAGTGCAAAATAATGCACCTGGGAAACAAAACCCAGGGAAGATTACACAATTGGGGGAGTAACAACAACAAAAATGGAAAGGGACCTGGGGGTAATCGTATCAGATGACCTTAAGGTTGGCAAGCAATGTAAGAAAGCAGTAGGGAGGGCTGGGGGGATATTGGGATGTATAGGGAGAGGCATCACCAGCAGAAAACAGGAAGTTGTTATCCCGCTGTACAGACAGTTGTTGAGACCCCATCTGGAGTACTGCATCCAGTTCTGGAGACCCCATCTCCACAAGGACATGGACAAGATGGAGGCACTCCAGAGGAGGGCAACTAAAATAGTGCAGGGTCTGCAAGAGAAGCCATATGAGGAGAGACTAAAGAGCTAATATGTATACCCTTGAGGAAAGGAGGAGAGGGGACATGATAGAAACTTTTAAGTACCTCAGTGGAATCAACAAAGTCCAAGAGGGTAGCATCCTTCAGAAAGAGATGTTCAAGATCAAGGGGACACAATTTGAAGATAGAGGAGGGACGGCTCAGGGGCAATGTGAGGAAGTATTTTTTCACAGAGAGGGTGGTGGACGCATGGAACAGCCTTCCTGAGGAGGTTGTGGGGTCTAAAACTGTAGGCGAATTCAAGAATGCATGGGACAGACATATGGCAATTCTTGCGGGGGGTAGAAGAAATAGGCTTTTGGTTAACTGGGATCTGCAGCTTATCCTGTAGGTAGGAAATGGGCAGACTAGGTGGGCCAAGCGTCCTTATCTGGCGCCAAAGTGTATGTTTCTGTGTTTCTATATGTAACACTACTCTGCTGGTATGTAACCATTGTTAGACTTTTTCATCTCATCCTGTCCCCCTGCACAGACAGCTTGCTCCTGTCAAATCCTGCAGGTTACTGCTAGACCGTCTTCCTTTCATGTTTTGTGTCTATTTTTAAGCATAGCTACTAACTCAGGGACATGTTCTGTGGGTTCTGGAAGTGGAAAACGGGTTATGTCAGCAGCAGTGGGCGCTGAATGACTTGGGACATGAGGGGTCTGGAGCACTAAATGGTTTGGAGTTGTGGTGGGAGCAAGCACGTTATCGTCCTTAGGGTGAGGTGGCAGCTGTACACTGGATAAGAGGTAAGGGTGTTCTTCATTCTGATTGGCTCCTGGAGGTCCACTGATTTATGAAAAAAATGTGTACTTTCTATAAATATCATTAAATATTTAAAAATCGAACCATGACTCAGTTTTGCTTAAAGGAAAAGGTAGCACCATTAGTGACTGGTCTATTTTCTGCTATCTGAAAAAATGCAAGTAGTGTTTGCTATATTCTGTCCTTCCTTGAGGTCTCAGTCTTGTACTAACAAGAGAAGCTGGTGCATTGGACTGCTGAGTTCAGTGGTCCTGAAGTACTTTTGTCTTTGTGAGCATGTGCTTAAGAAAGGACTGGTGAAAAATAGACTGAGATCGTAACAGCATTCTGCATTCTGCAGTTTCCACTTATCATGCCCTGGCCTTCACTCCATATCCTCTAGCTCTGCTCCCGCTCACTAGTTCAAACATTTGTTACACTGTTAGAGGTGTAGTGAGGCAGAAGTTCTGGTACATAGGCGCAGTCCAGTTTAAAGCAAAAATGCTCATGTTTCCAATTAAGTATGTTTTATTGCCGTATTGATGTTTGAACATGATCTTGCTGTACTGTGAGTTTTCAGTTCCTTCATGATGGTTAGTCACTGCTGACCTTTTAAATTTAGTTACCATTAGACCCCCCCCCAATAATTACTGATAAGTTTAAGAATCCCAAAACAGTGATCATTAGCTAACAGTTTAGTATCTGTTAAAGTGATTTTCTAGTTTTCTGCAAAACAGTTAATCAGAAAGACTTGACTGTCTAACATTGCCAAATATTGGCTTTCGGGACATTCCGTCCTTTATTACTAAAGACATTTACATGAAAATGGTCTTTTTACTCTTCAGACATTGCTTTTTCATGGTTCTTTCTTTCCTGAAGTCCATAATCTCCTGCTTGTGGCATGAGAATAATTTCCTGGGCAACATGTTGTGATGTCATGAACAGACAGTTACGATTTCAGTGCAGGAATAGGCAACATGGACAGGTGATGCCTGTGGATAAAGGAATGCTTTTTTAATGAAAATGTCTTCAGTAAAAAAATGTTAGGTCTGAAAGTTCACTCCTTTGGGGAACTAGGTGTAACTGCATTCTTACTGTAGCAACAATAAACACTGTGCTGTAAACTAGAAAATCTCTTACGAAGTTTCTGGATTTAGTCACCCATATCATAGCAAGGTAAAGGTGTGGGATGTTATGTTAGGTGAATTCTCATTTGAAATTGAACTCTGCTGTCTAAATATTACAGAGGAAATGCCGCCAGTTGAAGAGGATAAGTAGGTACACATCAAACGCACAAAACAAAAAAAAAAAAATGGAGAAAAAGAGAGACTATCTGAGTTCACATGCATCATCCTGTGTCCTGACATTCAAAAATTAGCTCAACAGTCAGCACCCAATGTCAGGAAAGAAATCTTTGGCATGTGTCCTCTACCAACTCACATTTATCCGATGACTGAGGGAACTGCTTGAGGTCAAGAATCCTCTGTTGGCAGTTCTCCCAATTCATGTACAATCTTGGACTGTGACCCAGGAGGATAGAAACTATAGTCTTAAAAAACCTGAGTTTGTTTAGTTTGTGCTTCCTGTTGTTGTTCAGTTTAAAGACCTATTAGTCATGCATTCTAAAACAAAGGGCCGAGGAGCTTAAAAAGAGCAGATGCTAAACAAAATACTTTTACAGGTCTCCTTCAACGAATGCTGTAATTATTAAAGCATTTCTCCAGGATTCAGGAAAACATTTTAAAATATAATATTCAGACACAAACTTATATTTCGTTACTGTTCTGTATTTATGTCCCCTTTCCTTTAATACTGAGGATGTTTGTATGAAAATAATATCTTTGTTTCTCTTAGACATCATCTCATCCTTCTGCATCACTTCCCACTGAAGTCCTGATTCTGTTAGTGACATCATAACCTGTTGCTGTGAAAATTATTTTGGTCTCACAAACTGAGGATTAATATATCAGCATGCTTGACTTAAAAAGCCAGGTTTTCAACATTGATCTAAAAACTCCATGACCATTTGAGCTTCCCTGAGAGAACTTGGATGTGCATTCTGGAGCTTAGGGGAGGCTTCGGCAAATGCTCATGGAGGGATGATATGACTGAGCTATTCACAGTCATGAAAGGGTATACAAAAAAGAAACCACAACAGGCTATTCTGCAGAATTCTGGATACTGAAGTGGGGTGGGGGGGCTGGATTTAAGAGGGGAAACGGGAGGGCTGCCCTGATGGCCCAGCAGCAGGAGACCCAAACCTGTGAGAGAGCTCAGTTTGCTGCATTGCAAGGCAGGCCAGGCTGAGGTCATAGCTTGCCTTAGTCGGGAGGTGCTGGCAGTGGGATCTGGTGCTATAGCAACTTTTGCGGATGGGTCAGGGTGCTTGTTGTCGCCGCAGGGCTGCTGTGCAGGTCCAAGGCTGACACAGACATGACCCACGTCATGGAGTGAGAGAGAGAGACAGTGGAGAAAACTGAAGAAGGACAAAACTCAGGATGTTTGAATGATATCCTAATAGGGTATAATCACTGAGGTGATGACTGGAGAAGGACAAAAAACATATGGGGGGAGGGGGACAGTTAGGAGGGATGTACAGAGACTCCCCCCCCCCAAAAAAAAAAAGAGTGATGGGATGTGATGGGGCTGTGGAATGGACTGCCAGAAGAGGTGATAAATGCAAATATACAGTAGTAGTAGTAGTCAGAATTTCAAGACTCTGCTTGATAGCCACTTGAAGGGAAAAGTCATTTCAGGTTATTGCTGTTTAGTTGACAGGAAGGCAAACTAGATGGACCAAACAGTCCTAATTCATATCATCAAACCTATATACCTCAGTCTGGACAAGCTCGTGGCTATGTAAGAGCAAACTCCTACCAGCTGTGGGATCCTCATGTGGCAGCAGCAGATGGATGAGGGGAAGGGTTGGCTGGTGCTCAGGTTCATAAGAAAATTGTTAAATAACATATGCTAACATGAGTGCAGTGGTAGCATTACGCTTGGAGTACTGCAGCCTGTGTTCTGGAATGAGAATGGGTTGTGGGTGGGTGGCTGGAAAGGAAGAAGAAACACGTGTCCGAGGGGCAGCTCTTCTCCTTTGGGGTGGGGAATGGTGCATCTCCCCACAGGACTACTGGCACTTGGTGAAGGCTAGCTGGTAGCACAGGTGAGAGCAGCAGAAGGGGCAGGGCTTTTGGCAGACTCTGGCACACAAAAGCGAGTGAATGCGCTTCATTTGACGCTGATGCCCTGGGTGGAAACTATACAAGAAAAATGCCCTGACCCAATCCAGCACCCTCTCCTGCGCAGCCACTGCAAGACCAGCATGGCAGGACCACCGCCATATGTGGTCCTGGGCAAGTGGTGGATGGCTGTTAAGTCTGCGAGAAAGTTGGTGATGGGGCTTGAGGACGCAGCATGGACCAGGGATATGGGAGCATAAAGAAAGGATGGGGAAATGACATATATCAGTGTCTTCCCAAAACCAGACATTTTGACAGAGCTACGGTAGGCACGAAGCAAAGGAGAAATGACAGATAACAAACCATTAGATCAGTATAGTATCAGTGTGTGCCAGCATTGCCTGATAAGCATAATAAACACAAATGAGATGAGGCTTCCAAGGACTTGGCCTATTAATCTTTGAAGCACTGTTTCAGTGCATACAGAAATCTGTTTCTTCCATATCATGGGACCATCTGGGAAAATCAAGAACTATGCACTTGGTAGGTATGGGGATCTCACACTTCATTATTATCTGGCCCAGCAACTTGAAAAATTTCTGTTTTACAAAGGGTTTTTGGCAGTTTGAGTCCTCCTCCTGAGTATGTGCTTTTTGTGTTACATTGGTCTTTGCCCCAATGCAGTTAGTTATTTACTGTACTGTAATTTAATTTATGCGGAGTATGTCAGTAATACCAACATCAATAAACACGGATTAACTTGCAGCAGGCAAATGCTGCTTATAGAAACCTGGGTTAGCAAAGCTAGCTTTCACTAGGCTCTGCAGAAATAAATATAATACCTGGAAATACCTTTTTTCCCCATATGAGTTTTAATCCCTGCCTCTGACATCGCACAGGAATTGGTTCTGTTAGTCAGGGATATATACCCTATTTAGGCAGTTCACAATCATGCGGACATCAGGTTTTTCCTCTGAGTTTTCTCCTCGTTGCTTCCCTCAACCCTTGGCATGAGCTTTGCCTTTAGTCTCAAATGTACAGTGTGCTCCTACAAAGCGAGCAAACACCTGGCCCCCACAGGGGTGGCTGTAGGCTGGAACCTGCTGCTAGCCCCCCGTGGCCGAGATGCATTGCCCTTCAGCAGCTGCCTATAGCCTGGCCTGCCACCAAGCAGGTGACCAAAGTGCACTTATGAACTCTGCCAGCATGGCAGCGTGACTCACTGTTGCTGGGCCAGTGAGGTGGCTCATTGCCAAATATCTAACACAAACAACAGTTTGAAATTACAGTTATACAACCATTTATTTATTTTCTGTGCGTGTGGCCTTCAGCCATCCAACTCTCAGGCTGCTGGTGACCTTGCAACCCAGACGCCACTTAACTCTCTCATACATCCCCCTTGACTACCCCCTCCCCCACCCATGGTAGGGTTGTCAGGGGGAGGCATCCTTCCCCTCTGGTTGTACTATCTAGTATAGAGTAGTCTCGTGGAACAGGGCCAGAGAGTACCTGTGGCAGACGATCATCTCGACAGCTGCAGGGGCTTTTCTACCTGTATAATCATGTTGTGCATCTGGATCATCAGCACTGTCCTCAGCACCACAGTGGACCTCAGACCTATGTTGCGCTTCCCCCACTGTGGTGCTATTCCTCCCCAGGCTGGAGCAGCATTTTTCCTAACCTGTGCCTCTCAGATGTAACCACTTGGGGCCACTTCCAGACCTTTGCTGCCCGTTTGATAATGCAGCCTGCTATTGTTGGGAAACTGGGTAGCCCTCATAACATGATTTATAGTATTTTTAATTTTTTTTTTTATTTTATTGAAATTTCGGAATTACAGTCCTTTGAGTCGAAGGCTCCTTTGCAAAGGCTCCACGCCAATACAAAACAGAAACATTACTTGAAGACAATTTGTACATAGCTCACTATGCAGAAACATTACATTAAGACAAATTTTACATGGTTACACGTGCAGGATAATTTACATTGCTTGGTTAGTAACTCTGGGGTTAAAAGACCCTGGGTCATCGTGGTGAAGTGGGACAGGTTAGCGATTCAGAGGCCTTCACTAAGCCTTGAGTTTGTGGTTTAAGTACCGTTAGGGTTTGTAGGCCTAGGTTTGGAGTCATGGGAAGCGCTAGTTTTCTATCACATTCCGAATTATGGAGGACTGTTGGTAACAGCCACATGTCTCTGAGTCAAGGAGAAGTCTCTTGATACCATTTTTAAATAGGCCAAGGCTAGGGGCCAGGGAGATGGAGGAAGGAAGGTTATTAAGCCAGAGGGGAGCACCATAATGGAAAGACCTTTGCCCTACTGCGGTCCTACAGTGAGGGACTAAGAGGGGGGTGCTAGCCAGGTGCCTAGGGGTGCTCCTGTGAGGGGTTGGTTGGATGAGGGGGTTAAGGCCCATGGGTGCATGATTCATTAGGATCTTTTTTGACTTGGAGGCAAGTGTGGTACTTTAGTCTCCCTTCAAAGGTCAGCCAGTCTGCTTGCTTATAGAACTCACATGTATGGGTTAATTTGTCACTGCTTGTGACCAGTCGGCAGGCTTTGTTGAGGGCTAGATTGATGCTGTTGAGGGCTTTGTGGTCAGCCGTGCGTAATTATTATTCCATAATCGACCATAGATAGGACTGAGCAGGTAACAGCCAGCCATAGGGGCGGGGCCGGGGAGGGAGGCAGTGTTTGTGTCTGTATAGTATCCCAAGCCGGGTGTTTGCAGAGGAGAGGTGCTTAATGTGTGTGTGGTAGGCAAGGGATGTATCCAGTGTGGTGCCTAGATGTTTTAAAGTTAGGGACCTGTTCAATATGGATGCCCTGAGAATTTTAGGTAGATAGCAGGGCATTACTGTTGGGGTTTTGGCAGTGAGCAAAGATCATAGATTTAGTCTTGTTGTAGTTTAGTATTAATTGATGATCGGTGAACTAGTTCTAGTTCTCTAAAGCAGCCTTGCAGGGCATTTTGAAGAGTTTGGATTGGTGTGTTTCCAGTATACTACGGCGTCGTCTGCGTAGAGCAATAGCTTACCAATGCAGGCCTGTGGGAGGGAGTTTAGAAGGAGAGTGAAAAGTAGAGGGCCTAAAATCAACCCTTGAGGACACCTACAAGCCTGGTTGTTGCGGATAGGGCAGTGTTAATTTTGACTTGTTGTGTCTGGTCAGTGAGTTAGTTTTGAACCAGGAGATTGCTTCAGGGGCATGATGGAGGGAGGGGAGAGAGTGGATAAGTAGTGCCTGACTGATGGTGTCAAACGCTTTGGTCAGATCAACAAAGATTGCTCCTGCTAATGATCCCTGTTCCAGTGCCTCATGTATGTAAGAGGTAAATTCGAGAAGGGCAATGGTAGTGCTGTGTCCTGCTCTGAATCCGTGTTATTCATGGCAAAGCAGATTGTATTTGGCCAAGTATTCAGTGAGCTGGTCTGACACAATTCTTTCGAGCGCTTTAGAGAGGGGGGAAGGATGGTGATGGGCCTATAGTTACCAGGGTCAGTTGGATCACCATTTTTTAGTTGAGTATTTTATTAAAATACAGTTATTTGGCTGCTTCTGTGGCACTGAGTGAAGGGGTTCACTCGGTATGCTGGCGAACTGGGTTTGCGCTCCGAGCCCAGTTACCAGGAGCGGTGGCCAGCAGGGAGGGATTTCCAAGTATCCATTGGACGCTTCCCTCCTGGGGCATTGGGCTGTGCCTGGGTCCCTCTGGGCATATTGGGTGCATGCTTGGGGACATGTGGCCTCAACATGCCCCCTGAACGCCCCCGTCAGAGGTCGGCTGCCACTATAGGCCAAGAATGTGTTGGGAGGGGTGGAGAAAAACAGAAAAGGTGCACCGGCTGCTCAGATGATGGCTGCCTGGATCCTCGCCGCCAGAGCCCCCTGATGGCTGTCCCAGCAGCATCCAAGGGCCAAGAAAGCAGGCTGGAAGGCTAATTCCCTCTGCAGGGAGTAGACCCACCCGATGAAGGGATACATCGGGTCACCCTTTGGTAGGCTGCAATGTGGGATGGCTGGGATGGTGGTCACCTGGACCGAGTCCAGTCTGTTGCGACCAGAAGGAGAGAGTGGCCGGTGTGAGCAGGTGAAGCATTAATAAATCATGCAAAAATGCAGTTATTAAATTAGTTGCTCAGGAGAATGCTGCCTTTTCCTCATTTCAGTCATGGACATATTCGGTTACCTGCAACAATGCCTTGCATAGACTTGGGTCCCAGTAACAAGATCAAGTTCAAGCTCTACTGCCTGTGGGGCTCCTGCATGGGCTGCACTGGGTCTGGTGGTGGTGGTTCGTTGCCATTCCCTGGCAATGTGTGCTACTGTTGCTGTAACTTCAGCCACTGATATGCCCACTGGGATGCTATTACTTGTGCCTGACCTCCACTGTAATTGTATTTCAATTGTTGGGGCACTACTGCAGTTTGCTGAGGGAGTGTTTGCCTCACTCTAATGTTTGTAACATTTTTTCCGCAAATGTGGAAAAAACCTGGCTGAGAATAGCCTTTGAGGGAATGTGCCTTACTTATCAATTAACTTTTTTCCTCAGGAACTTCCACAGCTACACTTTTTTTCCACAGTCTGTAGTGTATTTTTTCCACAGCTGCGGAAGTTTTGTGAATAACTCTCAGAGCAATTTTCCCCTTCTTCCACAGCTACAGAACTTTTGGGGACTTAGGGAAGGTTTTGCACCTTCAGAGAGCTTTGTGAATCCCCCCCCCCATTGTTTCTCTTACATGGTGTCACGGTTGGGGGTTGCAACACTAAGAAAAAAGGGGTCAGGGTTATGCAAATGAAGCAGAGCACAGAAATAAAAGCATTTTTCTTTCATGGAAAACAGCACTTTTTGGCAGTTTGAATGGTAGAATCTTGATTCACAACTCCTACAGGTTACTACTCCCATTTGCTATGGCAAACCTGACAAAATCACTTTAAAAATCCATTTTTTTATTTTTTTTGTTTTTGTTATTGTGTCCACGTGGGTCACATTGTTTTTGTCTGTCATCTGCTTGGTGAAGCCCAGCATTATCCCAATATTCCATTCAGATTACTGACAACTTCACACCAGCATGGGTTACCCTACTGTATGCTGTTTTGGGATTAGCATTTAAAAAAAACTTCATTTCAGTTCTGCTATAATTAGCTTTTACATGCACAAGATGATGCAAAACCTCTCAGTTGCTGATCCTTAAAATCAGTGTGACCCTTTAGTCTGAACTTTACTCATTCTGATTTATGGGATTACCTTCCTCTAACCAAGATTCCGAAGTCAGATCTAGTGTAAGGCCTATCTGTGTGTATAGGCTCAATTTTTACTTTTCTCCCCCAATAAAAAAAAAATCTCTCAAGAATCTGACTAAATTTGAGCTTCAGAACAGCAGAAGCATGTTTACTCACAGGCCTGGAGTGACTTCAGCAATGAAAAAATGGTTGGTGCACTTACAGTCTGTATTAATAAATTCTTGTCATAAAGGTCTTAAGTCTATTTTCAGGAATTGCATTAAAAAATAAACTATTTCTCACCGGCCCGGTGGCGCTGAGGGCTGAGGTGCTGGACGCCTTACCTCGCAGCACGCCGGTAACCTTGGTTTGGGAACAAGTCCGGGCCATTGGAGGTCGGCAAGGGGGGGCGGAGCTGGATGGAACTGCCGGAAGGCAGCTGTCCTCTCCAGGGAGGTGAAGCGGCATCCCTCAGCTGATGGCCGCCTCCTGGTGGAGGCTAGGGGCAGCACAGGCTTACAGGGTGCCACGGCACTAGGCCAATGGGGTGGGGGAAAGGGGTCGTGACCGGGGCTGTAAGGTGCATGCATGCCTCCACGCGCATGTGCTCCTACTCCTGGGGCTCCTGGGGGAAAACCGGAGGAGGAAATGCTGGCGGCAGGATGAAGACTGACTCCCCGCAGGCACTGCTCCCGGGCCGGGCTTAAGATGAACCGTAATTCTGGATGATGGGGATGGGGGTCAGTCGTATGGACGCTGTCTGGAGGAGTAGAAATTGCAATATGATTTACAAAAAAAAAAAAAAAGCTATTTCTCAAAGTCTGTGAACACACTTATCAAAGATGGCATTCCCAGAAACCTCCATTCATTTCAGGGATGACACTCTAGTACAGAACCCTGGTGACATCATCAAAAGGACCACCTCGCAGTCTGATTGGGTGGTATCTATATTTCAAACCTTTTGTTGCAGTACTGTATTGTGGTATGATTTAAATAACTTTGGTTTCACACTCGTCTCAGGCACTGCTGGACACTGGTGCTTGGGAATTACTGGACACATCTCTGTATAGTCCTAGGGAATTGCTGGACACTGCCCTTTGGTGCTAGAGGGTTGCTGGAGAGTGCTCTACAGTGCTAGAGAGTTGCTGGCAGTTCTGTACAGTACTAGGAAGTCACTGGACATTGTTCTACAGTGCTCTGAGTCCTTGGACACTGCATTACAGTCCTGTGGAGTCTCTGGACACTGCTCTACAGTCCAAGGAGGTCACTGGGCACTGCTCTACACTAAGTCACTGGACACTGTTGTGCAGTGCTAGGAGTCCTAGAACACTTCCTGGAAGAATCTTTGTCTTTTGTTGGCTTCTTTCCTCAAGATCTAATAGATATGGGCAAACATGTATTTTACAGCCCCAATGATGTGGGTAAACTACATGAAAAGATCCACAGGAGTTCACTTCAGGGGTGGAAAAGCTGAATTGACAGATGATTTGGCTGTCATGCTGTTTTAAACTTTATTAAAATGCACAGAGTTCATGCTTGTACTTTAGTGCAAGTTGTACTAGGGTTGTATATTCTAAAAGTTCTTTGGATGCAGTTGTAAAAGAGAGCTCTTGCTCTCAATTTGCCTTCCAGTAATCATTGATTGAAAAGTATATATGTTTGCTTTGGAAGGGTGCAGGAATGGGTTGGGAGATGGCAGGGTCGAAGTGGGCGTATATTGCCCATCTGTGATAAAGTGTACCACTGCTGACTGGTCAAGATGGTGGTACATGCACCACCCGTTCCCCGCCACCTAGCTCCGACCCCATGAGTACTGGTTTCCTACCATTTCAGTCACTATGTATCAGTCTGTATTGAGTTTTAACAAGTCAGGACGGGGTTTGTTCTCCACTGAAGGGTTAGTACGTTTCTGTTTTGCAATGTTCATAAAATTATTTATTTTTTTTTTTTGTTTGTTTTTTGTTTTAATAAATTCTGTTTGTGCTCCTCTTGCCAGTACCTTGGGGATGTACCCCATTCAGACTGTTTACCAGGTCCTTCCAGCCCTGTCACCCCTCCATCCAGTCCGACTGGCTGGGAAGCTGGCATTCCCCCCACAGTGGGACTTTCTGCCCCTGGGACCAGGGGGAATCTCAGGAAGAATGAAGGACTGAGATGCTAGACTGGTTCACTTCAGTGGCTACTGGACCTTCGGAGGCCCAAATCCTGATGCTGTGGCAGATGGAGGGGTTTTACCCCTTAGTTACTCCTCACCCATTGGCTGGAGCCACGAGTGGTTGCCATGGGAGCAGTGTACATTGAGTGTGTGTGCTGCCGCAACCAGCCTTCAGCCACACAGCCTCTGGCATATCTGGGCACCTGTGGCTTGCACCACCACCTGTGGTCACTCAGGTGGTGGTATGGCAGTGGAGTAAAACTGCTCTCCACCCCCCACCCGGAGGAAGAGAGCATCCACTGGGACACTCAGTCCTTCACTCCCGGGTGGCCCCCAACGATCGGGGCTTGCTTCTGAACCTCGGTTGCCGCTATCACTGTGCCAACAGGCCAGCATGTTTACAAAATTCTTATAACTTAGCAGTTGAAATGCCTGTTGTGATATTAGCGTTAATTAAAATACTGTCTCTGTAGACAGTGGAGATGCAATTACTTTCAACTAAAAGTTGTCACATCCTAATGTTCCCTGTCTGATGATTTTATACAAGCAGTTCTTAGGTTTTCTACTTCAGATTACTGCTGATCTCTTATGGTCCTCCTGCATGAATATAAATATGAAATAACTCTTGTAGACTTAATGAACACTACACCAAGTCTTTAGTGGTAAGAACTTTTTGAACTTTCTGACCAGTGCCGTGGTGATCACTAGGGTTTCTTTGACATTGTCAGGGCATTAATGTTCATGTCTTATGTCTCCAGTGTTGTAGGAGTGCTAAAGTGTACCTGGGTTGCAACCATTACTTGTGTATCACACTTGATTTCACCTCTACCTGGTAACATATTGTTGTAATACAAATAAACAGAAGATTAAAATAAATAAATAACTAAAAAATTGCAGTTAGTGACCCAGCCCCATTGCTGTCTCTCCTTGCCTACCTCCAGGAGCATAACATGTCCTGAACAATCTGGAAAGCGCACCACTCTACCACAACTGATATGCTTAAAGTCCACAGTGATATTGATCAGGGGTAGTAGTGCACAGGAAATATTCCTATATCTGTCTAAGATCTATGATTTTTAATATTTATTTTGTAACAAATGTGTTTTCCCCTGGATAGACCAGGTGAGATTCATCATCTCATTTTTAGTAGGATCCTCCGCCTACCTAATTTTTACTAAAGCTCAAGGTAGTTAAGTGACTTGTTCAAGGTCAAACAGGGTGCCAGTGGCGATGGAGGTTTGGTCCCTAACCACTAACCCACACTGCCTTTATGAGCGACCATATGCTCCTTCTGGAGCTGCAGAGCAGGTGTGAGTACTCAAGCAGTGAATGGGCCACCTGACAAACTGACCGAAAAGGCAGCTGTCCACTAAGCCAGTTCTACCCTTAACCACGTACTGATGGATGTATCACAGATTTGGCCATGGAGTCTTAGCTTTTGCTAACAGGTCTGCCAAAGCAGTGTGTACAGAGCTTTGCTAAACTCTACGTAGAGTATTCAGTTCTCTATGGCAGTGTTTTGTCCCTGTACCAGGGTGTGAGCAACATACTGCTGAATGTGAAAGCAAGGCATCACATCTCACCAGGTTATCCCATGGAGCAAACATTTAAGCAAATAAGTAAAGGTAGGAAAGGCAGGGATGTCACTCACTCAGCTTCTGTAAAAGCTCAAATCCATTCAGTAGTAAAGTTTTCCATTTTATTGAGTCACTGAGCCCCAATGTTTTGCCATAAAGGCTTCTTCAGGGAAAGTGCTTCTTTCAGCTTCATTAATACTATTTTTTTTTTTAAAACATCTTTTAGTTACATTTTTGTGCAGTGTTCCTGCCCCCGCCCCTGAAGAAGTCTTTATGGGCGAAACGCTGGGACTCAGTGATGCAATAAAATGTAAACATTAACATCTGAATGAATTTTGGCTTCTATTAAGGGAAATGAATGGCTGCCCCCGTTTGTACCTCAAATTGTCTGAATCACCCTTGGAGTCCAATCCCACATTAGGTTTATCATTACTACAGTCCCTGTATCCTGCAACCACCACAGACCTACATGAGTGAATAAATGAAAATATTTTTATCCGTGCTAGAAATTAGTAATCTTCCTCGAAGACATCTCCCTCCATTGAGCCACATCATGGAATTATAAGCTGTCGGCATCAAGACTGCCCAAGAACTTTTGCTAGCTGGGGCCATCAACATGAACTTGCATCGTCGCCGCCCATATAACATGGGTGGCCCCAGGTAGGAGAAAGAGCTGAGGCATGGTGGGGCCTGGCCGTATCATGCCTCAGTTCCTTCTTCAGCTATAAACCACTCATTGGTCCACCACTGCTGAAGAACGCCATCTTAGTTTGCAGGTATTGCTAACACTTCTACTTCTCTGTTTATTTTAAATTTAATTAATAGTTTTATGATGCCAAGGAAAGAAGAGGAACTGCTGTTCCATTACTGTTGTTGCGGTAAACTGAAAATCTACATGGACGATGACCACTCCATGTGCATTCACTGCTTAGGCCTTTCTCACAACGTGAAAGGCTGCAGCATTTGCCAGGGCTTTAACCAGGCCACTCAGAGATGTTGCAAGAAAGCCTTGGAAGTTTATCTAGAATTCAAGGCAATGGAGGAAAAACAGCATGCACCGCAAGTGGCTTCACTGTTGTCTCCTGTCCCTTCTCTCCTGGACTCTCATCAACACAGCGTTCTCTGAGGTCAATGGTGCCAGCTGCTGGCTCTTTAAAGAAAAACTGCTAAATCTGTAGATAAACACCACCATGCTGAAAAGGACAAGCTGAGGCAACAGGAAAAGGATGCCTCTCCTGAACGGTCTTGCTCTCCTCTTAAAAGAGGTAAGTCTTCAGAACAATTACAGACCCAGGCTAAGGCCTCTGGTTCTGCTGCACCCCGCCATCTCTCAGACACCAAGGTCAGGTCTGACTCTGGCTCTAATTCCCCACCAGGGGAGTCTCCCATCAGGCACTGTCCCATCGATGGTTCCATCGTTGACAACCCTATCAGGGTCCATCGATGTGCAGATGCTTTTTCAGATGATGTTGTGTGAGCTACTTCAAAAGCTTTTGCCCCTAACTCCACAGTCAACGATGCTGCCATCACCAGAATTGATGGGGTCAGAATTCCCTCTGCTGGTTACTGTATCTGACAAGAGACTGACTCCCTGTCAACACCTGGTCCATTGATGGTTCTTCCTCCTCAGCTACTTCCCGCTGTCAACCCATTGCCCATGACCACCAAGGAGGTGGATAAATTGGAATACAATCCTGAATATATGGAGGAGGAATTTGAAAAGGAAGAGGAATGTCTGACCACTCCCCCTTGGGCTTCAGCTCCATTTTATCACCCTGTAATGAAGATAGTATACATCTTACACCTCTGGCCCCTCCTAGGATGCCTCCTTTCAGGCTTTCTTCCTGCTAGTCTAGTTAGAACTGGGATTTGCTGCCCAGGAGGAGGAGGATTACTCTAAGAGAAATCTTTGAGTTCTTGGAGGTGTCTGCCTCGCCTACAGTGATTGTTCCTTCTGTTCATTCGGCTTTGGAGAATGCCACACTGGCTGCTTGGCACAGACTTTGTGTTTTGCCAACTGTGCCCCATAAGGTGAATAAACAATAGCCTACACCTTCTGATAAACACTATTATACAATGGCAAGAAAATTTCCTGGACTCTGATTGGTCAGTGTGTGCCTGAGACAGTGATGATATTACACAATAACATCACTGTGCTGATTTTTGTGGATGATCATATGGCTATTAGTCATCTCAACAAGAGATGGATTCTGTGATTATTCTGACTGCTCATGATGGGTCTGAGGCACCTAAACTTATGAACTGTCTGCCTCCTAAAAAGGAATCCAGGAGGCTTGATGTCATGGGCAAGAAGGCATATATTGGCATTTCTTGTACTCCAGATTACCAACTGCCAGCCTTACATGATCAAATATCAGAACAGCCTGTGGAAGTCTATGGTTGCTGTGGCCGACAAACTGCTGGATGGCCCTGAAAAATTGTGCTCCAGTGGACTGTTGCTAATGGTTTGAGGCTGGTAAGCACCTGTTAATGTCTGCTTATGATGCCATGATGCAGCTGCTTCTGGCACTTGCCTGTGCTGCCACCCTTGGTTACAAGTTGCTGGCTTTGCCTCTGATATCTGGTTCATAAGGCTTCCTTGAATGGTAATCAGCTTTTTGGCTCCGATGTTGAGTCTGCCTTGAAGGACCTCCAAATGTCTAAAATGACCCTGCAGTCCCAGCATACTCTAGATCCTAAGCCCCTGGGTAGTAGTCAGGTTCCTTTTGCAGTCTCTATACTCACCCATTTAGTTGCTACTCCCAGGGACCCAGCCATAGCTCTCTGTGGCCCCAGGCCTCCCCACAAGCCAGTATGCCTCCCTGTTACCATGCCAAGCCCACCAAAGGTGCAGGTATTGGTGCTGCCCGTACTGCCCTGGCACCTTCTGGCCCCTGCCTTCCTCTGGTCCCTGCTGATCAGGGCATCCTGCGGGGGAGGAGGCCACATCTCCCTCTTCCTTCCAGAGTAAAGGGAGATCACAATGGATACTTGAGTGCTGGAGGTGATTCAGGAGGACACATCTTAGAACTGTTCTCTGTACCTCCAGTGCATCCTTGCTTGCCAAACTGTTACCCTCTAGGGCATCTTAACCTCCTGCTTGAGGAGGTTCAAATCCTCCTCAGCAGAAGGGCCATTGAACCTGTCCTGGTTCCAGAAATGAGCTATTATTTCAGGTACTTCCTGGTTCCAAAATGGACTGGGAATTTACAGTCCTGCCTGGACCTTCGAGGCTTCAACCTGTTAAATGGTTCCAGCTGGTCTGTTTACAGTCCATCTTCCCCTGCTTATGCAAGGGAATTGGATGTGTGCCCTGGATATGAAGGATGCTTGCCTCCATATTAAAATCTGAAAATTTCAGACAATACCTGCAGTTGCTACCCATGGCTTGTACTATCAGTTTCGTCTTGCTCTTTGGACTGTCATGTGCACCATGTGTCTTTATCAAATGCTTTGCCATGGTGGTAGCCTACCTCAGAAGGGAGGGCTACTATGTCTTCCCATATATCATAGATTGGCTTCTGAAACGCTATTGAGGGAGGCCACTCTTCCTTCCCAGACAACTCTTAGAATAGTTGACGTCTCGTGAATGAAACCAAAGTCGGTTCTCACTCTGTGCCAGTATCTCCAATACATAGAAGTGGTTCAGAATATTTTTATTTTTTATTTGTTGAGTTCTTGGATCATACCTGTGGCGGATGCTTGTTGAAAGGTTCCACGTCAGATGCATTAGACAACAAGGTACAATGCTATGCACAAATATACAAATACTGAGAAAAATATTCATGGAGGTTACAGAAAACAAACATAAAGCACTAGCTATGCTGAGGCATTGTACAGTGAATGCCCATGTCAAGAACTTAAGTAGACAAGGATAGGGAAGGATACGATGGGAGTGGGAGAGCTAGGTGAGCAGAGCACATAAGACAGGGAGGGAGGAGGGTAGGGAGAGGTCCAGGGGCAGAGCCGTGGGGTAGTGAGGTGGGCGAAGTGCTGCTGTTTGACTATATAGGGTTACAACCAGAATATAGGGTTGGCTCTGGTGTTTCTTCCTTAGACCCGTGCTGTGGCACTGGTTGCTCAGGCTAAGCTCGGCTCTTCCAGTGATTGTGTCTTTGGCCAGATGTCTCATAAAACTGACTGGCCTCCTGGCTGCTGCTGTTCTGACTGTCCCACTGTTGCATCTGCATATGAGAATTCTGCACTGGTTCCTCTGTGCCTAATTGGCTCGGCATTCCAACAAGCTGTAGTGTCTCATGGAAGTGACCCCTCTGCTCTGCTGCTCCCTGCCCTGGTGGGTGGACCACTCCAACTTCAAAATGGGGTCACCATTTTTCTATCCATCTCCTCTGTTAGTAATAATAACTGATACCTTGGTTCCAGATGGGGTGCCCATCTGGACTCTAGGTCAGTGATCTCATCTGAGTACAGTTCTGCGCACCAACACTCTGGAGATGAGGGCTGTTCAGCTTGGCCTATAAGCCTTCGTCACCTTCCTTTCATGTCATCAGCTGCTGATCCATCATGCACAACACCTTGGGGATGTAGTACATAATCCACCAAGGCAATGTCTGTCTGTATCCGCTCTGCAGAGAGGCAGTGAGAGTCTGGCACTGGGCTGTGAAACACAACATCTGTCTGCCTGGTACCTTCAATGCCCTGCGGATCATCTCAGCCAGTCTCAGGTGCTCTGCCATGAATGGAGCTATTAGACTCTGTTGTGGATGACCTCTTCATAGTGGAGCCTGGAGATCAACCTTTTCCATACAATGCAAAACTGCCACGCTTCTGCTCACTCACCCAGGGCCTGAAAGTTTTTGGCGAGACATGTTGTCCCTCACTTGGAAAGGAGGTTCATATATGCCTTTCCCCAGTTCCCTCTAATACAGAGGGATCTGGTCAAGTTGAGGGCCGAGATGGCCACCCTGATTCTGGTGGCACCGTGCTTGGCCAGACAGTTATGGTTCTCTGCTTTAGCAGTTGGTAGTGGAACCTCTGTCTCTCTTCCTGTATGAGTGGGACTTCTACCACAGAAGCAGGGTGCTCTTGTGCATCAGGATTTCGATCCTGCACCTCCGCCTGGCTCCTAAGGATGTGAAGCTCTCGCGCTATGGGGGTTTCCCCCCAGTGGTTGCAGCTATTCTGCTAGCAGCTCATAAGCCACGTACTACATGCACCTCACAAAAATAGAAATGTTTTGTGGTTTGGTGTGCTGCCCGTCAGCTGGACCTCTTCACGTGTCCAGTCACTCTAGTGATAGACTACCTTCTGTCCCTTACAGACGCAGGCCTCAGGTATTCCTCCAGTAAGGTCTACCTGTCTGCGGTGTCTGTTTTTCACACCCTCATCAATGGCAAGACAGTGGCCCAGCTTGAGGTTCCTTGCAGGTTCCTCAGAGGTAGTCCGCTTCTGCACCCCCGGTCCATGATCCAGTTCCAGTGTGG
Source organism: Neoceratodus forsteri (assembly GCA_016271365.2). Taxonomy (NCBI): domain Eukaryota; kingdom Metazoa; phylum Chordata; order Ceratodontiformes; family Ceratodontidae; genus Neoceratodus; species Neoceratodus forsteri. The sequence goes on along the minus strand of CM028130.1, from coordinate 1,191,873,426 downwards.
GACTTTTAATATGGTTTTGGAGACCTTTACTGCTCATCTCTTCAACTCTGCTACTACTTGTGAGCTCTGTTTCCTCTCTTGGAAGACCTTGTACCTCGTTATAACATCTGCTAGGCATATTTCTGAATTGCAAGCTCTGGTTGCAATGCCCCCTTTTATTTTCCACAGTGATAGGGTTACCTTGTGTACCTGTCCTCTTTATCTGCTGAAAGTTGTTTCTGAGCAAATATGATGTCACGCTATTTTTTTTTTTTTTTTTTTTAATACAAGTGTTTTATCCTTCTTTGTCCAGGGGTAGCTGCATCAGACTGATCCCCAGCCTCCCCAGGCTGGCTCTCTGCCTCTCCCGGCAAGTGCCTTGTCTCAAATCTCTCTATGAATTCCCATCTTTTGGCAAGGCTGAGGAGCGAGGGCTGTCTTTTCCCCCAGCACATCAAGTCCAAGGTGGACTAGGTTGTTCACTGAACAGTGGCACGGGCATGGCGATAGTTGAGACGGGCTTTGGGAAGCCCCTGACCTCCATTTTCTGCTTTTCTGTCCCACACCTCATGTGGAGCATAGGACTTGTGCATGGAGGTGTACCCATCCTATGTTCCCCGCATTTCCCTCCCATACTTTGCCTCCCTGATCTGCTCTACCCACAGACCTCCAACTGGGGGTAGCCAAGGCTGGGATGACAAGCCACCCCTCACCGGGAAAGGAGAGCAGTTCCTCAGATGCTCAGTCCTGTCCCTCCCCAGCCGACCTCCAATGACCCAAGTTCATTCCTGAATGTGGGTCGCCAGCATGGCAGGAGGTAAGGCGTTTTACAGCACCTCAGCCCTCCATGGCACTGGGCCACCTCACTGGCAGGAGGCAGTATGGCATGATGGTTTAAGGCTCTGAGCTGCAAACCTGGAGACCTGGGTTTGAATCCCATAGCCCCCACTTGCATACTGTGTGACCCTGAGCAAGTCACTTAACTTCCTTGCGCTCCCAGGTCACACCTGTAAGCAAGCTTTCAGCTTAGTGTGTCTATCCTGGATAAACGAAAAAAACAAAACTGTATCACACTGTTGACTTTCCAGTTTATTTCTTGACTGCTACAGACAGACACTTTAATTTAAACCATTGCTGCTCTGTACACTTAAACTCTCCTCAGAGGTTATCCCTTTTCTAGTGTTCGGCCCTTCTGCAGACTGTAACTAAACCATAGGCTCTAGTAGTTTGCTATTTGGTCTAAAGTCCCTAGTTCAACTTAGCTTGTGCCCAGGAGCAGGCATCGCCATGGAAAGGTATAGCTTGCTCCTGTATGCCCCTTGTCCTACTAGTGCTTAGTGTCCTCTATCAGATTCCTCAGTCCTCCCAGGGTGGGGTTGTTGATTGCATTCATCCCTGTTGTGTGCTTAACAATCCTCCCATGATTCAACATGACTACCAGATTGTATATCTGTATTTACCTGGTGGATGGACCTCTCTATGCATTCCCAGGTACCCACCCCCAAATCTGTTACTTACTCATCCCTGCATGTTGCAGTCAGGATACTAGTAGTTGCTACCTTAGGTCAGTATAGCTTCAGGAATGGAGCCACATATGTTCAACCTCATCAACCATCCAGATGCTCAAAGAATAGAGATTGCAAATTAACTTTTGCTGTCCTAAAAAAGATTCTACTGCTTTTACTATTGTGCTCTGGCAATAGCGAGCTAAACCCCGGGCCCCTAGACACCCTTGCATCTCCTTCTGATCGTGCCAGAATTAAAGGAATGTCATTCCTACATGTTAATGTTTGCAGTCTTCTAAAAAAGATCATCGTGATCTAGGCTTGGGTTAGCCACACCTTACCGGATGTTCTGGTGATTACTGAGTCCTGGCTAAGAATGGCCACCCCTGACAGGGAAATCAACATCTAAAGTTATTTGCTCTTCAGAGCTAATAGGCAGTCAAGAGGCAGAGGGGTGGCAATTTATGTCAAGGACAAATACTCTGTATCTTGCCTTGAATCTTCCTCCTTCCCAAATGAATTTGAATGTTTGTCCCTAAAGGTTGAATTATCACCTTCTTGCACACTCTGTGTAATAGGCTGCTACAGGGCTCCATCTGCGGGGTTGCATCTCTTGTCACATGTAAGCACCGCAATGGGATTTAGTAAGCTGGAAACCATTATTCTAGGTGACCTGAACTACAACTGGTTATCAGAAGCCTCTGCTCCCTTGAAATTCTTTTGTGACACCTTGGGGTTGGTGCAACTCATCAGCGAACCTGTGCACCCAGATAAAAAGAACCCTAGCAACAGCACCCTTTTAGATGTAATATTGGTAAGCAAACAACACCGATTCTCCCATGCTCGAACATTTTTCTCAGACATTAGCGATCACTGTTTTAGCACCAACATTAGATCTATGCACAGTCCACAATTTATATCAAAGTTCTTAACCAAGAGGTGTAGATGCAACTTTGACTTGCTTGTTTACATTGACGATTTGAAACTTTCCCTGCATTGGCTGGAGTTCTACTTAGCCAAATCGGTAAACGAGGCATGTAACATCTTTCATTAAATATTATCCACGGCCTTAAACAGGCATGCCCCCAAGGTAAAGGTGCAAGTGAGGCAGTACTTGCCGCTGGTTCTCACCAGAGCTTAAGTCATCCATGCTAGAAAGAGATAGGTTGTGGAAAAAGCACACAGAATGAAGAATGACTCAGATTGGTGCCAGTTTAGGAAGGCCTGCAACATGTGCACTAAGCTGTCCTTCTATCGCGCTGAGCTAGACTCCGCCTCAAGAGATCCATCAAAATTTTGGAAAACAATTAGGAACGTGTCTGGCTATTCACCTGATAATGCCTTTCCATCATAAATTAGCTACTGTAGTAACACTATATCAGACAGAACGGAGATACCAGGACGCTGTTAATAATCATTTTGCAACTGCTGGGCTTGCTTTTTGACAACTCCCCATTAATGCTGTTCACGCTGAACTGGGCTACTGAATCACAAGCCTCCCGCCACCATAGCAGCTTTCTCCTTCCAGCCTGCCATTCTAAAAGAGGTAGAAGATCTACTGATGCAGTTGGATATCAAGAAGGGTGCAGGCTTGGACTCCATAGAGCCCTTCTTTCTGAAATGTGCATACCATGTGTTGGCAGTGCCTATCACGCACCTCTTCAACTTGTCATTATACCAGGGGAGCCTCCCCTCTCAAAGGAAAGTAGCACATGTCATTCCCTTGCACAAATCAGGTGATACTTGCAACCTTAACAATTGAAGGCCAATCTACCTCCTTCCCATTCTAAGTTACTGGAAAATATAGTTAGTGGTCAGCTAAGGATGTACCTTGAATCCAGGAGCTTGTTAAACCCAGTGCAGTCTGGATTCAGAGCAAAGCACAGCCCTAGCAAAAGTGACTAATGATTGGCTCCTTGACCTTGACAAAAAGAACTTTGAGCAGTTTTTTTGGACCTAGGTAAGGCCTTCGACACAGTTGATCAAAGCCTGCTTCTTTCCACCCTGTGTAGAATAGGCCTAGACCCCAACTCAGTGTGCTGGTTTGCCGATTACCTAGAAGGATGGCAAAAGCAGGTTAAGGCTGAGGGTGATCTTTCGCCTCTTAAACCACTGCTAAGAGGTGTGCCTCAGGGGTCTATTCTTAGTCCCCTGCTGTTTATATTAATAACATCAATGACAGCATCAACAAGGCCAATATCCACTTGTTCACAGATGACACAGTACTTTATCGAAGTTGTCCATCACTGAAAGCAGCTTATGAAGACCTCCAAGCCGAATTTAATCTATTGCAGAATCAGCTCTTAAGCAAAAAGCTTCTGCTTAATGCCAAAAAAAAAAAAGTGTTGCTCTTTTTCCATACTTTCTTTGCGGCAAACTCTGCTTGTGTTGAGGCTATTCCACAGATCACCACAGTACCAGGCGTAAAACTTGAGTCTGTGTCAAAATTGAAATACCTGGGAGTGTTGCTCGACTACAGACTCTCCTCTGAACATCTTGAAGAGCTACAGAAGAAACTAAGACAGAGATTAGGCTTATTCTAGAGACTTGACCAATTCCTTACTAGTGATGCTAAGCTGCGGTTGGTACAAGCTACATTCCTCTCTTTGATAGATTCGCGGACCTTTTCTATAGCCATTGCACTGCCTCTTCCTTGGCTAAATTGGATACCCTATATCATAGAGCAATCAGGTTCATAACTGGCCTTCCCTTTACCACATCATATCTGTATTGCAGAAATAGAAATGCCGCTCTATGGGCATTCAGAGCTGTTACCAAAAGCTTCCATCATACTTCTTGGATTGTATTCCCTTGAGTGTTTAGGTTCTTATGCCCTAAGAAGTTACTCCCTAATTGCCCTGCAAATAGCTAAGGTCAAATCTCATTCGTAGAGCAGCTGTAAGTTTTATGCTGCCTTTATTGTGGAACAATATGCAAAAGCTTGAAGCTGAGTTGTCTCGTTAGTCTGAGTATCTTCAAGTTACTGTATGACCGCTCTGTGAAGGAATTCTGCAATTGTTTTCCATATCGCTAGTTCACCTCCTTCCAGTCTCTGTCCTATCCAACCTGACTTTCCTTTTGCCTGGCCTTCTGCCTCACTCTCCTTCTCTGTCTCTCCCTGTCTTAGTCCCCTTACAGATTCTCCTGGATCCATCAGTTGCTGCTTTGGCCTTGGCCAGGTGCCACTTCCCTCCCAGATGTATTCCAGTTAACTTCACCGTCTCCATAATTATCTTCCTAATCAGGTACTCTCCAGTGAACATGCTGGCTATACCCAGTTTTGAGCCTATCCGTTGAAAAGGCCACTTTGCTCAGTGTTAATGTATATATCTTAATTATATGTATGAATGACTCTATTCTGCTACATATGTATATTTTACTTCACTGTTTGACACTGCACCTTGTTTTACCATGTTACTGTACTATGATTTTGTTATGACCAGGTCCATCTTGCAAATGAGCCTTGCTCAATGGTGCCCACCTGGAAAATAAAGATCTGATTGATTGATTGATAGAGGGAACATCGCTGCATCGCCTGATGTCTATCGGTTGTTGTGTTTCTACCTTGATCATAGTAAAGGACTGTAGAAAACCCTCTTGGCTGTTTGTGGCTTTTGGCCCCAGGATAGTGGGCTCAGCTGTTTCTAAGCAAGGCCTTTCCAAGTGGTTGGCCTGATGCATTTCTTTCTGTTACCAGAAGCACAGTAAGCAGCTTTCTGGTCCTGACCATGCTCACTCCACCCATGGAGTGGCTATTTTGCTATTTCTGTGGCTTGTTTTCACAGTGTGTCCACTGCTGACGTGTATATACTACTGCTACTTGGAGTTCTTTTCATACATTTACTAAACAATATAGTCTGGACATCATCTGTTGTTGATGTGCTGGCTTCGGCCTTAATGTCCTGCAAGGACTACTTAAACAGGGTCCTTATATTCTGCCTTCCTCCCTCTGTGCTTTTGTACTGCTTGGGAGTCATTCTATGATGTGACTCAGTGGAGGGAGATGTCTGCGAGGAAGGTAGAATAGTTACTTTCTGTAACACTAGATCTTCGTGAGAATCTCTTTTTTTGAGTCACAAGTCTCCCTCCTTCCTTCTTCCATTTTTTGGGTGACAAGTGGTTATCATGCCTGTTCTCACAAGCTGGTTCTTCTCTTGTGCCTGAATTTGGCATGTTTACTCAGGTTTCCATATCCTTTCCTGTGTGCCTGGGGTGATCCTGGTTGCTTTGGTTTCTGCCAGGCCGATGATCCTCTGAGCTTGTCTGTGGCAGAAATTGAGGCACGATGGGACCGCCCATGTTATATAGGCAGTATTGATGCACGTTGATGTCAGGGGTTCTAGGCCAGCAGAATTTCCGGGTTGTCCTGATGCTGACGACTTACAATTCAATGATGTGGCTCAATGGAGTAGGATTCCCCTTAAAATCTACTGTTCAGTAAGTAACTATTCCTTATTAGGACACCTGATTGCCTAGTGATAGTGTGTTTTACTACCATGCACATAACTGGGGTCACTAGCACTGGCTTGGGTAGCTAGGGCTGTGGAGGCGCTGCTTGTGACAACATGTTCCAGGCTAGGGAGGGTTGCACAGCACTTTGCCACTGCATTGACCCCCCTGTAGTGGGCATTGGAGCTTGCCTGCATACATGTCAAGCCACCAAGACTATGAATCATGCCAACAGGTGGACGGTAGAATGAAATGTGGAGAGAAAATGGTAGGAAATAGTGGTTGCCACTATGATGACTCTGGGGTTCTTGGGCCCCATGCTCCCTGCCTGATCCTCAATGGATTGTGCTCTGGAGGGGAGTTGCAGTGCCCCTGCAGGCCCCGTCGGAGTTGGAGGCAGGGAATTAAGCTATGGGAGAACACAGGAGGCTGTTAACAGGACTGTCTGGTCTGGGAGGTGGCTGGAGAGACCTGAGGTAGGGCACCTGGCTAGGAGGATTAACACACAGCACAAAAGAAGAACACTCAAGCTACCATGTTAAAGCATATCAAAACACTGAGCCAGTCAAAATAAAAATTCTTTGTGGATAATTTAATAAGTGACACACACAGGCTCTCTGATGAAGTAACGTAGTAGGACGAAGCACTGGAGGGGGACCCTGTTTGCCCTCCATTGTGTTTGCCATATTCAGCTGTGCTTTGTATTGGTTCTGCTTCAGTTTGTGTCGGAGTACTCTACACTGAACTGTTTGGTTCTTTGTGGGTCACTTATTTAATTACCTGCCAGCAAATCAGTTTTAACTGGTTCAGTGTTCGAATTTGAATTTACGTATTAGCTTGGGTGCACTCCTTTTGTGCTTTGCATTACTTGGGTGGACTCCCTGGAGACAGCACTGATTTCCAGTATCAGGTGTCGCTCAGCTCATTGTTTTGGTCTTGGAGGAGTAACACCCTAGTTGAAAATGAAAACCATTTTGTACAAGGTATGCTTTCTGTAAGTCAGTGCTACAAGGCAGGTTTACACGTGTTGGTCTGTGCAAAGCACTGTTAAACAGCAGTGGCCAACTGTGTTCTGGATTTCATCATGTACTTATCCTTGTTCTGGCAATAACCAGTTAACATGACTGTAAAATGTGAAGGCCTGTTGGCAGGAGAGGGAGACATGCTGTGGCCAGCCTAAATTATGGGTCAGTTGCTTGTAGTTTTTTTCCTCTGTGTTGTGTTTTTCCCTTCTCCCGAAGCTGGCAGGCAGGGCTCTGGCTCTCCTCTCAGAGGGGCTCACATCCGTCCACGGCCTGTGTCCCAATCACTGGGCTCGCAGCTAGGACCATCATGGAGCCTGCCAGCTCCATTTTCTTCCTCCCCCTTGTTGTGGGTACATGTACGCGAACACACACTGGGTCCCGCAACACCCTTCCTTCATGCCACCCTCCATCCTGCACTGCCCCCAGGCCTCCATCTGGTGGCAGTCATGTAGCGGGAGCGACAGCGTGCCTCCCCGGGAGAGGAGAGCTGCCTCGCGGTAGCTCAATCCAGCTTTGACCCACTCCCCAGCCATCCCCCCGACGACCCAGGCTCATTCCCGAACCCAGGTCACTGGCATGGTGTGAGGTGTGGTATCCAGCACCTCAACCCTCAGCACCACTGGGCCAGTTTGTAGATTTTAATTGCAAATAAAGGCTGAATCTTTCAGGCTTCTGCCTGTTGACAAATCAAGACTATTCAGCTATTGTTTTCTGCTACCAGCTGTTGGTTATTGAAGCAATAAGGCATGACAGGACATGGGTTGTTGAGGGATTTATCCATGCCTCGTGTGGTGTGTCATGAGGCGCAGCTGAGTGACTGACCCACACAAGAAGTGGGTATCCCCCAATTATCCATGTCCTGGAGAGCCTTACTGCGATTATAAATTTTAAAATAAATAAAAAATGTTTAATTATTTTTTTTTAAATAAATGCACTTGCTCAGCTGTGGTTTATTGCAGGATTTACCCACAGATAAAGAACTTAGCTGACCAATCAGTTTACAGGAATGTTTGTGTCCTTTGTATAATTATTTAAAGAGCAAGCGCTTAGTAGGGGGATGTATTTCTTAAAGAATTAAGGTTTGGGTATTGTGATGCCTTGGTAATAATTTTGTTTGTTTTTATGTGTTTCTTTACTTACATTTTCATTTTATTTTTGTTTTGCCAACTACTAGTGAAAAAGAAGCCAATTGAATCCTTGCATTGTGAAGTCAGAAAATCTTTTCTGGCAAAGCTGGCAATGTATTTCAATGGGAATCTGCAGATCTGTTTTCAGATATTTTTTTTTTTTTTTTTTTTAAAGAGAAGTTAAACATTCTTCTGCATAAAAACCGTATTTAATCTGTAATAGAAATATATGATTTTTCACAACCTATGATCATTTGGTATGCTTTATCGGGTAGTATTTTCTTCCTAAACATATTTTACTTGGAAAGAAGAAAACAGAAGCCTGTTACTGTTTTAAAAATTGTAAAATGGGGGCACTAATGAGCAGCTAAACCAGACGCACACGTTTTCCTACTGCTTTCCCTCGCTAGCCAAAATAAAAGTAAAAATAAGTTTAAAAATACCTGAAAGAGTATGGATGAATATCTGACGCCAAACCCGACCAAAAGTCAGCGAATTGCCAACAAAAGTACTAAGGAGGTGGCAGCTGGTATGGCAGGAGAAAATAGGGGCCTGGTGTCACTATCGGCGGTGGAGGTTACGGCGCTTGACTGAGAACTAACAGGCCAGTTGATAACAGTATTGGAACCACGACTGATTAAATCAGAGGGGAAACTGGATTCAAAGCTACAAGAAGTCCAGGAACAGCAAACAGCACAGGCTAAGCGTATAGAGGAGGTGGAGGACTGGATTTCTCGGATGGTGGACGAGGTGGCGGCAGTCCCGGGGCAAATACTGGCACTTCAAAAAGAATTGGTTGAGTTCAAAGAGGCATTCGACTACCAGGAGAATTACCACTGATGCCTTAATCTGTGTCTAAGAGGGCTACCGGAAGGAAGAGAAGGGGCTAGCCGACTGGACTCCTGTGCTCGGGTATTGCCAGAAATATTGGGCCTAACGCTATCAAAAGGGTGCCTAAAGATGGAGAGAGCTCACTGAGCAGTGATGCCCCGACTGCCTGCAGATCAGCCCCCGAGGCAAGTGATCATGTGTTTCCACAGTTTTCAAGATCGGGAAGAGGTGCTGAAAGCGTATAGAGAGAAAGGGAGTTTAACATATGAAGGGCATTAATTATTTCTATCACAGGACTACTCTGCATGTCTCCTGAAGAGAAGGAAAATGTTCAATGGAATAATGCAACAGTTGAGAGAACTAAAGGTAGAAAACTTCCTAGTGTACCTTGCTACGCTGAAAATAAAGCATGAAGGGACGACTTGCTCGTTCTGGGACTTTGAAAAGGCAGTGCAATTTGTTAGTGGCCTGAAGCAAAAAATGCGTTGAATAAGGCAACGAAAGCATTATGAGTACTTAACAGTGGAGAGGAGGGTGTGACTGTATCAGTGTGCTTTTGGTTTTCTTCTAAACTATTATTTCATTTGTTTTGTTTTGTCGTCTGGACCAAGATATTAAAGCTGTAGCAAAAACAACTGCATTATTCGTGTACATATGAGTGCTAAAAGCAGGGTGCCTTGCTCATGTTTTTTGCCCTTTCTCATTTTTGCTGGAAAGTGTGGGATGTAAGGTGGGCCTAATAGAAGCAGAACTCTCTCATGCCGCCAGACTTTCTTGTGCCAAGGAATGTACGATGGGGAATGACTGTGTGGAAAGAGGATGGGTAGTTGGAATGAGTGGAGGAACTGTGGGCAATGTGGGGAACAAGGCAACGGTGAATGAAAGAAGCAAAAGGGAGAATGGTGGCCAGGAGCAGGGCCTTGCACATGTCTTGATTATTTTTAAATACTCACATCCGACGGAGGAACCTGTCTTTGATCCTAAAGGTGGGGCATGGGGAGGGGCGGGGACGTGAAACAGTTACCCTGACATATGGCAAATAAAAAGGCGAGAGTATGAGCGTCTCGTTTTGGGGCCTCGAAAAACCGAGCAACTTGCCTAGACACTAAAATATCAGCAGGAGCACTTATGCGATGTGCGTACCTCTGGGTATTATAGACGGGACGGTCTTTGAGCCTTGTTTCTCGTTTTTCTCCCCTTGGCCTAATGAAAAAGCTGGACTGTGCACAGATTGGAAGGGTTCAAACCGTGTGGGACACATAATGGGGTCTAATGGAAGCAGGACTCTCTTGTGCCATGGAACTTTCCGGTGCTAACAAACATGTGAAAGGGTGGATGTGTGGAGGAAGATGATTTGATGGACTAAAGGGAGACCTAGAGGGCTGTATGGGGGGGGGGGGGCGCGCAGGGTAACAACGGGCGAAAGGAGGAAAAGGAGAGGCTGATGGCTGGGAGAAGGGCCCTGCGTGTGAGTTTTAATGCGTGGCCTGCTTTCCTGTGCACTCGCTTCCAATGGATTAATTCACTTGAATGGAAATGGGGGACATCAGGAGGGATGAAATGATTGCATATTAAATGGGTTGATGTCTGGTACTGGAAAACATTAAGAAAGAAGAGATTAAGACATGATGGGGGCAGTATGAAAAAGAAAAGCAGGGATGCAACCAAGGGGGGTAGGAGAAGACCTGTGATAGAATATGCAAGGAAAGGGTGGAAAAGGAAATGGAGACTGTTTGGAGCCACAAAGAATATTGGGTCTTTGGGGAGAAAATTTGTTGGGGGAGAGAAAGAGGCACAGTATCTAGGAGGGCATAAGTTGCAATTAGGGAGGATTTCTCTCAGTAATTGGTGTCTGGGAGAGAGAGAGAGAGGCAGGCAAAGGGAGTGGCGTGGAGAAGGAGGAGAAATGAGATCAAGGAGAAATGGAGATGGATGAAGGGTAAAAAACAAAAAAAATAAATTGGCTGGGGGGGGGGCTGGGAACGCAAGCATCAGAAAGGGGATTGATTAGGACACTTGAACCGAAAAGGCAATTAGTGTCACAAAGGGAACAAATAGAAGGGAAAGTAAAGGGAGAGGAAAATGTGGCAAGGGATGCCAGGGGAACTAGGGGAACAAAAATGGAAATGCATTTATGTAGTAGGGGTAAGGAAAGGAAAAAGGAAGGGAGAGATATGGGGGAAATAAAGGAACGAGGAGGATGGGAAAGGGGAAGGTACCATTACTAAAAATAGTAAGAAAGAGAAAGGACAGGGGGGGATAGGTAAAATAGATATTACAAATGTTACTGTTATTATTGTTATAGTTGTTATGTGTGTTGGTGCAATCATTCTGTTGTGTGCAATAACAGGTCTTACATATGAGGAGAATAAGGAGAGGTGTAGTGAAATCGTAAAGCAAATAATTGGATCAGATGGACCCGGTACTACTAACTAGGGGAACTGAAAGAAGCATATGTATATAACAATGAATAATACGCAAAATATCAGTGTAGTCTCGTGGAATGTACGAGGCATCGCAAACCCAGTCAAAAGGACATCGTTATTGACGGCTCTGAAAAGGGTAGGGGCACAGGTAGCTCTGATACAGGAGACCCATCTAACAGACACAGGGGTGTAGCCAGGCATTTGAGATTTGTACACCAACCTGCCAGTGCCACACTGCTACCCCTTCCCTCACTGTTGCTCATGCCTGTCCCCCATGACTCGAGTCTAAGGTTCCTGTCTTCAATCAGATGATTCTCACACTAGACCTGCTGTCTGCACTGCTAGTGTGGTGCTCAGCTCCTGCTGCCCACTGGTAAATGCCACTGATTGCACCAGGAGTCCAAGACCATGGCAGAAATTTCTTCTGTCTTCCCCACAGGTAGGCAGATTCACTCCACATGCCACTCTACATGAAGTCTTCATTCTTTTAGCTGGGCATTTAAACTCGCTGCCCCAGACTTGCCTCGCCCCCTACTAGATGCCGCAGACAATCACTATGCAGGTGGACCATGCAGACCTAATTGAGACCTTCAGCTTCAGCATCCGTGGTCCACTCTGCCACCCCCCAAAAAAAAACAAAACTGAAAGAAAAGAAAAAGCCTGCAAAGCCAAACAAAGGCATTTAAATGTGATGGACTAGAGAGGGCAGAGCAATGCTGATTACCTTGTTTGCTACCCCCTGCTACTAAACTTGGTAGGCCATGGCTTACTTGGAGTATCAGTAGCTACACCCATGAACAGACATTGAGCATGCTAAATTGGCATGGAACTGGGTGGGGAAGTGCTATGCAGCATCCTTTTCAGCGCACAAGAGAGGAGTGGCCATATTGGTGCACAAGGGTCTCCCTTTGGCAATCACTAAAGTAGTTAAAGACCCTAAAGAGGGTAGATATATATTTATCTCAGGAGAACTTAATGGGGAAAACATAATGTTTGGGTGTATTTATGCCCCGGCGGTATACGAGCCACAATTTTATATGTCCTTACTGGATTTGCTGACAAGGGAACAATTCCTAGGACTTCTCCTGGGTGGTGACTTCAACTGGACAGTGGATCCAGCAATGGATCACTCAGAAGGAAAGGGGAGGAGATGAGAGATGATGAAACAATGGGAGATGGGTATGGTGGACATGGACCTCATAGATAGTTGGCGCACAGCCAACTCAGGGGCAAAAGAATATACCTTTTTCTCTAACCCACATAAAACATGGTCCAGGATCGACTATATTTATCTACCCAGGGGGTGGTACACCAGAGTGCAAGATGTAATACATAGCCCTATACACATATCTGACCATGCAGTGGTTATCCTGAAAATAAAAAGAGGGGAAAAGCGGAGAGGCCCTAATAAGTGGAAATTCCCAACATATATGGCAAAAAATAGAGAGTTTAAAGACCACTTGACAACCCAATGGCGGGGATTTATGGAGACTAATGATATGGGGGAAGTATCTAACACAATGCTGTGGGAGGTGGGTGAGGCATATATGAGGGGGATAATCATAGAATATATGGTCAGATTAAAAAAACAGAAAAAGGAGACATGGATAGAGTTAGAGGGGAAACTGAAAGAATTGGAAAAAAGAGTGGCAGGGGGCGAAAAGGGGGAAACAGTCAAGTTGTTGGAAACAGCGAGGGAAACCCTAAATGCCCATCTTAAAGCAGAAGCGGAGAAGATAAGGCTTTATTGGAAACGCCACATATTTGAATGTGGAAACAAACCTAGTCCACTACTCACTAAACTGCTGAAAGGGGGCAGGGCTGCGACACATATCATAGGGGTAAAAGATAAACAGGGGAACCTTCACAAAGATATGAAAGGTATAAAAGAAAGTTTAGGGTTTTCTATCAGCATCTATATCATGCAGAGCAGGCAGGTAACTGTGAAGAAATGCAAGATTTTTAGAAAAAATGAGATTACGGAAGCTACTCAGAAGCAGAGAGATGCTTCGCCAACCCGGTGCAAAGGTGGAAGCCATGTCGATACAGAAGCTGCAGTGGCAAAACTAGTGGCCCAGACTGATTCTCCGTAGAGTACTACAAAATGATGGGAGGCCAGATGGGGAACTGTTAGGAGAAGTATATCACCAGAATGAGGAGACAGGGGAGATAAACCTGCCCAAAACTTGTTATGATACCACTATATGTTTAATACCTAAAGTGGGAAAAGATGTGGAGAAATGTGCCTCCTATAGACCCATTTCTTTGCTTAACTGCAACTTGAAAATTCTGGCTAAGGTCTTGGCACTAAGGTTGCAGCAAATACTTCCAGAGCTGGTTCACCGGATCAAACCGGGTTCATTAAAGGGCGACAATCATGATCATAATATGCGTGTCTCCTAATATTATATGGAGAGTGAATCAGGAAAAGAAGCAGGAGTTATTCCATGGATGCCGAAAAAGCATTCGACAGAGTGGAATGGGAATACTTATTTGAGGTGATGTCCCAGTTTGGTCTGGGTGAACCACTCGTCAGATGGGTAAGGGCTATGTAGGTGGCACCTAGAGCAAAGGTATTGGTAAATGGGGAATTATCAGAGGGATTTAAACTGGGGAGAGGTACGAGACAGGGCTGTCCTCTGACCCCTGCTATTCGCAGTGGCAATTGAACCATTGGCTATAGCCATAAGGAGTTGTTAGCAATTACGGAAATTGAAGACACAAAGGAATCACAGCATAAGTTCATGCTGTATGCGGATGACATGTTAGTGTTTGTGAAAAATCCAAAACAGTCGGTGCCTTCCCTACTGGCTTTGGTAAAGGAGTTTGGGGCCTTCTCGGGGTATAAAATTAATCTGGGAAGATCGGAAATTATGTGTTTTCCTGAGATAGGTAAAGAAACAGAACAGTGGGGATTGAAGCAAGTAGGGAAGTGTTTTACTTATCGTGATATACTGGTGGGCAGGTCGCTGAGTTCTCTGTATAGTTTAAATTACACGGAATTCGTGAAAGTGATAGGGGTAGACCTTAGAAGATGGGAAACAACTACCCGATTTCATGGATGGGCAGACTAAATACTGTCAAAATGAATGTGCTTCCCAGGATATTGTATCCGTTACAGATGTTGCATGTGGAGCCACAAAAAGGGCCTAGACAAGATAGAAAAAGCTATTTTAAGTTTTATTTGGAGGGGTAAACGACCAAGGGTTAATTTGCAAAAATTAAAAATGGAAAAGGGGAAGGGAGGTCTAGCCCTACTGGATATACATAATTATGGACAGGCAGCGCAGTTGAGATACATAGCAGATTGGGTGCATCTGCCCAGGGAAGCTAGCTGGGTAGAATTAGAACAAGTGGGAGCATCGGGACGACTCGCAGCATACCTGCACTCTAGGGGTGCAAGAGTATATCTAACTAGAAGTAATAATAATCCATTAGTGGAACAGGTCTTAATAGCCTGGTGACGGATTAGAAAGCGTGGTGGACATGACAAGGGGAAACCATACTATTACCTGTGGCAAAAAAAATCTTTTTCTTACCGGGGTTGGAGGATAAAGGCTTTCATGCGTGGGAACAGAAGAGAATCTGGAGTCTAGGGAATCTTCTGGGACAAGGAAACCTCTGTACCTTTGAAACTATGTAGAAGGAGCTGGGGGTGGAGAGGTAGCACCTGTTTCGATATCTGCAGGTAAGGACATTCATGTACAAGCTGGCAAGGGGAGAGGAAAAAGGACTCAAACCGGACGAGGTAGAAAGCCTAATTTACCAGGTTAAGGTGGACCCCAAAGGTTTTATCAGGAAGGCGGTCAAGAGAGGAAGTCAGAGACTCCCAGATAGAACAGGGAGAACAAGAATGTTGTGGGAAAGGGTTCTGGAGAGACCTATCATGGAGAATTGGAGTATAGTACTCCCAGTGCACTCAGGGACCATGGCACGTAATAGATACATAGAGACATACTACAAGTTTCTTTATCGATTGTATTGCCCGCCAGTGATAGTTCACAAAGCACACCCTTCAATATCACCGGTGAGTGGGAAGAGGCACGCACATACATTGCTTTTGGACCTGTTCCGTCCTACAACTCTTTTGCGGGGAGGTAGTGGAGGAAGTGACAGCAATAGCTGGAAGGGAGATGGAAAAGGATCCACTGCTATGTCTATTTGGAATGGAAGTGGGAGAGGGAGAGTAGTGGAACCCGCTTCCTAGATGGATGAGAGTCTTTTTCATCCTGGCTCGGCACTGTATACAGAACACATAGGTGTCCCATGTAAGGCCAAACCTCAAACACTGGAGGCAGATAATACTGCAAACACTGGCATTGGAGAGTTTGACCCATGTATTGTGGGATCGGAAGGAGGTTTTTATAAAAACTTGGTTACCCTATATGTCATCATTAAATCCAGAGGAGTAAGTGATATTAAGGGCAGGATTAGGCTGATGAGAATGGTAGTAAGACCCCAATATTTATCAATAAATTAAAAGGCTGAGCTTAAGAAATTGTATTAGAACTACAAGACTATATGCCTCAATAGATATGATGTATTAATTGGATGGGAAAGGAAATATTAATGGAATGCACAAATGATTGCACCTGTTGATGTTGTTTTTAATGTGTAATGTGACTTTCATGTTGAAGGTCAGTGTGTCTGTATGTCACTGTGTGAAAATCAATAAAAAATATTATACAAAAAAAAATTATAAAATCATACAGATGGATTACAATAGTGCAAATATGTAAAAGGCAAGGTTTGTTGCTGAAAGAAGTGTTTTTTTTTTTTTTTGTGTGTGTTTAACATATCCCCGGGGTACTGGCTGTTACCCACTTCTACCCCTGCCAAGCCCTGATGCCCTTTCACCAAGATTTTTCCACTTACCTGTCCAGACTCCCAAGTCCTACCCATGACGCACTGCTGTGCTGCTCCCCGGCTTGCCCTGTGGGGTGGGGTACACCTTTAGCTACTTCAGCATTGTTATCCCGCTGTCTGTCTGGCCACCTGCAGCGGAGGTGAAGTCCTGGAGGATCCCCCTGGATGGTGGTGGTGGAAGTCTAGGAGTGAGCATGGTGGGGGAGCAGAGACTTCTTCTGCCCAAATCAGCCCTGTTTTTTCCTGTTAATCCCACCTCCTTCCTGGAACGTGCCACATCATTGGGTGCCAGCACATGTACGCATCCACCTGACCGCACACTTGCTCCATCGTCCCCTTACGAGTGCTGCCCCCCCTGCACTGTAATCTGTAGTCACCCAGGTGGAGGTAGAGCAATGATCAGTGAGTGCCCCCCCCCAGCGAACAGCGTTCACTGGGACACTCGACCCTACTCCCCCTGGTTGGCCCTCTGATGGCCTTGGCTTGTTCCTGAACCCGGGTCATTGGCATTGTGAGCAGTAGCACTACCTCTGCACCAGCGGGCCAGCCATAGAGTGTCTGTTGCTTTTGAAGTAGATAGAAGAATATCTTTAATTTGTCATTGAAATACATGGGGCTTCTCAGTACAGTAATTGGCAATCTCTGATATCACAACACCAACATTCCATTGAATTCTTTTTCTGTTTTACTACCAATGTGAAACTCAGATGTGAAAACATGTTTCACTGCACAAACACATATTTTATTGTAATAGTAGAAAATAATTACTAGCACACCAAAACAAAACAAATGCAAATCAGTACCTGTCTGTTTACTAGAAGTGAACACATGGTCTTTAAAGAGTTGACTGGAGATGCACATCGAGATGTACAGCTCATTTCCAGATGTGTCTGGGAGAAAGGGAACAGGAGTGGAGTCTCTTTCAAGTGAGAAAGAGCACCAGAACCAGAGGGCATGCAATGAAGAGGGGGGCGGTAAGAGGGATGCGAGTACTGCTTCACTGAAAGGGTGATGGATGCCTGGAATAGACTGCCAGCAGAAGTGTTGGAGGCTAAAACAGTGGGCTTCAGTTATGTATGGGATATACATAGTGGCATATTAGAAAAGCGGCAGGTCGCTGAGTGATGGAGTTCAGGTTCACGCCCAAACCTGGACGCTGGAACAGAAATCATCGGGAGGGAGTTAAGAGCCTTTTGACACTCTTCGGCGGGGAATAGTACTAGTACTAGTAGCGGGCGCCTAGTAGTGGCTTAGGATAAGCGTCTTGGCAGTGTGAGCCTTGACACACTGCTGAATACCACTGCATCCAGACCAGTATGTGGGAGGTGGGTGGCTGGGGAGAAAACAGAAAATCACCGGCCAGCTGACCGGATGATGGTTGCCGGGATCCCCTAATACCACGAAGCTTTGGGAGTGGCTTCCAGAGCTGATCCCCTATCGCGTGCCGTGCACAGATTTGGACCCTATTTCCCCTCTCGTGGGTCCAGGGAGGGGGCCCCCCCCCCGCAAAGGGATATGCTGAGCCTGCTGGGGTATGAGACATGGGGGAAGGTGGATGGCGCTGAGGGAAGATGTGACAGGATAGGGATCCATTGGTGGCTTGAAGAAGTGGCCATCCATGGAGGTGCAAAAAAAGAAAAAAATAAGGAAAAGAAAAGAGGCAGGGAGGTGGGAGGGTCGCTGGAGATCAGATGGAGTCTGAGGAGGCAGATTAGGTGGGAGCATCTGGGCAGACTCAGTGAGCCAAACTGTCCTTTTCTGCCAACAAATTCTATGTTTTTATGCTTGATGGACCTCTCTTTTTTGTGTGTGTGTGTGTGTGTGTGTGTAATTTTATTGAGTTTTACACATGTAACACAGTTCATCCACAAGCATATCTTTCATAAAGTCATACAACAAACAGTATTGTTAACTTACAACAATAAAATAAAATACCAGCTATAACTATTTAGCAATTTGTTCTACGAATATTAATTTTTATCTCCTTTAACCTCCAGATATCCAATTCAACCTTCTGTATCACTTTACATGTCAATTCTCTAATACCTTGTTTTAGGT
Organism: Neoceratodus forsteri; assembly: GCA_016271365.2. Lineage (NCBI taxonomy): Eukaryota > Metazoa > Chordata > Ceratodontiformes > Ceratodontidae > Neoceratodus > Neoceratodus forsteri. Next base: position 1,191,855,160 of record CM028130.1, on the reverse strand, counting down.
CTTGGATCACTCCTTCTTTGTCAAATTCATCTTCCTTTTCCTGGAACTGTTCTTCTCCCTCTATTTCTGGTGCTTTCAGGTAACCCCCTCCCTAAGCATTTGGGCCTCTAATGGTGACATACAGTCTTTGAACTGCCCCGCTCAGTAAGAATCTACCCTCCTTTTCTCTTAGGACAAATGTGAAATGGTCCAGTGACAGGTTTTGTACAGTTGTCTTCTTCCACTGTACTGCTGTGGCCGTTACACATAACACGCAAGTGTTTGTATGCATTGCCTCACTGTAGTCGGTGTGATTCTTATTGTTCTAGTGAATGGGGTCCACCCTTCTTCTCCCCCCCCCCATACCTTCCATTCCAAATAGAAATGAAAGCGATGTATCCGCTATTTGTTCCCCCAAACTCTAGTTAGTTCTTAGGCTACTGTCCTCCAAAATGCTCTGAGTGTATTGCAGTCCCCAAAATAATGGAAGTACGTGCCTTGCACTCTTCCACACCTCCTACACATAGGCAAAATCTCAGGATGGAACTTGTGGACCACGCTTGGATGACAATATAGCAGATATAGGAACTTATACTGGACGTCTTATGTTTGGTACAGACCAAGTAGCCCCATATGTGTGCCTAGCACTGTATTCCAGTTCTCTTCAGTAATCAAACATAGAATTTGATGGCAGATAAGGACCGCTAGGCCCACCTAGTCTGCCCATTTCCCTACCTGATGGATAAGCTGCAGATTCTAGTTAACCAACAGTTTACTTCCTCCTACCCCCCCCACTAGGATTGCTTTATGTCTGTCCCATGCATTCTTGAATTCTGCCACTGTTCTTGACTCCACAACCTCCTCAGGAAGGCTGTTCCATGCATTCACAACCCTCTCCATGAAAAAATACTTTCTAACATTACCTCTGAGCCGTCACCCCCTCTGTCTTCAAATGGTCAGGCTTAGATCTGTCCGTCACTGCTGCTTTACTTTTCCAGATGTGTCTGGAAAGAAGTGTCTGTCTTGCCATACCGCCGTCCTTATTAGCCCCTTCTTGTCCTTCCAGGACTTATATGTAACCCCTGGGTGGCGCTTATCCCAGTGTTACACCCCTGCCTACTATCATGGACAATAGGCTAAGGGATTTGGGTTCGCTAACAGATAACAGTTTTAAAAATGCGCAGTGCCTCCACTCAGAGTGTGCTTTGCATGGGCTAGTTGTTACAGGTATAACCCCTTGAGACAGATATTTCCCCACATTTCAATATTTCACATTTAAAGACTCTCTCTAATAATATGCTCACACACAGAATTTCAAAAACAGGAACAATCGATTTATTTAGGGGACATAGGATTTAGGAAAGGGGAACTGGAATAGAGGTTATGTGATTAACTATTTACATATTTACACAGACTTTGATTAAGCTTTTCTGGTAACCCTCCAGCTGGGTGACTACATTACTAATAGAAAAGGCAATCATATATTCCAATCAACAGTGATACCAGAGCTCTGGCTGTCTAACAGCTGACAAAATCAGGTGTTACATCAAGAAGTCTAATTTTACCCGCACTGGTACAGGTCCCGGATATAGCTGCAACCTCGCAAACTCATACTATACGCTGGGATCCAGATACCAAAGTCCTGTATGTTGCAGGCCTGGTGGAAGTTGCAGCTGGTCGAGTTGGCTGGCTTTTGATTTGAAGGAAGGGGCAAAACTTGGAAGCTATGGTACTGCAATGGCTGTATATTCTGTAGAACAAGTAGACAGGGATTGCCCTGCATTTTGGCAGAAGTAGCAGGCTTGGCACTGCTGGTCACAGAAAGACGGGGATTGTCCTGAGCATCACAGAAACCGAATATTCCAAGACAAGCTACTTGGCTAGATCTTGGATTTCACATCCTGAATATTCAGCACAATACAACTCAAGTCCCATCCCAGTATAATTAGAGGCAATGCTTTTATCAAGCATCCATATTCATCAGAACAAGTCACATCCAGTACATTTAAATACCAAACAAGGCAACCTTAGCGAAGTCTCATCCAGGATGTCTAGATATTTAACACTTTATCAAGCATTCTCAGATGAAAGCTGGCAAAGACAGGAATAGGTTAATTCCAGCATAAATCAGACCACAGTAAGCTCTAGGGCCTCTTACCCTTGAAGCGACAACACGACTTTAGTGGCAACTCCACAAGGGCAGAACTAACTCATAGGGTACTGAAGAATATCAGCACATTTATATGATTCACAACAACACATCTTAATGCACCTGCAATGGGCCATTTGGGCAGCAGGCAACATGAATTCGAACAATCTTCAAAGCGCAGTCTCTTGGGGCTTAGGCCCAGACCGATAAGATCTAAGGTCTCTCAACACTCGCAGATAAACATCTGATAGATTGGGCTTGAGGCCTCAAGATCAGTTGTAAAGCTTCTCTTGCACCGGGAGTACGGGGTACTCACACAGGTCCTCCACTGGTCATGTCCGCTTAGGAGGCATCCTGGTATCTTCGGTCATCTGTCATAACTGAGGCTAGGTGGTAGCTGGTCTTTTGTCCACGTCTTTCCCCGACATGGAGGGAGGGGGCTAGCACATGGAGGACAATTCTGGCAACCTCCAGACTAGCAGTTGTAGCACAACTAAAATGACTTTAACTTTAAACTTTATCTAGAAAATAACACCCCCAGGCTGGGGGACTTAACTAAGTAGCCCGAAGCATGGTAGGAGCCTGGGCCCCTACCCTGTGGGGGCTCCCTGCAGTCTGGAGCCTGCTCTCCTCTGTCTCGGTCAGGCAAAATCTGGCAAAATGCTGGCAGACACTCTTATAGGGCTCTTTTTCGACTCCTGAGTGGCAGAGAAGATGAGGTGACAGATCTCCGAATGGCTGGAGGACCTGTCAATCGTAATACTCGAGGCACAGTTGGTCTGGTGAATTGGTACCTAAAATGTTGTCCCTGTAATTCCCCATGAGCACCTGGTGTTTACCCATGAGGTGTTGTGAATGTCCCACAAGTCCTGTCTTTGTATTCCAAGCTTTCCAGTTGGCTGCGGCTGCTTGCAATGGCTGCTTAACCCACTGTCCCTTGTAGCAGAATTGATACAGTCCTGAAATAAAGTTCTGGTGCTGCCAGAAATAAATCATTATTTGCCTCAGTGCCCCACAGTTCTTTAGCTCAGTTGACATTCTTGCTGTCACTGCACAGAAGAAAGGTGTGGCTCTGCTCATTCTCCTGTCGCTACTGCGCAAATCCAAGCTCCCCCTGCAGCAGCTGACAGGAGAATGAGCAGAGCCACACCTTTCTTCTGTGCAGCGACAGCAAGAATGTCAACCGAGCTAAGAACTGTGGGGCATTGAGGCAAATAATGATTTATTCCTGGCAGCACCAGATCTTTATTTCAGGACTGTATCAATTCTGCTACAAGGGACAGTGGGTTAAGCAGCCATTGCAAGCAGCCACAGCCAACTGGAAAGCTAGGAAAACAAAGACAGGACTTGTGGGACATTCACATTGTATCAATTCTGCTACAAGGGACAGTGGGTTAAGCAGCCATTGCAAGCAGCCGCAGCCAACTGGAAAGCTAGGAATACAAAGCCAGGACTTGTGGGACATTCACATTGTGGGACAGGCTGACACATAGAGTCCCAAAGTTCTGGTTCAGCCAGGGAAAAAGCACTTATTTTAATTTAAATATTTTCCCCTTACCTACACAGTAAATCCCCAATATGCAGCAACAGTTCACAATTTAAAAAAAACATTTATTTTCTCTTTTTCAGCTGAAACCAATAAAAGCTACCCTGGGGGCAGCCAGACACATTTATTTAATTATTCAGATGACTGGAGCCTGGCTCTTGCATACTTAAATAAGCCCCGGTCAAACTCCTTTAATTGGCACTGGAGCGGGCCCCCCAGGAGGCTGTCCGTGTTCACAGGGTCCTGAATAGGTGGAAGGGATCCCAGGACCGATGGCACAGTCCCCGAGGCAACCGAAAAACAGTTTGGTTGCACTTCAGAAGCGCTTTTCGCGCCTGTCCAATTCCCGCTGCACTGGAGGCAGCACTTTTACAGTGGGAGATCGCGATCGTGATTTTAAGCCCTGAGGGGCTGGATTTTGCATTTGGGCTGCAGCTGGAGCAGGAAACAAGACCTGGGGCACAGAAAAAAAATGTTGGCAGGATTCGGGTGAAGCCCAGGAGAAACAGCAGAAAGGAAACAGAGGGGCAGGGTTAAGGTAAGCCCAAGCTGGCATTATAAGAACCCCCATTGGCAGGGGGGTTACATATATATCTCTTGTTTCACTCCCACTAGACCTGATATCTTCATTGGTTCTTGGTGCAAGTCTCTGGCATTATGCTGTAATTTGGAAGTACTGAAATTGGTGTGACTGCGGGATCTCCACGCTCCGCTGGACTTCCCCAAATGAACCAAGCCCCTCTCTAGTGTATAGGTCTACAGTCATCTTATATCTCTGATGGACCTCTGTGCTACTCTATAACAGTGTCCACAGCATTTATCCATCCTGCCAGAGCAGCCTGCAAGGCAGGACTACCCAACCCATCCACTTAAGATCCCACGGAAAAAAAAAAGCTTCTTCAAACAGTATGGAGGTATAAATTAGTAAACACGAAGTCTTTTACTGCCCCTTCCAGTTGAAGTTCCATCCTGGACAATGGTGCAGCCAGCTGCCAGAAACATATTGCATTTTAAAGGGGCCAGGTAAAAATACTTTTGTAGCCTATTTTCCTGTTAAACCAAACAAACTAGCCTCTTACTTCATTATCATAGTACAGTACCTCCCCACTTACCTTTTGCTTTCCTCCTCCTTATTAATGCTACCCATCTCATTAACTTTTTCTTTATTAGAATTTAGTGCTAATGTAAATTTTATAGTCTAATATGTACAGTAAGGAGCACTTTTTGTTTCCAGCAACAAATTCATGGTTGGCATCAACAAAATTCAGTTTGACAAATCCCTAAGTTGCAAATTTCTTGACCTTCTGTTTTGTTGTATTTGATGACATCAAAACAGGATCTTCTTCCATTAGACTTCACTGCTCATGTTGCTTATTCCTTCTGTGAAGTCATAGTGATGTCACATCCTGTTGCCATGGCAGTCAGGGATAATGATTTTAGGACAGGAAAAGCAGCAGCTGCTACAGAGGATGTCTAAGGGACAGACTGCCTGGTTCCATGCAGATGTGTTTAGCAGTGCATTTGGACATTCACATTGATTTGGAACTTTATGATATTGGAATCCTATTGGTGCCAAACGCAATTTTTTCAGGAAACTGGAGAATGTAGGAGGCAGTTACAGGTAATTTTAAATGGATCAGAGAAATCCTGGAGGCTGATTGGCTGAAGCAGTCTATGACCCATGACAGTATCTCAGTAAATAATAATAATAATACTTTTTATTTATATAGCGCAATTCAAAATATCAAAGCACTTCACATAAAAACATATTAAACAAATCGCATAAATAAATCAAACTTCCAATTAAAAATACTCATAAATACATCACTTCATATAAATACATCCAGATTGATTTCAAATTCTCAAAGAAAGCAGATATTAAAAGCTAGTCTGAATAAATAAGTTTTTAAGTCAATCTTAAAGCTCTACGGTCCTGCACTCTAATCTGATGGGGTAGAGAGTTCTCACAGGATGGTGCCACTTAACATAAAAGCCCTGGCGCCAGATGTCTTCAGCCGCACTTGGGTACCCTTTAACAACCCCTTGTCAGTTGGATTTGAGCGGAGAGGCCCAGGGCTGTAGGGAACCATAGGAGTTTGTAGATAGCTCAGTCCCTGTCCGTAGGGCTTTGTAGGTCAGAAGCCTGACCTTGAAGGTGGTCCGCCACTGCATAGGCAGCCAGTGCAGACTCGCAGCACGGAGTAATATGACTGAATGCGAAGTCTGCAGCTTTCACCAGCTGCAAGCGGCGGACATCAACCCCAGAAGCCCCAGGTAAAAGGGAGTTGCAGTAGTCAAGGTGTGATGTCACAAAGGCATGGATCAATGGGGCAAATCATCAGACGGAACAAGGTGCTTAATTCTGGCAATGTTCTTAAGATGGTAAAGGAAGACTTGATGAATACTGACATTTGCCACTGTCAGTCCATCGTCAAGAACCACCCCAGATTTTGCACCTACCAGAGGAAGGCAGTTGCACCCCATCGAGCCAAAGCCCAGAGGGTAATCCCACCACCGCCTCCTATCCGGCCCGGATCCATCACAAACACCTCAGTCTTCCCGGAATTCAGTTTCACCAGTCATGGATCTCTGCTAGACAGCTGTCCCATCAAGATCGCACTATCCTGGTTGGGTGCAGAAGATAGATAGAGCTGTGTGTCATCAGCATAGCAATGAAAACTCAGCCCATATTGTCTTACAGTGTCTCCGAGGGGCAGCAAATATACTGCGAACAACATGACGGACATCACTGAGCCCTGAGGAACCCCACACAGCAGAGAGAATGGCTCTGAGGAGAAAATCCGTGCTACCACCCTCTGAGACCTACCAGCTAGGAAGGAATGAAACCATATGAGAACTGGACCAGCGAGGCCACAGGTGACCCTCAGGCATTCAAGCAGAATCCCATGGTCCACAGTGTCAAACACTGAAGAAAGATCCAGAAGTTCCAAGATGGAGCGGAGCTTCTGGTCTCTCGCCATCAAGAGATCATTGAGCACCCGAACCAGAGTGGTGTTGGTACTGTCTCTTCCGAAACCTGACTGGAGAGGGTAGAAGACATCATGGATGGTCAAGTGGTTCGCCAGTTGCAGCCAACCACCTTCTCAGTCACCTTCCCAACAACGGGAAGGTTAAAGATGGGTTTATACTTTGCACAGCTGTTTAGGTCTAGAGAAGCTTTTTTAAGAAGCGGTGTCACCACCGCTTCTTTCAGGGAACTAGGAAGCTCTCCCAATTCTAAAGAGCACCAAACAGATCTCTGCAAGGACTGGACCGATGGTCTCAATACACCCTAATAATAGGCATGTAGGGCCCGGATCCAAACTACAGCATGTAGGCCACAAATTCTAGACAATCCACACAATGTCTCCTATCTACGGCCAGTCGAAAGATATCCAAGAATACCGAGGGGTAGTGACCACCACTAACCCATGCAGAACAGATCTCAGCCCTGATGTCAGCCACCTTATCCGCAAAAAATCGAGCGCACTCATCACACTTTTCTTGTGAAAAAGCTGCTCGAATCTGTAGACAGGTTGGGTTGCACAACCTGTCCACGGTTCGAAAAAGCTGAGCCAGTTGATTTTGAACAGCAGCTATCTCACTGGACAAGAATTCTGCCTTTTCACGCGAGATTGCTGATTGATAGCTTTGATAATGGTCTGTCAATCTAAAGTGGTCGGCCTCAAGGGTCGTTCTGTGCCAGTGATGCTCCAACCTTCGTTCAACGTGTTTCAGCTCCTTCAAGGTCCCATCAAACCAGGGGGATCGAGTGTGGAGAGAGAGTGGACGAACATGGACTGGGGCAATCGCATCCAGAGCCTCAGTAATAGCCTTACTATAAGCCAGAACTAAATTCTCTGGATCCTCGTCTGCCCGATAGGTCTGATAACGCCAAAAGACCTTCCGGGATTACACCCCTCAAAGGGTGGTATATGACCAATCCACAGGGCAGGCCTATGGGGGCTGGAAATTGAATCTTACTGTGTAGTGATCTGACCACACGACTGGCTCCACACCAAGTCGGCGGACTTGATCCCCAGGAGGAAGACCAGATCAAGTGAGTGGACCGTGATTATGAGTAGGAGAGGCAACTACCTGTGGAACCCCAATGAAGACATAAGTTGGAGGAAGTCTTGACAAACTGCAAGAGTTCATCATCGACTTAGGCGTTGAAGTCACCCAGGACCATCAGCCTGGGTGGCTTCAATGCCGTGTCTATAATGAAGTCTGCCACTTCCTTCAGGAACAATTTCTCACCCCCGGGTGGACGGTAGATGAGAATGATCCTGCAGCCCACACCTGCTACTACAGTAGACTCAAATGATCTGGTCACCTCTACTGGTACCCGAGTAAGACCCAATTCCGACCTAAAATAGATAGCCACCCCCTCCCCGCCCCTGTGGTCTGACCTTGAGTGGTGTACCACTGAAAACCTGGCTGGGACCACTGCTTCCAAAATGGGGCCCGCGTTGTCATCAAGCCAGGTTTCGGTGATGCATGCCAGGCCTGCTGTCCCAACAGGATCAGCAGTAATTGCTGTCTTGTTTCTAATAGACCTGGCATTGCATAACACCACTCAAGTCAGATGGGAGTCCGGGGCTGACAGAGTTATCTGCCCAGAAGTACAGGAGCCCTTGGGTATGGTAACTAGACACTATCACAGTATCCCGTACTGTTCCCACCTATAAAATATAAATCCAATACAATTATCCTGTAAAAAGAAAACAAAAACTATATGAATGTGACACCCTGGAGTTCTCTCACAACTCCAGCTGATTTGTCCAGAAAAGTCACCTCCGCTGCCTTTCACACAGAAGGAAGAAGAAAGCAGTGAATCAAAGTCCTCTCACCATTCCAGATCAATATTTACTTTAGTCAAGATTACTCCCACTAGCCGCCGGTGGCACTGAGGGTTGAGGCGCTAGATGCCACACCTTGTGCCATGCCGGTGACCTGGGTTCGGGAACGAGCCTGGGCTGCCGGGGGTCGGCAGGGGAGAGAGAGGATTGAGCATCCGGAGCACAGCTTTCCTCTCTCTGGGGTGAGATTCAGGCTTGCACGGCACTGCAGTGGTGACCGTAGGTACTGCACCTGCCAGGGGCAACACTTAGCAGGACGGAGCGTGGCAGGCGACCTGATACCATTGCACATCTGAGCCTTGGGGGTATTGAGGGCATAAAACCAAGAAAACACGCTGGCACACCGAGGAGGTGACAAGGGCCCAGGGACCTCCTCACATCCCCAACACCGAATGCCCTCACAGATGACCCATGGTTGACTCCTGGAAGGAGATGGACCTCTAATTTCAGACAGATGCCACCAGGTAGGAGAGGTGTGCCCTGCCTTGGGGGGTGATCCGGGGCACTGAGAAATCTCCCGGGGGGGTGGGAGTCTGCGGAGGAGCATCATGGTGGGGAGTAGCAGGGGCCGAGTGTCGAGTAGGCACCTCTGAGAGATACCTTGGTGCACCAGTACCAGAAAAAAGAAGTTGGGGGGGAGATTACTCTCACTACCTCTCATGCAGTGGGATGGGGAAACCAGCAAAAAAAAAAAGCCAGAGATAAAGTATATTCAGCATACAGTTGTGAAAGGTAAGAACCACCACAAAAACAGTCTGCCTCCTCCTGTCCAGGGACCTTCACTAATACTAGGTCATAGGCCTAATGCACAGTCAAGTCACATTCAGCTTCCAAGTAATATAATAAATCCAATCGGCCACAGTGCTCCAAATCTTCACCACAGCAGAGCAGTCCTCAATCACCGGAGGAAAACAAGGCTTCCAGTCCTAACATCCGAAAATACAACAGTGAACTGGAGTGTGCAAACTAAACTTAAGGGAGGGACTCCCTTCCCTTTTGCAAGTGAACCCTACTCACACCAAAATAGCCCAGGGCACACAGAGGGCCCCCCCACCACTCTACTCCCAGATAACACTGATTTAGATGTTAAATAAGCTTTCCAAACTTTAAATCACTCCATAATATCCTACTCATGATACCCGGAAAAAAGGGACTTTCTCAATTCCTCCCGTAGGGCTCCTGCAATTCCCGGCCTCCAGTAGAGCAGTAAAGATCCCAGGTTTTAATCCACACACCATGGTAGTTCCAACTATAACAATCCCAGCCACCGATGAAATAGTAACCGTCCCCAGTCTTCCAATAACAGGATCCAATACTGGCTCCCAAACGGATTCTCCCTTAGAAACACCAGCAGGTTTAATCTACCGAATGATGACCCAGTTGTAAAACTGACAAAAGCAGTCAAGTTTACTTTGCATCGGCCGAACAATGAACCAGCCGAAAACAGACGGAAGCGGTAGAAGCGGCTGAGGTACAGTACGTAAAGTCCACACACATAAACAATTAAAAAATATACAAAAGCAGCAAAGTCAGTACACGTTAAATGGTGAAAAATAAACAAAAAACATAAAATACAACACAAAGAACCAAAACAGCGGTGGTGCAGTACAGTTTTCCTTTTGGCTGCATAATCCCAGCCGCCATCTTTCTGCCTCCAAGTGTCTCAAAGCCATTATCCAGGTTCAAAACAGATTACCATGATCGGCCATTTCCTAACTCTTGGGGAATATTTTATTATCGCAGCAGTACACTCCAGGGTGTGGTACATCATGGGATAGCGTCACTACTTGGGTGGATAAAGGCACCTAGTGTTGCCTCGTGCCTCATAACGTACCCAGGGTGTGATGATATCTCATGATATACCACACCCAGACATGCCTCATCTGAACTACTGTTTATTCTGTATCAGCTGTATCGAGCCTAATATCATGAATCTGCTGTATCTAAATGTTAGTCTGTTTACTGTACCTTTGTATATTGATTGCTTCCTTGTGTTCTGCTTCTGTATTGCTCTGTACTGTTCGCTTCTTGTTTCGCCTGTACTGACGTGGAACCTTTGAAAAGGAGTCTTTGACTCAAAGGTACTTTCTGAATACTCAATAAATAAATAAGTAAAATAAATAAAGCTCTGCTATGGCTATTGTCCCTTTAGCTGGGTCCCAGGTGGAAAAAAGGTGTTCCATTTAAACTATGCTAGCAACATTTTTGAAATGCTAAAGAACTAAATCAATAAATGTGCAGTTTGTCCACTTCAGCAAATGTATTTTTAAACATGTTTTTGGGATAGAAAGGTGCCAGTAGTTATAATTTCTGGTGATGTCACTAGAAATTCAGATCAGCAGCCCCCAAAAAAAAAATTGTTTTAAAATTTGTGGAGCAACCACATGGCACATAGAAATATTTGGTCTCCAGAATTCTACCATTTGGACAAAAGAGCAGCTTTCTAGCATAGCTAGCAGGAGTTAAGAACAGCAGCTATGTGTCTACACTGGCTTTGAGCCAGTACTGCATGGTTGAGAGGAGCTGCAGGCAGGTGAGACTTAGAAGGCAGCCAAAAGGCATTAAGTACTTAAGTTTTTTTTTTTTTTTTTTTAGTTCCATGTAATAGCTACGGGAAACTTTGTCAATATATCTCATCCAAAACACGCTTGGGCACAGAATATTTATTATTTTTGTAAATAAATGTTGTAAAAGCCATTTTATAAAGCAACGGTCCATGATAGCTCACAATCTGACTTTCTTACAGCATCCCTCCCTACCTTTCCCTGAGTAATTATTTTTTTATTTTCATTTTTCTGTGTATACCTCCTTTGCCAGTATTCCCCCCATCTGTGTGCAACATCTCAACTCGATCCATCATGTTGTCTGGCACCTTAACCCTTACTGCAACCCCCCATGGTGAGGCTACTACATGGAGGGTGACATCTTTCCAGAGGTGTTGATGCTGCTGTTTGAGATACTCCATAGCAGAAGGCCATTCATTAGTTGTACCCACCTCTTCCTCTTATGCGTCGAGGTGTTTTTGTTATACTCCTTTTTTCCCAGTTCTCAGGATCATGACATCTGGGAGGAGGGGGAGCGCGAATGGTGGAAGCAGAGTCTAGCAGATGTCCTGGCTTCTGACATGTCCTTCCTGCACTGCCACCTGTAGTTACTCAGGTGGTAGTGCTGCTGCTGAACATGCCTCCTTCCCTCCCTCATTGGAAAAAAGCATCCTGCTCAATCTTGGCTGTTAAATCCTCTCCCCCACCCCCCAAAACAAGCCCTTCAGCATCCGTGGCTCATTCCAAACAGTTTGCTGGTATCACGAGCTACAGCCCTGCACAGTGCACACACTGTCTGGCCAGGAGGTTATTGTTCTCAAAAATTCTTTTACGTTAACACATGCAGTAAATTAAAGATGTACCTCGCTTACTGGGGCAGACCCAGATTTATGTTCCTCATTGTTTGCCTTTAGATAAAGTGTGATGCAAGATGCCCATAATAACTTTGTCTCAAAGATGGTGAGCACTGGGGATGATGGTGGTATGTGAGGTAACATCTTTAATTTATAGTCCATATTCTGACCCCTAATATCAGTTATTTGAGTTAAGATAAAACGAATAAAAAAAACAAAGAGAAGAAATCCTAGGGACCGCTAAGTCCATTGCCACTACCTCAAAAGATTGCCAAGGAGGATGGGTGGCTGGACTACGGTGGGATCAGGAGGGGTGAGGGTGGAGGGTCAGAGGCACATTCCCCATATGGTACCACTGCACTATTCTTATGTGGCTCTGTCGGAGAGTGACTGTTCCATAGGGACATCTGCAGTGGTGTCAGGGGAGGATGTGGGGGTTATTTGTAGTGGAGACTCCAAGAAAGGTGGCAAAGGGCACCAGAGGATGAGGAGCAAACAGCTCCTGGTGAAGGACTTTATTGTGAGGAAAATAGATTTAGGGACAGGAAGGGAGGGGATGCGGAAGGTTAAATGCCTACCTGCCGCCACGGCTCGGAGGGATGGAACTGGATCCTGGAGATTGCTAGGGCAGCAGGAAGGGAGGGAGAGCTTGATGTCACTGTCCATCTAAGGACCAGTGACTTGGTTAGGGACGTGGATAGTGTAGTTCAGGGAGTTGGGGAGAAGTCTTAGACAGGTAGCATGCTCAATATCCTTTTTTGAGGTGTTGCTTATAACGGGGAGGTTGGAATACTCTGTATCAGTAGCTTTAACTCATGGTTGAAGGAGTGGTGCAAAGAGGAGAATTTACTGGGGTCACACCTAGAGGAATAGGAGCCTTTACAATGGAGATGGCCGGTATCCATCTGGGAGGGGTACTGCAGTCCTCAGTAAACGGTCTAAATGCTTCATTGAGGAGCATTTAAACCAACTGGGGGAAGAAAACAAGATGACATAACCCCCCCAAAACTAGCTGTAGTCATCAATAAGAGATAACCCTAAGGGAGGGAAATCTCCATGGATACCTAGAAATAAGTACAACAAATTGGTAGAAATAAAGAGGGATGGGAAGGAAGACAGGGGATGAGGTGATAAGGCATAAGGGGAAAAATGGGGGCTGGCAGGAGGGGTGGCAATAGTATTTGGAAGGTCATGTGTGAAAATGCTAGAAGTTTCTGAAATAAGATCCCAGACCTGGTGCCATGATGACAGAGGCTGACCTAGATATTGCTGCAGTGTTGAACCATGACTGTGATATAACCATACCAGGTTATACTCTGTTTAGGAAGGACAGAGTGGGTAAGAAAGGGGAGGAAATGGCTTTTACGCGAGGGATAGCATTAAAGTAACAGTTACAGGGGATACAGGACTAGGCGGAGGTACTGTGGGTCATGCTAGAGACAGAGAATGGTGCGGCTATTCACATTGGCGTGATCTATAAATCTGCACGGGAAGGGATGGAGATGGATAAAGTTCTGATGGAAGACATCCAAAAGATGGCAAATAAGGGGGAGTTGCTGTTGGTGGGGGACTTCAGTCTGCCGGTGTAGATTGGAGCATCTCAGCTGCAGCTTCAGCTAGAAGCAGAGATATCCTGGACTCCCAGCAGGGTGCATTTCTCCAGCAACTAGTAGGAGAAACTACTCACGAGGGAGCAGTGTTGGACCTTGTACTCACCAACGGGGATAGTGTTGTAGACATCACGGTAGGTGGCCACCTGGGGAACAGTCTTCATTATATAGCGTAGTTCACTATAAGAATTGAGGAATCAAACCACAAAAAGGCAGGGTTCCTAGGCTTCAAGAAGGGCAACTTGAGGGGTACTGTGGAGCCCAAACAGTATGGCCGCAGGAATTTAGAGCTAGTTGGAACCTCATGACAAAAGTTATTTTTTGGGTGTTGAGAGAGAGCGACACGAGACCCACAAAGTATAAATTTGGGCATCAGAAACTTGCTAGAACAAGGATGGGGAATCCTAAGAAAGATAAATCGGGTGGAGAGAGCACAAAAAGTAAAAGTTTCTTCAGCCTCACCTACCAAGGCTGTGCAGGGCCGCCCTACTTCAGATCCAGGTACAGAAGGGGAAGAAGAGACTTTACAGACGTTGGGGAGAAAATGAATAAAATTTAGCGCCCATGGTAGGTCTCGGACCGCTTTCAATGCCCTGTCAAATAGTTACTCTTTGTAGGCAGATGCGATCGATTAAAATTGAGGCGTTTGATGCCAGAAAACAGTCCGAGATAGCGTGGGCACAGCAGCAAGTCTAGTGAAGGACAATACACACTTACAGTCTGGCTTGAGAATTTAGAGAATCAAACCAGGGCCTCTAACCTCAGGATCATAGGAATACTAGAATGCAGTGAGGAGACCATCTCAGCTTATTTTTAAAAAGAATGGATGGAACAACAGCTTGGCCAGCCCCTGCTAGAAAGAAATCGGTCAATCCAGAAGTCCTATAAAGTCACCTTTCGAGGAAGGCCCAGCAACACTGCTACACCGAGGACAATTGTGGCAGTGATGGACAATATGGGGACCAGAGACCTAATTCTGTCTAGCCAGGCAAAAACACACTCTGCTTTCAGGATGGACAAAGTGTGTCCATCTACCCTGATCTAAGTTATGCGACAAAGCAGAAAAAGAAACGCTTTGACAGCATTCGGGCAATGCTCGAGAAGCAGGCATTTCACACAACATGTTGTTCTCAGTAGATTTAGATTGGTACATGCTGGGAAGGTCTTCATATTTTTGGATGCAGCTGAAGCCCTGACTTGGACACAAAAACACGCAAGGCTGCCCAGAAGGAGAAATGAATCCTCTTAGTCCAACTTGGAAGATGACGAGGACGTTGAATTCTAGAGAAACATTGTTATTTTGTTGGCTCCAGGTTTGATAGCTCTAATTAAGGCTACTGTGGGGTTTGCTTCCCCTGTTCGCTGGACGGTTTATCTGTACTTGGAAAATTTTACCTAATTGTATTTGCTATTATAATGGGGATGGTGGGATGCCATATAGGCCCTTAGAGGGGAGGGGAAGGAATTTTTCCTCCTCTCGGTATGCAAGTTTTCTTCAATAGTTTATGACAAGTAGGGCTGTTTATGTTTAGCACTATACTGCTGTTCAAGGATAGTGCTTTAGTTGAGGTTCTGTAAACAGAGTTTTGTATAATTCCTATCGCATAGCACCTTTATGGTACATTTTCCTTGGTTTAGCATGCTGCTTTATTACTTTCCTTTACAGGAAGTGGAAACACGGACTTTAACAGTTTAATGATGTCATTAATTATGCAGCTCTTGGTCTCATAGAACACAACATTTAAAGATTTTTTTTTAATTGTCACGAATATTTCTCATATTTGAATTCCCTGTATGCTGCATCTCATAGATGTATGACAGATTTGTTATTCGCATGTATTAAGAGGGGTGGCTCTCATGTGGAGTCTATCTGTAGCCTTAAGTGCTACATCAGGAAAGGTAACAGTATGTTTACTATTCAAATTAATAAACATAAAGTACAAAAAAAAAGGTGAACTTTACAAAGATGGTGGAATGTCTTAGTGGTGCCCTAGAAGAGGGAGGTTATTTGGGTGTAGCGGAGGAAGAGTGGGCAAAGATAAAAGGGGCCATAGTGAGGGCAATAGACCTCTGCATTAGGCAAGTTAGCAAAAGCAAGAAGAAGAGGAGGCCACTATGGTTCTCAAAAAAGGTGGCTAGAAAGGTGAGTGCAAAAAGGGTAGCATTCAGGAGACATAAGGAGTCACAGAGGGAGGGGGATAGGGAGGTGTATCAGGAGAAGCAGAGGGAGGCAGGGAAAGCAGTCAGGTGTGTGAAAGAGCAAACAGAGGAGAAAATAGCCCAAACGGTAAAGAAAGGGGACAAAACATTTTTTAGGTATATAAGTGAGGGGAGGGATAGTAAGATTAAGGGGGCAGGGGGATGGGAGTGTGTGGAGGGGATCAAAAAAGTGGACGTCCTGAACAAACACTTTTGTTCAGTGTTCACAGTGGAAGGAGAACAGGACTCAGATTAGGAATAGGAGCATTAAGCTTAAGGCAGGTGGACCTGGTCCATTTAGAGGAGAGAGTTATGAAGGAACCTAGCAAATCTGAAAATGGATGAGGCAGTGGGTCAGATGGGATACATCCCTCCCAGGTCATTGAAAGAGCAGCCAGGGAGGTACTAGCTGCACTCTCTGACTGTCCTGTTCAGCCACTCGGAGACAGGAGGGTTCCAGAGGACTGGAGAAGGGCAGATGAAGTTCCACTTCACAAAAGTGGTAGCAGGGAGGAGGCTGGAAATTGCAGGCCAGTTAGTCTGATTTAATGGAATCACTACTAAAGGGAAGGATTGTGGAGTACTTTGAAACCAGGGGCCTACAAGATCCGAGGCAACTTGGATTCACTAGGGAGGTCATGTTAAACAAATCTGATAGATTTCTTGACTGGGTGACCAGGAACTAGATCAGGGTGGAGCGTGGATGTGGCCTCATCTAGATTTCAGTAAGGCCCTCGGACACCGTCCACATAGGAGACTCATAAATAAGCTGGGCAGCCTGGGAGTGGGTCTGAGGGTGGTAAGCTGGGTAAGAAATTGGTTAGGGAATAGGAGACAAAGGGTGGTGGTGGTGAATGCGGTTCATTCTGAGGAAGAGAGTGACCAGTGTGATGCCACAGGGATCAATGTTAGGACTGATGCTCTTTAATATCTTTATTAGTGACACTGCAGAGAAGCTATAGGGGAAGGTATAAAAACTACAAAGGCAGCAACCAGAAATGACAGCAAATCTCCGTCAAAATTCCACATCGATTCAAAGGTCCATATGGTGTGGGGAGTGCTGCAAGCCATTTTGAAATCGGAAGAACCAGCGTGGTTCAAATGACTCCTGTGAAGCCTTTGGCACGGACTTTGCATGTGAGAAGGAATGTATGGCTTGCAGATGATACCAAGATCTGCAATAGGGTAGATACTCCAGGAGTAGTGGAACAAATGAATCGTGATTTAAGAAAGCTTGAGGAGTGGTTAAAATGTGGCAACTGGGATTCAGTAAAGAAGCAAGATCTTGCACTTGGGGCACAACAAGCCAAGGGCAGAGTACAAGACTGAGGGAGTGGTACTGTGTACCACCAAGCAGCTAAGGGACCTGGGGGTAGTCATTTCTGATGACCTAAAGGTGGCCAAACAGTGTGACAAGTCAGTGGGGAGAGCTAGTGGATGCTGGGGTGCATAGGGAAGGGTATCACCAGCAGAAAGAGGGCGGTAATTATACCACTGTATAAAACAGTGGTAAGGCCTCACCTGGAGTACTGCGTTCAGTTCTGGAGACCACATCTCCGAAAAGACATAGACAGAATGGAGGCAGTTCCAAGGAGAGCAACTAAAATGGTGCTGGACCTGCATCAAAAGCCCTATGAGGAGAGGCTAAAGGTTCTCAGTATGTATGTTCTAGAGGAAAGGAGGGAGAGAGGGGATATGATAGAAACTTTCAGATACATCAAGGGTATAAAAAGGGTACAAAAGGAATGCATTTTTTAATAAAAAAAAAAAAAGATGCCCAAGAACAAGGGGACATGCTATGAAACTGGAGGGAGGTAGATTCAGGGAACATGTTTGAAAATACTTCTTCACAGAAAGAGTAGTGGATGCCTGGAACAGCCTCCCAGCAGAGGTGGTTGAAGCAGAAACTTTAAAAACTGTAATGGGATTCAAGAACACATACGGGAATGTTATCAGTTTGGAAGGGAAGAGTAATGCTGGTGACCAAATAGGGTCTGTGGCTCTGTGGTAGGGTGGGAAGATGAGCAGACTGGGTGGGCCAAGTGGTCCTTATCTGCCGACAGTTTCTGTGTAATCTGTGTAACAAGAGACTTGAGTCGGAGAGGGTGGGCACTGCCAGTCCAGAATGTGCCAAAAGCGTAAAATATTGAGCTATAATGGGCAGCTGCTTTACACCAAAAACTGCAAATGTTCTAAGAGAAAGTTAAGTTCTGAACTGTCAAATAAAGAACAGAAGCTCATCTACCGAGACTGTTAACACTACCCCCAACCCAGCTGCTGTGAGCAGGCATGTATGATCAGACACTTTGAAGATACATTGTAGGAATACAGTCTACATTAAAATCAGGTCATTGTTTAAAATGTTTCAAACCGATTGCAGAAGAAAAGAATACCAGGTTATTTACATTTCTGGACAAAGAAGATAAGTGCATGTGCTAACACTAGTACAAGGCGAGGTGCGGTAACAAAGGCCAGTCTTTCAAAGTGTATTTACAACTACAGCCAAGTTCTGCACTCCAAATGGAGTCACTTTTGGTTAGTACGAAAAGTATGACATCAAATTTGGCCTGCAGAAGGATGGTTGGTTGCCTATTGACCATTCCAATCGGGTGCAAATAACCCACATACCAGCAGTGCAGGAGAGCATCCACCTTGTCCAAGATGCCCCGTGATGACATTTTTGATGCCATCCTTTATCTAACTAACTGACAGTGATTCCACTTTGGAATGCAGAACTTTCTTGTGGTTGCATTGACACTTCTGGACATTTTAAATGACAAAACAATAATTTTCACCTGTGACAGCCACCATTCAGTAAGTCAGTTCCACTTCACTGCAGTAGTGTGGCCGAGCAGTCTAAGGCACTGGATTAAGGCTCCAGTCTCTTTGGGGTCATGGGTTTGAATCCCACCACTGCCATTGACACTTTTCCAGGGTTGACCCTGAAAAAGGGACCTTCGAGGCTCAGTGGGCCTACCTGGTCACCAAAATTTAATAAATAAATAAATAGTGCAGCAGCACTACACATTTAAAGTACTTTTAATTTAAAAGTAATAAAGGTTCAAAAATGCATGCTTTCAGCCCAAGTATACCTTCCCACATCCTTGGTTAAAATGTAATTACTGAATATATATATATATAGCATGCTTACATCATAGTTCACAGGTTCAGCGCAGGCAACTAAGTATAGAGTACCTATACAGCATTACTGAATAAGTAGGTGTGCAACTTGTTGCTGTAGGTTATTTTTGCTAGGAGACATAGCGCTGTTAAAAGCTGGAGCTGGAACTAGTGCATCATGCTTATGCAACGCACACTGGCCTGTCTCCATTATATGGGCTATCACACTTGGGGCACCATGAAGGCACAGGAGCCCTCGTGATGAGGGTTCCACCCTAGAAGTGCAACAGGGACAAAGTTCCCTTAGGCTGAAGGTACCTTTATGGGAAGATGCCCATAAAGGAGGAGGTTAGCAACCAGAGAAGGAAGGGAGGATGATGGAGCAAAGAAATGAGCGTCCTGAAGGATGACTGTAGCCTACGCTCTTAATTTATGCTTGGTCCAAGGCATTTAGTAAGTCACCTACTGGCCCACACAACCCCAGGCTACAGCTGTATAATTTACTGGTTTGGCAGGCAACTAAGTATGGTGCTCTCGCACAATGCAGACTGAATGTAGATGGACAACTTGATACTGTAGTTAGTTTGTGATAGGATGCTTAGTTACAGTAATAGGGAAATTTTGAACTTGAACTGTGCTGGTTATTGTCGTCGAGGCACAGGTCTGGAAGCATAGGAAAAACCAGGAGCAGTTGTAGAACTCGCTAAAAGTGTTTATTAGTACTAGCTGTAACATAAAAAACAAGCATTTGTCAATGCTGAATGTTGTCGCGCTGGCATTGACATTGGCAGTGCCGGAGCTAGAGACGCATAATAGGAATGGCAGTGAAGTATTGAAGTGATGCCAACCCCATCCCCACCCTGTAGAAAGCGACAGGCATTGGGGTGTGCCTTTGGGTCATCAGCTATAATGCTCATGCCATTGTACCTCACTTTACCCTGTAGACAGTGACAAGTGTCGGTGTGCTTTGGGGGTCTTTGGGTGTTAAACTTAACCCTATTCCGTAAGGAAATATACATTATGGGTGCAATATAGGAGCATGGGTGAACTTTGGTCGAACAGTGCAAGGCACACCACAGTGCCTGTCAGTGGCTGCAGGGTGGAGGGTGGAATGGCATTAGCATTACATCTGATGATCCCAAGTCACACCCTGACGCCTGTCAGTCTGTACCGGTGGGATGCTACAGTTGGAAACCCTAACATCATAGGCGGTGTGGCAGTTTCACTCCACATTTTCAACATGGGCTGCTTGTCAGGCCACCTCATGAAAAGCGGCACAATCACTTTGTTAGCTGAAAGGTGATTTTGCACAGTGACTGTGCCATTTGGCGATAGACGGACAAAAACACATTTTTGGGCAGGATGTGGAGAATGACAACTGTATTGTTCATGAGGAGGCGTAAAAAAATGGCAACGATGAAAATCTGGAGTGACAATATGAAATATTGGTGAAGCAATCAGCATGCATACAAACTGTGCAACACATGTCTGTAACCCAATTATTTTTTGAAGTTTGGTAGCCACATTTGTAACATAGGCATTTTGGACTCTCCTCATGAACAGTGGTGCTGTGATTTTGTTAATCTGTCCCAAAAGTTGATTTCCCACAGCGACCATGCCATTGTGCGCCACAGGTGCGGAAACACATTTTGGGCACCATGTGAAAAATGACAGCTGTACTGTTCATAAGGAGGTGTAACAAAATGCCAGTGTTGAAAATCTGGCATGGAAATATTGCAAATCTGCGAAGTTACAAGGGTCAGTGGAGACTGCTCAACGCACGCTTGCAATACAGTCATTTTATGGACTTTTGGCACCAAATTTTCAACATAGAAATTTTAGGACCTCTGCTCATGAACAGTGTCACTGTTATTTCCTCAAATTGTCCCAAAAAGTGATTTCACACAGTGACCGCGCTATTCTGCGCCGGACGTGCAAAAACACATTTCGGGCAGGATGTGTAAAATGGCAGCTATACTGTTCATCAGGAGGTGTGGAAAAATAGCAATTTTGAAAATCTGGAGTGAAAATATTACAAATTCATGATGTTACGAGGCTTGCGTAGAAACAGCGCTAGCATGCCTTCAATAAAACAGACATTTTTGAGAGTTTTGTCACCAAATTTGCAACATAAACTTTTTGAGAGCCCCCCTCATGAACAGTGGCACTGTCGTTTCGTTACTCGGTCCTGAAAGGTGATTCTGCGCAGTGACTGTGAAATCACCATTCGGGACCGAAGAATGCTATGACAGTGCCAGAATTCATGATGAGGGGTCCCAAAAATCCCATGTTGAAAATTTGGTGCCAAAATTTCAAAAAATGCCTGCGCTATGCATCAAAGTTGAAAAAAAACCTATTTATTCCATTATACAGCTTACTGGCATTTCCTCAGTTCGCGGTCGGCTTTGAAGAGTGCAGATGTGTTCCTGGTCCACCGAAGATCGTTGCGCTGGACTTCAAGGTGAGGGGGTGGGGAGGCAGGGTGCGCAGTGGGTGGTGTTGGTTGTGGGGGGTAGGGAGACCAGGGACCGTTTCCTTTTTCCACAGGTATAAAAAAAAAAAAAATTAGGGACCGCTTTTTCTGTTTAGGGTATGGCACACTGAGTGGACTCCCAGCATGCCAATAGAGCCTTGTTTTTTTGGGGGGCAGCTGTAGCCAGCGGGGTATTGGGCACCCACATCGCTCTACAATAAAGGGAGGGTTATTGTATGCCGATGAGGATTAGGCACCCATTGACACAAGGACAGTGAAGGGTGGGGGCAAGAGCCGAGAGGATTGGGCACCCCCTCGGCATATAACAAATGGGGGGTTATGCAACAGGGAGTGGGCTCCTGTCAGCACATACATTGGGGCAGGTGTAGGCGACAGGGGATTGGGCACCTGAAGTCGGCAGTTTGGCAGGCAGTGTGCTGCCATGTTTGTGTTCTGGTTAAGAGTCGTCGAGGTCCGCTGCAGTGTAGTTTTGCTGCGCATTACAGCAGACCTTTCCTTGTATATACTCACCCGGGTGGTGTGGTGGCCGGCATGCAGGCTGATTGGGAATGAGGGCGCACCTACTGATCGTGCCCTGCATTCACCCAACAGTGACCGCTCTTCCAAATCTGCACTACCAGAAGATGTTGGCTGCATAGCGCCCAACATAAAAATAAACCTGTTCAGTATAACTGTTTTACAAAGGCATAATAAACAGAGAAGAGCCATCTGATTTTTCATTCAATCTCTGTGTGTCTGTCTCTTGCAAGAAATTGCAGCTCTGTTTTGTAAGTCCTTGCAACCCCCTTCTTAACAAGCATCCTGTTTTTTTCTAAAATGTTCTTGTATATTTTTCAGGCAGGTGCAGCGAGAACACAATGTCACAGAACTGAGGCCCCTTCTCCACAGCTTCTGACAAAGGGCTTAGAAACTGCTCTTAATTTAACACCTTGAGTTTCCAGTAGCTTTTTGCAATCATCTCAAACTACAATTATATACATTTCAACAGTAACTCTATATAGTTTCTAAACAAAGGAATCCCAGTATCAGGTACATTTCAACATAATGATTTGCATATATTTTTATACCAGCAGATATGCAAGGGAGGAAAAGACAGAAACAGCAAGGGAAGACAGAGAGAGACAGTGAGAGGCAAAGAATTGCAAGACTGGTGGGGTGATCAAATCCTAGGTCTCACAACAAAAATTTGGTTGCACAACCAGACAGACAAGAGACAGGAAAGGAAAAATAAAGATATTGATTGATTGAACAGAACAGATCCTTGCATTCAGACTCTCCATAACAACTGGGATGGGGTCCTATTCAACCCTGTCACAGTTATGCAGTGTATATTTTTGTAGTTTTCTTTAGTTTTGTTGGCGGGAAAGGAGGTCTAGGCGGTTCTACTTATTTTCAGTCTCTTCGTTGGGGGGAGGGGGTGGTGCAGTTGCAGACTGAATCAGGTTAAGCTGTTGGTATTTTAGTGAATGGAGAAAATTTAGTCAGGACACGGGGTAATTTCCTACTTTTTCAAGAAGTGCCATAGGCTGTTTATGTCTGCTTGAGCAGCCACCAGAACAGGCAAACAGGACCTCCGTCTGAAGTCTCATCTGAAAGATGGCACTCCCCATGCTGCTTTTTAGTGTCAGTGTTGGAATTCGTCTCCTAGAGTATACTGGACAGGCAACTATGCACAACCAGTGTGTTCTGCCACAGAAGAGTTTTGATTCCCTCTGACCTCTAGAGCAAAGCTCGAGAGGTACGTGGAAATCAGAATCTCGAGGTGGCAGAACACACTAGTTATGCAGGAAGTTGCTCATCCTGTATTTTTTTTTTTTATAGTGTATAGTATTATGTGAAATGTGTGCATTGTGTTTTTTCTCTTTCACAATGGCAGTGACTTGTGCAGTCTCTAGAGGTTCTAGAATGCTGTTCTGACACAGAAGGGTACAGTCACATTCCATGACCTTTGAACTGTGGTACACCAGCATTTTAAAAAGTATGGCTTTCTATATAGAACAGTGCTTTACTATGCACTATAAGTTCCTTGTGTGGGGCTAGAACCCACAGCCTTCCAATCTTCCGCCTTAGAGGTGAGTGTGCAACCTACTGAGCCACTGACATAGCTATATATGTGGCCATTGACTCTGTCACCATTAGCATGTAGAATGAAGACATAGGAACCCTCTTGAGGAGGGTCCCACTTCTAATAGGTGCTGCAGGAACAAAGTCCCCTAAACTAATGGTACCTAAGGAAAGATGCTCAAAACAGTGTAACCAATGACGTTGAGTAGAACAGTCAGACCCAAGACTTCCCATAAGGAAAGATGGAACAGCAACTGGAGAGTAAGATGCAGATGACATTAGAATAGTATTGAAAGGCAGAGCCACCATCCAGACCCAGCATACAGCAGATTTTATAGAGCTGTTATTACAGCCTTTAACACAGAAGAGAGGTCTGCCCCCCCCAACACGTACAGAAAACCTCGGGGGATCCAAAGCTTTGGGTTGCAATCGCTCCAGGCTTAATATTGTATTTAACACAAACTCTATTGGAGGACATTGAACCTCCAACATGCTGCTTTAAATACAGAAAGGAATCAACCTGTCCTTTCCTTCTGCCACTGTATGAGTTCCACTCTTGTAAATCTGCTACAGGGCTCAGCTGTGTAGCCAAACAAGTCCCTGCATCTGAGGATTCCACCCTTTGAGCGGTGCACGATGGGCTAGGCATGAATGCTAACAAAATATCAGGGTTGCAGAATGGGCCTTAAGGAGGAAGAGATGACTTACTGTATGCAACAGTTGCTTTAGGCCTGGCTGCCTAGTTTGTTACCTCTAGATACACAGCCATTAGTAGAATTGTTGTAGCCAAGCCCTTGTGGGGACAAGGCTGGAAAGGCAGTATAAGTCCTTAAGGGAAGCTAAATGTTGGGTAAGAATCCTGCTGAGGCAGTACCTGAAAGTATGAAACTGGTAGTGTAGCAATAGAAAGCATAGCCCTGTATAGGTAGGGTAGAATAAGTGTTGAGTCTTAAGGAGAGGAGCTGAATGATGGTCCTGGCAGGCAACTGGGCATTTTTGCTTTCCTGGAGAGGTCGCGAGGGGCTTCATAGCTGGCCTCCTCTCCACAAGGGTCCTCCGTCGCCCGTGAACCGCTGAAGGGCTGAATTTTGAATTTCTCCAGCAGCCCTCCTTCATACACTGAAACCAGCTTTCCCTGGAGAGTCGTGAGGGGCTTCATAAGCTGCCCTCCCTCACAAAGTCCTCCGTTAGCCGTGAACCGTGAAGGCTGAATTTTAATTTCTCCAGCAGCCCTCCCCTTCATACACTGAAGCCAGCTTTCCCTGGAGAGGTGAGGGGCTTCATAAGCTGCCCTCCCTCACAAGAAGTCCTCCGTCGCCCGTGAACCGCGAAGGGCTGAATTTTGAATTTCTCCAGCAGCCCTCCTTCATACACTGAAGCCAGCTTTCCCTGAGAGGTGAGGGCTTCATAAGCTGCCCTCCTCACAAGAAGTCCTCCGTCGCCCGTGAACCGCGAAGGGCTGAATTTTGAATTTCTCCAGCAGCCCTCCTTCATACACTGAAGCCAGGTGCCAGTCCAGATCGGACTCGCGGGCGCATCGGCGCTCAGCCTGCCTTCCCTGTAGTACCAGTTTGCTTCCAGCACAGATTGGTCCCTTGGCGCTGCGCGCCCGCTCCCCCACGCCACCACCACCTTGGTCGACATCTGATCTTATAGTGGAGACCACGTTGGATGCTAAACCAATCAGCCCACTTTGCCATTTGCAGCTTATACTGCAGCACCACAAGAGGGCTCCCTCTCTTTTCACTCATCCCAGACCTTTCATCTTCAACAATATGAACACCCTCTATTGTATCCCACAACCTTCTATTTTAATATTGATATTTGCTTCTCACTCCTGCTTACCCTGTGGTTGCCTAAACCTACCTGGGACCCTACTGCTTGCCCTCTACCTATCTCTCTGGAAACACAGCAGTATCAAAGCACCTACAACCAGGCTCATTAGCCTTTCTCAGCCAAACTGTACCCCTAGTTTTAGCTGTACCATTAGTGGATACTTGTTTGCCCCTACACCTCCCCTGCAGACTCCCACCATCTAGCACATACCCTCAGTAAATCTAACTATCTTAACCCACCTGATATACACCTCCCTATACCTACAAGGCCTGCCAAATCGACTACCTATCCTGGTACTTGCTGCAATACAAACAAGTTGTTTAGGATGCTCGCTCTCCGGCATACTCTCCTTCTCCCCTCCTCCTAATATCCGGCAATGTCCATCCCAACCCAGGTCCTCCTATGCCAAATTGCAGTAAGAAGGGCGCAAATAATGGCCTCTTCCTGGCCACCCTCAATATCTGCAGTCTACCAAAAAAATTTACCCTGCTGCAGGCCTGGCTTACGCAACACCCCATAGACATCCTTACCTTATCAGAAACCTGGCTCTCAAAAAAGGTCCCTGATGCCTCGGTCTCCCTCAGGGATTTTACCCTTTTTAGGGCTGACAGGATAGGCAAAAGGGGTGGGGGATGTGCCATATATGCTAAAACATCCCTCAAACCTCTCTTAGTCCCTCTTCCTAAGCCTGAACATGGAGCTCAGGCCATCACCATCAAAGTTACCCTTGGTACTCCTGGCAAACCACTCTATATTATGGCAGTCTACATCCCCAGCAAACCAGAAGCTGCGCTTGATTCCATCCTATCTGCAATCACTTATCTTCCACCAAAAGTGAACTGGTTATTATGGGTGATTTTAATGTGAACTGGCAGTCTCGTGGCTCCCTTACAAAGAGGCAGCTAATGCCTATGACCTTACCCAAGTAGTACTGACACCCACTAGGCAGGTTCCTCTGACAGGCTCCTCCACTCTTATAGACCTAATCCTTACAAACCTCCCTAACCACCTCTCCAATGTCAGTGTGCTTCCTGATGTACTTAGCGACCACTCCCTGTCACATGCCGGTGGACAAATAAAAATGCTCCAAACAAACCTAAATTTGGCTCCAAAGGCACCTCAAAAAGGTGCCCTCTCTGCCTCAGAGTGTACCTCGCCACCTGTGACTGGGATACTGTCCATAATGCCCAATCTTTAGACGCCGCGCCACTGCATTTATTACTATTTTCAACGCTGCCTGTGACATATTTGCCCCTTCACAAAAAGATAAATAAAACCTGGGACACCCCTTGATAACTCAGTCCCTCTTACAACTTATGCAACATAGGGATAACCTCTGGCACAGGGCCCTATCTTCCCAGCTGCCCCATGATAGACAGCTCTACAGAGAGGCAAGAAATAAATGCACGAGGGCTATCCGCAAGCCAAGGCCACTCACTATCATCAAGCTTTTACCGCTACTTGGAGCTCTGGGAAATCTTTCTGGAACAATATCAAGGAACTCTATGGAAATCCACTAACTCAGAACCTCACCAACTCCTAGTGCAGGGCACCCTCTCTCTAGACCCTCCGTCATATCCAATACCCTAAACACCACTTTCTCCGACCTTAGTCATGTCCTCCCTAAAAACTTTTTGACCCCATTTCCCCACGCCTACTGATACACCTTGTCCCCACACACCCTCCTTTCAGGCTACGTGTTGTCACCTGCAATGAGGCAAAGCGCCACCTCTTAAAAGCCCTTCAAAATTGCTATAGCAGTGACTCCATTGACCTGAAAATTCTTCGGCTTACCCTTAATGAGACTCTGCCGCATCTCACCAAACTCCTCAACTACTCGCTATGCCTTGGCCAAGTCCCTACACTATGGAAAAGGGGTATTATCACACCCATCCTAAAAAAGGGTGATCCAACAACCCCAGGCAACTATAGGCCCATTACGATCCTTCCCCCCCTCTCAAAAGCACTAGAAAAAATTGTATCTGACCAACTTACGGAATACCTAGACAAACATGGACTTCTCTGTCAAGAGCAACATGGTTTCAGAAAAGGGCACAGTACTACCACGGCACTACTAGAATTTACATCTTACATTCATGAAGCTCTTGAACAGGGGTCGGCTGTTGGGGCAATCTATGTTGATTTGACCAAGGCATTTGACACTGTCAATCATGAGCTTCTACTCCGTGCCCTTACGTCCCACCATGTTGCTCCTGAAACTATCTCCTGGTTCAAAAACTATCTGACCGACAGAACACAGCAAGTAAAAAATTTGTAACACACTCTCTCTCCAAACAACCAGTTCGCTCTGGCGTCCCTCAAGGTCAATACTTGGCCCTCTATTGTTCACCTCTTCCTGAACTCACTCCCCAAAGCCTGCACTGGAAAGCTCCTGCTATATGCTGACGATGCAGTGTTATATTGGAAGCACACCAACCTCATCCAACTCCAAAGTGCCCTTCAAGGCTGTTTTAGTGAGCTTGAACTCTGGTTCTCTGACCATCGGCTAATACTTAACTATGACAAAACTAAATCCATGTTGTTTGCCCATCGCCAAAACCCCCTCAGTAACTCCCAGCTATCCATCTCAATCTCACAGGGTACCCACATTGAACAGGTCACCACTTTAAATATCTAGGCATCACTCTGGACACATCCCTTACATACCATCATCACATCAAATCTCTCTCCTCTAGTCAATACCCGGATTGGCATTCTTTACAGGCACAAACACTGCCTTACCCTCGGCGCTACTGGTTAGCCGTTACAAGCTCAGTCCTCTCACTGGTCGATTATGGAATAACCATTTACGGCGCTGCTGACAAGCGCTTAGCAGCATCAATATAGCACTCAACAAAGCCTGCCGCTTGGTCACTAACAGTAATAGACAAACTCACATCTGTTTGCTCTATTATCATGCAGACTGGCTAACCCTAGAAGGGAGGCTTAAGTACCAAACCTGCCTCCAAGCCAAAAAGATCCTTATGAAACTAACACCAACTGGACTCCACCACCTCGCTTCCTCCTGCCCATCACAGGGGCACCTCTAGACGACTTGCTGGTACCGCTATACAGTTCCTCACTGTAGGACATCTCTAGGGCAAAGATCCTTCCGTATCGAGCTCCACTCTGGCTAAACAATCTACCATCCTCTGTCTCACTTGCCTCTAATCTAAGTCTATTCAAAGCTGGGATCAAAGTTTCTTCTTAACCCTGAGACCTGTACCTGTTCTCCCTCTTTTCCCTTAGGTGGTCGGTCACTGGGGCCACCTCACCGTTAGAGCATCACTATCCTCAGATCTTGCTAGCCTAGGCAATATCTATACGTGATTGTTTGCACCATTTTAATGTCCTGTTGTTGAAATTTCTGTATAATCCCATTTTCTCTGTGTACTCTCTAGTACAACTGACGTGTAGCCTTACTCATGCTATGATATCAACTTTTGTCGGAGTGTAATATCACTGTTTTGCTCTATGTAATGTTGTTTTGGCACTGACATGTGGCATTGCCTATGCTGTGAGTTTGAACATTTTGTCAAAATGTAATGTCACTGTCTTGAAAACTTTGTACATTTCAGTCTTGTCCTTACGCTCTGATGTATTTGACGTGGAGCCTTTGCAAAGGAGTCCTTGACTCAAAGGTTGTAATTCGAAATTTTCAATAAATAAATAAAAATAAAATATTTTCCTTTTTTTTTTTTTTTTTGTGTGGACTCTCTTACCTCCTTGTCGCCAGTTGCTGAGGCATCTCTGACAGACCCCAAGGAACCGCCTCTACCACCCGCCTGATCCCCTCCCAGTCTGAGGACTCGGTTGCTATGTCCCCCTCTCCCACTGGCCCCTTACCGGGGGGGGACGGACCATGGAGAGTCATGTTGGGGTCAAGGTCGGCACTGGGCATGTGAGCTGGTCTTGGAGTTGTGTCATCACCTCCCTGGCAGACAAGGTTTTCCACCTTAGCATTTTCCCCCTGAGGCATGGATGTGCAATGATGTCAGCACATGAAGGGCACGCCTCCGTACCATCCGCAGATGTCCGCTAATGCCTCGCCCCTCGTACGTCCTTAGCTCAGATACAGTGCTTCCCAGTCTCCATCGGGAGCCGCTGCCGGGCCGGAAAACCTCCGCTACCCACCCCAGGAGAGGAGAGCAGTCCTCCGGATGCCCAATCCTCTCCTCCCTTGCCAACCCCTGCCACCCGAGTCCACTACTGGACCCGCCCGCCAGTGTGATGCGAGGTGTGTCCAGCTTCCCAACCTCAGCGCCATGGGCCAGCAATTTGGGCATTTCTAATATGGGATGAGAAGCAGTATCTTGAGGCCCAGAAATCTAGGGAGTGAAGCACAGCCAAGGCAGATATCCAGGACAGACATGAAGAGTGCAGGTAGCAACCGAACACAAGCAGCACCTGCAGGGGCAAAGGGACATCATAAGAGGAGCCAGGACGAAGGCAGAGGGAGGTGAAGGCAGGGACATGGACATCCAAGGCAGGGAAGCAAAGGGAAGAAGCAGCCACAACAGGCAACAAGCAGCAACATGGGAGAGAGAGGAGGACAGACCAAGGGAACAGAGCAGAAGGACCTCCAGAGGGGAAGAGGACCAAGAGAGAGGAGCAGCAAAGGCAGGCAAATATAAAATTCAGTAAAAAAGGGCCAACTAGTGAAGGGAACCCACTACAGGTATCTCCAGCATAAAAAACAGTGTAAGTGGTCACCAGGGGCAGCAGCAGAACTTAATGCTTGAGAGCAGCAGAGCCAAAATCAGTCCAAGTCAGAAAGGCCACAGAAAGCAGTCTGGTACCAAGCACACAGAAAAACAGGTGGGGGGGGGAGCAGCTGCCACAGGAGAAAACAAGCCAAGGACACAGTGTCCAAAATGCAGTGAGCACTGTAGGGTGCGGGACGAGGATCTTGGTAGCAGAACAGTACGCACTCATGAGTGGACGGTAGAAGAGTCACTAGCACTTCACTGAGAGCAGATAGATGACTGAAGGAGCAGTGCAGCCAAGTGTGCAGGACCAAACCCTGCCAGCTAGCAACATGCCAGCAGAGGGTGGAGAAATGGAGCAGCAAGGCAGGAGGCATGTGTAGAGCAGCAGAGTGGTGTAGACTAAGGTAAGCCAGCCATGACTGCAAAGAAATGAACATTTGAATGACACCCGAGGCATGCACTCTTAAGTAGCACTCAGTAGGTAGCCGGCCGGTGGTGCTGAGGGGCTGGGGCGATGAACACCACACCTCGTGCTTTCGCTGTCGACCCGTGCGTCAGGGTTGGGGAAGATTGAGCATCCGGAGGACTGCTCTCCTTCTCTGGGGTCATCAGCAGTTGGCACATGGCTGCCCCCTGGTGGAAGCTTGCGGGCAACAACACTGATGCTGCAGAAGTAAGGGGCAGGAGGAGGCAGATGCTGGGATGAGCACGTACGGATGCGTGCGCGCTCTATCCATTGGCATCATTGCACGCCTCCTCCAGCAGGGGAACCACTCCAAGAAAAATCCCCGGCAGCATGAAGGCTGCTCGCCGGCGCTGATACGGTCCTGCGTAAGTCAGTCCCCCCCCCCGGGGTCCACACTACTGGTCTCCACGGTGGTGAGGTACATACCCGGTGTGAAGTGACCAGGGATGGGTAGTAGCGGGAGATCAGAGCTCTGCCCAGGACCGGGGCGGCAGCTGGCCTAGCTGGCTAGATCTGGGGGGAGGAACCAAAGGCATAACCTCCCCCAGCCGTGGAAGTATAAATAATCTAAAAACAGTAGCACTCAGTAGGGAGCATGGCACAAGTTGCCTGCTGCCTCACTGAACCCTAAGCTGCAGTCTTGCAAGTTACAAAGACAGGACTTTGTTTACTTTAAAAGACCTCAGTTAAGTGATCTGCAGCCTCACTGAACTAGTTGGCGATTAGACATCCTGGCAAACCAGAGAGGAAAAACCTGTGAGGCAGACAAGAAGCACTGAGTCATAGCTCTGCTCTAAATACTAGACTCAGAGCTTCCGATAAGCTGACCAGTACTTTCCCTGAGGGATGTCATCAGAGAAACAAGAAGGCAGCGTGAGTCTGATGAAACGTGCAATAATCTGAGCCGGGCCAACATTGCAGGAAGTGCAAAAAGTAAATATAAACAGCACAGACCTTTTTGATCATGCTGCTGCTGTTTTTATCATCTTTGTACAGTTATTTCACATCATGTGCTAAGTAGGGATGTGTGCATGGCCAAGATTTTTTTTTCCACATTCTCTGGAGGTTTAGAGAAAAGGGGGATATCTGTTGTTAATTTACGATGTACAGGATGACATGACACACTAACAAAAAACTTGAACCTAGCATTTAAGAATTGGAACTTAACAACAAGGGGTCACGCATTACAGCTAAAGGCAACTAGGTTCAAGTCGGAAAAAAAAAATACTTTTATCACACAAAGAGTGATCAGCCTGTGGAATAGAGTGCCCAGAGAAATAGCTGAGAGTGAAATTAAGGATGCCTTTAAAAAAAGGGTAGACAAATACATTGAAAATGGAGGAAATCAGTTATTACGTGGACATGTAAGAAGCTACCTGTGGGCATTCGCCCTTTTTGCTCCAAACACATTTAGTGACTTTCGTTGTTCTGTTTCTGGCATTTGGCTTTGGTTTTTTGTATTTTAAAGTACTGTAATTGGAGACAAGGCAGAAAAACCTTAGCTGACATGGATCATCCAGAAGGAGATAACAAAACCCAAAGGAGGTCGGGGGGCAAAGGCAGGAAAGCATTAGTGGTGGTGGATTCTATAATAAGGTGGTGGAGACCGTGGTTGAGGAGGATTAGAGGGTGACAGGGTGGTCCAATGCTTGTTGTGGTGGTAGGGCTACTGCTATAAGGAGGGAGGATTGTTCAGATCGCTGGAGTGGTGGGAGATTGTTGGGGGCTAGATGTAACTGTCCACCTTGGGACAAATGCCTTAGTCAGTGGGACCATAGGTGAAGCCCAGGATAGTTTTAAGAGATTGGGGAGCAGCCTCAAACAGGAGGCATCTTCAGTGACCTTCTTGGAGGGGTTACCTTTTTGGGACACAGAAGAGCATAGACTTCTGCTCACCACAACCTTCAACAGCTGGCTGAGGCAGTGGTGCAGAGAGAGGGATTCAGCATCATCAGAAACTGGGCCAAGCCTAGAAGGGAGTGTGAGACTGTACAAATGGATTGGCCTTCACCCTGTCCTGGTAGAGTACCAGGCTTCAAAGTGGAAGGTTTAAAAAGCTCACAGGAAAGCATGTATTTATTTATTTTTTGTAAGTAATTATTACTTTTTGTGGATTTTTCTCCTCAGTCCCACTCCCGCGTGTCCCCAACGTGAAGCACACGTGTGGAGGCATGCATACGCACGCCCTACTGGATGCCCCACCCTACCAGTCACTCTGTTGCCACCTGTACCTATCACTGGACCTCCATCCGGTGATGGCAGGACTATGGACGGGTAAAGAGCAAAGGCCGATGGCACATTTATAAGGTAGAAAAAGAAATGGGCAGACTGGATGGGCCTTGCGGTCCTTATCTGCCGTCAACTTCTATGTTTCTATGTTTCTATGTAACCCCACCTCCTTCCTAGGAGAGGAGAGCCACTGCTCAATCCTGCTCCCACCCTCCCCTCCACTTCTCCCCCTCTCCCCGTTCCAGCACCCTGGTGACCCAAGGTCGTTCCTGAACCTGGGTCTCCGGCATAGCACGCGGTAAGGTATCCAGCACCTCAGCCCTCAGCGCCACTGGGCCAGCCACAGAAAAGCTTTTAAACAAGCTGAGGAATGAGGTGGTACTTAAGAAGACAGAAGCAGCCCAGCCAAGGGAAGCAAAGACTGCTTCACACCAGGACTAGTTAGCACAAAGACACACAACATTGGGGAACAGGGGGAGGGAGTAAAGACCAGCAAGAACATGTTCGGGGCAGTACAGAACCCAGGAGTGGGTTCGAAGCTGGCAGATCAAAAAGTCAAGAGGGCAAGCCTCAGTTGGGGAGGGGCAGAGAACCAGGCCGGGGAGGTAGGGCCAGGGGGATTGGTGGGTTATCTGTGTAATCACCAGTGGCCTGGGTAACACAGTTTGTGATCTGGAGGCTCTAATAGTGGTTGCACATCTGGATCTGGCTAGAATCCCAGCAGTGTGGGCCACAATGCACCTCGGATGGCACATGAGCATCCCAGAATACTCTCTTTTTCAGGAGAGCAGGAAAAGTAAAGGGTCTGGCATGTATGTTAAAGAAGGAGTAAAAGCCAAATTAATCAATACTAATGATACAGGGAGGGAAGTGGAATTGTAGGTAGAGCTAGAGACAAGGGAGGGAAAGACATAAGAGTAGGGGTTGTGTACAGGCTGCCAGTGGAGACGGGTAAGGATTTAGAGGAAGAAATTGGGAGGATGGCTGATGGAATGAAAGTGCTGTTGTGGGGGAACATTTACATGGCCGACTTGGATTAGAGCATATCCACTGCAGCGTCCGCTAGAAGTCGGCATGCTGGATCATTTCAGAGGGGCCTTCTTTAGTTAGCTAATTAGGGAACACACTAAAGAGGGTGCCTGGACCTGGCACTAACAGGGACAGCATTGGGGAGGTCACCGTAAATGAACCTCTGGATAAAAATGACCATCTGACAGTGTGGATCCACATCAGGATTAGGTGCAGGAAGACCACATAAGAACAAGGGTGCTGTACTTCAGTGGTGTGGACTTACAGGCCATGAGGGAGCTGCTCAAGGACAAGCTTGGAAGGAAGATGCTGAAGGGAGTGGGGACAGCAGTGGGTACAATCAAGGAAGGGATATTGTAGGTGTCTAGTCTACTAAGGCAGGTTAACAAGCAAATGGAGAAAGAAATTAATACTCTGAAAAGTGTCTTTTTCTTTTTTTTTTTAATATGAGCAAGGTTTGTAGAGGCACACAATAATTGTTCTGCTTAATTAGGTCCTTTATCTATTCAATAATAACTGCTCGTCAGTCAACCAGAACAGTGGTTTAGCAGTCATAGCATTCCATGCTGTTTATAGTACTGTATATGATAGCTTAAATGTAACAATATGCTAATTTTGAAACCACAGTAAACCCATTTGGATAGATAGATGACTAATGCATTTCTTTATGCACTGTCAGCCCTGATAATTTCTACAGTTCAGAGGGGTAAGTAGCACTAGTGTTTATCAGCTTTCACACACAAGTGTCTGGAAGTGCAAAATACTATACACTCCTCCTACCTAGCAAATAATGGGTTGGCTAGGCTACCCCCTACCCTAATGTCTGTTGGGAGTAATATGTATTTCAGGCAAAATAACATCCCTATTACAGTTCATATGACCAATATCTTACTATAGTGTATAGAGGAAGCTTGTTCTGCATGGATGTTCATCTTAAGCAGAATGCTGTTGTACCACAGTGCAAAGGTCATGGAATTTGGTTGTACCCTTCTGTGACACAACAGCCTTCTACACAGGTGAAAACAGTGTCCGCGCGACCAGCTGTAATGAAAGCAGAACTGAAAAAAACACCACACTCCCAGTGGATACTGTAAAAATGGACCACAGTGTGGACCTCTCGTACCCTGCTCTGTTTTCAACGACATTTTGTAAAATTAAACTCTATATGCACGTTAACTCACTTAACCTTATTTTTTTTTTAATCATCTTTTCTCTGTATTAGCCACCACTTGCAGGTGACTGTGGAGAATGGCCTGGAACAAAAAACTGGACACAGCAGTTTAAACACTAACAAAAAACTTCATTTTGATCTCCATACCTATAAAAATAATATTGGTTGGAACCAAAACGTGCCCAACCAGCTTTGTGCCACCTCGAGATTCAGATTACAACGGACCCCTCAAGCTTTGCTCTCAAGGTCTGCTGTAATCTGAACTCTAGTGGCAGCATAGGCTGGTTGCCATGGTTGTCCAACTAGTATTTTATGTGTATTGAGAATTAAATTCATTTATTAAACAGTGACTGAAATGATCAATTCTGATTGGCTGATATGCATTGCAAAGGGTTGGGGTAATGGCTGGAATCCTCGTACAATAAAACAATTATAATTGAATTTACACTATGAAATGTACATTAACATATACAGACACTTGAGTTTAATAAAGACATTAAAGGGGACAGGAAGTTTTAAAAATTGGCAGCTGTTTTTAAATTCTTATTTTCAGATTATAGATTGAGGGAATGCTTCTGACAAATCAGAGTGCTCCTCTCCTCTGCACATGAGACTGTCTTATTCTGTGAAGTGTGTGTCATGCGCAGCTGCCCTGCAGACAGGCAGTTCCGGGAAAACTGTTGCTCTGTCCTTGGATAGACGTAGGCCAGTGGATGTCCTATACCTAGATTTCAGCAAGGCATTTGATTCAGTGCCACATAATGGACTGATAGCAAAAATGGGGGAAATGGGGGTGGGAAGACAGGAGCTAAATTGGGTTCAAAATTGGCTTTCGGGGCGTTTACAGAGGGTAATGGTGGGTGGGATACTATCCTTCCACAGGAAGGTAATCAGTGGGGTTCCTCAAGGTTCAGTATTGGGGCCACTCTTGTTTAATGCCTACATCTCGGATATAGGGAGGGGGGTTAGAAATAAGTTGAGTCTCTTTGCGGATGATTCAAAACTGGGAGCACTGGTGGGTTGTAAAGATGCGAGGGAGGCAGTCCAGGGGGATCTGGATACCCTGAAGGGGTGGTCAAAGAGGTGGGGACTGAAATGTAATGCTGGGAAATGTTAGGTACTCTATTTGGGGGGTCAATAACCCGGCTATGTATACACCCTGGGGCGGGGGGGGTCACACTGCATGCCACATTGGGAGAAAAGGATTTAGGGGTGGTGGTAGACATCAAAATGAATAACTCTGAAAATTGTAAAAGAACAGCAGCCATAGAAAACAGGATACTGGGTTGCATAGCCAGGGGAATTGCATCCAGGAGGAGGGAGGTGATCCTTCCTCTATATAATACTTTGGTCAGGCTGCAGCTCAAGTACTGTGTACAGTTCTGGAGACCTCATCTGAAGAAGGACATAGCGCTGCTGGAGAGGGTTCAGAGGAGAGTGACCAGGATGATTCAGGGCATGGAGGGGAGGCCTTATGAGGAGAGACTGAATAGCTTGGACTTTACTCACTGGAGGAGAGGAGGGATAAGGAGACATGATAGAGGTTTTCAAGTATGTAAAGGGAATAACCAGGAGTGGAACCAAGGAGCTGTTTAGACTAAAGAAGGGGGGAAAAACCAGGGGCCATGAGTGGAAGCTGGAGGGGAGTAATTTCAGGGTGGAGCGTAGGAGGCATTTTTCACTGAGAGGATGGTGGAACTGTGGAATACGCTGCCTGGGAGGCTGGTGGAGGAGGGCACAGTGGAGGGTTTCAAGAAGGGGTGGGATAGGTACAAGGGGAAACTGAACCTAGAGAAGACCCTCTTGGTTGCTGGGGGGATGGTGAGGCGAGCAGCCACTAGGTTGCTGGCTTCGAGGCAGACAAGACAGACCATTAGGCCTATTCTGTTGGCTTTAGTTTTAGTATGTGTAATAATATATTAATACAGCCACAGAGACCACTCTCACGGTTATAAGAGGAGTCTCACTTACATCCTTAGAGTATCAAAACAGCTTACCTTCAGTTCACAGTTGTCTTTCCTAAGTGTGTGTGTGAGACCACTCTTAAACCATAAGAGCTGTCTCTGCAGCTGTAATAACATACAAATGATAGTCATACCACCTAATGTTTAGTTTTCCTTTATGGACATCATTCTGTATAGTACTTTTCACAGAACCAGTAATCTGAAGTTTTGCCTGTCACTGCAGATACATAGATAGCTCCCAAGTAATCCATATATCTGTATATTCTGTGGTGATTTGCATATGCAGCCCTGATGCTTCGTTATGGGGCATGTGTGATTTTGTATTTCTTTGAAACTTGGCTGTCAATGCCTTTGGGTAACCATTGCCTTAGTGCTTGCGCACTGAGGTTCTTTGTCATATATTTGTTTTCTACATGCTTGTGACTCCTGGCATCCCTGGTCTTGGTGGCATCTCCCAGCCCCATCACC
This sequence comes from Neoceratodus forsteri, assembly GCA_016271365.2. NCBI lineage: Eukaryota > Metazoa > Chordata > Ceratodontiformes > Ceratodontidae > Neoceratodus > Neoceratodus forsteri. The sequence continues at coordinate 1,191,817,868 of CM028130.1, read as the reverse complement.
AACCCCGCCTTGGTGACTTACAGGTTAACCACCATGGTGGACTACCCTGTAGGATTGTAGTGCCTCATGGGGACATTCAGTGAGCCATGATGTTTACCTCCAGTGTTTTTCTTTGATTTCCTCTAGGGCATGAATTTACAATGACGCGCACACACACACACACACACACACACACACACACACACACACGTGCGCGTTGGTGGTGTTTATGCCACATCTACCATGCTCTGCCCTTCAATGTTTCTACCATTATTGTCGTCTGGCCTCCGTCAGGAGGCAGTCAAGTGGCCACATACAAGAATTGGGATGCTCAGTCCTCCCTCTCCTGACTGGCCTTCTGGGTGAACCTGGTTTATTCCCAAACCTGGGTCACCATCACAGCTTGTGGTGTGGTGTCCAGCGCCTCAACTCACTGTGCCACTGAAGCCAACTCAAATGATTCATAGTTGACTGAATCACAATAAACACTGATGTGAAAAACAGTGCTTGGCGTTATCTTGTCATGAACAAGTCTATGCAGTTCTTTTCATGGAAGAGTAATGTAGAATTCTCATTATGGGCATGGGTCATTATGCCTAAAACAAAAACAGTGCAGCAATGTACCGTGCTATCAATACAGCAAGTACATTGCTAGCGCTCTCACAAAAAAGACAAATAATAAATTCGGTGAAAATAGCAGTAAAATCTTTATTTTATTATTTATGTTTTGTGGGGGCACCTCCTCCCATTTATATAATTAACTCGGGGGTTACAGGAATGGGGAGAAACATGGGTGGGGAATAAAAAATCACACATACTGTTAAAACAAAAAAGCGGTTAAAACAAGTAGGCTGGGACTGGGTCTCGACCCCAGTCCACAGATGCGTAGTTTCCCTCAGTGATGCGGCTCATCCTCTGAGCCACAGCAGCTGCTCAGCAGAGAACCTTCCAGCAGATGGCTTATGCTCTGCGCTACTCCTTCCAGTCATGTTCGACGGCACAAAACCGTAATTGCAGCATTTCTTCCTTGCAGTGTTTTGTACCACTTATTATTCCCCGCACTGTGTGTGGTGTGCAGTTTTGATTATGCCAGACATATATGGTAGATTGACTTGGTACCTTCATGTCATGGTTTGTGTACAGAATTCTAAACATGAGCTGTAGACCTATCAGAAGAGTGGTCCGTGTTCTGTACACAAACGGTGATGTGGTGAAGTTCACATTACTGGTTCCTTGAAGCAAACTGTGCAGAAGGTTGTCTATAAAAACGAAATACAGTAATAGAAAATGTGGGTTTCTCACATCTACTTTGAATTGGGTACAATTAAATGTGGATCATTAGTGGACATGAATAACACAAACAGCTGCCAGTTAGAAATGAGTTCATGCCCCCTGTGAAATGTCATTGGTATGTGAGTGCAGTAAGAATGAAAGGCACAATATAAACATAAGTTGTGTCATTACTGAGGTCTGTTTTAGTTAACATGGGCCATTGTTCTGTCTATTTTGTCTTAATTGCAGTCAGCCCGCACCTAAAAAAAAGTCTGTATTGTGGTTTCAGATTAGTAGTAATTTCTGTAAGTCAACTGATTGGAAATGGATGGTGTTGGGGTGGAATGCCCCTTGAATAAATTCCCAAAAGCTACTGAAATCGCAGGTGTGAGGGCCAAAGGCCCCCTCCCCATGCTACAGCCTATTACAGCCTGCCATTCTATTGTCATGGATAGTGCAGCCTCGAAAGTTACTTCTGGGTGGAGGTAAACAGTAACAGCTCCTTCTCAGGTGTTGCTGCCCAATGTACGAGTGCGGAAACAATGGTTACCGAAGACTGCAGTTCTTATCTGAAGCTCTGAATTGTATAAATGGTTTGGAGAAACTTAATCATGAGGTTCATTCAATTCCTGTCTTGGCAAGAAGAGAAAACAATTAATTGAAAATGTCTTAATGTGACATGTTTTTAAATTGATAACCAAAACTGATGAGGCTCTGTTTGAGCTACATGAAAAAGCTGGGTACTTTTATGGTTTTGTTTGTAACACAAAACTGCTACAGTGCAGTACTTAAAATGAGAAGACAGTAGAAAAGCTGCAAATAGACTATTAGATAATATTGCTTAAAGAGCTCCTGACACAGTTGAGACAACTTTGAAAAAATTTAACATTGGGCATAAATGCAGCTTTTTTACATTTTGTACTTTATTCTATAATTCTCACCCTTATTTCCTTATTACTAAGGGTATTTGCACGAAAATGGGATCTCTGCCTTTTGTGCTCTGGCTGCCTTCCTACACCTGACGACATAATTCTGTGTATGACATCAAAATATGTTGCTGTGGAGATGATTATGATGTCATAAACAGGGGATTGAGATATCGTGTAGAGAAGCATCCAGAGTAAATATAATCTAGAGGACAGTATGTTTTCATGCAACTGTTTTAAGTAATAAAGAAAATGGGGAATTATTTACTGAAAATAAATGAAATAAAGAAAATGGGATGAAGTTGAATATAAATCTTAGTTTTTTCAATGTTTTCCTAATGCTGTCAGGGGTTCTTTAAAGTAGCACTACTGTATAATTTGGGAACAAATATTGACATTTGCATATTAAAAAAGTTAGATTTTGGGAGCCCCATTCTTGTTTTTATTATTGTTTGTGTTCCACACTGGTGTGTTCCCTGTTCTTTGGGTCAGGCCCATCCCATCACCTTGTATGTCTGGTATTACCCCTTCCTTTCAACTGCACAGATTTTTTTTCTACGGACTCCTCCAGTAGGCAGAGCCCCCAACACGCTCCCACTCCCACATTTGGCCTCCCGACTTACCTTTGGTGGCGATCCTCCTGGACTTGCCTCTGGGGACCATGTCCCCAACAGAATTCTAAACCAGGTTTACCCTGGTTACCAGGATGCCTCTCTGATTTGCACCCCAGGGTGGGGCTGCGGGTCAAGCTGCCTGATGGAACACTAAAGTCGTTTGCCAGCAGAGTGCCGCGAGCTAGCAGAGCGGGACCAGTGGAGCGGGGTGTCATTCATGGGGGCTGGCATTTATTTTGGCGTGCTTAGCCCCTGTCAGAGGCGTGGTGTGTGCAGGGCCATGGCAGCGCAGAAGCGCCAATGTCCGGGATGCCTTCCGCTATTTCAGCTTCAGCAGCTGCTCCCTCTGGCCTCTGCCAGAGGTCAGTCATGCACCTTTGTCCTCGCTCTCGAGGAGGAGAGCAGTCCATTGGACGCTTGATCCTCCTCCTCCTTCCAGCTGGCCTCTGACCTCGGGTCCGTTTCTGAACTCGAGACGCCACCGTCCGAGTGGAAGCCCTACCACTGCTCCAGTGGGCTGCCTAACTGCACAAGTGCCCCCAGTATAGGTATTTAAGGTACCTTTTCTGTTTTCTCCCGATCCCGACCCCCTACCTTGGATGTGCGTGTGCATGTGGAGGCATGCACACGCCGCCTTTCAAGGTGCCCTCCCTTCTTATCTCCCCTGCTGCCTACGCTAACCACCGGACCTCCACCCGGTGGCAGTAGGACTATGGGGGGAATCACCCCAGGAAAAGAGAGCTCCCTTCCGGCTGCTCAGTCCTGCTCTGACCCCCCCACCCCACCTCATGCCGACACCCCGATAACCCGAGTCAGTTCCTGAGCCCAGGTCGCTGGCATAGCGTAAGGTAAGGCATCCAGCACCTCAGCCCTCCCCGCCACCAGGCCGATCTAACTGCACAAGCTACCCTTCGTGGTGAGCTCGGCCATACGAGACTTACACCTTCCAGCTTTGTGGGGAAAGAGGCAGAACCTGGATGGGGAAAGCAGCCAGTAGTGAGAGACAGGGCCTAAGTGCGCCCTTGATCTGCCCTCTCTCTCTCTCTCTCCCCCGGGCTGTTCACTTGTCAGTCCCACTCTTTCAGGATGTTGGCCCACTGGAAGTGTGAGCATGCAAGCGTGCCATGTGAAGTGCAGTCAGCATCCCACTTTCCATTGTGACCCATGTTACACGACCACCTGCGGTCACTCAGGTGGCTGTAAGTGAAGTCAGCATCCTACTTTCCATTGTGTCCCATGTTACACGACCACCTGCTGTCACTCAGGTGGCTGTAAGTGCAGTCAGCATCCCACTTTCCATTGTGTCCCATGTTACACGACCACCTGCGGTCACTCAGGTGGCTGTATAATAGTGGGGATCACTATCATGCCTCCCTGAAGGAGAAATATGTCCTCTTCGATGCTCAGTTGTCCTTTACTTTGCTGGCCACTGATGATCTGAGCTCGTTCCTGAACTTGGGTAGCCAGTGTCGCGAGCAGTAGCACTATTGCTGTGCCTGTGGGGCCGGCCTGGGAGCCCCATTCTCAACTGCAAAGGGAGGCATGCAAAATGGGCAAAAAGCTGCCCCACTGCACCACCAGCCTTTGGGGATATGCACAGCAGTTCTTAGAGGGGAGAAGTACCACCTGCGACTTAAGCCACACTGCAGAATCGATAGGCAGATGTTAGTGGGTACAGTCATTGTTTGCCCATGCTAACATGTTGGTGTCAAACTCTGGTGGATTCACGGGATGGTGCTGTGCCACTTGCATGGCATTGTGCCATCCTGTGAGTCTGTGGATACCAGCTGTACTGCCAGAAGATTCCTCTCTCTCCTTCCACATACTTGTGTGCCTGTTTCTAGGCAGTGTGCCTTGTCATTTATTTTATTTGCTTTTTTGCCTCTGCAAAGCTTCCACAGTAATCCAGCACCCTCCCTCCCATAACTGCAAGTTGTCAGCCTTTCTGGTGTCCTGTGGAACCCTCCCCTGCCCCAACTGCTTGTATATATGGACTGAAGTTAATATCTCACACTTTGCCATCCTCTCTGGCTCCTTCTCCTCCCACAGTGACAGCTTTATGACACCAACAGTCGCCTGAAACCTGCAGCTGAGTTTATGAGGGTCACCATGCTTGGTGCATGGCCTGTGCATGGTGATCCGTAATGTGTTTTGCAACCAAAATGGAAGAAGCTGCAACCCCCTATGTGCAATGGGTTCATTAAGTTACTAATGTCGAACAGAATTTGTGGATGGAGATCACAGATGAAAACTGGGCAATGGTATGTGAGCTCCGCATGAGATTGTTACGGTGTAATAAATACAAAGAGGCCCAATTAAAATGTATTCATCGTTTGTATCTTCCACCAGACTTTTTTTTTTTATTCTATTTTCTGCACTTGGCTGGCCAGGGCATCTCTCAGAGGTGCCTACTTGATCGAGTCCTCTGCTCCCCTGCCTGAGACTTTCCTCCTCAGTGACCCCCACCCAGGACCTTCCAGCCCCCTAGATTACCCCCCCGGGGGAGGCCCGCCCCACCTGCCTGGCGTTCTTTCTGTTATTAGAGAGTCAGTCCTGGATGAGAGCCAAGGGAACCTGGAGGAGAGATGGTCCGGCATTGTGGATGTGGGCCTGGTCCCTAGAGCCCTTCTCGCCTCCCTGGTCCGCCGAGGGATTTTTCTTGTAATGGTTGCCCCTGTGGAATGCGGATGTGCAGTGCTGTCCGTGGCACTTATGTGCCGACGTACACCGACACGCCACTCCCTCATCTGTTGACACCGCATGTTCCTGGCACTGCCCCTGGTTACCACGGAGCTGCCTGGGAGCAGTGCTACCCTGGATCCATCACCAGGAAGGAGGCAGTCCTCCAGGCGGCTCGATCCTTCCCTCCCTGCCGATCCCTGGCTGCCCGGAGTCCATTCCTGAACCGGATCACCGGCGTGCAAGGTATAGGCGTCCAGTGCCTCAGACCTCTGCGCTGCCGGGCTGGCCCATCCACCAGACATTGTAAGTAAGTTTTCACTGGGGTTTTCTCCATGTGTGGGAAATGTGAGGAAGCAAAACATATTTCTGGCGCAGCCATTCTTTGCAGCAGTTCTGGTGGGAGGTAAAGGCACAGATAGGTCAACTCTGTGTGTGTGTGTGTCGTTACATACAAGATGTACCTTTATTCATGCTGTTTAGAGTAGGTGTGGGGGGACAGAATGGGTTCCTCACCCTATGGTTATTAGGGGTATGTTAGTAATGGCACGGAAGTGCAAACAAAACTCATGGGTCTCATGCCAACAGCCCACATTGTGAGTGTTGCTAGAGCTGCTGACCACAGCCCCCCCCCCCGATTGGCGAGAACTACATATGATTTAAAAGAAAGAGGGAACTCCTTGAGCGCTTATTGGTTAAGTTAATTTTTTTATATTTATTTATATCCTCAGCTGGGGGTTGTGGTTCCCCATCCAGCCAGCCCTCACGGCCCCACCCCGGCCATGGTCAGAGATCACCCCTCCTCCCCCGCTATAGCTCTTCCATATCACTTCACAGCGGTACCTACCCCACCACCATGGAGACTTGGAGGGCTGGCACAGGTTGGAGCTGACTTGAGCACATCTGTGGCGATGTCGTCGGGGGCAGCTGTCATGCCACTGAGGGTTTTCTCTTTATAGTAGTAGCCCCTTCCAGTGCTGGTGTGCAGTGGTGTCAAGGATGCTGCAACACATGCTTCGTGACATTACCGTCCGCCAGCGCCGTACCCTTCTGTTGGCCATGAGGCTGCACAGCCCCAGCCACTGCCAGGAGCTGGCACTTCAGCTGTCATCCCCACCCACCCTCCCCAGAGAGGAGAGCTGTCCCTGGGATGCTCAGTCCTCCTCCTCCTCCTCCTCCCGGCTGACCCCTGGTGGCCTGTGCCTGCTCCCGAACACTGGTGCCGGTGTGGTGTTCAGCGCCTCAACCTCAGCACCACCAGACTGGCATGGGTTAAGTTTATTGATTCCTTTTCCCACTGTGGAGTCAGAAATGCTGAGAATGAGCACATTTATATAGGCCAGGGAAGTATAGTTGAGTAAATAGGTTACCGAGTACCTCAAGTGATGTTAGACAAAATAAAATTCCAAAGGATATCAAATTAATGAGGCTGATACAGCAGTAGTGGCCCTCCAACTCCTGCTAGAAATCCTCTCCCAAAGCACCCTAGCATCCTGCTAGCCTTTCCCACTGCTTTGTCACACAGCCCAGATATGTTTAGGTTATTAGATATGATGACCCCATAAGTCTCTTGCTTGCTTGATGACTGTAAGCTCCACTGCCCCATCTGATACCCAGCACCTGGGTTCCGCAGCCCTTATTGCATAACCTTGCACTTTTTGTCACTGAAACCCAGCTACAACCCCCTAGACCAGTCCTCTAGTTTCCAAAGATTCCTTTGCATTCTTTCCACCCCTTCCTGTCAACCCTCTTGCAGATTTTTGTTTCATCTGAAAAGAGCCACACCTTACATTCAAGCTCCTCTGCTATGTTACTTATGAAGACATTGAAGAGGACCAGTTCCAGCACTGAACCCTGTGGCACCCAACTAATCATTCCTCTATCACCTGAATGGCTACCATTTACCACCATACTTTGTCTCATATCCCTTAACCAGCTTGATACCCAGCTTGTCACTTTCTCGTCCACCCCCAGGCTGCTTAGCTTCTTAACTAGCCTCCTGTGTTGCACAGTGTCAAAAGCCTTACTGAATTCCAGATAGGCCATGCCCGCTGCTCTCCATTGATCCACTTCCCTGGTAATCCAGTCAAAGAACTCTATGAGATTAGTTTGACATGACCTCCCTCCTGTGAATCCATGCTGCTAGTGGTCTTGCAGCTCCTTTGTCTCCGGGTGCTACACGTGCATCTCCTTCAGTATGATCTCCATTAACTTCTCTACCACTGATGCAAGACTGACTGGCCTGTAGTTGTTAGCATCCCTCCCTACTGCTGCTTTTGTAGAGAGGGACCACATCGGCCCTCCTCCAATCCTCTGCAACTTCCCCATCTCCACTGAGGTGCTAAAAAGTGCTGCAAGAGGGGCAGATAGCACCGTGCTCAGTTACTTTAGGACCCTTGGATGACTCCCATCCGGTCCCTTTGCCTTATTCTCCTTTAAGGCTTCTAGTCCCTTATGGACCCTCTTGTGTGCCTTCCAGTGCCACCACCATGTAAGTATTTCTATTTTGAATTTGTGTTTTTTTTTCTCCAAACTGTCCTGCCTTGGTCCCTATCAGCCTGACAGGCACCCTGCTTCAACACAGACTTGGATTCTGGGAAGCTCCCCTTACCTGCCCTGTTGGAAGCCATGCCATGGTAGGGCATTCAGGGGGTAGGCAAGCACTCAGTGGACTATTCCAAATTTGGTGGCAGGGGGCTCCATCGTTCTGGGCAGTGACACAGCCCATGTGTAGTCAGCATCATCTTGCTGAAGTAGGGTATTTCCACTATTTCTCCCTCCCGAAATGTCTGACTTTAAACATGCAGTACATGTGCTATGCAGCTGGTATGCACTGTTGTTGAGGCACAGGTCAGGAAGCAGAGGGAAAACAGGAGCGGTTGTAGAATTCACCAAAAAATTTATTTACACTAGCAGTAACATAAAAAATAAACTTGTTCAGTATAACTATTTACAAAGGCAAAATAAAATAGAAAAAGTCCATCTGAGTTTTTCTTCAATCTCTGTGTCATCCCTTTTTTCTCTCTTATATGTCCTCCAAACCCCCATTCTTAACAAGCATCCTGTTCTTGTAAGTAGCAGGCATGTGCAGCTAGAACACAGTGCCCCAGAAATGAGGCCCCTTTTCCACAGCTTTTCTGTAAAAGGCTTAAAATTTGCACTCAGGCAACCTCTTGAGTTTCCAGTAGCTTTTTGCAATCATCTTAAGCCACAATTTAATACATTTCAAAAGTTAACACTATATAATTTCCAAATAAAGGGATCCCAATATCAGATACATTTCCACGTAATGATTTGCATATATTTTTATACCAGCAGTTATGTAAGGGAGGAAAAGACAAACAGCAAGGGAAGACTGAGAGATAGCCAGAGGCAAAGAATTGTGAGACTGTCAGGGTGATTAAATTCTAGGTTCCACAGGTTTAAGCTTTGCCTGGTGGCACTGAGGGTTGGGCGCTGGATGCCACACTTGCTTCTTGCCAGTGACCCGGATTCGGGGGCGAGCTCATGCCACCGGGGTCGGCAGGGGAGAGAGGATTGAGCACCCAATGGCGGCTCTCCTTCTCTGGGGAGGGTTCTGTTCAGGTCTTGCTGCTCTACTGCCATCTCTTGGGTGAACCCGGGTTGACAGTGGATCGGGCCACGCTTGAGAGGCGCAGGGGCAGCGTCGGCCTAGAAGCCCTGGGAGGAGTTGTGTCTTCATGCATACCTTCTAATTGGCTCTTCTAGAGTGCCGATTTCTGCGGAGAACAGAACACGGAAAGTGGTGGGCCGTCACTCCTAGGTGACGACCCCTCGCTGAGTGCATCAGCAACCGTCAAGACAGGAGCAGACTCCACTGTGCAACACCCGCTCCATCATTCTGCGAGGAGAAGGTAAGAGGAGGACCTCTTCTTGCCCCACCCAGGGGGGATATCTGGGATACCTAGGGCTACTGTGGGGGTGAGCACTCTAGGGGCAGACTCCTGTGTCGGGACACCGAGGTAGCGAGGCATGTAGGGACTCTGAATGAGTGAAGTGATGAGGCAGGAAGGAGGAAAAATATCAAAAGATTAAAAAAAAAATCCCTAGGTCCCACAGGAAAATTTAGTTGCACATCCAGACAGAGAAGAGAAAGAAAAGGGAAAAACAGATCATTGCATTTAAACTCTTTCTCCATAATAACTGGGACAGGATCCTATTCTACCCTGTCGCGTACACAGAAACACATTTCCAAAACTTGTAATTCTCTAATAACATTTTCTGCTTTCAGCAATTAAGCACATGTGCATTATCCTTTTTTCTGTAACAGTATAGCAAACAGTAAAGTTTAAAGTCATACATTTGTTTTTCAACCTTCAGAACCCTCAATTCCTGATCCATATCTTGACAGAAAATCAGCATTGCTATTCTCTTTACCAGATTTGTGTGTCACTGTGAATTTAAATGACTGTAGTGCCAGGTACCACCTTGTGATTGTGCAGTTTTATCTTTCATCTAGTTAAGCCAACAGAAAGGATTGTGGTCTGTCGTAAGTACAAAGTCAGCTCCCAGCAAATAAAACTTACGGGACTCCATGTCCCACTTTGCTGCTAAACAGTCCTTTTCAGTGGTGGAGCACCTTTTCTCTCTGTTATGCAACTTCTTACTTATGTACAGAATAGGATGTTCTGTCCCATCTACATTTTCGCTCAGGGCTGCACCTAGATCTGCCTCTGATGCATCTGTTTGTAACAAAAATTGTTTCTCAGAGTCTGGGCTTCTTAAAGTAGGAGCCAAACATACTGCAGCCTTAATGGCCCGAAAAGCTTTGTCACACTCTGGGTTCATTTCACATTATTTCGGTACCATTTTATCGTGAGTTCAGTGAGGGGAGTAGCTAACTCTGCAAAGTTGGGAACCAATCTCTGATAGTAACCAGCCAGCCCTAAAAATGACCTGACATGTTTCTTTGTTTTGGGGACAGGGCTGTTAGCAACAGCTTCCATTTTAGAAATTTCTGGCTTAACTTCTTCATTTCCTAACACATGGCCCAAATATCTGGTTTCCTGCATGTCCAGTGCACATTTGGTAGGATTAATAGTCAGATCTGCATTTTTGATGGCTTAGATAACTGCCTGTAGGTGTTTCAGGTGGCTTTTCAGTCGGACTGTACACCAGACATCATCCAGGTATGCAGCACAATAACCAGTGTGAGGGATAAAATTACATCCATGTACTGTTGGAATGTAGTTGGTGTACCATGAAAACAAAGGGCATGGTGGTGAACTGGTAGAATCCTATAGGGGTGGCAAATGCAGTTTTCTCTCTGGATTCTTTAGCTAAAGGTATTTGCCAGTAACCCTTGGTGAAATTGAGGGTACTGATATACTTTGCACTCCCTAGTCTGTCCACCAAATCATCTATTCTGGGCATAGGATAACTGTCAAATTCTGACACTTGAGTAAGTTTCCTAAAAGCAAGGCAGATTCTAACACCCCCTTCTTTTTTGTTTACAGTTACCATGGAGATGACCAAGCACTCCTCGACTCTTCTATAATACCCCATTCTTTCATTTTTTGTGTTTCCTTAACCACGTCAGCTCTTGACCCTTCTGGTAACCTGTATATCTTTTGCCTAATAGGACAAGCATTTCTTGTCCCTATAACATGCTCAACCACTTTTGCTCGGCCTGGTACTGTGGTAAAAATACTGTTAAATGTTTTTTGTACATTACAAATGTCTGCAGTTGTTCTGTGGTTCAGGGAACATTCACCTTTACAGCATCAGCATTTACAGTTTGTTCCAGTCTATCATAAGCTGCGTCAGTATCTTCCTTATCAGTTTCTGGTAAAACTAGCAAAGCAGCTTTTGGCATTTTCAGCCATTTCTTGAGGAGGTTAGCATGGTATATCTAAGTAGGATTTTTCCTGTCAGGGGTCTCAATCTACGTAGTTAGCAATGCCAGTCGTCTAAGAACTCTACATGGCCCTTGCCACTTCATCAACAGTTTCTTTTTGTTGTGGGTCACAGCAAAACCGTTTCATCTGGCTCAAAATTTTTTTTTACTCCATGGTCATAATATGCCTTCTGCTGGTTTTGAGCCTCTTCCTGATTACTATGGGCAATTTCAGCATATTTTGCCAGCTTCTTTCTTAGGGCACACATATAAGATGTTATAGATTGTTTCTGAGTGGGGTTATCTTCCTACATTTCTTTTATCACATCCAGAGGCCCTCTTGGCTGCTTACCATGTAGCATTTTTAAATGGTGAAAACCTTGTTGATGCCTGTGGCACTTCTCTGTAAGCAAAAAGTAGGTAAGGCAGGTATTGGTCCCAATCTTTCCCTTCCTCTTTTCCAAACCTTTTTAACATGCGTTTTAGGGTTTGGTTAAAACACTCAACAAGACCATCTGTCTGAGGGTGATAGGGGGGAGGTTCTTAAGGCAGTGATACCTATCAGTCTGTAGAGCTCTTTAAGTAATGCAGCACCAAAATGACTACCCTGATCAGTAATCATTTCTTTAGGTATGCCCACGTTGCTGAAAATTTTTGCAAGCTCTGCTGCCACTTTTGAAGATGTGATAGTGCACACTGGAACTGCTTCTGGGTATTGAGTAGCATAGTCGCATACTGCCAGGATAAATCAATTACCTTTTTACTTTTGTCTAAAGGACCTTCTCTCAAAAGGCACATCTATCAAGAGTAGGGGCACCATGGGCACCTTGTCTTTTCTAGTGATTGTGGCTACTTTCTGACACTCAGCACAAGAATTACAGTAGGTAGCAACATCTTCATGAATTCCAGGCCAGTAAAATCTATACAGCAATCTGGCAAGGGTGCGATCCCTCCCTGAGTGACCAGCCGTAGGACTATCATGTGCTATCTGTAACAACTCTGTTCTGTACGTCTGTGGTATAACCAATTGTTCAGTCTGTTCCTGTGTCTGAGGGTTAACCCAAACTCTATACAGTAACCCATTACATTTTTTAAACATTGGTCCACCCTGTTTTGGTTTCACCCCCAGCTGCTTATAATAACCCCGGAGAGAAACATCGTTAGCTTGTTCTGAAAGAAATCCCAATCAGTTATCAACTTAGTTTCAACATTTTCGTATGTTAACCCCTTATGTCCATCAGTCATTTGTTGCCACAGTTTCTTCAGGCATCGTCTTTCTTTCCTGTATTTCCAGATCTTGGATCTGCACTCAAACAGGTCCAAATCAAAATCAGTGAAAGGAAAAGTGTCCCCACCATTTGAAATTTTTTTGCCTGCGCTCTTGTCACCACAGCTGCTGAAACATCAGGATTTACTCTGAACTTGATTAACTCATTAAATCCTGTAAGGTAATTTCCAATAACTACAGATATAGGTAACTTAGGTACTACCCGCTTTCATTTGGTTCGACACACCTTAATGGTCAGAGTCACTTGGGTGGTGGGATAGTATCAAGTGTCCCTGTGGATGCAGATGAACCAGTACCTGGTCCCTTTGCACAGTGTTTTCCTAGCACTTCATCGTGCACTAGGGTCTGTCTTCTTCCCGAATCAATGAGTCCCTTTACAGTCTTATCCCCCACCTTCTCATCTGTTAGGTACTTGCCCTGACTTGCCTAGGACAACTCTGTTCCAGTGCCACTCTCCTTATTACAGCAGTTTCTTGCAATATGGCCTGGCTTATTACAGTTATAGCAGATAAGATCTTTGGGCACATATTTGTTACCCCACCAAAGTTCTCATCAGGCTTGCAGTTTAAATGGGAAAAAGTGTCTTACTAGTGCTTGGCTGTTACCTCGCTGTTGTGGTGTCTGTCTGGCCTTTTCATAGTCCTCGTCCAAGAAACAGCCTTTTCCCCCACTCTCTGGTCGGTGTTTCTTTACCCAAAGCTGTACATCTGTAGGTAGGATGTTGATGATTTGCTTTAGGGCAGATGTGTCAATGATCTTTGGGACTGTTTTGCTGTCTGGTTGGATCCATTTTATCAGGAGTTCTCTGAGTCGGGTGAAGGCTTCTTGAGGATTGTCGACCTAGTTGTACTTCAGAGATTGAAGTCGCTGCCTGTAGGTCTCTCTGGAGATGTCCTACCTCTTCAGGATTTCGCTTTTCACCAAGTCATAGTTTTCTGACTGTGCAGTGTCCATATTTATGTCTTTAGTCCTCCCCACAGCCCCCTCGCTGTGATTGCCGCCGAATCCCCCTGTGGAACCAGCCTGCTGCAGAGAAGGGTCTGAGGACTAGTTTATGGCTTTAGTCCTCCCCAGCCCCCTCGCTGTGATCACTGCCGAATTCCCCACTAGAACCAGCCTGCTGCAGTGAAGGGTCTGAGGACTAGTTTATGGCTTTAGTCCTCCCAGCCCCTTGCTGTGATCACCGGCGATCCCCAGTGGAACCAGCCTGCTGCAGTGAAGGTCGGGATGAGCTTCCTTCTGAACTTGGCACCTTGCTGGCACACTCATGCCTGGACAGCTGAATTTAAGCCTCTTAAATCTGAACCAGCTCCCTAGGAGTTGCTGCTTGTCCTGAATTTAATCACTGTAATTTGTACTAGATTCTGAGGAGCTGCTGCTCGTCTTTGGCTATTTTTTATTAAGTTGCTTTGGTAGTTATTTCTGCACTGCTATTTTTTATTAAGCTGTTCTTAGTTATTTCTGCACTGCTTTTTCCAGCTTAATTACTCTTCACCTCCTGCTTTTTCCCCTACAGTCTTCCCTGCTTTTATTTATTATGTTTTTTTTTAGTATTCTCCCTCTCTAATTTCTTGGTTCTCTGGCCCCTCCCTGCTATGAATGTTGAAACCCTTTCCTCCCCTTTCAGTCATTAATGCCCTCTTACTTAACTCCAGAGGTTAATTTTCTTTTGTCACAATCTTTTACGTGATCTGAGGGCTAGTTTATGGCTTTAGTCCTCTCCAGCCACCTCACTGCTATGCTTGCAGATCCCCAGTGGAACCAGCCTGCTGCAGTGAAGGTACAGGACGAGTTCCCTTCTGAACTTGGCACCTTTCGGGTGCACTCACGCCTGGACAGCTGAATTTAAGTCTCTTAAATTTGAACCAGCTCCCTTGGAGTTGCTTCTTGCCCTGAATTTAATCTCTGTAATTTGTACTAGCTTTTTAGGAGCTGCTGCTTGTCTTTGGCTATTTTTGCGCTCCCCCCCCCACCTATGCTCTCTATTAAATGCACTATTTCTCCGCCCTCCCTTCCTAATTTTGACTGGAAGCACTGTAGTAGGTGGGTCCTTTCCTGTCCACTGGATTTCTACTTCTAACTGAGAGAGCTCTGGAGCTCGAGGAGGACATCGGGTCAGCTCAGCTCTAGGCCTGGAATATCTGGCTGAGATGAACCCTACGAGATATCTACCTCACTCCTATACCTTCACGTGCTTATCCTGTTAATGTTGGTGCACCAAACTGGCCTGCATTAGGTAGTGCAAAAGGCCCAAGGTCATCCCGTATTCTCAGGCTATATGCACTATGCCACTGGCACATCAACTTCGAACTGTGTTAATGGAAAAATGGTTTCAGTAATTGCTGTATGTACACCACTGCTACCCCCTGATAGAGTAACACCTAGCTTCCAACATCATCTCTCGTACCTGCTTACTTTCTCTGGCTTCACAGCAACAATCAATAAATTCAACAGTACCGCCTCCTGGAAATGGCAACGGAAACAGTACTTTAAACAACTAAAAAGCATACCTACTGAAACTAATTCTACTGCTTCTGCTCCTGTCTGGAAATGTGCACCCTAACCCTGCCCCTCCTAGGGCAATGGACCGTTGCAGCACAAAAATGTCCTGTACACACTCCCTCACATCTATCAACATATGTAGTCTTCCATGTAAGTTAGACAACCTCAAGGTATGAATTACAAAAAACAACCCAGATATTCTCTCTGTTGCAGAAACCTGGTTGTCATCCAAAATCCCTGATTCTGCTATCACCATACCTGGCTACTCTATTTTTAGGTGGGATAGGCTCACTAAAAGAGGTGGTGGTTGTGTTATTTACTTAAAAGAAACTCTAAAGGGTCACGCCCTTGAATTGCCCTGCATAGGAAACTCCTCTCAGGCTCTAACCATCAAGGTACTCATAGGGCCCTAAAGAAAACATTAACTGTGCTATCTGTTTACATACCACCAAAAGAATCTGTCTCTGGCTTTCATAACTTCATGGATATTTGGAGTGTGCCTTGGAACACTGAAACTATAATACTGGGAGATTTTACTGCAAACTGACTCTCTTCTGGCAGTGGACACATTAAGGATGACATCTCCCCCTTGCACCTTACCCAGCTAGTAAACACCCTGACCAGAATTAACTACAGAACTGGATCAAGTACCTTACTGGATTGGGTTCTGTCTAGTCACCCGGAATGAATCACAAATGCCTCTGTACTCCCTGATACCCTAAGCAACCACTCCCCTATACTTTGTAGTTGGTCTAATAACTTCAGCAAATCTCCACCTAGGGTTATTCTCTGTAGGATCCTATCTCCAGGACACCTAGAGCCACTCAGAACACACTTTTGAAGCCAGGATTGGTCACTGATGGACTTTACCAATGACATTGACAAGGCACTTGATTTCTTCATTGACCGCTTTAATGCTGCATGCGATATCCACGCCCCCCTAAAAAGGTGGAAAGTTAAGGGGATGTGCAACCCTTGGATACCACCTGAACTACTAGGTCTTATGAGGACTAGGAACCACCTCTGGCACCGGGCCAAAGACACAGGCAAGCAAGTAGATATTCTGGCTTATAAAAAATCCAGAAATGTTTGTACCAGAGCCATCCGTTTTGTAAAAAATCAATACTTTAGGGTGGCGCTCTCCAACTCGTGGCATGACAGTAAAAATTTCTGGAGCAGCATAAAGGATATCACTAGCAGAGACCCCAAGAGTGCACCCACCATGCTTAACATTGATGGAAGCCGACTCTTGATCCAATGGTCAGAGCTAATATTTTTAACAATGTCTTTACAGACCTCAGCAGTGTCCTCCCACCTGATTTTTTGCCAGTCTCTGCCCCTGCCAACCCCCAGTTTGTGATGCTCAGCAGCAGGCTCCCCTTTTCACTTCAAAGAGGTTTCTAAGCACGAGGCTAGAAAGTACATACGCAAGTACTCTGTAAATCAAGATTCAGTGGGGACAATCCAGATCTCAAATTTCTTGCCCTCCCTCAAGGAATCTTACACCTCTTCTGCCCTCCCTCAAGGAATCTTACACCTCTTACCAAGATTCTGAACTTTTTCTAAGACTTAGCGATTTCCCAACAGGAAGCGGCCCCTAGTAACCCAGTCACAAAGGTGGAGATAGGGGCACCACACAAACTACAGGCCAATCCTCATTCTACTGCCTCTATTGAAAGCACTAGAGCGTATAATTGCAGATCAGCTTGTGGAATACCTGGACGAATACAATATTCAATGTCCCCAGCAGCATGGCTTTCGTAAAGTCATAGTACTACCACTGCACTGTTAGAATTCACTGGTTTCATACATAATGAACTCGACCAAGGCCATCTGGTAGGCCTTCCAGATTTCATCAAATAACTTTCAGGCTATAATTCTGAACTGTAGAGAATATGAACTTCAAATTTGTCGTAGTGGTTGAGCTATTAAAGAGTTAGTTTACTGCCTAAAAGTAATACTAGTTTTTAAAAGCAGTCAACCATTACCTTTTATATCTGAGGTAGTTTTTCATTTCCCTTTTGTTAATTAGAAGATTTTTTATCTGATGTTAGCAGGTGTGATATGTGGAACAGCACTCTGCCTAGCAGCTGACATATTTAGGTCTGTTCCAACCACTATTTCACCAGCATTGTGACTTAGCTGACTGTGATATCACTGCTGCTTAGGAACAACAAGCAACTCAGCAGTTGCCAGGATAGTCACCTGTGATGTCACAGTTAGTGAGATCACAATGTTGATGGAGTGGACAGTTGGTAGGGAGGGTAGCCAGAGAGAGGAGCCCGATGAGCTTACCCCCCCAGGACAACAGGGGAGTATTTTATTTATTTATTTAGCTTTTGTTTACCGGGTAAGTACACTAGACAAGTAATATGCCTATTTTCAGGAACGACCCGGGAGAGCACAAACATACAGGATACATACAAGGCATCATTGGGGGAACAGCGTAATACAGGAAAAAACAATTACAACAACAATTGTATAAAGGCAGATGCACAGGCAACAAATTATACAACTTATTAAAGGACATAGACAGACATTAGTGAATTGCTAAGTATTCATTTCATTACAGAGGCTAAGAGCAGTCACACATTGATGATTGTTTTAAGTGGGACCACAGGGAGGTGCGAAAGGTCCCATGGGAGGGAGCCGAGTGGACATGATCCGGAAGAGAGTTCCAGAGTCTGGGCACGTATGCAGCAAAGTCACGATCCCCCATAAGGGTCCGAGTAGGGGGGGACTTTAAGCAACACAGAAGTCTGAGACCTAAGCTGGTAGGTGATGGTGTCCGATTTTGGGAGGAGATGCGCCAGTCCCAATGGGATGCCAGTAGCAAGCACTTTCCTGGTGAAACTTCCTACACCAAAGTTCAAGTATTCAACTGGGGGGAGCCAGCAGAGTTTGTCATAGAGCTCACAGCGATGGGTGAGTTTGGGGGCAGCTAATGCAAACGACAGATATATCATTATACCGTGTTCCACCGAACAAAGGTGAATTTGGGAGTGACCTAACAAATAGGTGGAATCCATAACTGAGGTAGGGGAGAAGCACTCCCTCGCAAGTGCTAGTCTAGCCCGGTTAGATTGTATTTGGCCCTGTGTGGCCAGGCCAAGCTTGCACCTTTGTAGCTCTACGGATGTTGAGGATATGACTTCCCATGTCAAGTTGTGGGTCAAGAGTGACCCCAAGATATTTGATTGTGCTCACTGTTGGCAACAGGAGGCCATCATCACAAGTTATGTTGAGCAAAGCTGATGAGGCTTTGATCTTGGCCATGGGTCCAAAGAGCATGGCATGAGTTTTGTTTGGATTCAACACCAGTCTATGGTTGGTAATCCAGGCCAGGACTCTGCTGAAATCTTCAGACAGGCACTGGTTAAGGTCTGCTGCATCACGAGAATGAGCCATTAGCACAAGGTTATCTGCATATAGAGTGACTTGGCAATGAGAGGTCACCAGTGGCAGTTGATTAATAAAAGCGAGAATAGGAGGGTCCTAGTACCGATCCCTGGGGACTCCATGGTCACTGCCCTGGGCTCTGAGAGGACCTTTTAGCAGGTACGCTGCTTTCTGCCCTTTAGGTAGCCCATCAACCAGCTCATGGCATGAGGAGAGCCCGAGGCCTATAGCTGCTCCCCAGTAGGTCTTGGTTGGACAAGGTCAGAAGCTTTTGACAAGTCTATAAGTATAGCACCTGACAGTTTGCCCTGGTCCATGGCAGATCTAATGCTTGAGGTTACAGTAATCAGAGCAGTAGTGATACTATGTCCCTTTCGAAAACCATGCTGGGCTCTGGAAAGCAGTTCGTGAGTATGCAAGTACTCCGAGAGTTGCTCAGCCACCACCTTTTCCAGGAGCTTGCCAAGGGATGGGAGAATAGCAATAGGGCGATAGTTGTCAGGAAGTTTGGGATTGCCCTGCTTCAGAACAGGGACTGTCCATGCGTCTTTCCAGATATCAGGGATTATCCCCGAACTGAGGGATAGATTAAAGATGTGGGCAATCGGAGGGGCAATGTATGCTGCTCCTAGCTTGAGAAGCCTGGGTTCCAGGTTGTCGAGACCTGAACTGGAGTGCTGGGAGAGGGCAGCCAGGCGGTTCCGAACATCCAGGACTGATACTGCCCTGAGATTAAACACTCTCCGAGAAGGATGTTCACCCTGATTTGGAGGGATATTAAATGAGCTACCCCCATCAGTCGCGAAACGCGAGGTAAGGGCCGAAAGGTCGGAGAAGCGGAGATTGAGATGATTGGCTATAGTATGGGGATTGTTACACAAGACTCCATCAATAACCATATCCATGACACCCGAGTGAGAGGGCCCACTGACGAGGGATTTAATGTTCCTCCAGAACCTCCTAGGGTCTCTGGCAGAGCGAAGTAGCACAGACTTACAGAAGTCACTTTTAGCTACCCTAATAGCCTTTTTACACTGGTTCCTGAGTTGCCAATATCTCAGGAGATTAGAGGGATCACTGGATCCCTTGGTACTGGCCCAGCAGTTGTCTCTGTCACGCATGTGGGCTAGAAGATTACCATTCAGCCAGAAGGTAGCAGTTCCCCTCACCCTCCGGGTGACCCTGGGGGCGTGTCTATCTTGGAGATCACCCAAGGTATCAATGAAGCAGGAGGTTGCCACAGAGGGGTCAGAGGCTTCTAGCACCCTGGTCCAGTCAGTACATCTTAAGTCATCCAGGAAACCCTCAGAGTCAAAACTAGAGTAGTTTCTGACATGAATGATTTTATGTGGAATTCTGGGGGAGGGAATTTTCCAGACACAGTACACCGGGGAGTGGTCTGATATGGAGTCTGATAGCGTGCCTGATGATGCAATCCTCTCCGGCCGGTTAGACAGGATCTAGTCCAGCAGGGAACTTGAGGAGCCATTAGCAGCCTGTCTCGTCTGGTCATGAATTAGTTGGTTTAGGGATAGGCTGGCAAGTTGAGATTCATATTTCCTAATATTGCCACACTCCCAGTTTATGTTGATATCACCCATAATAATGAGTTCATTGTCCCCTATACTGGGCCTGACTGCATCCAGGAGATAAGTAAGTCCTGTTAGACCTCCCCTAGGAGGGTTATAGGCACACACCAGATGCAGCTTCTTAGCATCCCCTAACAGCAGCAGCACATGAAGAAACTCACATGGAGGATGTTCAGGTTTACACTGAGCCACCAGGGAGATTTTCAGGTGGGTTCTATAGTAGATAAGGGTGCCACCCCCCTTCCTACCCCCAGGCCCGTCGAGACGGATGAACTCATAACCTTTTAGGAAGCAGGCAGAGTCAGGAATTGAGGGTTTAAGCCAAGTCTCAGTTACCCCTAGGATGTCTGGTTTATATAGTTCAACCCACGCTAAGAGCTCGTCTCGGTTAGGAAGCAAGCTCCTAATATTCATATGCACTATTTTTAGTCCCTTACTCACACTCCAAGTTGCAGGAATATTAGTGGACAGCTTAGAGGGTCCAGGGTTGAGCTCAATATCTCCGGCCATGAGAAGTGCAAGGAGGACGAGCCAGGGGAGGGAACCGCCTTAAGAGCTGTCTACCACCAGGACAGTAAATGCTTTGGATTTTCTTGACCCTGACTGTACACATAAGGCACCTAGTGTCTAGACTAGGGATAGTACAGTAGTGCATTACCTTGGTTACAAGCAGGTTGGAAAAGAAGTCATTGTCATCATGGGGGGAGGGCCACTGCCCTGGAAATTTCAGTAGGATTGGAGGAGAGGTAGCACATTGAAGGAGGACCAGCCCCAGGGCCAGCACCACAAGCAGAGGAGTCATAAGGCTGACCTGCGGCCTACCCCTGAGCACTGCAGTAGAAGCTTCCATACCTTCCATAGGAAAGGACAGGAGTAACCACACTCCTCTGGCTGGAGGCAGCTGGGGACCAGAGTAAGGGAGCAATCCCAGGACTCCCCGCCAGGTATGGCGCTGAAAGGGATGATATCCTCACAACGTGCAATTTCACAATTCAGCAAGACTACCAGCAGGCAAAAGCCTAAGTACAAACAATAATCCAGGGCTGAGTTCCCCTAGGTAAGAAAGAGCTAGTCCAGCCACGGCAACCGAGGTAGCCCGGATAACCAAGGTGAGGAAAATGGGAACAGCCCTGACCAGGGTAAGGAAAATAAGGCAGCCGAGTCGGGGTAGAGGCAGAGGAAGGAGGACAGGGAACCCAGGATAAGGTAAGGAAGGATACGGGCTGAGGGTGGTCATTTTGAATGCTAGGAGCCTAGGTAATAAATTAGCTGAGTTGTAGGCTCTCTTGGCAGTGAGAAGGGTGAACATTGCAGCCATCACAGAAGCGTGGGCTACCCAGTACCAGGACTGGGATATGAAGCTCCCAGGGTACAAAATATTCAGGAAGGATGGGGCTAAAGGGAAAGGGGTGGCAATCTACATACAGGAAAGGATAAGGTATACAAGGGAGGAGGGGAGGAAGGTAGAACAGAGGCACTATGGATGCAACTTCAGGACTCGAAAGATAGGACACTGAGGATGGGGATAGTATCAGACCTCCAGCGCAAGAGGGGGACCTGGACAGAGAGCTAGCTGAGCAAATCAGAAGGGTCTGCAGGAAGGGGAGCACTGTGGTGGACTTCAACCGACCTGGTGTGGAGTGGAGTACTCCAACCACCACGAGTGCGAGGGAGCAGGTCTTGCTAGAGGCATTTCAGGACAGCTTCCTGGAGCAGTTGGTGTATGAGCCTACTAGACTGGATAGGACTCTGAACCTGATATTTTCAAATGTGGAGGCTATAAGGGATCTGGGGGTGGAGGACCCTCTGGCTGGGAGTGACCACCACTCAGTCTGGTTCACGCTTAATATGAGTAGGGCAATGGGGGTACGGAAACCAGGGTGATTGATTTTAAAGGGGCAGACTTTAGAGGATGGGGGAGATTTTGAATAAGCATCTGGCAGGCATTCGTCAGGACATGGATGCTAGTCATAAGTGGGAGATTATTGAAAGGGATGTGACAGAGGCCACTGGGGTGGTTACAAAGGCACGGACTAAGAAGGGAAGGGCAAAGAAGCCACGTTGGTTGACTCTGGGAAGTTGTGGAGGCGGTAAAGGCCAAGAGAATGGTATTTCGAAGCTCAAGAAAACGGGGGTTGAGAAGGAAGAGTATTCGAAGAAGTCCAGGGAAGTTACATAGAAACATAGAATCTGATGGCAGATATGGACCACTTGGCCCACTTAGTCTACCCATTTCCCTACCTAATGGATAAGCTGCCGATCCTAGTTAAGCAACAGCCTACTTCCTTCTACCCCCACTAGAATTGCCTTATGTCTTTAACACAGATTAAAATGAGAAAGAAACAAAGTTTTCTTCTTGAAATTTGACAGTTGTGGAGATAATGATGTAATTGTCTTGAAAAGAGATACAATGTGAAATTGTTCTTGCTTGTATCCACTTATGAGGTGAATAAAGATGAAGTATATAAAAAAAAAATTGCCTTATGTCTGTCCCATGCATTCTTGAATTCCCCCACTGTTTTTGACCCTACGACCTCCTCAGGAAGGCTGTTCCCTGCATCTACAACCCTCTCTGTGAAGAAATACTTCCTCACATTACCTCTGAGCCATCCCTCTATCTTCAAATTGTGCCCCTTGTTCTTGCACATCTCTTTTTCTGAAATATGCTACCCTCTTGAACTTTGTTGATTCCTTGAGGTATTTGAAAGTTTCTATCATGTCCTCCCTCTCCCTCCTTTCCTCGAGGCTATACATCATAAGCTCCTTTAGTCTTTCTTCATATGTCTTCTGGTGCAGACCCTGCACCATTTTGGTTGCCCTCCTCTGGACAGCCTCCACTCTGTCTGTCATTGTGGAGATGGAGTCTCCAGAACTGTACATAGTACTCCAGATGTGGTCTTACCAACTGTCTGTACAGAGGGCCAACAACTTCCTGTTTTCTACCAGTGATGCCTCTCCTTATGCATCCCAGTATTCTCCCAGCCCTCCTTACTGCCTTCTCATATTGCCTTTCCATTTTTGTTGTTGTCAGTATCTCACCCCACATTGTGTACTCTTCCCCTGGGTTTTTGTTTCCCAGGTGCATTACTTTGCACTTCTTTGCATTGAATCTAAGCGGCCATACATGTGACCATTCCTTCAACCTTGCCAAGTCCCTTTTCATCCTTTCCACCCTACCTTATGTATCAACCCTGTTGCAGATCTTTGTGTCATCTGCAGAGAGACATACTTTTCCTTCCAGTTCCTCTGCTATGTCACTTATAAAGACATAAAAAAGGACTGGCTCCAGTACTGAACCCTGCAGTACCCCACTAGTAACCCCTTTTGTGCGGAACTGTGTCAAATGGCTTGGTAAAATCAAGGTAGGCCATGTCCACAGTCCCTCCCCTGGTCTATTACTTTGGTCACCCAGTCAAAGAAATCAATTAGATTTGTCTGACAAGACCTTCCTGCTGTCAGTCCATGCTGCCTTGGGTCCTGTGCCCCACTGGCCTCTAGGTACTCAACAGTTCTTTCCTTCAGAAGTGATTCCATCATTTTCCCTACCACTGAAGTCAAACTGACAGGTCTGTAGTTTCCTGCCTCTATCTTGCTCCCACTTTTGTGAAGGGGAATCACATCCGCCTTCCTCCAGTCCTCAGGTACCACACCATCCTCCCATGATTTATTAAAAAGGGTAGTCAGTGTTGTTACTAGTTCTTCTGTTAGTTCTTTTAGAATTCTGGGGTGAATCCCATCAGGCCGCATTGCTTTGGCCACCTTCAGTTTTAAGAGTTCTTTCAGAACCCTTTCTTCTGTGAAAGGACTAATATCAACCCCCTACCCAGCGTGCTTCTATTGACTGGATTAGGTATCTCCCCACTCTTCCATTGTGAATACTGAGCAGAAGTATTCGCTCAGTATCCCTGCTTTTTCACTGTTGCTCTCTGCCCAACTACCTTCCTCTTTATTCAGCCTCCGTATCCCTGCCTTAGTCTTTCTTTGCTCCTAATGTACCTATAAAAGGTTTTATCCCCCTTCTTAACCGAATTGGCTATCTCTTCCTCAGTTTGGGCTTTTGCTATTTTGACTGCCTTCCCGGCTTCCTTCTGCTTTAACTGGTACATTCTCTGTCCTGCTCCTTCTGTGTTTCCTTATACTTCCTAAATGCTGTCTTTTTCTCCCTAACCTTCCGCACCACTTCTTTTGAGAACCATAGTGTTTTTTTCTTTTGTTTTGTTCATTTACTTCACACAAAGGCTTGTTGCCTCTGTGATGGTGGTTTTAATGTTTCCCCATTGTTGCTCCACCCCACCCTCTTGCCTGTTTGCTAGTGCTTTTCTGAGGCACTCTTCCACTGTGACAAAATCAGCCCTTCTAAAGTTCAGTACCTTCACTTTTGTATGGCTTGACTCTACAGCTAAGGTTATCATGAACCACACTGTTTGATGGTCACTTGTTCCCAGATAGCTACACCCCCCTTCAAGACTGGAGATCCTCTCCGCTCCCATTTGAGAGCACCAGGTCTAAGATTGCTCCCTCCCGAGTGGGTTCCAAAACTAGCTGTCTGAGGCATGTCCCTGTAGGGCATCGAGAATGGCCCTGCTTTTGGATGGCTACAGCAAAGGTGCTCCAGTTAACCAGACTTGTCAGAGCATCACATCAATTGTGGGAAAGCTCATGGAGACAGCCCTAAAGGAGAGTCTGATGACCTTCTTGGAGGTCAGTGGTATCCAGGATGGTCATCAGCATGGGTTTGTCTCTGGCAGATTCTGCCAGACAAATCTAATTGAGTATTATAACTGGGTGACCAGGAAACTGGACAAGGGCCATGCGATGGATGTCCTGTACCTGGACTTCAGCAAAACTTTTGATTCTGTGCTGCATGGGAGGCTGGGGGGCTGGAATACGATACTCACCATTGTGACATGTTTAGAGAGTTGGATTGCCATACATTAGAAGACAGGAATCGAGTAGTCTGGTAACGTTTTGTGCATAAATATCTGGTAAAACATCCAGTTCATTATATCACAATTACATTATTAGGCAATCTAAGAAAGAACAAAAATCCACTAGAACTGTATCAGAAAATAAGGTTGCACCAATATTAGCTGGAATCAAGTCTGGGGAAAAAGATTACATTTTCAGGCGCCTCAATACTGGAATGTTCTCTATCATATAACATGTGAACTGTGCTCTCTACCACAGAATTTAAATCAAACTTGAAAGCCACTCTGTCCATAGAATGTCATTGCTAATTTATGAATGTGTATTTACGGTTGTGAATTTGTTAGTATTGTATCATTTTATGAGAGATTTTTATTATTTTATATGATGTAACACCTTTTAAAGGACTGTCTTGTAAACAGAGCTAACATCCTTATGACATGACATGTCAAGATGTATTTACATTTTGTGCTTCTATATAAAAAACATTTTTCATTTATTTCATTCATAGAGGTGGGAACAAAGATAGTAAATTGGACGCCAGCTGGCTGATTGGAAGGCAGCAGAGGTGGTGGTGGGGGGCTGTCATCTCCAAAGGAAGTGACGAGCGGGGTGCTTCAGGGATTGGTGCTGGGACCAGTGCTGTTTGGGATAATCATAGCTGATATCTCACAGGGGGTCCAGAGTAGGATCAGTCTCTTTGCAGATGATATGAAGATGGGAGCTGTGGTAGATGACATTGAAGGCTGGAGGGGGCTGCAGGAGGACCTGAACAAACAACAGGAGTGGTCAGTAACTTGGCAGCTGGGGTTTAGTGCCAAGAAGTGTAAGTTACTACATTTCAGAGCTAGGAACCAGGGGAGGCGCTATCAGCTGGGAGGGATACATCTAGAAAGTAGTATAGAAGAAAAGGATCTGGGGTGATTATAATAGGCAGTATGAACAACTTTGCTCAATGCAGGAAGGTGGTGGCGAAAGCCAATAGGATGCTAATGCATATAGCTAGGGGAATCTCCTCCAGGAATAGGGAGGTGATACTTCCCTTGTACAGGACTCTCGTCAGGCCTTACCTGGAGTACTGCGTGCAGCACTGGCACCCGTTCATGAAGAAAGCATCAAGTTGTTGGAGGGGATGTAGCGTAGGGCAACAAAGATGATTCAAGGATTTGAGGGGAAGTCCTTTGAGGAGAGAGTAGCAGAGCTGAACATGTACTCCCTGAGGAAAGCATAGATAGGAGGAATATGATCGAAACATTTAAATACCTCTGGGATAAATAAGGTTAACACAGAAGGGATTTTCAAGCTTAGAAGAGGGAGGGATATGAGAGGGCATCAGTTGAGGTTGGAGGGTAGAAGATTCAGGAGGGAACTCGGGAGAGATTTCTTCACAGAAAGGGTGTTGGACATGTGAAATGCTTTGCCTGAAGGGGTGATGTCCTGTGGAATTGTGGGTGGCTCCAGGACACCATGCATGGGTGCCATGCATGCGTGGAGTCCTGGTTTCACTTTTCAAATAATAATTATGTCAAAAATAGTCCTCAGTTTTATAAAACATTCACAAAGTAGAAGTCAGCATATGCGTCCGTATTAAGCACTTATTTTATTTTTTAACCCTCCAGAATCAGCTACTTTTTTCATGCATGAATCTGTGTCATTTACTGCCCTCTGACTGTTGGGGATGCGCAGTGAGGAGCGGACCACTGAATTTCATTTTTTGCGAATATAGATGTTAGAAAAGTGCCTTTTGCACTTTTAGCAGAATCAGAAGAAATGAGTGAAGCTGTGTTAAACAGGTACAGAGATGCAGTGACATTAGAAACTGATGAAAAAGCTGACAGTATCCCTTTAAGGCCCAATAAGGAAAGGGAAGTTTTAGCACAAATTGATATTGTTTCATGTAGTTGATTTCTGCAAATAAAGCATTGTGCAATCATCTCTGTCTTTATGCTGCCAGCCACAACTGTCATAGAGCCAGGAGAAGATTTATTAAAATTATTTACGATTCTGTTTTTTTCTTTAATGAAACAATTCATCTGTGAATGAAAACTGTCTCTGTCTTCTGTTTCTTGGAACAATTGTTGCCACATTGAAAACATTTGTTTCATTAAAATAATACATTCTGGATTAAGTGATTTGTGTGCATGTTACTAAATATGAAAAAGTCTGTTTTTTTATTAAGCATTTTTGGAATGAAAATTGATTTGGCATGGTTCATCTTTAGCAGTATGTTAGAATAATTTGATGGGAATAAAGGTTAGTAATCTCTTGTATACCCCGTCTCTGATGGAACATGCCTGATATTTTTGCTTGTGACACTGGAATGTTTGCTTAGAGTGCCAGAAACTGGTTCTAACACCAGGTCTTCCTACTGAAAATCTGAAATTTTTCCTGTATATATATATATTTGCGTGTGTGTGTGTGTGTGTGTGTGTGTACATATACAGTATGTGAGTAGGTGGATGACCATGAAAGGGTTGTATAAGACCCTGTCCCATTTGTTATACAGAGAGAGTTAAAAGCAAGGATCTATTTTTCTGTCCTCTCCTTTTCTGTTGCTTGTCTGTCTCATCCCTTCTGATGCACAATCAAATTGTCCTTGTGGGACCTTGAATTGGGCACTCTGATGGTCCCACAACCCCCCAATAATCTCTGTTCCTTGCCTTGCTCTTTCTATTTCTTCCTTCCTTCCTTTGC
Source organism: Neoceratodus forsteri (assembly GCA_016271365.2). NCBI lineage: Eukaryota > Metazoa > Chordata > Ceratodontiformes > Ceratodontidae > Neoceratodus > Neoceratodus forsteri. Next base: position 1,191,790,143 of record CM028130.1, on the reverse strand, counting down.
TCCATGTGGTTAAAAAAAAGATATGTGAATCTTTATGTGAAAATGAGAACCCTTGTTTTGCAAATGTGTATAGTTAATCGACCGTACCCACGTTTCATTACCAAGTGCCCATGATAATATAAAAATTGATGGAAAAGCTGATTATAATTGATTATAATGGAGCACGCCCCCGCCTCTCACTGGCATCTCATCATCACATTAGTGAGTGGGCATCACTTATAACGGGAAGTCTGTGGGACCCGGTTTCATGAGTTTTATGAAGGATATACAGTAGTTTTTTCTTACTGAATAATATTTTCACATCTGCACAATTTTGACTCTGTGATGGTAAGACACCTATATTTCAGGTGCAGGGGTTTTCATGGGAATCTCTTTAACCATGAGGTGCATTTTGACCTTCCACAAGCTTGTTTGCAGAGCTGTCAGCAGGAAAACCACCTCTGGCCAAAATGTCTTAATTGGCTTAATAGGAAATCCAGAACAAACAGTTTGTGGTCATAGGAAAGATGTTGGCATAGTTTGGTACATTGTGAAATGGGTTGTATCGTAATAAGCTCAGGATGCAGAAGTTAATTGCTAGGTAAAGACATTATATATAAAGAGAGCAATCTTTTGCTTGTTTTGGGGGGGGGGGGCATTGAAATTTGTAATTAGAGATACCCTCAGATGAAGGACTTTGTTTTTGTTTAAACTGCCTGTATGAGCTATCCTGCACAATTTATATTTTATTGTTCTTGATAATAATAAAACACTACTTGCGAATTTTATGACTTCTCCTGGTATGCCTATGCTTCCTGACCTATTCCTCAACAACAGTGACAGTAAGGGCAAATGTGAACCACTGCAATGCAGTTTGTAAGCAGCGGTGTGAGATGAATTATGTTGGAGTGGAGGCAGTCTGTTTCCTATGTTAAGCTCATGTACAGACATTATAGCTAAACAATGTTACCTTTTTTATAAAAGTTTTTATTTACTTACTAAAGAACTAAAAAGTTTAGCATTGCGTGCTTCTTTCCAGCAGTCACCTTCAAGCTTCCTTTGTTGCCGTGGAGAAATTCATTTAGAAAAACATTTGGCCACCCTTTGAGCAGCTGGTTTTCATGAATATGCAGCTGTGGAAGCCTTGGGGAAAGGATAGGCTAAATCTGAATTGCTGGTCACTAACCAGTTCTGGCTGGATTGAACCCTGAACCATACACAGGCATACTGTTCGGATGGTTGCAGGAGGGGATACGGCTTTAAATGCTGAATCCCTCTTTGGTTTTCCAAAATGTTAAGGGCCTTTTTGAGATGTTTAAAAAAAATTTCACACTGTGCCAGAGTGACAAAACTCCCCCTCCCAATCTATACTGTGTTTCTGAGTCATCCATGATAAATGCATGTTTCACACAGACTCTAATTAATAAGCAATAATAGCTGGATACAGATCATGTGTTTAGCAACACAGACACCATATTTAGTTTTCTGAGGCATCATTTGTTTGCTGCTTTCTGTCATTACTGTATAGAGAATAATGTGTCGCCAGCTATACACGACAAAGCAGTGTGTCGATTGAGTGGTGAGATTACCTCATAAACCTCAAGAGGTCACTGATGCTTCTCACCCCAAGATGGAAACGTCAGCCTTTGTTGTGTATGGTTGCCCATACATTACTTTGTATAGTATACGTTTGTTTAAATTTACCTTTTTTCTTAATCTGTTGCACTATGACCAAATAAACAGAAAAGTACTGTGACACCAACAGCATTCTATGGAACTCCATACACAACAACACTGAACTATATACAGTATATAGAATAGTATATGGGTGACTATGCACAACAGGGTTGTTTCTGTTGAGGGGATGGATGACGCCATCACAGCCCCAAGACAGAAACATAGCCTTAGTTGTGTATGTTCATCCATACACTACTTTGTGTAATATATAGTTGAAAAAATGGAAGAGCCTGAGTATTTGCAGATCATAGAGACCTGCAGACAGTGCCATGAGCATCTTACATTGGTAGTCGGTGTCTTAGTTGCTCCGCTGCCTCTGGTGTCTGAAAAGCACTGCTCTCAAGTCTCCATTGTCTGAGTGTGAATAACAGCCACGTTATTTTAAACAAACAAAAAAAATAATGTGTGTGATATATATATATATATATATATATATATTTTTTATTTTTATTGTAGAGATCAGATTTACAACCTTGAGTCAAAGACTAGTTTACAAAGGTACCTACATCAAAAAGGGGGGGGAGACAACAAAAGTGTGAGGTTAGGACAGGGAAATGACGAAACAGGTTAGATACATAAAAAATATACACTTGGAGAGAGCAGACAGCGAGGCTGCGCTGGATTAAACTTGTGGAAGGTACTAACATTGGTAAGAACAACAAGAGACTCAATTTGACAGCAAGTCACAAGTTAATAGGTACTAACATTGGTAAAACAATAATAGATACATTATTCATAATTGAGCATGTCCAAGCTAATATGTAGATATATAAGACCGTGGGCGAGGGCTTGAAAAGGTTAGTAGGGACCGCATAGAGGCAGTAGGGACCAGCGTGGGCAGCTACAAGCATTTACAACATCGGCTGTCTATAATATGCTGGCGAAGGGCAATTTTGAAGCGGCCAATACCAGGGATCTTGGAGATAGTTTCAGGAAGGAGTTAAACCAGGACGGGCTTGGTGATGGAAAGATCTTTGGTAGCGGGAGTGTCCTCGCCTGGGAACGTTGAAGGTGCATGCGCGGGCGCATCGGTTGGCAGGGACCCAGCAGCCTGCTGCAAAGGTCCAGAGACCCCAGGAGGGCAGAGACCTGACAAGGATTTTTGGCCAGTAGGCAGGTTTGATAAATCAGTCTTTCCTCAAGAGTGAGTATTTTGTGGCGGATATAGCAAACAGGTGTGGGTTCTGCTGTGGGCACGGTAAGGAGCCTACATGCTTTATTGATAGAGGTCTGGACTTTGGATAAGGCAGAGGCATCAGCAGCAGCGTGAGACAGGGAGACCGTGATCGGCCAGTGATAATACCGATGAGGTGATGGCTAGTTTTAAAGCGGGTTCAGGAGACAGTCTTTGTGGGGTAGAGAAGACCGATCCTGGAGTTCATTGCAGATGACAGAGCTTTAAGGTGGGTGTGGAAAGTAAGGCCGAGTCAAAGGTGATGCCCAGGTACTTATAGGATGTAACCTGCTCCAGAGGGAGGGCGTGCTGGTGGTGATGTGGAGGGGAAGTCTCTGGCATTGTTTTGCCGATGAGAAAATAGCATGGACTTAGTTTTCTTTAGGTTCAGGACTAGGCGGTGATTATTGAACCACTTTTAGGTTTGGAGGAAGCGCTTGCAGCATGCTTTGAGTGGGAGTGGGTCAGGGTGTGATGCAAGGATAACAGCGTCATCAGCATAGAGTAATATTTTACTGGAACAGGAGCTGGGGAGGTGTTCAGGGATAGGCTGAAAAGGGTCGGGCCAGGATGGAGCCTTGGGGACACCCGAGTATACCGGAAGGTAGGAGGAGAGGGTCCCATTTAGTTTGACTCTTTGGGACCTGTTGTGTAGGTAGCTCAGAACCACTTCAGGGGCCGGCTCAGACCTAGTGTACTGAGGGAGTTTAGTAGCAGGGTGGCACACCGTGTCGAGGCCTTGGACAGGTCTATAAAGACCGCCCCTGCAAGATGACCTTTGTCTAGTGCTGAGTGAATGTGGTGGGAGAATTCCAGAAGGGCAGTGGATGTGCTATGGCCAGGCGAAACCTGTGTTAGGTTCGGACAAAGGAGGTTGTAGTTAGTAAGATATTCGAGAGCTGAGTGTTTACTATTTTTCTAAGGCTTTGGATGGGGGGAAGGATGGAGATGGGCCTGTAGTTATTAGGCAGAGTGCGGTCCCCGACTTATGGATGGGGTTACTTTGCATGCTTCCAGGCCTTAGGGAATGGCCGAGGCATAGGGATTTGTTAATGATAAGCGCCAGCCGGGTGAGCATGACATCCAGCACGAGGCTAAGCATCCTGGAGTCGAGAGGGTCATTGGTAGGGTTCTGAGAGGCGAGGGCCTTTATTAAGAAAGTTTGGCATCGTGGGGTGAGATCATTCGGAAGTGGAATTCGGCCTGGGAATGGGAGCGTGGGAGCCGCTGGCAACTGGTCAGAAAAATGGGCCGGGAGGACGGCGCTTAAGTCAGTGAAAGTTTTATTAAGGCAGTTAGCAATACAGGTGGGGTCAGTCGAGACAGTCCCATTTATGACAATCTGGGATGGAGGGGGGGAGCGGGTCTTACCATTTAAATCTTTAATGTTGTCCCAGAAAGCTCTGGACGAGCCCCAGGTGGATGTCAACGTAGCCTGGTAGAATTTGGCTTTAGCTTGCTTGATTGTCCAGGAGCATTGATTGCGGGCTGCCCTGTAGGCTTGCCTGTCAGCAACCCTGCCGGAGTCATTAGCTAAGTGCCAGAGGTTATCTCTCTTTTTTAGTTGTTGGATCAGCGCAGGAGTGATCCATGCGGCAGTCCGTTTTTTTTATCCTACGAGTGTTGAGGGGTGCATACAGATCACAGGCGTGGTTGAAGGCTGTGGAGAGGTAGGTAAGGGCAAAATTAACGTCAGGAGCACTGGCCAATGGGGACCAGTCGATTTGGGCGAGGTGACGTTTGAGGTTGGCGAGACCTCCGGGGAGAAACCGGCGGCGAGGGGTCCTGCTGTAACCAGGGCTGAGGGTGGGGGAGGACCAGAAGCAGATGACTGGGGAGTGGTCACTGAGTGAGTCCGCAAGGACATCAACGGAGACGACTTTATGAGGTCGGTTAGAGAGGATGACGTCCAGGAGGGAGCTAGTTCCTGTTACTTTGTTAAGTCTAGTGGGCTGAGTGACCAGTTGGGACAGGTCAAGGGCTGCAAGCTCATTCTTCAGATTATCTGCTGAGGGGCTGAGCCAATTTGAATTTAAGTCACCCATAATTAACTGTTCAGCTTTCAGGGGTAAGGTAGCCAGGTAGTCAAGGAGAGAGGAGGCTGCAGAGTCTTTGTTAGTCCCCGGGGGTAGATAAGCCGCAGTTAGATAGAGTGGACCGCGTCCAGGGCAGGGGGTGATTTTTAAGGTAATGGCTTGTGCCCCATGGTTAAGCTCGGGGGTGGGGAGGGCAAGCCCGAGGATCGAGTTGCGCAAGTAGATAGCACACCCCCCTCCACGCCGGCCCATCCTATCGGCCCTGAAAATGGTAAAACCAGGAAGGGAGATGGCAGAGTCAGGCATGAGGGAGGAGAGCCAGGTTTCGCAAGCATGAGAATATCCGGGAGTGTTGGGTGACCCAACATTGGAGGGGCTGCAGTTTTCTTAGGGAGACTGCATATGTTAATAAAGCGATTGAAAGCCTTTGCCATCCAGTGGGCAGAGGCGTGGCAGGGATATAGTCATTAAGAGCCTGATAGCTACCAATGTAGCTAACTCTCGCAGACACCTGCTCGCTAAACAGCACCACCATTTTCTGCTTCATTTTTGTTTGAAGGCTGTGGATTTAACCAATGGGTTGGTAGAATAAGGCTGAAAAGTCGTTATGGTAGCATTGTGATGTTAGAACAATACCATAACAACTTTTCATGACCTTGAACTGTACCATAATAATAAGAGTCTGTGTATGGAAATCCATACCGAGTAGGGGTAACTATATGCTTTTGTGATCTACAATATTGAGCTGACCAGCATGCAAATGCATGCTGTATATTAGAGTTCCATAAAGGTTTTCCTCCATGCTTATCACTGCACTGAGGTATACAATTGTGAGGGCAACAGATACGGTCATTTATTGCACTCATTCATCTGGTTTGTATTTATTTACATGTTAGGACAACCTTGTTTAGGTGAAGCACCTATGTTCTGAGAGGGTTGGGGCAAAGAACAACAGCAGGTTATTACAGTCTTGTACAGTTACAATCTTCAGGTAGCGGTATTTGTTAGTCATGATATCGTTTTTTTCCAACAATAATGTTTTGCTGGCAAAAATATCAAGATATCTATGTGTCTTTTCATTTTCTGTCATTCCTGGACAAAGATGCAGGATTATGAAGTTTTTAAATGTTACCACTTTCCTGCTATGCCCTCCATGAAAAAATCAGGTATCTTGGTACGATGCTGTACTGTTTGCCATCAGACACATTTGATAACACCATCCTCATACATCCATATTATGAATCTAGCACATGTATTCATCTTGTAAACTCAACAGAAAAGATTTTTAAAACTTGTGAATGTTGTCCTCGTTATTGTGAGTCATTAATTACAAAATTAGAGACAAAATATATTTTAAAAATATGTAAAAAAAATAAAAAATAAAAAATGACATTTTTTGCTGACAAATATTGTTGCTTTAAATTAAAGCTACCAACCATCCTGATTTTCCCAGGACAGTCCCTATTTTAGGCAGCATGTCCCAGTGTCCCCACAAGTTTTCCAAAACATCACTTTTGTCCTGGTTTTTGCTTACTTGTCCTGTTTTTGTCCTTTTTTTTTTTTTGCTGACTGCTGATATGTGAGTGACATTTATTTCAGCACCATCATTGCTCGAGCTGGAGAGCAATTTGCAGCCTTCTGCCCCTGCACCTACATTGCGCTGTGAATGTGAAAATGCTTGGATAGTCAGATTGCATGCAGGTCAGTGGGAGCACTGTAAAACATGATCTCACTTCAAGGGGGAGCTCTTGCAGCAGGTAATAACATTAGGACTAAGGCTGCCAGGCATTAGAACCCCATGGAAAAAAACTTCTAGCTAGCAGGCTGTGGTGGGAGACCACCCCCAATGTCAGCTTCTCCCTGATATCAGACATGATATAAAGGAGCGGTCCTCGGCACCACCTCAGTTCTTTTCCGCCCGTTGACCTGCTAACATTGGATCCAAGGACACCATCATTGCAGTCGACTTCCATTTTCTTGCGCTCCAGAGCTTACTTGTTGTTAATTTTTGTCATTGTTTTCAAGAAAGTGCATGTCTTCATTAACCTCTCAGTAGTGAAAGTCAAAGTGCGATGTGGGAAATGGAGCCCAGCGAGGGATGGACAGTCTACCTGCCTGATCTGCCCAGGCCCAGACCACTGTCCTGACAAATGCCTGCACTGCCAGAAGTTTAATAGTAAAACTTGCATCCACCGCCTCAAAATGCTCCAAGGCCTACATACTGGGCAGCAAGTGGTGGCATGCAGAAGACCAGTCGGGGCGTAGTTCATCCTCCTCCCTCAGCCAGAGAGTCCCCCCAAGGAAAAAGATCAGGAGGGAAACACCATCACTGGGAGAAGGAGAGAGCCAGGTCAGAGTCGCCCAAAGTCCCTTCACAGGACTTCTGCTTCCTCCACCTCTAGTGGGAGATCGGAGTCAGTTCCCCAGGTACCACAGCAGTTTGAGGGTTACTCAGAAGAAGGCCACCGCCTCATCACACTAAAAAGGTAGGAGTCTTCATCCCAGCGCGCTCATCCACCCAAGTTCTCTTGGCCCAGTGACCCCACAAATCCTTGCATGGGTCAACCAAGAGGGACAGGTGTCTGCTTTGGGCAAACCCTCAGGATCCGTTGCCCGTATGCATTCTGGTTCATCTGAGAGGCATTAAAAGTCAGACGATTCCACCAGATGCCAGGAGGTCATTGGGTACTGGATGCCTCCTGCACCTGAGGAGAGGGTGACGTCAGCCTCCGAAGGAATGCAAACTACCGGCCTCTCTGAATCTGCGCTGGAGATAGAGCAGGTGCTGCCAACCAAAGAGCAGTCATCGGCCCTAGAGGACCAGCCGCAGCCCCAGCCACCAAGGCCAGAGAAGACAAAACTACAGGGGCTGAGGATGCCCAGCCGCCTCCTAAGGATCAAACAATGGAAAAAGGAGGGAGAAAAAGGGCCAGATGCCAGACTACAAGGGGCTTGGCTCACGGACAAAACCTCATCAGGACTGGTGCCAGACACCTATAGACAAGGTGCACCAGGACTAGACATCGGCACCTAAAGGACCACAGGGTTTGACGATTGCCCTTCCAGCATACCAAACCCAATGTACCTACCCCAGTTGTTCCTGTAGCTGAGGTGGGAGCGGTCTTCAATGCCTGGTAGAACACCATAAAAGGGAATTTACTCCCAAAACCCAGGGACCCATCCCTGGTCCAGCCACCACCCAGGGATCAATCACCAATGCGACCTCCGCTGCTGACAGAACATCCCCTGCCTGATGAGGACGATAGGCAGATGCCTGGTTCAGGCGGCAGAAAGAGACACCCATCATCCGTCCTGTCCACTAGTGGACGCCTGCCATTGACCTCAAGAGAGGACGCTGGAGACTCCTACTCTGAGGATGAATTGCCTATTCCATCACCAGATCCAAGAAGAAACTCACCAAGGTTACCTCTGGATGACCAGTCCTTGGACATAATGAGGCATATCCAAACTCTCTACCAGTGGGACACCGAAGAGCTGGACCCCGAGCGGCGCCATCTGGCAAAATGTCTTGGAGCTTCTGACCCTAAACCCTTGGTCATTTCCACCATTGGTAGAGCCCTTCCAAGATGTCACCAGATTGACATGGAAGCACCTGGCTACCAGACTGCAGTACCAAGAAAAGCAGACAGTATCTACAAAATGCCAAAAGCGGAGCCTTTCTTAGGCGAGCACCCAAAAGCCGATTCCATGGTACTGACTACTGCACATGGCAGGGCACAACAACCAAGACACATGAGCACCCAGCCACCAGACCCAGAGTCCAAAAAGCTGGACCAGATGGGCCATAAGGTGTATACTCATCAGCTACCTGCACGGTCAGGTTGTTAAATTTTCTCGCCCACATGGTCACATACCAGAAGTCACTGTGGGCAAAAGCCATGGACCTGGCTAAGGCTCACCCAGACTCTGAGGGTAAGGCAGAACTTCTCACTGTCATACAATTGGTAATGGATGTAGATAAGCATGTGCTAAGGAGCTCTTATGACTCTACAGACATGGCAGCAAGGGCAGCAGCCACAAGTATATCTGCATGAGGAGGCATGGCTGAGCGTTTCAGGTTTCCTCCAGGATTTACAAGATGCCATCTTAGATGCTCCCTTTTGGGGACACATCCTGTTTGGCCAGGAGACTGAGAAACTTAAAACTGGAATGCAAGACTGTGGCAATGTGGTATCTGAGGTCCACCGTAGGTATAGGTCAGAACTGCAGGCCACCCAGCACTGTCCTTTTCGAAAGAACCAGGGACAGCAGGGAAGATGCCAGCCACAGCACAAGGGAGGCTTTAAAAGGAGAGGCCCCCCTGTTCCTTCAGGTGCCCAAGGTGCCCAGACCTCCCCAGCCCACCCCCTCCACAACAGCATGACTCCCTACCGATCCCCCATCATCTGGAGGAAGTGCAGGGGGAGGCGGTAAGAGGGAGATTCTCCCTTTACCAATCTGGATGGTCCAATATCACGTCAGATCGATGGGTCCTCCAGATAGTAGAGAGAGGATACTCCCTGGAATTTACCCAAATCCCACTGGACAATCCACCAGTCCCCTCCCACTGCTCATCCTCACACGCAGCTCTCCTGCGGGCAGAACTACAGGCCTTGCTAGACAAAGGAGCCATCCAGGAGGTACCCTATGCTCAAAGCGGTAAGGGATTTTACTCTCATTTCTTCCTAGTCCCAAAGAAGATGGGAGAGCTCCGTCCCATTCTGCATCTGAGTTAGCTGAACACCTTCATCGAATACAAAAGGTTCAGAATGGTGACCTTAGCGAGCTTGTTGCCCATACTCCATCATGGAGACTGGCTCTACTCCCTGGACATGCAGGATGCTTATGTGCATATAAAGATCCTGCTGTCCCACAGGAAGTACCTTTGCTTCACCTTCCAAGGAGGGCACTATCTGTTCATGGTGCTTGCATTTGGTCTGTCATCAGCACCAAGGGTTTTCACGAAATGCCTGGCAGTGTTGGCGGCAGCCCAAAGGAGAGGGGTCACTTTGTCTACCACTGACTGGACAATTGGTTTCTCACAGCTTCATCAAAAGACCAGTTGAACAGGACAATGGAGGAGATGTTCAGTCTATTCTGGACTTTGGGCATTACTTTAAATCTGTCCGAGTTACACCTGTGGCCTGCTCAAAGGCTACAGTACATAGGAGCAGTCCTGGACACCATCCAAGGGAATGCCTTTCTTCCCACAGACTGGGCAACCAGGCTAAGGGAGATCCCTCACAGGGTGATAGGCTTGGACCTGGTCCCAGCGAGGGTGATTCTGCAGCTTCAAGGTCACATGGCCACTGCAATAGCCACAGTTCCCCTCGCACGTTTGAATATGAGGATCCTACAATGGCACCTCAAAGTACAGTCGGACCAAGGCACGGACGAGCTTGAGGAGCCCATCCAGATCTTTGGCGCAGTCTGGAAGTCCCTAAATTGGTGGATCACCCCAGTTCATTTGGAAAAAGGGGTTCCCTTCTAGCGCGCAGCCCATAGCAGATCCTGACTACGAATGCCTTGGGACTGGGATGGGAGCACATCTTGCTTCTCATCAGACTAGGGGTTCTTGGAATTCAACAGAATGGTCCCTCCACATAAACATCTTGGAGATGAGAGCGATGCTGTTTTTCAAATTTTCCAAGGTGCTCCTTCCTGGGCCACTTCTGGTCCAGTCGGACAATACTCCAGAAGTCTTCCATCTCAACAAGCAAGGGGGGCATGCACTCTTACCCCCTATCTAGAGAGGCAGTGAGGGTATGGACTTGGGCAGTGGATCACAGCCTTGATCTAACGGCAATCCATGTTCCAGGGATCTACAACATACTCACAGACAGCCTAAGTCACTCTCGGTCTTAGAGCCATGAATGGGAACTGCAGCAAGAAGTCACAGACAACCTCTGAAGGGTGGGAAGATGACCAATGCTGACCGCTCTGCATCCCCACACATGCCAAACTGCCCTATTTCTGCTCGCTAGATCCAGGGCCTGGTGTTTTTGGTGAGACGATGGTCCCTTTCTTGGACAAGGAGGTCTCTATATGCCTTCCTCCCTTCAGCCTGCTTCAGAGGATCCTGCTCAAGTTGCAGGCAGAGGGTGCCAGAATGATCCTCATCGTGCTCTTCTGGCCTCAACAGATTTTGTTCCCACTGTTACAACAGCTGGCATCAGAACCACCGGTTCAGTTGCCCTGTCCACTCACTTGCTCTCCCAGGAGCAAGGGACGTTGGTCCATCCGGCCCTCCAGTCCCTGCATCTACATGCATGGCTCCTGCTCACTTAGCTAGGGATAGGTTTGGAATATCCCTAAGTGTGGCAGAGGTGCTCTTGGCAGCAAGGAAACCCACTACCAGGGCAACATATGCCATGAAGTGGAAGAGTTTCTGCTTGTGGGTGTTCCCCCATTCTCTAGATCCTCTCAGTTGTCCAGTGGAATCTGTGCTGGAGTATCTTCTCCATCTTTCGGATTTGGGCCTTAGCTACTCGTCCATTAAGGTGCACCTCTAAGTATTGTCGGCTTATCACGCACCACTGAATGGAAAGACACAGTTGGACCGATGCAAGACCTTCCTAAGAGGCATCTTGCACACTAAACCCCACAAGAGATCCTGTGCCATCTTGGGACCTCCTGTTTGTTTTTGAGAAGCTCACCTTGCCTCCCTTTGAACCAGGTGCAAGTTGTGAGCTACGCCTTCTCTCTTGAAAGATGCTATTACTTCAGCTCAAAGGATTTGTGAGCTGCAGACTGTCATGTGTAAAAGAGCCTTATCTTATTTTTCACAGGGACAGGATAGTCTTGGATACCAACCCCAAGTTTCCTCCGAAGGTAGTGTCTGAGTTCATGCTGAACCAGGACATCCAATTACCAGCTTACTGCCCAGAGTACTCCAATAGGGAGGAGGCCTTGTTACACACTCTGGATGTACATAGAATCCTTCATTACTATTTGGCCAGGACCAGTTCCTCCAGAAAGACAGACCAGTTGTTTGTCCTGCTTGCCCACAGAAAGATTGGGGCACCCATGATGAAGCAGACACTAAGTGACTTGTGAATTGTATCACGTTCTGTTATCAGCAGCACAGCAAACCCTTACCGGGACCAGTTAAGGGTCACTCCACCAGAGGGATAGTGACATCCTTCGCTTCTCTTAGGAATGTTTCTTCAGCGGACCTCTGTGCGGCTGCTACTTGGAGTTCAGTGCACACTCGTTAGGCACTACAGTCTGGACGTTGCTTCCAGAAGAAGAGCAGGATTTACACCTAGTGGTCCTTCAGTGACTCCTGTCGAGTTACCTATATTCTGACATTGTTGTCCTCACCCTTCTGCCCTGGGTCTCTTCTTGGGCACTGCTTGGGGCTCAGTCCCAATGGTATTACCTGCAGCAAGAGCTCCCCCTCGAAGTGAGATAGTACAGTTACATAAGAACTTACCGTAACAATAGATCTTCAAGTGGAGCTCTTGTAGCAGGTTGCTTTCCCACCCACCTGCCCCCAGGGACTAATATTACAATTTTCTCTTTGGGAATAGAAGATTCTCCTCAGTTCTCCATCTGTTTTTCAGTCGGATCTCCAGCAGCAGAACTGAGGTGGTGCCGGGGGAATGCCCCCTTCATACCACATCTGATGTCGGGGTGGAGCCGACGTCGAGGGCTGTCCCCCGCCACAGAGTGCTAGCTGGAAGTTTTTTATGTGGGGTCCTAATGCCTGTTGGCCTTAGTCCTAATGGTATTACCTGCTGCAAGAACTCCTGTCAAGATCAACTGTTATGGCAAGTTCTAACTGTACTTTTCTTCCTGTGATATTAGACTGGGTAGTGGTGTGAGCAAGTGCATGCAGCCATCTGCCTGCCAGTATCTGAGAGGGACTCCAGACAGGGAAGAGACCAGCAGCAGTGAACTGAGGTAATTAAACCTGATCAGATGTAGGGGAGTGTGTGACAACAATCTGGTGTGGTGGTGGAGTCACTGAAGTGAATTTTGCTCAGCAAAGGAGGTGAGGGATTGGACTGTCAGGAGGAGCAGTGTATGCAGTTTGAATGTCTGAACACAATTTAAAGTAAGTTTGCTTCTGATTAATTTTCTGTATGTCACAATTCAGAACTTGTTGCAGCAGAATGATGTATTGTTTTAATCTGGATGTTTGCTGCGGGTGTTACTGTGGAACGGTGTGGCCAGAGCAAGCGGCAAAATGTAATTAATTGTGTGCAGCTCTCTCTCTGTGGTGGCACCCGAGCGAGTGAATGACACGGGAGGGGGAGGTCTCAATCAGGATGGATCCTGTCCCCATTTTAGGCTTCGGAAAGTTGGTAGCTTTAGCTTTAAATATAAAGTACTATTTAGACAACACCAGTGGAGATAAAAATGGTAAGATAACAAGTGATAGTTTTGCAGCAAACCTCGAGATTCCATGACATATTTTTGTTAGTGTTTTAATAACTGATATTGAGAGGTTAGTTTCATCACAGTGCAGTATTGACCAGAGAGCAACTTTCACTGTGCTGATCACATTACAATTTGAGTCCGACCAATGCATATCCCTGATACATATTAAATATGTTGTCAATCCATATATGTAACAGTTGTTGTTATTATTGTATGATGTAGATAAGAGTTGAGAGAGAAGTAGTTCATGCTAGCTATAGGAGCATCTACAGTACTGGAGGTTAGGTGTATGCCCAGCTAAAGCAGGGTTCTTCATCCCTTCTCCCAGGAAAAGTGTCTGCACAGACACCACTACATTGCTGCCCTGTGGCCCTCAATCCCTATCCTGGACTCAGGGAGGAACCTGGGGCACCAGCATGCTATAGCAGTCAACACCTGTCAGCATCATGGAGCCAGCTAATACCATATTTTTATGTATGTTATTAATGTTTTGTTTCATTCTGTGAATCCCTATAGTTACCTTCAGATGTGAATACAACAAAAGATACTTGAGAGGAGGTGCAAAACACACAATAGCATATTTATTTATTTATTCAGTTTTTGTTGACTGGGTAAGTGCACTAGACAAATCCTGCCTATTTTCAGGTACGACCCAGGGGAGGGGGATACAGATGAATGCCAACTGACCTTGAATCAGATTAAGCTGTTGGTGGTATTTTTAGTGAATGAGGGAAATTTGGCCAGGATATCGGGGAAATTCCCCTACTCTTTTCGATAAGTGCCATGGGATCTTTAACATCCACCTGAACTACCACCAATCCAGGCAGATGGGACCTCGGTTTAACGTCTCATCTGAAAGCGGCACCTCAGAAGTGCAGCACCTCTCATGCTGCACTACAGTGTCAGTACTGGATATTAACCCAAGTGCCAGATGTGGGAACTGAACCCACAGCCCTCTGATCTCCCGGCCTCAGAGGTGAGTGTGCTACCTACTGAGCCACTGACACTGAGTTATAGTAGATCGCCACATGCCCTGGTGTATTGTGAGGCATGAGGCCACAGGCTTAGTGCCTTCAACCCCTGGAGTGTGTTATTGCTCTTATAAAATGGCTTTTTGTCTTGTTTTTTAAATATGTTTAGTAATTCAAATAATCATGATTAAATATGCAAAAGAAGTAAAAATATATATAAAACATTGCTCAAGTACTCCCTTAGCCTCAGGGAACTCCATTGTATTTGCATTTGCTTTAGGGTTTGTCCAAATGAGGCTGTCATACTCCTAGTTCGGTTAGTTTTGCATGCTTTGCTGGTAGTCCCCCCGACACACAGACACAATCTCTACAACGAAGCATTGCATTTTTGTGTTATATTTGTGAACCTGTCTGAATTATTTAGAAGAGCAGGACAGCAATCACAAATGAAAGTGAAAGCATGGTCACCATTTGCATCTCTCATCAGTCGCCACTCTCATCTTTCAGGAATTGCCGCACTGGAATATCAAAGGGGAATACAAAGAAAAGGAAAGTACTAAAGCACTCTGTGACTGTTAGTTAGGAAAAAGGTGAGAAAAAATGGAGTTAGGTGTTCCTTGAACGCAATTTATTTACACCATGCTGCCATTAACGAGGGAAAACATGGCTGCCAGAAGTTTTTAGAGAGGGTCAGCTGCGTGGGTGTATGTTAAGAGGCTAATGCCAGTTGACTGCAGTGTGCAGCATCATTTCATGGCCACGTGACTGGTCTCAGCTAATTAGGTTGCTGGATTTCATGTTGCCATTTTATAAATATTCTTATTTCTTTAATCATGGGCAGTGAGCTGTATAAAAAGCCCTGGCACCTTGAACCGCACCGTTCTTCACAAGGGAATGTGGGGCATGGAAAGCAGATGAAATCATTTTATAATGACCCATATCACTCTAATATTGCATTAACTTGGGGAAATCCCAATGGAGTGGCAATATGTTTCCGTGTTCTTACATTGCAGAAACCATTCTGATCCCTGCAGAGCTTTTTCTTTTTTTTTTTTAACTCAGCTTTACTGCATATTCCGTAGCTAGGTACTGGGTCAATACTGTGCATATAAGACAGTGCGGTATTAACTGCGCCGTGTAGAGCGTGACTCACTTTACAGCAACGGAAAAACAGCAGTAGGGAATTACTGTTACTCTGTCGCCTTCTAGCATCCCCGGAATTTGTTATATAAAGTCCGAGGTGGGGTGTTGGGTTAAAGTTCCCCTACAAAAAACAAATGGAAGCCCATTGTTTTAAAGGGTGTACACTATTCTGTGGTTGTCGTGTTTTACCTGACGATATTTCAGTACATGCCCTTATGGTTGCGGCATTAATTATAGTTTTGGTTTGTGGTGATATGACCCTGTGCCCCATAGCTAAACACCATTACAAATATACCATCCTGTATAAGGAGACAATACCTCCCCTTCCAGTGACGGTTATCATACAGTTTCATGTTATGATTGGCTAAAAGCTTGAATCAGGCCTATCGCTTCTTCGGTATACACATAAAGTGCACGATTGATGATGCTGATGCGCAGTTTAACTATAACAAAACTGCATAAACTTAGCCTAATAGAGACATAATTATTCTAACAAATCACGTAACTGTTTTCAAAGTCTGCGTAATCTGGGTATTTAGATATTCCATATTGCTTATGTGTCTCTGGCACAAGGTGCCATATTTCTGGTGGAGGTGATATGTCTCTGTGTTGTTCACCAACCTTCTCTTGTAGTGCTGGCTTCTGCATCAACACCATGATTCCTCAGCTCGACTCACAACTCACGCTGCTTTTTCAAGATTAGTCTTGGTGAGACAGTTATTTCCTCCATCTTATTCACCCTCTCTTTCCAGAACCCTAGTGTAGGGATAGTCTTCTGCAGCCACTTTGCACGATTCCCCAAAGGTCCTATTCTCTGCTGTTTCAATTGAATTTAATGTTAAAATTGCCTTAAAGGGCTTCTCAAGTTGTGGACGATGGGTAAATTAACTACCCTAGTTAATGTATCTGCTGAATGTAAAACTGAACGCCAGGTCTGTCTGACCTAAGATTACTTGACTGTTGTTTTTTTTTTCTATCCATATTATGCAATGCTTCTTTGCTATTGTAGCTACAAGAACTTGTTGTAACCACTGTAACACCTTGTACTCCTTACCTCTGTACTGTTGACGTTGAGCCTTTGCAAAGGAGTCTATGACTCAAAGGTTGTAATTCTGATTATGTATAAATAAATGAATTCCTTTCAGAGCTGCAATACATAATATCCTTAAGTGGTTGTGCTGCTTTAGGTTTCCCACTTCCCTTTTTTGGGTTCCCAAGACCAAATTTGTAAACTTGAAGGGGACAGAAAGATCCCAGAGCCTTGTTAGTACCTCCTGGATCCATCTCCAGTACTGTTCTATACTGGGAGATGCCCATAAGATGTGGAAATAGGTTCCTACCACTCCACATCTCCTCCAGCATGTTTGAGGTTCCCATTTCAAAGTGTTGCATGATAGCGAGGGTGTGGAAAAATCATAAGATGCATTTCCACCTAAATTCATGCTAGCACGGTGAGGCCGTATACGCTCTTCTTTTTTCCCATACCCATTCTTCCTCCTAGATAGTGGACCCTTACTTTTCTCCCATTAGGACTTTATTGCATTGGGCACTGGGTGTCTGTCTCCCATAAGGGTTCTGTGGGCCCTGGAAACTGTGCCTCCTGTTCCCACCAGCATGGCTGCCCAGTAGAAGACATTTTGTGAGGGTGTGGGTTTTCTGTCCACCTTGTGAAGGAGGTTCTCAGAGGTGAGATACTGTAGTGTCTCACCTGGCGGTATATAAGGAAATCCTCCCATGGCAGTCCATGTTTTTCTTGCAGCTCTCTGAAAGAGATGCAAGCTTTATTTTGTACTAATGCTGCAAACTGTGTTAAGAGACTGCCTGTTCCATCTATGGTAGCTAGGGTCAGTCTTTGGCAGGAGGAAGTCGGGTCACCAATTATAATGGTAAGGAGCCTGCCTCATTAGAGGTTTTTGTTATTGCATGTGATTCTGTTAACATTCTTAAGGATTGACAAGTGCATGGATTAGTTGTTTCCACCAAATCTTTGTGGAGATGGTGGCGCGAGGCAGAGCGAACAAGGGTACTGGTAGTGCATAACTCACCTCAGTGCCCAGCAAACCTGTATTACCTCTCTGCTTAACCCAGGAGACTGCTGGAGCTATTTGAGTTGCAGTGTAATATAGTCTGAGGTCAGGAGTCTCTTATTAATTCTGTGTCTGCCCCTTGCCCATAAGAAATTACATGTTAATTTCTGCAGACATGTCCAGAAATTGACTGGAATTTTGTCAGGGAGGGCCTCGAACAGAAATAAGAACCTAGGAGGAATGTTCATTTTTAAAGTGGCCACTTGTCCTACAAGGGAGGAAGTGAAGTAACGCCAGCCTAGTGAAATCAGCTTTTGACCCCCCCCAAATAGTTTGTCATAATTGAGTGTAAATAGGGAGGCTGTATTTGGGAAAATCCTGACCCAAAGTATTTTAGGGTATTATTCATAGCTCACTTAAAGGGAAAGGAGTCTCTAATAGCATTAAGGCAAGGCCCCCCACCCTGATCTTGTTGGCCTATGATTTATTTAGGTGTATCTTGTACCTAGGAACTTCCCTGTATGGTTGGAGCTCGTCCAGGAGAGGGATGGAGGTCTCAGGGACTTGATAAAAAAGAGGGAATCATTTGCATAAAGTGAGATCTTGTGGGATCTGGTTCCTACCCTAATTCCTTTTGTTTGTTGATTCCCTGACTGTTATTGTCAGGGGCTTGATGCATGTGGCAAATAGGTAGGGGAGAGGGCAACCCTGTCTTGTGCCTCTTGTGTGCCTTTCATCAGATGGAAGTGTTGTGATTGTGTTCCATTCACCCTTACAGCTGCCTGTGGGGCTGTGTAAAGGGTTTGGAGACTGGATTGGAAAGTGGGGGCTACTCCCATTTCCTTCAGCGTCTTGAGTAATAATTTCCAGCCCCCCCCAGTCGAATGTTTTTTCTGTGTCCATAAAGATAGCAAGTGCCAATTTGGGGGAATTTGCACTGCCATGAAATAAGATTAAGCAAGCGTATGATATTATCATGGATCAGCGTGCCATTAATAAATTCAGTTTGGGCCGGATGGACTATTGAACCCACACAGCGCTGGAGCCTATTTGCCAGAATAGTAGCAAAAGAAGGTGGCTGTGAGCCCAGCTGGAGTGGGTGCTTTCAGGGTGGCCAGCCCTAGTACCGCAAAAACAGCAAGACGGAAAGCACGCCAAGTGAACAGGTCACAACACAATGTAATTCAAATCAGTTCATCTGTGTAACTGAACAGAAGCAAAGAAGTAGCGCCACTTCTTTTGCTTCTGTTTGGTCACACAGTAATGAGCTGATTTGAATTACATTATGTTGTGACCTGTTCACTTGGAGTGCTTTCCATCTCATTTGCCAGAATAGATGTAAATATTTTCTGTACACATTCAGAAGTAATATGGGTTGATAGTACCCACATAATGAGGTTTTTTCACTGGTTTCAGAAAGATGGAAATGTGAACGAGCATATTAGGGGGGCTCACTCTCCTGTGCTGCTGCACACACTCTGTGAAGGTGCAGTCCTAATTTACCTTGAAAGGTTTTGTAAAATTCAGGTACAAGCCCATCTGGCCTGGGGGATTTTCTCAATTTTATATCGCTCATTGTAGTTTGGATTTTTGCTAGTGTGATAGGTTTGTCCAGTTCATCTCATGCTTCTTGAGAGAGCTTACGGAGCTGTACCCTGTCAAAGAAGGAATTTAATTGGTAGAGTCTTAATCTAATTCCGTGATTCAGACAAGGGATTTACTTTCAGTTCTCCGCAGAAAAAATGAAAACACTGCAGAAAAGTAGCATTGGAGAACCATTAATCCCTCCCTTGGTGAGTCTGGAACTGTTTAGCCCCCGGGGTTAGTAGCAGGAAATCTGGTTGAATATATTATTGAGGAGAATCAAAAAGAAAGTCCCAGCAGGGTGAGATTATTTCAGGTTCCAGCTTGACAGCACAGCAGCAGGCTTGGCCCTGCTTTCTAGTTTTCATTGAATCTGTTACATTTTCAGTGTGTGAGAGGTGTTCTCAGACCATCGGATGGATGCCAGAGAAAGCGTCTCCAGTCTCATGTGAACATGCTAGACACAGATTATTTTTCTGTGTGGAAGGGGACACACAAAATCCTACATCCAGTCACTCTGTACAGGACCCCAAATGTGCAGTTTGCCACTTCTGAGTTTCCAGCACTGTGTGCGCCAGGCAAAGGCCTCACATTCTTCGTGGGGCAGTTCCCAGATGGAAGAAGTGCCAGCTGGATATTGTGCTGCCGAGCTGCTGTGGACGGCTCTGGAATCTGGCTTGTATTGTTAGGGGGCCGGCTGTGCCGAAGCTCCCTGTGGGGGTGATGTAGGCCTACTGCCAGAGGGAAGCATTCTACACAGATGGTAGCATGATCCATTTTATGGATATGGGGAAGTGAAGGGCAAGGCAAAAATTTAAATACAATTTTAAAACTGTAATTTGTGTTCTCTTTGTTTTGCTTTCTCAATTGATAGTGACAAAGATCTTCCACGGAATGGTCTCTTGCAGTAAATCATACTTCTGGGAGTTCTCATAGGTGGCGCCCAGCATGGAAGTTTCTTCCAACAGTCTCACACCAGAGACCACCCACATGACCTCACTTCCTGGGCTGTGTGTATAAAGTGGGTGGTCCCTGGTAATCTATATTCATTTTCCGCCGGCTTCAGCTCTGACAGCAACTCTTCTAACAGCAGTCTATGACAGGGATTGAACCCATAGCCTGGGGTGCCTGGGCTTCACACAGCACCATATTCCTGTACTCAATAAGAGTGCTACAATGGATGTTTCGTCATACACACAGGGTACTCAATCAAAGGGCTCAAAAAACTCAGAGTACTCTTCGAGAAATAAAACAGGGAAGGAAACACCTTCACTCAAAGTCCTGCCTGACCACCTTTCAACAGTCATACCTCCGAAACATGGATCATCAAGAAGACATTCATTGTTGACAGGCAATACACCTCCATCGATGGCAGGCATTTCTTCATCAGAAGAGCACAGAGGTACAACCTCTCACAGAAAGGAATGTTCCTCATTGACGGGTCATCATTCCTCAACTCCCCCGTCAATGAGGCCACATACACCATCGACGACAGAGGTCCTGCTACCTTCCCCATCAACGGGGCATACTCCCCTCTCAACGAGAGGGCTCTACAAGCCATCCTCATCAATGAGAACACTTCCTCAGTCGATGGAGCACACTCTGCATGCTTCATTGTCGACAGGGCTGCCTCCCCCATCGATGGGACATACTCCCTATGCTCCATTGTCGATGAGATGCCTACCACCATCGATGGAAGCGTGCACTCACCTTCTCACTGTCGAAGACAGCATTTCCATCGTCGACGGAGTGCATCCCACCGTCGGTGGAACATGCACTATCTTCCTCTTCGGCAACGGAGTGTATTCCACCGTCGACAGAGCATGCTTTTACTTACCCTTCATCTATAAGACACAGAACATCATCAATGAGGCATGCTTCTCTTCCTCTTCCATCGACGAAGCTGATGCCACTGTTGATGGAGCAGCCCCTGCATCGTAGAACAGCACCTTTACCTGCATATAATACAACTGTGGAGGAGCCTTATAAAAAGTCTACCATGAAAAGCAATGGATACTGTCAGAAACATGTATCAAAAGATACTTATGGGGCTGCATTAACACAAAATAAAGAATTATATACCACGGAACGCAGGGGCAAAGCAACCTCATTTGCACTCGTGCATGGTACCCACACACCAGTCAGTGGTGAACAAAGATGCCAAAAAAGCACTGGATCACTCTAACGGGAGGCACAAATTGATCCCCTGTCACCACGTACACTGGACTCAGAACCAGCTTACATGGCAATTCCATCCTCACAAGTTCCAAGTATTGAAGAAATAGTAAATAGAGTGTTGGAATATATGGGTTTTGACCATACACACACTTCGAGACAGAACTCTCAATCTCAAACTATGTCTCCGCCTCCATCAAAACAGGCACGTGCAGAGCTAGATCGCTCACCAGTCCTGCCTCCTTCAGAAGAATATTTTTCAGATTATCATACAACTTTGGAACATCATGCAAATTGTGATGATTCTCCTAATATAAGAGGGTATGAGTCCCCTTATGATGTACCATCTTACTGGGACGAAGGGCTGTTACAACCACTAAAGGTCATTTCTCCACCGGATGACCCCTCATTCCTCGAAATGATGTTACAAATACAAAAAACAATGGGGTTTACCACAAAGGAGCAGGATAGATTGAGTAAAGATATGGCAGAATATCTGGGTCTTCTGGAAGAACCTACCCAGGCAGTCCCTCCTTTTATACCAACATTCAGAAATGCGATTACTGAAGCATGGTGTCAACCCACAGTGGCACAGGAGTTACCTAGAAAAGCGCACAAGCTGTATCAGGCTCCTCTTGATTATCAATATTTAACAAATACACCCACTGTGGATTCTGTGGTTAGTGCAGCTGCTCACAACCGCACTGGCAAGGCTAAACATACAAGTACAGTACCTCCCGAGAGAGAGACTCTAAACATTTTGATTTTATGGGTAAGAAAGTGTTTGCTCTAAACACACTAAATATCAGAATACTTAATTATATGGGACATATGCTGAATTACCAGCGTACAGTGAGCACCTCTGCTGGGGACATTAGAAACAGACTACCTGCATCCCCTGAAAAAGAGCAACTCACATCAATAATAAATACCTTCACTTCCCTTTCTCGACATTTATTAAGATCGGGATACAATATTGCTGATGCTTCAGCTAGAGCCTCTGCATTCGGTATTCTTATACACCGTCAGGCATGGCTCCAACTCTCCGGGCTAGCACCTGATATTCAACGAAAAGTGGCTAATGCCTCCTTTTCAGGCGACCATCATTTTGGCCCCGGGGCTCAAATGATACTGGATAACCTGCAAGCCTCAGGCAGACAACTAAAGGCAGTACAATACATGTACTACAAAC
This sequence comes from Neoceratodus forsteri, assembly GCA_016271365.2. Taxonomy (NCBI): domain Eukaryota; kingdom Metazoa; phylum Chordata; order Ceratodontiformes; family Ceratodontidae; genus Neoceratodus; species Neoceratodus forsteri. Next base: position 1,191,767,740 of record CM028130.1, on the reverse strand, counting down.
CACGCCTTCAGTATTATTATTCATATAAAACTAGATCTGATACTCAATGAAAAACCTTTAAGGGCAGAAAACAAGTGACAAGGAACACAACAAAGTCAACCCGTGGCCGCCCATCCGGTCGGGCCGGGGCTTCTTCCTCTCATTAAAGACTTCAGACTTCGCCCCAGTCTCCTCTTCTAGGCTTCGGAGACCTCTTGTGGCTTCAACTAAAGATCAGACTGAGGCCTTTTCCAAAAGGCTCTATACATCTAGCCACTTTTTCTGAGGTATCACTGTTACAGACCATCATGCCCATTCCATCGGGATGCTTCCCAGACTCCATGTCTCTCCCACGAACAGGTCCACCTACTACTACTCACATACTGAAACACAATCAGTATATCCTGGTATGGATTATATTATTCTTTCTACATTCTACTGCTAGAAGCAGCTTTCACTTGATTATGAACAGAGATCACATGACTAAGGGTGAGATTATAAGTATTAAAAACTCTGCATGTCTTTTTACTTGACCCAGGTTGCTTGGTCAAAAAAAATATATATATATATACATGTAAGGATTAAGCCACGAGAAAGGCTGGGTCTACTGTGGAATTAATTGGGTTGGCCCACGATGCCGAAGGCCGAGTGGGTCCAACCAACCAACCATGGATTAATTCCACTGTAGACCCATTCTTTTGAGTGGCTTAATCTGCTTGTAACATGGCTAGCAATTTACTAGGTTACTTTTCATTATTCTTATTGGACGACAATGTTATGAATAGCTAACTGCTGTCTGAATACCACTTTTATGTCTCACTACTGTCTGTAAGCTTCTGTACAGTTCAAAACATGTGCGTGCACGTTCAACATTCGCCTTCTATTCATATGCTGATGTGCTTTTTTGTACCTATACAGGACTTGGGTAAAATATGCAGCCTGGACATTCACATTGCTCGATGTACACGATTTTCTTTCTATCTGTCTTTTTCTCTTCCTTTCAGCTCCATTCTCTAACATTTCTCGTGTTCTTTGCTGCTGCACTCTGGGTATTTCTCCACATTTGCATGCTGTGATACAGAGTGCGCTACAGCTATGCCATGTGGGCACCTGTCATCCACCTCACACTATTTCAGTGATTACAGGCACCTCCTACTACACATCTTTACATTACTGCACTCCTTCTCTTCTGATGACTGTTCTACTCACACAGACTGCTCTCTCTGCCATTACTTCTGGTAACATTTCTTTTCTGCTCTGCGCTCCTCTGCTTCTATTTACATGTTTGTGTTCCTCTACCTTTCTGCAAGTTCTCTGCCGTGGGTTGCTTGCTTGCCACTAGGAGACGACAGAAAACCGCATTTCCTGTGCTGCACTGTGTAGATGGTGCTCACTCCTGACCAACGCTGTTCAGCACCAGCAGCATAAAAACGTGGTCTGATTATATTTACGCGCCCCCACTCGAAACCATTATCTACTGTGGTATTAGACCATGGTTTCTGCTGTACCACATGGTGTGTTTGCACCTATCTGAGTGCTTCATTTTGTTTTCCTTTTATGCCATGTTACAAATGTGTTTACGTAATCTCAAGAATGAGATCCACTGCCTTATGATTTCAATTATATCGTTCATTATTTTAGCTTCTGTTTTTCCAAACAGTACACATAATGGACTCACTATACAAACATTTCAGATTTATGCCTAACAAGGTTGCAGGCCCTGACATACTTGGGACCCCCCTTGTAAGTAAATAATACTAATACAAGATGGATATGTCAACATTACTTTACATATCCCTTAAACCGAATGCAAGATTGATTATAGCTGATTCTAAGAATCACTGACTTCCTTTATGTCACAGATACATTGTTTCATTTCACAACATTATCTGCTACTTACGTATCCTGTTCTGTGCCAAATGGATGCATTTTATAATGCCTTTTGACAGATATGGCAAGAAAAAAAAATTCTTAACTTGCTGCATTGTAGCACTTCTAAAGAATAACATTGTATTATTTGAGCTACTGTTACAACTCAGGACACAGTAGCCTTTGGCAGAGGCTGTCTTTTCAGTGCAGATCACTGATATCAAAACTATTCACTCCATGATGTGGTGGAATTCCTTCTGATTTATTGATGTATTTGACATGTCTCACCCTGATCGGGCTGCCATCCTCTTAACACACTTGATAAACACTTAATAGCAGGTCTGGCTTATATTTTAGCCATAACCCTATACTGAGTAAGATAACAGAACACTTACAGATAGAATACAAAATTCTTCTATATGCTGATATGTTTACTTGCAGCATTTATCGGTCCTATGACTACATTATCTCTGTGGCAGAATGCCATATTTGGCCACCCCACTGCTACATAACTGCTTGGGAATCTCCCGGATGTAATGACTTACTGCAAGAGACCATTCCGTGAAAGATTGTTAGTTACGCAAAGATTTTTGTCGGAATAGTAGATCTTCTAGGAATGTCTCTTGCAGTAGCTTCCTCCTCCAACCCCTGCCGCTCTGCAGCAGGAAAATGATACAGGGTTGGGGGAGGCTTTAGTACTGTCAGCTCGGCCCTTGCTTTCAGAGCTGGAAACCAGCAGGGAACGGAGATTACCAGGGACCACCAACTTTTATAAACACAGCCCAGGAAGTGAGATCATGTGGGTGGTCTCTGGTGTGGAGACTGTTGGAAGAAACTTCCGTGCTGGAGCGCCACCTATCAGGAACTCCTAGAAGTAATGACTTACTGCAAGAGACATTCCTAGAAGATCTACTGTTACGACAAAAATCTTTGCATAACTAACTTTTCTGGTTGTTCGACCACTGTCATTAATACAATAAATGATGCAGTTTTTGTTTGATACAGCATCTTTCATACAAACATATCCCAAACTGCTTCTCACTGGAGTATGCAGCAGTTAAAAACAGAATAAGATTTATGTAGATCTAATTGATGAGTAAGTGACAAACGAGAACAGAGAATGGAAATCTTGGCCTCATTAAGCAGATGAAAGACCAGTAATGGAACAAATAGTGAAACGGGGTGATTGAGTGAATCAGTGAAATCCTGCAGCATTAGTTTTTGATAAATGTAGTAAACTTGTAATTTGAAGTCGGAAGGGACTCTAGGTCTGTCATGTCCATTATATACTCTCCCCTTCCCAAGCAAGGATGGAATAAGTATGCTATGCAAACATGTATCAGTTTATAGGGATTCCCTTCCCACACTACTACCCAAGGTACCTGATGATGCCCTTGAAAAGCACAACTTGGTCCAGGCCCACATTGAAGGCCTGCACTGTCTTCAGATATCCACTGCCTGCATTGGCAAGCTGTTCAATAGGTTCCCAACCCTCACCATCTAGCAGGCACAGTGCCTCCTAACATTGCCCTGTATTTATCACCCTTGAGCTTCAGGGCGTGTCCCTGCATCCTATTACAGGACACCAGATTAGACATCTCTTTAACAGTTCAGTTTTGTCGATACACTTGAGTATGCAAAAAAATGAGATCATATCACCTCGCAACCTCATTTTCAACAGGATGGTGAAACAGGTCAGCTAATATTTCATAAATGTTCTGTATTTTCCCCTGTTTATTATTGAGGACATTTACATGAAGGCTGGATCATTCTCCCTCAGACTAATGTCTTTTGCTTTAACCAACAATGAAGTTACAGTGCTCTGTTTGTGACATCACAGTGTGTTGCTGTTATGATGTCACAAATGGAGGATTGTGACTTAATCAGATGTTAATGCAGGGGCAAGGGAGAAAGCTTCTGTGTTCATATACCCTAGCTTACACATGGCTTTTAAATCCCATCTAAAGTCTTATTTGCTGTAACAGTTAAACTGTAAAACATTTTTAGTTACCTAAATCTGCTATCAATTCATATTTATTATTATTCTGTGATGGTCTGTTATTTGTATGTTGTATCTATATGTTGAACATTGTACCATCTTTAGCTGCTATTATTGTGGCTCTGGGTAATTTCTGAAAAAGGGCCTTTGCTCAGTGCACTTACCCAGTGAACAAAGTAAATAAATAAAATATACGTATTCTCCATAATAATGATTGAGGTGAGACAAGTGTTGGAAATGAATAGAAATATAAGCTGAATTGTATTTGATTGGTATATTTTTTTAAATGTTCCTGTATACTAGAAAATTGCTTTAATTATTAGGAAACCGTGTGGTTCAAAACTTAGTTCAAGTTATGTTCAGAATTTGTTGCTTTGAAGAAATTCACAGTCTGTGGCACAGTGATGAACTGCAGCTTACAGCTCTAGGGACCTGGGTTCAGGAACGAATCCTATGTGTTGGTGGACTTTCGGGTTTGGGGGGACCTGGATTGAGCATCCCAGAGGACACACTCCTCTTCCAGGCAGGGTTACTGCCTCCGTTGCACTGCTGCCACCTGGGTGACCACAGGTGGATGCACAGTGAAAGGCAGAGTGGGAGGTTGGACATCAGCTGGGGTTGTGGCTGGAACACCGTTGTGCATGTTTCCCCAGGGCCATTTAGCTCCTTGCATGCTTACATCTAAGGGGCAATAGAAAAACCAAGGAAAAGGCCATAGCACTGTAGATGACTGACCCTTGTACATTTGGGCCCCTCGCTAATGACTGCAGTTCTTCCTAATGAAAACACAGAGACTGGGGGTACATCCCTTCCTATTGTCATCCCCACCTGGGGGTACAGCCAAAGTCAGATGGAGGAGGCTAGCCACCGATAGTAGCACTGGAGCTGGATGAGCCATGGGTGCTCCTGAAGGGAAGCTGTGCTGGAGAACAGCAAGGGGCATAAATTGAAAGGTGAAGAGAATTTCCAACATTTTATTGGGGCTTTCGGGCTGTATAGCCCCTTACCTCACTGCAGCATAAGTTGTTTGAGCCATAAAAGGAATTTTAATTGAGCTGTGGATTTCACATATACCACAGATTGCTTGATCACTTAAAAAATGTTTTGAAACTGAGCCCCAGAGACTTCTTTCTGAGTGCGGGGTTGTGGCCAGCAGACCGGGAAGTGGAAGGGATCAGCTGGCCATCAGGCTCGGCCCAATTTATGATTCTTTCCCTTCTGTAGAGGACTAAAGAAAACAATTTCTTTTAAGGCTCAAATGACTTACTCTGCAATGAGGTAACAGGCTATAAAGCCCAACCCCACATCTTTGAAATTTCCTTTAAAAAAAAAAAATGCCTTTAAAGTCAGCCAGCAGTTGTGATTGTTCTGCCACTCAGTTCTTATCAGATGTAGTAAATATTTTGTATGAGCCCAAGCAGCAAGAACAAAAGTCGTTAAGTGGTGTAACCTTAGTACAGCAGGTTTGATTGGTTTCTTTTACTGCCTGACAAACATTCCTGATGAACCAAAACAAATGTTATCTAAGCACTATTATAAGATTGTGGAATTTATGGGAGTCCTTGACACATAAAGTTCCTACAGAGATGTGACATCAGTAGCTCACGTCTGGAATGAGAATATGTTTATCTGTAGATGACGACTCACATTATGACACATGGATCGTCACAGTTCACCCGAAGGAGATAGTACGGAGGGGGGTACCACATGTACTTCAGCTCCTGGAATAAACACATTTCAAGTTATATTTAGAATCTGTAAGATAAGGGATTGTATTTCAGAGATTCCAGTGTTTTTTGAGAGGATACTACAGACACATAAGTTCAGTAAGAACCTAAAAAGACTATTTTTGTTGCTGCCAAAAGCTGTAAATCTACATGTCATGTAATAGTTTTAGAGATCCCTCAAGGCTGTATTTTGATTCCCATTCATTTTACAGTCTATCTGTTGCCATCATTTTAGATGTAGCCTGTTTTTTTTTAAACCATAGAAGTGTTTATCCACTGAGCCAGACACGGGGCTGCTGTATTAGATTTGGCTTGTGGCATACCTAACTGTCCCAGTCCTCTGCGCCTTACTGAAGTCTCCTCCCCCATGGTGAGTGAGGCGAACTTGGTTGGGACAAAGGACAACCTTGTCCCTGTGGAAGTCCAGGTAAGGAGACTCCACCGAGAGCAACTGAGCTCACTGATCCTCTGCTGGATGGGATGGCCACCAAGAAGGTGGTCTTCCATGACAGAGTGCGACATCTCACACCTGTGCCTTGGTTACAGAATGGCTTGCCCATGAGCATTGCCAACACAAGTAACAGGTCCCAAGGTGGTGGTGGTTCATGCCAGAGGAGAAATGTGGTCAAGGACCTTATGGAGTGCCTGACCACCTTCTCCTGCACCGTCGTCAGCATACCAGCCCACATCCGTGTGCAGAGATAGCTGCCAGGTACACACTGAGGGTCATCGACCGAAGTCCCAACTAAGCGAGGGACCACAGGTAGTCGAGGATGCTAGCCACAGGACTGGGGGGGGCAAGCCCCTTGCCCTGGCACTAAATGGAGAATCTCTTCCATTTGAAGGCATAGCACTGAGGAGTCCACTCCTTCAGAGAGGCCTCCACCACATGGAGGACTTCATCAGAGAGAAACTCAGAGCCTGGAACACTAGCCGCTCACGAACCAGGCTGTCAGGTGCAGGAACTGACGGTCAGGGTGGATGACCTTCCCACGAGAGCAGGTCCGGATGAAGTTTGCAGACACCTCAGAGGCCTGCTGCTGAGGCTGAGGAGATTACAGTACCGAAATTAGCGCAGCCAGTTCGAAGCCACCAGGATCATCCATGCCTTGTCCCTCCAAGCTTTCATCAGGACCTTGTGGATCAGAGGAAAGGGAGGGAAGGCATAAAAGAGGCCCGGAGTCCAGGGCCTTGTGAAGACATCCCCCTGCAGCATTCCCCCTGAGGGGTGGGCACAAACAGCCTCAGCTTGGCCTCCGGGAGGCAAACAGGTCCACCTAAGGGTGCCCCACTGGGAAAAAAGACTATCCACTACCTCCTGATGAAGGGACCACATGTGAGATGCCTCTCGACACACACAGCTGAGGTGTCCGCCAGCTGATTGGACACTCTGACCACATTAATGGCCAGCAGGTCAGCCTTGAGTCTGAGCACAAGGGTCCAGATGTGGAGAGCCTCCCTGCACAAAGTTAGAGAGTGCATCTCACCCTGCTTGCTGAGGTAGTACATTGTCGTCATGGTGTCCATTTGGACCTGGACGACCTGACCCCAGAAATGAGGAGCGAAGGCTGTCAGGGCCAGGCAAACAGCTTGAAGCTCCAGCAGGACTCCTCGAGGAACCAGAGGCCCTGGACCCTGTGTTCCCCAGGTGGGCACCCCAGCCCATCAGGGAGGCATCAGTCATGAGAGTAACCATTGGCTCTGGGTGGACAAATGGGACTCCTTCCTGTAGATGTTTGGGGACCAGCCTCCAATGGATAGCATCCCACATCTGCTGGGTTACCATGACCAACTAGCTGAGGTGGCCCTGACACTGAGACCAATGAAAGGCTAGTCCACACTGCAGGAAATGATCCGCCAGCTGGTCCAATGGACCACTCTGGTGCAGGAGGCCATGAAGCCCAGGAGTCACAGGAAGTCCCTGACAGGGTGCAACTGCCCAACCTGAATGACTGGGCAAGGAGGAAAGATCCTCTGCCCTGTCCACCCAGGAGCCGGGCTCGGCAAGAGTCGGCTCTGCCCGCGAAGTAAGGATTCACTTGCAAGGGGATGAGTTCCATCTAGGAGTGGCCTGCAATCAGCCGTCGTCCAGGTATGGGTACACCCAGACCTCACGGTGCCTCAGGAAGGCTGCCACCACTGCAATGTGTTTGGTGAAGACCCTTGGGTGGAGGCAAGGCCCAAGGGCGGTCAGGAACTCACAGAGGGTCCCTCCGCGAGAACAGAAGGAACCACCGTGAGATGGATGGACGGGGACATGGAAGAACGCGGCTCTGCAGGTCCAGGGAGCAGAATCATGTTCTATACCAGGAACGGAATGATCTGGTTCAGAGTGACCATTTTGAAGGTGCGCCGACCACAGAAACTTGTTCAAGTTGTGCAGATCCATTACTGGGTGCCAGCCCACTGTCTGTTTGGGAACCAGAAAATATCTGGAGACAAACCCTGGATCGGCTGGTGGGTCCAGGACATGAACCACAACCTCCTTTTAGAGGAGCAGGGTGATGTCCTTAGGCTCTGAGGTGGAGGCAGGGTCAGCAAAAGATGCTGCTGGACCTTGATCGCCAGGCTTCTGGTCCACGGAAGTAACCAACTTAGGCCTGGGATGCCAGGACTGCTGGTGGCCAGCTGGGGTCTGGGGAGGCTTCACTGCAGGGTCCGGCCGTCCGGGTGGGGCCAAAAGGACTTTTTCTCAGGTTTGGAGCCCTTGTCCTTTTGGGCTGAGGTGACAGAGTCCAAGGTGGCGTTGGACTTCTCAGTCGTAGTGAGATGACTATTCACCCGTGACCCAAACAAGTCAGTAACCAGGAAGGGAACATCCACCAACTTGTGCTGGGTATCTGCCATAAAGGTCAAGATCAACAGCCAAGCCCGGTGGCGCATAGCCACAGCCACAGACCTGGCGCAGGAATCACCGAAGTCCATGACTGTATGGAGCTGTTCGGCCACAGCATGGCCCTGGTCCCTGACCTGCTTGACCAACAACTGAAGGTCAACTGGGAGCCAAGGGAGCACCTCGTCCAGGGTGCTCAACAAGGCATGAGTGAAGTAGGCAATCATTAAGGCTGAACTAGCCTGCCTGAGGCTGAGAGATGAGGAGGCATACACTTTCTTGGCCACATTATCCAATTTCTTGATTCCTTGTTGGGAAGTTTGTCAACATCCCCAACATTGCCCATCTGGCAGAACACCGAGTCAGCAACTAAGCCCTCGGTCAAGGGATGCCTAGTGAACCCAGAGAGGAAACTCTACAGGGACTGCATACCCACGGGCCGGACAGAGTTGGGAAGAAGGCTGGATGTTGCCAGAGCTCCAATGCAGGCCAGAGAGTGACCTCAGTCACCGAGAAGTCATCCTGTTCGAGAATCTCAGTGAGGGGATACTTAGCCCATTTCTGGACAGGCTCCAATTGGATCCCTGTAGCCTCAGAGGTGAGTCAGAGCATGGCCCTGAAAAAAGTGGAATCATGGTCCATGGACAAATCCTCTCCTGATTGGAGGAGGAACCCTCTGTTTCTGAGGATTCATTGAAGGCCGGCCAACCCCCCCCCCACCCCCCGTGTCTCTGCTAACTTTGCAGGGCTCATCAGCATGACTGACAGCCACCGAGGAAGCCCAGGAGCAGTCACGGTGTCCTTGGATGGGGATCATTTTCCAGCTGAATCGGGTGGTGGGTTCCACCCAAATGGGTGGAGAAGCCAGTATCAGTTCGGACCAAGGCAGCAACAACCAAGGGAGTGCTGGGAAGGAACCAGAACCAGCTTAGGCCCACCACCCAAAGGAGCTGCTTACCACACAGGCTCCTCTTGGCACTGTCATAACTTGTGACAGGAGCCGGTCTGGTCCTCCCGAAGAAATGGAACAGCAGTGATGCCACTTGCCAGTGCCAAGAGCATGAACACCGATTACAGCGGGGCTACTCAACCTCGAGCTACGGGTCGAGACCTCAACCACTGGACCGGACGGGCAGGAGAGGCGGGTACTGGCGAGGGATGCCTGGGGCCCCCCACATGCTTGGCGTCCTGCGGGTTAGGGCTGATCCGACCCACCCAGGAACTGCAGAGTCAGGACTGGGGTCCTGGAGAGGGAGGTATCTCCCTTGACCTGTGACAGTGGGTCGACAGGGTCGAGAAAAATCTTGACCAGCTGGTCAGCCCGTCTCAGCCGACAGGCCCAATAGGAACACCATGGGGCCAGTGTCCTGGATAGAAACATCGGCCAAAGCTGATTCATCGAGGAATCTTGACAAAGCAGGGGCATGGGAATCCAAGGCCTGAGAGTGTTCATGGTCCCATGACCTGCAATGGGACTTTTAACTTTAGCCTTGGAGTCCTTCCTGGATTTTGACCCACAGGAAGGGCCCTTCCCCAGGGTAGGAAGGGACTGGCATAAGTGCCGGAATGCCCCAGTAAAAGAGGTGCCAAAGCCCAGCAGGACCAGGGCAGACACTGTGGAAGAGCCCACAGCTACCTGGGCAGCAGCTTCCTCAAAAGCCAGTATTTGTTCAGTGGACCCTGCAGCCACTGAGACTACCCTATGGGTGTCCTTGGACTGAACGGGAGGATCCCACTTGTCCGGATGACCCAGTAAAAGTCTAGTGCACTGGACCTCCAGGGTGGAGGGATGCAGAGTGCAGCACAGGCCACAAGCCTGAGAGTTATATTCCTGGCCCAGGCAGTACACGCACATGGTGTGAGGTCCATGTGTAACATTTTCAGTCCCATACGGACAAAGCTTAAACCGGGCACCGACTTGAAGTAGTCAAATCCATGGTGCAAAACACGGTAAACCATTAAGCAGCTTGAAGACCAAAGAAGTTTTCATTTTCAAAACGAAGATAGCACCTACACAAACACAGAGCACTATGGAAGGAACCTGTCTCTTCCAGTGGAAAGGAAGATCTGATGTCACGGGCGTTGTTGAGGAGGATACCACCAGTGTCGGTGGAAGAAGCCAACTTGAAGACTCTCCAGCCTGATTTAAAGGGGAAAGGAATTCTTCCAGAAATGTGGATAGTACACCATATCGACGCCCCTAGAAAAGGACTTTGCCATTGGTGTTCTGTATCTACAATCTTATTCTCTGACATTTCAGGCCAGTACTACTTATCTCCTTCTCAGACACCCACACCCATCCTCTCCCAATTTATATCCGCAACCCTCTACCCAGCCCCTTCTACACACCCCTCATCTTTTTCTTTCTTCAAACCCCCAGATCCACCCTTTATTCTTTTCTTTTTTTGTGGTAACCAGGTAAGGCCCACTAGGCAAGATGCCTGTTTCCAGGGGCAACCCGAGAGTACTGGGTTGGTTAAGTGACTTGCTCAGAGTCACACAGTATACATGTGGAGGTTGTGGGAAACAAACCCAGGTCTGTCGGAGGTACCACACTCATTCACAGCTCGTTGCTCCAACCTCTAGGCTACACTGCCAGCCCCTAAACCCTACCGATCTCTTCTTCCTCATACCCCAATACATCTGCTATGGACTGACAGAATCTATGCACCTTTTGCCACCAAAGTCTCAATGGCTTGTGCATCATCATCATCATCATTCTTTATTTGATATAGCACACATTATCAACTGTGACTCAAGACGCTTTACAGAATTATAAAACATTCAATAAACATCACTGAGATTAACAACAATAAAATTAATAATAGGTCAGCTAACTAATCAGGTAAAAAGGCCTGACTGAATCAAAAAGTTTTCAGGTCTCATTTAAAAATTGCTAGAGACTGACTCTCTCTTACATGACGAGGAAGGGAGTTCCACAGGGTGGGTGCACTGAAGGAAAATGCACAAGTGCCAGATGTCTTAAGGTGAACCCTGGGAATCTCCAGGAAACACTTGTCAATGGAGCGGAGGGGTCGGACTGAATGGTGGGGGCACACAAGGTCTTTCAGGTAACCGGGTCCCTGACCATGAAGGGCCTTGTAGGTCAGCAAACCAACCATGAAGGTGATCCGCCACGTGACTGGCAGCCAGTGCAGACAGCGCAGCACAGGTGTAATATGACATGATCTCAGAAGACCAGTCAACAACCTGGCCGTTGCATTCTGCACTAGCTGCAGGCGGCAAAGATCAACCCATGGAAGGACCCTCTCAGCAGCAGGGGAATCCTGGAGGGTGGCTTCATCCAGCATGGAGATAAAGGAACAAAACTTGTGCAAGATCTGCAATTTCAGAGCAAGGGGCTGGGATCATGGGCCCCATATATGGTTCCATGCCCCCTCTGAGTACCATGGGAGGAGCAGGAATGCTCTGCCATATGCGACTCTTGTCCCTCCAAGCTAACAAGAGGCAGTGGCTTAGTTGCTGTAAGCCCTCCCCAGACACTGTGTGTCTCCTGGAGATGGCCCACGCCCTGCAACGTCAGCTGAGATGCAGCTTAACAGACATAATACCTAGGCCTCATGCATCATGAGCAAATATGCTCCCCATTACGCCTGCTGAAGTGGGTCAAGTTAAAATTGGAGCATCTGGTGCCATTAAGGATCAGCTGATGATGAATTTGCATGCAGTGAACATGCTCAAATCTTGTGTTTTGGACTCCAGCAAAGCAGGTCTGAAGGAACTCAGTTTCCCTTTGGCACTCTGACATCATGATGCATCACTTTCTACAGGACGCACAAACCTCGGGTGTCCTAATGTCCAAGTTTTTGATAAGCCACATGACCTCCAGCAGCTGTCAACGATGCTGGAGATCGAGAACTCCTCATGCTGCATACTATCAGAGCCTTTTCTGCTCTGTCTCAAAGGGGAAGGACCTGGCTGAAAAGGTCCAGAGGTGAATGACCAAAGTGGCTGAGTGCTTGGAGAATGTGAGCTCCAGTAGGAGGGCCAACTGACAGAAACAGGGTTATTTTCATTGGAACAGACTTGGGAGACCTGATTACAGTATTCAAATAGCATTTCTGAAAGGGGCAACAACATCAGATCAAACACAGCTTCTCAAAATATCCAAGAATCAGAGAACAAGAGACATACCATGTCACTGATAGGAAGAACATTCAAGGAAACTATCACGCAGAACTACCTCACCGAACAAGTGGTGGGTATGTGGAACAGAATCTTCCGATAATGCAACTACAGTATCTTTAAAGAGCTGCTGACGCTGCATGGAAAACTTTGGAAAATCTAATATTTAGGTGCAAATCAGCTATATTTCATGTATATTCAATACATCTCCACTCCCCATTATTTATTACTGAAGAAATTTCCATGTACACAGGAACTTAAGCTCCTAAGGGTCCTTCTGGCTTAAGCAATACTCCATACTCCTCACTTAAACTCAAAATTCTCTGCGGTGACATCATAATTTACTGCCATTAGAATAACTGTGATGTCACAGAGTACTGTGACATCAGGTGAGAAGTAAACCATAGTGACTGACGAACTGTCAAGGAACAAAGATCCTGTTTTCACGCATAAGACCCAAGTAATAATGGGAAGTAGAAATACAGAGCAAATGTGAAATGTAAGCTGAACTATGTCCAGATATCATCTTTTAAGTTCTTCTTGAAGCATCAGCTGGTCTTGATACTTAGATTTGACAGGTACTGTACTTGGGAAGATGGACAGTTCCACTGAGCTGCTAGGAAACACCTGACAGACTAATGGTCTTTCTTTCCTAAAACTGTATGTTTGTATATCTCTGGTCATTGCTAACATATTTCTAGCTTTAGACATTTGTACAAGATTATTTTTAGTAAAATGTAATTACAAAGCTAAAACTGCACACCATCTTGGTTAACAGCCAAAGCCTGAGAATTTCGTAACACACCATTTCCCCAGCCTCCTGGAATCAGGCCTTGTGACTCAGTCTGAGCTGCAGGATGTCACCCCTGTAGTCCCTGTGTGTGTCAACATATTTACGGCAGGAAGTGTTCTGAATCATGGTCTCTTATTTTTATCCAGCAGCAAGTTGTGCATACAGGCTATCTTAGCTGAAGTCTGCTTTTCCAAAAAAAACAAGAATCAGTGAGAAATTTACAAAACTGTATGATGTCTTTCTTATTAAGTGGAATCATCGATACGGCCAGAATAAAGCAACATTTCATTAAAAGAGCTACTGATGCCTCAGGAAAAAAAGTAAAGGTTTCTGACTAGTAAATACAGGTTACTCACCTGTAACAGGAGTTCTAGGAATGGTACATGTTGTTCATCCACACTTTCTGGCAGGTATCCTTGCCGCTTTAACTCTTGCCGGAAGGTCTTCAAGCTGGCTCCTCCCACCCACCTGGGTGATAAAACTCTCGGCTCCGCCCCATGACGCCAGATCTGGCCCGCTGGAGGCTCAGGTTATGCGTCAAGCTGGGAGGTCGGTAGGGAATGTAGGGATGAACAACATATACCATTCCTAGAACTCCTGTTACAGGAGAGTAACCTGTATTTCTAGGGACATGGATATGTTGTTCATCCACACTTTCTGGCAGACTCTAGCAGTTCTCCGGGAGGAGGGAGGCAAGACGTTCACCCGATACTTACTTGGGAAAGAGAGACTGAAGAAGCCCCAAAACCAGCATCCCGGTGTGACTCGAGGATCGATGTGGTAGTGGGCACAAAGGTATGTGCCGACTTCCAGGTAGCAGCCCTGCAGATATCCTGGATAGGGACGCCTCTGAAGCAGCTACCGATGCAGCGGTATGGCGTGGTAGAATAAGCTCTATCCCTCTGGGAGGCTCCATGCCCGCCAACCTGTAGCAGAGCTCTATGCAGGAGGTGATCCATCTGCCTATCATACGCTTTGCTGCAGGTCTGCCAGGTGCGGCTCAGCTGAGGTGACAACAGCTGAGTGAACCTCCCAAACTTCAGCCGCCCGCCTCCTTATAGTGAGCGAGCACTGCCCAGGGTCCAAAGTATGGAGCCTATACTGCCTCCGAGGTTTGATTGGGGTAGAACACCGCAGAGTCAGCACCTGGTTAAGGTGAAACTCACACCACCTTCAGAAGGAATTTCGGGGTGGGGCGCAGGACAACCTTGTCCCTGTGGAAGACCAGGTAGGGAGACTTGATGGAAAGTGCCTGGAGCTCTCCCATCCTTCTGGCTGATGTGACAGCCACCAAGAAGGCGGTCTTCCACGACAGGTGTGAAAGATCGCACCTGTGCATTGCTTCGAATGGCTTGCCCATGAGCTTGGCCAATACCAGCAGTAGATCCCACAGAGGTGGAGGTTCTCGCACGGAGGGGAAATGTGGTCAAGGCCTTTGAAAAATCGCCTCGATCACTTTTCCTCCTTACTGCCCACTGCTTCCCGGCCCACGCCCGGTAAGCAGAGATGGCTGCCAGGTGCACCTTAAGGGTCGTCGACTGAAGCCCTTGCTGAGAAAGGGACCACAGGTAGTCCATAATGCTTGCCAAGGGGCAGTTGGAAGGGTCCAAGCCCTTCCCCTGACACCAAATGAAAAACCTCTTCCATTTGAAGGCATAGCATTTCCTGGTCGACTCCTTACGGGACGCCTCAACGACGTTGAGGACCTCGTCGGAAAGACCAAAGCCTGGAACTCTAGCCGCTCAGGAACCAGGCCGTCAGGTGCAGGGATTGAAGGTCCAGATGGAATACCTTCCCTGATTGACTGAAATCAGGTCCGGGCGGGCTGGAAGCCGCCTCAGGAGCCTGGAGCTGAGGCTGAGGAGATCTGGATACCAGAACTGGCAGGGCCAGTCTGGGTCTACCAGAATCACCTGCGCCTTGTCCCTCTTCACCTTGAGAAGCACCTTGTGGATCAAGGGAAATGGGGGAAAGGCGTAGAAGAGGCCGGGTCCACGGCCTCGAGAAGGCATCCCCCTGCAGCGAGCCCTGCTGAGGGGGGCGGGCATGGAACAGACTCAGCTTCGCATTCTCCCTGGAGGCAAACAGGTCCGCCTGAGGCGTGCCCCAGTGGGAGAAGAGATCTTGTACTACCTCCGGCAGGAGAGACCACTTGTGAGACGCAGCCCCTATCCAGCTTAGGGCATCGGCCAGGGTGTTGGAGGCTCCTGCCACGTGAATGGCTAGGAGATCCGCCTCCAGGCTGCGCATGAGGGACCAAATGCGGAGAGCTCCCTTGCATAACAGCATGGAGCGTGTCCCGCCCTGGCGGTTCAGATAGTACATGGTCGTGGTGTTGTCCGTCTGGACCTGAACCACTTGACCCTGTAGAAATGGAGCGAAGGCGGTGAGAGCTAGATGGATCGCTCGGAGCTCCAGCAGGTTGATGTGGCATCGGGACTCCCGAGGGGACCAGAGGCCATGCGCCGGTGTTCCCCAGATGGGCACCCCAACCCACCAGAGATGCATCGGCGAGAGAGAGACCATCGGCTCGAGCGGACAAACTGGATACCCTCCTGCAGATGTGCTGGAACGATCCACCATTGGAGAGCGTTCCACATCTCCTGGGTCACTGTCATGGGCTGGTCCATGGATCGCAGCGTTATGACCACTGGCTGGCCAGTCCCCATTGAAGGGGACGCATGTACCAACTGGCCCAACGGACCACGCTTAGTGCAGGCCGCCATGAGGCCCAGGAAGTCCCGGCAGGGCTGAATTGCCCAACCAGAAATGATTGGGCAAAGGAGGAAAGAACCTCGCCCTGTCCACCGGGAGCCGTGCTCTGGCTGCAGGAGAGTCGAGCTCTGCCCCATGAACAGAATCACCTGCTTTGGCACGAAGTTGACTTGGCCTCGCTGGATGAGGAGGCCAACCTGAGAGCAAACCTGGAGGGCCAGATCTCTGGACCACTCCACCTCCTGTCTGGAGGGGCTGCTATCAGCCAACTGTCCAGGTAGGGGTACACCCGACCCCTCACGGCCAGGGAATGCTGTCACCACTGCCATGCATTTGGTGAAGACCCTGGAGCTAGGGAGAGGCCAAAGGCATGGCCCGAACTGATAGGGGATCCCTCCGCTCTGAAGCGGAGGAATCTCTGATGGGACGGACGGATTGAGATGTGAAAGAACGTGTCCTGGAGGTCCAGGGAGCAGAACCACATGCCTCATTCCAAGGATGGGATTATCTGAGCCAGAGTGACCATCCTGAAGGTATGAGACCTTAGGAACTTGTTCAGGTCATGCAGGTCGAGAATGGGGCACCAGCCCCCGTCCGCTTTGGGACCAGGAAGTACCTGGACACAAACCCGGTTCTGAAGGAGGATCCGCCACCTTCCTGATTACCTCTTTTCGAGAGCAGGGCAATATCGGCTCGGCGGGCCGAGCAGCTGGCTTGGACTCCGTGGCCCCCGAGGGGCGACGGCTCGAAAGGTGGGGCCTGCTCAACTCCAGAAGCAGGTTTTCCCACCACTTCCAACATCCAGCGGTCCGTGGTGATAACGGACCAGGCAGAAAGGAAGTGGTGGAGCCGTCCCCCCATGGGGGGGAACCCTGGGGGGAGTAACGAGGTTGGGGGCGGCACCCCTCAACCAGTCACTGGGCAGGCTTGGAGGAAGGACCAGCCGAGGGACCTCCTGGGCCTTTACCTCCTTGCTTCCTGTTGGAGGAAGCCGTCGGCTTGGGTTTGGGATGCCAAGCGCGAGCCTGCTGGCCCTGTTGCTGGTGCTGCTGGGCCGGTCGAGAAGCAGGGACCAAAGGACAAAAGGACTTCTGCTGCTGACGGCGGCCTTTGTCCCTCTGGGCGGAGGTGACCGAGTCCAGAGTGGCACTGGACTTCTCGATCCGCTGGAGGTGTCCCTCCACTCCAGGGCCGAAGAGGTCAGTCCCCAAGAAGGGGACGTCCGCCAACTTGTACTGGGTATCTGCCGTGAAGGTGGATATCCTCAGCCATGCACTGCGTCGCATGGCCACCGCGGCCGCTACTGACCTGGCACAGGAATCACCTATGTCCAGAGCAGTCTGGAGCTGCTGCTTCGCCACTGCCCTACCCTGGTCCCACACCTGGTGGACCGTGGTCTGCAGGTCAGGTGGGAGATGAGGAACAACCTCATCCAGGGAGCCCATGAGGGCATGGGAGAAGTGTGCCATCAGCACGGCCGAGCTGGCCTGTCGGAGGCCGAGGGAGGACGCAGCGTACACCTTGCGCCCAGCAAAGTCCAGCTTTTTGGACTCTTTGTTGGGGGGCTTATCCACATCCCGAGCGCTACCGGAACGCCGGAAAACGCTGTCAGTGACTAACCCCTCAGCAGAGGGGTGTTCCGAGAAACCAGGCAAAGAGCCGGTAGGGACCGCATACTTCCTGGCCATCCTGGCCGAGGGCGCAGTACAGGAAGCTGGCCGCTGCCAAAGCTCCAAGGCTGGGCCGACAATGGCCTCAGCCACCGGAAAGGCCTCTGTGGGAGAATCCCCTCGGTCCAGAATCTCCATCAGGGGATACTTGGCCCGTTTGGACATGGGCTCGAGCTGCATCCTGGTGGACTCCGAGATGAGTCGAAGCAGACCCAATAAGGACGATGGGCTATCGTCCACTGACTGGCCCCCGGAGGACTCCAGATCGAACTGCCTGGAGAACAGGGAGGAATCGTCATCGGATTCTGAAGAGTCTGTGAAGAGCTGACTCGGCCCTGAGCCACCCTCCACCTGCCGAGGACGGTCGAGAGTGAGGGTGACCGACAACCTGTGGGGCAGGCCGTGACCCGACCGAGAATCCTTGGTCGGTGCCCCAGACTTCGGTTGTGGAGGCGGAGGTTCCACCACAATCAGTGGATCAGCTGGTTTCGGCTTAGCAACCGGCCCTGGAGCGGGCAACTCGACTGGAACGAGTGGTTGCTTCGGGCGTTCAGGCGACAGCCACTTGATGGCCGGGGTCGGCTTAGGCCTGGACAACAGCAATTGCTGCCACATAAGGTCCTCGTAGCGCCGGCGCAACTTGCGCCGCAGCCTCTCCTCACCCGAGGAGGACGACGAGGAAGAATGGCATCGCCGCTTACTTCGGTAACGAGACCAAGACCGCCAATGTCGGCAGGAACGGCTGGACCGAGAAGAGGTCTGAGACCGAGACTTCAGGGGGGACCAGGTGGGTCTGGAAAGGGCGGGGACACCCGCTCTTCCTCGCTCTGGCACATTAACCGGGACTGCGGCCCCGAAGGCGCAGTCAGATCTTCGGTATCCACCGGGGGAACCGGTGAAGGAAGGTTGTCGGCTTCTCCAGTCGACAGCCTGTCTAACGGATCAAGAAAAATCTCGACTTTGTCGACAGGAGTCTTGGCAGGCTGGCCTGACGGGAGCACCGTGAAGCCAGCGGCCTCAGCCGCAACCACGACCGAAGTCGGACGGTCGGCTGTCCGGTAAGGGGACCTCTCCGCCCCACAAACGCTGACAGTGGGACTTACCTTCGACTCCTTTTTCTTGGGCCGAGAAGAATGTCCCGAAGGCCCCTCTCCTTTGTGGAAAGGGACTGACAAAGCTCCTTGAACGGCGTCAGACACGAGAACTCCAGAGAGTGGGATAAATGCCGCGGCCGAGGAGGAGGAGGAAGATGCGGCCTGGGCCGCCTCCTCATCGAGGGCGATCATCTGCTCGAGCTGCTCAGCCGAGCCAGCCGCCGTGGACACCGCCCAACGAGCCTCTTTAGATTTTACCATTGGGAAACGTTTCTCGGGGCGCCCGAGCTTCAAACGGGCAGCGCGATCGTCCTGAACGTTGGCCGAGAAAGAGCAGCACAACTCGCAGGCCCGCGGGTCGTGATCTAGGCCTAAGCAGTAGACGCACGTGGAGTGTGGATCCGTCCTGGACATTTTCTGCCCGCAAGGGCACCTCCAAAGCCGGGAACAGATTTGTCCATCGCAGCCGCGAGGGAAGATGAAGACCGAAGTTTAGAAAACTTCAAAACCAATTTCGGATGAACCGAAGAGTTAGGATCCAGTCTAAAACGCAGAGCGCTAAGGAGGGAACCTGAGCTTCCAACGGTAAGGAAGATCTGGTGTCATGGAGCGGAGCCGAGAGTTTTACCACCCGGGTGGGTGGGAGGAGCCAGCTTGAAGACCTTCCGGCAAGAATTAAAGCGGCAAGGATACCTGCCAGAAAGTGTGGATGAACAACATATCCATGTTCCTAGAACTACTTTTTCTACTACTGGCAGAAATCTGAAGATCGGGAGGACAGAGAAGTACTCTGGGCGAGTACGGTGTTGAGCGCGGCTGGGAGTGGTGTGTAAGTCTTCGTCTACCCGGTGCCAGCTATTTTCCCTTTTTGTTTCCGGAGTTCAGACGCATACACGATGTCCAGCACGAGACGGGCGCACACCCGCCCACAGGACATCTGCCGCAACTCCCATACCCCGTATGTTTGTCTCCACTACTTGGAATCTCCAGCCACCATTAGAGGTCACTTCTACAGTAGTCGACGTTACCTCCTCTCCCAGAAGAGGAGAGGAGAGCAGTCTACAGATGCTCAATCCTCTCCTGCCAACCCCTGATGACTAGAGTCCGCTCCGAACACAGGGCATCGGTGTGCACGAGGTGTGGTGTCCAGCACTTCAACCCTCACCGCCACTGGGCCAGCTCTATGGCCCTTGTTCTTGAACATCTTTTTTTTTTTTTTAAGATGCTACCATCTTATTTACATCCTTGAGGTATCTGAAAATTTTTTTATCATACCCCCAGGGAACATACTGAGATCCTCCAGTCTCCTTTCACGTGACTTTTGGTGCAGTCCTTGCCCATTTTTGTCACCCCTCTCTGAACTGCTTCTGTTCTGTCTGTGTCCTCCCAGAGATGCAGCCTCCAGAACTAGACACAGTACTCTAAATGAAGTCTCACTAATGTTCTATGCAGTGGCATCACCACCTCCTTCCTTCTGCTGACGATAATTCTCCCTATGCACCCCAGCATTCCACTGGCTCTCCTCACAGCCTTCTCACATTGTTTTGTAACCTTTAGATCATCAGATATGATTACTCCCAGGTCCCTTTCCTGTTTGGTGGCAGTCAGTACCTCCTCCTCCCCAATCATGTACTCCTCCCTGCATTTCTGTGCCCCAAGTGCATGATCTTGCACTTCTTTGCATTGAATCTTAGCTGCCACCCTTGACCGCTCCTCAAGTTTGCTTAGGTCCCTCTCATTTCTCTACCCCCTGGAGTGTCCACCCTGTTGCAGATCTTGTGTCGCCTGCAAACAAACAAACCTTCCCTTCCAGCCCCTCTGCAATGTCGCTTATGAAGACATTAAAGAGGACTGATCCAAGCACTGAACCCTGCAGGACCCTGCTGGTCATCCCCTTTCTTCAGATTGAACTCTGTTCACCATCACCCTCTGTGTCCTATCACTCAGCCAATTTTTAACCCAGTTTTCCACCCTTTGACCCACTACCAGGCTGCCCAGCTTGTTTACTAGCCTCCTATGTGGGACGGTGTTGAAGGCCTTGCTCAAATCCAGGTAGGCCACATCCACTGCCCCTCCCTGATCCACCTCCATAGTCACCCAGTCAAAGAAATCTATCAGATTTGTTTGACGAGATCTTCCTGCTGTGAAGCCATGCTGCCATGGATCCTGTGCTCCATTGGATTTGAGATACACCAGAAACCTTTTTTTAGTAGTGATTCCATTAGTTTCCCCACCACCGAGGTCAGGTTGACTGGCCTGCAATCACCAGCCTCCTCCCTACTCCCACTTTTGTGTAGAGGGACTACATTTGCCCTCCTCCAATCCTTTGGTACCACACCTGTTTCCAGAAAACTGTTGAACAGGGCTGCCAGCATGCTGCAACACCTCCTGAGTTCTCTTAATACTCTGGGATGTATCCTGTCCAGCCCCATCACCTTGTTCACTTTCAGATTAGCAAGTTCCTTAAGACCTCTCCTCCTTAAATGTACTGGTGTCCACCTCCCTCCCAGTGGTCCTTCCGTCACCTAACTTTGGTCCTCCTCCCTTCCCTTCTTCTGTGAATACTAAACAAAATACTTGTTCAGGATTTCTGCTTTTTCTTGGCCCCCTCTTCACACTTCCCTACTTCCCTTTTTAGTCTCACAATCTTACTTAGTCTTTTTTCTTTCACTAACGTATCGGAAAAAGTTCTTGTCCACTTCTGTTATTGCCTGGGCTATTTTTTCTTGTTTGCGCCTTTGCACTCCTGACTGCTTTCCCCGCCTCCCTCTGCTTTTCCAGATACAATTCGCTGTCTTCTTCTGTCTGTGTTTCTTTGTACCTCCTGAATGCCACCCTTTTCTCCCTTACCTTCTCGGCCCTTTTCTTTTGAGAACAATAGTGTTTTTTCCCTTTCTCTTTGTTTTGCTTACTTGCCTAATGAAATAGCTTGTTGGCTCCACTATGGCTCCCTCAAGATTCTCCCACTGTTTCTCCACCCCCCTTTCTCCTTCCCTGATAGTAATTTCTTAAGACATTCCCTCATCTTTGCAAGTCGACCCACCTGAAATCCAGGACCCTTGCTTTCATGTGGTTTGACTCTTCTGTTATTCCTCACACTAGCCACACTGCACTGTGATCACTTGATCCCAGATGGCTCCCACTTTTACATCTGAAATTCTGTCCCTGTTGGGAGTACCAGGTCCAAAGTCCTCCCTCTCAAGTGGGCCAATATAGGCCTGGTTCTTGAACTCCTTATCCAGTAACTTGTCCAGCTTGTCTTGCATCTTAGCCTTGTAGAACACAGTGTCTGCCACTAACTCTTTAAGTGATGGATGCTCAAAACCCAGACAGTCCACCGGGGGCGGGGCTGATACCAGGTCCATATGGCATGGTGGAGACTGGAGAAGCAGATATGTTGGTTGATAGACAGCACTGGGCCCAGAAAAACAGGGGAAAATAGGGAAGGCTACCTTCCGTGAGAAGTCTTACAAGAATGGTAAGCACCAGGTAAGTCTCTTTTTTTCTGGACCTCCTCCATTGGAGTGTACAAAGCAATGGACATGTGTTATATGACAGTAGCCAAGGAGCACTGGTCCCCCAAAAGAAGACTGTTGGCCAGCTGAATGCCATCCTAATAGCAAGTAGCCAATGAGACAAAGAACACATTTTAATCCAAGTAAGGATAGCAGAGTGCTGACTACTAACCCAGGGCTCGGACAACCCCCCCGGAAGTTCCCACCACAAACAGGAGATGGGGAAATGAAAAGGAGGATGAAAACTAGAGCATCCCCAAGTAGGGAATCTTGGGACACACACCAGATGGACTGTTCAAGTCTTTTTCTGTCCATGAGTCTTCTGTATTTCAAAGTTCAAACTCTGACATTAGAGTTCTTGGTCGAAGTGTCCTCCGCTGGCTGTGGAGGTGGGGGCTTGCTCAACATCGGTTGCTGTGGCACGGCCAGCAATGCTGGGGGTGGGGCCACAGGATGCATAACCGCAGTTAGTGCCAAAAGGAACATCCAAGGCCTGGATTCGTCCATTGACATCACCAACTTACTTGGACCCTGGGCAGGTGCTCCTTAGGTCCAGTGCTGCCAGGCTGCCCTCAACTATTGGTGATGGGCCTGATGTCGGTGGCAGGAACCAGATGAGGAAGAACTCAACATCAACTGCCAATGACAATGCCGGCACTGATGCCAAGAACAGGATTGAGAACATGATTGTAACCTTGATCTCTAATGCTGAGATGGCATAGGGGCCTCGGTTGCCCATCAGAGAAACCCTGAGCACTGGCCAAAAAGGGCTGCCCAGGGGTTGAGACAGATGGCTAAACTGATCCAGCAGAGGGCTGATAGGGAGCTCAGTTGGCCCAACCCACCCTGCCTGAGATAAGCTGCAGTCTGCACAATAACCTGGGACAGCACAGAATTGTCTCCCTTAATAAACATGTCCTCAACAGAGTCGACTGTCAGAATGACCAGCGTTGACACTTTTGACAGTCCAGATGGACATTCCATAGGAAGATCAATAGGTTTCCTGGGTGACTTGATCACCCAAGAGGGTGACTGAGCATAAGGACCCTCCAGCAGGGTAGAATGTTCATGATCCCTTGACTGACAAAGATCCCAAGACCAGTGTAGACTCTTCTTTTTATGCCTTCAGTGTTGAGACAGGGACTTGCCTTCAAAGGAGTGGAGGGATGGAAAAAAATTGTTTAAGCTTTTGTTTTCACAAGGAGCAGGGAGATACAACATGTACTCCTTCTCCACCCAGGACTGGAACATCTTCGCTGCCCCTCTCCACCTCTTGGGCTTGCAACTCCACTGTTTACCCTGCAGTCATAGACAGTATGAGCGTTTAGCTGACTTGCCCAGGAGAACCTGCAGCCTGTGCTCATTGAGTACTCATGGTGCACAATCTGGCACCAGGAGCAATAATTTACACCCTGGTTAACACCTGTCTATGTAGACTCCATGTCTATCGATCACAGACACAGGGTACCTGTGCACTATGCACCTCTTGGAACCCAGCTTCTTCTGTTCAATGGCTAATTTGGTGATGAAAGAGCAGAAAGCCAACACTGAGGTGACACAAATGAGTTGAAAACCAAAGCGAACTTCAAAAGAAATAGCTGAAAAGTCTGAAAACTGGGCAGAATCCTAATTTACTAGCAGAAGTTGTGAAGGAGGTTGGTTCTTTCCCAGAAAAGCAACAATTTGAAAGTATTGTGGGTGGAGTCAGAGAGCCACATGGTTGGATGTCAGGAGGAGTCGAGGTTGAGAACTGCTCTGGTGACTGAGCATGCTCAGTAGATGACTGCTTAAGTGGGTCTGAATAGATCATTACAATCTGTTTTCAGACACAATTACATTAATACAGATTTAGGTATATTTTCTGTTTCTTTCTCAATTCTTTATTATAAGGACACTTTCCTGAAAAAAACCCTGCCCTGCTGTGTGTCTACTGATGAATTCATAATACTTTGCTTATGACATAATCATTTCTGCTGTTGCAGACTGATGTTATAAACTGAGAATTATGGCATCATGGGCCTGGTTTTAACACAGAGGAGCAACCCTGTCTCCACCAGTTGGTAAAGTATTGTAGAAGAATGACACAATTTGTAAAAAATGGTTCTATTTAAAAATACTAATATATGATAAAAGTTCTTTTAAATATTCGAATAAAAGATGTGGTGGTTCAGCACATGGATGAAAAATGGCTGTTCTGTGCAGCACACAGCATAACTTCCTAAAAGGCAGATTTAGCTAAACCAACCTGATTGCCTTCTTCAAGAGGGTAACAGAGGAGGCTGATAGGGGCCAGGCAGTGGATGTAGTCTGTTTGGACTTCAGCATGGCCTTTGACTGTGCACCATATATACACTCTGTGTGGTACAACAGTGGACAGTAGAACTAACGAAAAAGATCTAGTAGTAACTGTGGACCGTAACAGTCAGACAAGTAGTGTGATGACACAGTTAAGAAAGCAATGCAATGCTGGTGGTATAGATCAGAAGGGGTTAATGAGCAGGTCAAGGGTCATGATGTTCCCCGTGCTCAAGACCTTAGTTCAACCACACCTGGTGTATTGTGTCAAATTCTCATCACCGCAGTAGTGTAAGGATATTAGAAGAGATCAAGAGGGTTCAGCGCAGGGCCACCAAGCAGCTTAGTGGCTCAGGAGGCACAGCTACCAAGAGAGACTGGACAAACTCATTTTTATTTAGCCTATAAAAGAGAAGGCTGAAAAGGGACATGATCACAGTTTCTGAATACCAAAAGGGATACACAGGGTGTGCAGTATACCCAGATGTTAGAGCTGGTGAGAGTGTAGGCATAAGAGATGGCATTCCCTCAAACTGAGCATAAGAGCACATAAGGGAAACAGTGGAAAGCATTACTTTACATGGCGGGTAGTTAAGATGTGGAGTAGCCTTCCCAGCTCTCTGATCATGTTAAGTGACCACAAGATCCTTGTTAGTTCATCGGTGACTGATGTCCAACAAACAGCCTTTCAATATATGTTAATATGTACAGTTACTGTGTCTCTCATGGCTGTAAGAGTGCTGTCAAGTTCTTTGAGTGAGAGAAGCTGAGCAGTTCTGATACACAAAAGACTTGACAAGAAACTCTCAACTTCAGGAGTTTAGAACTGTTTGCATAAGACACCGCTATGTTTATGAGTACCTTGAACATTTAGAAATAAACTGACTTCAGTGCTAGAGAGTCACATATGACAGGATGTACTTTTGAGCCACACCAGTAGAGCTTCTATTTAAAACAACATTTTACCTTCAAAAGTGAAACTTCAGCTTTACACCAGCACCAGTTGATAGATCTTGCTCCACAGATCATCCAGGTACCATTTTCGACCATGAGGAGACCCAAATGAGCAGCGAGCAGCCAGGAACAAAAGCAAGTACAGCCACCAAAACAGGCCCACCAGATTGCACCAGAACAGGTGGGCATCTCCAGCTTGAAGGGGGCAGGTGACCCCCCACCATGGGACACAGTGTTGGAGGCAACAAGATCCATGGATACCAAGACTGAGAAAAGCCTGGATAGTATGGGAGCTCAGGATTCCAAAACAAAGAATGCTGCTGTGACAGCAAAATAAGTTGAGACAATCCTTCAAAGGCTTTAGCAAAGTGACAAATGAAACGAGGTATCCCTGGGCCCATTTGGAAACCCTAGAGAATGCACAGAGGACCATGAACATTCAGGCAGTAGTGATCCAGGATGGAGCAGAGGGAGAGAACCTGCTGTCAAACATCAGCACTTGGTTTACAATTACTCTGCCTGAGGAACTGTACTTTGAGCCAGAAAATATTGAAAAAGGTCTATCGGGTCAATTTTCATTAGCACAAGGAACCAGAGGCACTCCCAGGCCTTTCCTTGTAATAACTACAGGATCGCGAATCGTGACACCTCTCTATCTTGGGCAAGGCGCACTATCCCCCATTTATGGATGACCATGACATTAAACTTCTTTCAGATTGGCCTCATGCCACCCAGACATGCTGGAAGCTTTTCGACCCTCTCTGACACCAATTAAGAGGTCTCGGAGTTGTGTACTCCATATTACTTTCAGAAATAAGACTTTCCAATTTAGCAATCTGGCAGCAAAGAAGTGAGTGGACAAGACAGAGAAGGAATTTCATTGTGAAGAAGGTGCCAGAGTAGTAAGAGAGGAAGGCTCAGAAGAAGAGGAGTAAGTGCTTATTGATGGATGCTAGGACTTTAAAGTTGGACTACTGTTCTTGTTCATACACGTAGGCACCAGGTCTATGTTGGGCAGTTGATACTGTATTGATGTTATATGCTTTCAAGGACTCAGACTTTCACTGCCTTTGGTTAAGCCCGCTGCTCAGTTTAAATTTGCCTTGTAGCACTCTGGGTTTGTTTGCATCAAAATGGCACTGATTGACTGTGTGGAGATGTGAGCTGCACATTCAGTCAATACCTATAAATTGCCAGGGGTCATGACTCCCATTTTCCCACACGACTATTTTACTGTATTCCCTTGTCCTGGGGCCGATTCAGTTAATGTTTATCCTCCGGAAATGTTTTGTTGTTTATGTGATGCTGCAAACTCTTGGGCATTTGTTTAGACAACAAGCAGTGAAGGGGGATTTTTTCTTACTATAATCAAACTTACGTTCTAAATGCGTTCTGTTGAACTGAATTATACTGCATTACACTGTGATGCTAATCTTGTATGCTAATTTGTGGGAAGAATGACTAGTCAGAGTCATGTCCCAGCATCTTGTTTTCATACCTTTTATTTGCCAGTTTTCCCATAGTTATTACTTGGCCAAGCTTCTTAAATGAATGGACAGTTTAGTTTGCGAGTTTTGGACTTTTGGTGGCACCCCATTTGATGCATCACTTATAAATGATTTGTTTTAACTCGATGCTAATATGTCTGACAAACTAATGTTGTTTCAGTAGTGATGCTATCTTTCATGCCATTAATAGTATAGCTTCTCGGCTATGTTTAATTGATAATACAATAAAAATAAATTAAAGAAATTGTCTAAAAACAGTGTAATGATTTATAAAACATATAATAAATATAAGTAAAAAGCAGTTTTCATTTAGTTCTATGAAGTATGCTCCTGTGCTCCCCCAACTTAGATGTCATAAAACCACTGAGCGATTCTTAATTTGGGGTACTTCAAACCTGGTTCTCTTTAAAGTGACCATCCACAGACCTAAAATGGACAACAAGCAGCCAATGGCAGGCTGCTATTTCTAACCCCAATAATTATGCAACAGTCCCTTTCTTTAACAAAACTGATGATACAGCATCCTAACTTTGCACAGAAGAATCTGAAACCACCCAGACTCGATATTACAAACCTCTTAGTATGTAATTCTGGTAGTTGTGATCTGCCTCTGCACCGACTTTGATCAGGCATGTTAACCTTCTGAATTGACAAATTCTGGAACCAGGTCTTTGTCATCCTGAAAGGAGAAAATATTATTAGGTCATTATTACATTGTTTATAGACTATTAAACTTAATTTCTGTACTACCAACTTAACACCACACAACTCTGATCAAGAATATTATACTTGCGCTGTAGTGCAAATACAGTTAGGGTTGAGTACAGTGTCTCCTGTTAATGTCCTAACTTTGAACCTTAACGTTGCAGTGTTTTGACTTAAACTGCCTCAAATTTGGCAAGCATTGGCTAGGTAGCAGGTTCTCAAGATGTGGCAAGTTTTGTGATGAACGCTATCCGTTTCTCAGATCAGGATGTGTTGCATCTACAGAAAAGCTACACTTTCTGCCATTTGTTTGCTCTCTCCTATAACTTAGACAGAAGAGAATTTTGTTAAGAAACTTTCAGGTTAAAGGGCCTGTACCAAGGTTGTACCTTTCAAAGGCTTCATGAAAAATATTAATTGGCTCCAGAGTTATAAGACTTTGAAATGCTGCTTTTGAGCATGCTCAATGGGGTTTTAGGAGAACCCTCTGATAAATCATCAACATTTTGCTTTCATTGAGTATATTCCTTTCGAAAATTAGTGTTTTTCCCATTGTGAGCAAAAACTTTGGGTTGCGCTGCTGCCATCTTGTTTTTTTTCCCATAACGTAAAAGATGGGAAATACATACAAATGATGATGTCTCAAAACAAACACCTGAACCTAGGTAAATGGGGCCCATTTGCTACATTCTGGTGTTTCTTTCTGAAATTCGCACAGAAATACTTTTTCTGGACACCCCCAAATTCTGGTGCCCAGCTTAGCCAGGGGAGCTGTTTTGCAGGTCAGGAGCTCGACCCCTGTTCACACAAAGTGTTGCAACAGGAGAATTTTCAGCTTGCACCCAAAACATCACTAATCACATCCCGTCATGGCTATGGGAACTGCTGTGGTGTCCGGTTACAATTATATTTCAAGTAAACCCCTTCCCTCTGGATCACCAGCCCCCCAACAGACTGCTTGCCACATCAGGGTGCCCACCCCCAGTGCCACCGAAGAGAATACCGACATTGGGGTGCCCAATCCCCAGCCTTGGCCCGGTCTCCTTGCAAAAACAGAAAACTGCCTGATTTTTTTTTTTTAAATAAGTTAACCATGGTGCTGACCGCAGTTCCGCTGAATGGCAACCCTGCCCCTCCAGATTGCCTGCCCCCCCATAAAAAGGTGGTGAAACCAGGATGCCCACCCTCCATGCCACCAAAGATTATTTAGACACTGGGGTGCCCAATCTCCAGTGTTGATCCAGTCCCACTGCAAACAGAACACTGTCCCTCACAGAACATTTTTTCCAAGACCAGAAAAGAAGAAAATGGTCCTTCGTCTATCTCTGACCCCTTCACACCTCCCATCCAGCCCACCCAACCCCCCACTCAGAACTCACCACCCCACATCCCACCACACTTTTACTCACCAAAAGAGGGTCACCCCTTGAATATCCAGTCTCCAAGCCGAAAGACGTCCTCCTTCAGGAACCGCGACAGCAAAATGAGGAAATAAGGTAAGGGCGGGTAATGTATTTCAATGTGTTTTGAACTTTTACACATAACTGTCATTTTTAAATATTTCTTCACCTAATTTTTAACATGTCATTTTTGGGACCCCACCCCATGAACAAGGTAGGTGACATTTTTCAAATCGAGGACAAAATGTGATTTTGCAGCCACTCCGCAAAATCACCTTTCTGGTGTGATTTGAAAATTTTCACCTACTAGGTTCATGAGCTGTTGTCACATAAAAAGACTACGTTCAGAATGTAGGGTCAAAATATTAAACAAAACAACAAAGTTATGTATGTTGAAATGTTCCCATGCTTGCTCATAACTTTGGTAATTTTAAATATCTGGACTCCAAACTTTCAACAGTGCCATTTTTTCACACCACCTGATGAATGTGACAGGTGCTGTTTTTCAAATCCTGACCGAAACATGTCTTCACACTTGTGGAGTGAAATTACGTTTCCATCAGTATCCTATAAATGCCATATGTCATGTTTATATTAGAAAGTCATAAAATAACTATGTTGAAAATCTGGGGTAAAAAAATAATTTAAGAAATGTGGTGTGCAGAGCTGACCATTGGCCCAGTGGGTAGTGCTTCGTGATTCCATGCCAGTGCGCTGAGTTCAGGTGCATTATCAGTGAGCCAGCTGGATGGGCCGAGACTAAGGAACGATGCTGCCATGCAGCACAACCCCGAGCCTGTGAACAGAAGGTTCAGGGTTGGCCGCACAGGCCCAAGTACCATATAGTGAAGAAAATGCTTTTCTTGACATAGCTCCCTGAGGGCCCTGCACTTCAACTGATAGATGGACTCTTGGCACTGTGCATCTGTATCTGTAGCTACACAGAGACACGGGGCCAGAGGGCCCTGGGTTTCCACAGCCCACCAGACAGCCCCATGAATTCTATTCATCTGAAACTGCACAGAAGAGCAAGGCCTAGAGGGCTCCTGCAATTCTGCAGGCAGATGGATTTTCCTCAGCACAGGGCCCAGCCTGTGCAAATGGCATCTGTTCATGTAGGTATCAAACGGACTTGCATGAATGAGGATATGATTCCACTGTCTCAAAAAGAAAGGAAATTCATTGCAAAAAACTGCGGTAATGCACCAGTTAGAGTTCAACTTAACATCACAGCAGTAGAGAAAGTTCAGTTACGTACGAACTTACCGTAACAGTAGATATTAGAGAGAATCTCTTTCATCAGGCCACACTTACAGAACTATAGGTGCCGGGCACTAGGACCACACAGAAACCTTTTTGCTAGCAGTCTTCTAGGGGCTGCCCATGACAATGTCATATGTTGCCGTCCTCACCATATAAATGTGGGTGGCCCAGTGTCCTCCTCAGTTCCCCTGGTGGAGACCATACATAGAGGATCTCCCCCTGGGGAACTGAAGGAGAGCTAGAGGCTCCCACCATTAGACAAGGTGAACCCAGAAGGTAGACCATCCTGGAGAAAGAGACAGGAAGTGAGAAGCCCTGAAGCCAAGGGGATGGAGGGTGGGACGGCATGGCCTGGATGAAGAGATTCTCTCAAAGATCTACTGTTATGGTAAGTTCTTATGTAGCAGCATTATCTCTTCGAGGATATCTCTTTCTGCTAGGCCACACCTATGAAATGAGTCCTAACAGTACTGGACAGAGAGACAGTCTGTGTGGCTGGAGGCTATAGGCGTAAGAGAGGAGGCCTGAAGCACAGCCAGGCCAAAGCCTGCCCTCTCCTGGAGGCAA
Organism: Neoceratodus forsteri; assembly: GCA_016271365.2. Classification (NCBI taxonomy): domain Eukaryota; kingdom Metazoa; phylum Chordata; order Ceratodontiformes; family Ceratodontidae; genus Neoceratodus; species Neoceratodus forsteri. Next base: position 1,191,736,708 of record CM028130.1, on the reverse strand, counting down.
TGTCCAGACTATAGTGTTTAGTGAAAGTGTGGACTGTACTCAAGTGGCAGCAGAACAGATTTCAGCAGCTGACATATTCCTGAGGCAGGCAACAGAAGTGGCCATGCCTCTGGCTGATGATTGGCCATGAACAACCACAGGCAGTCCCTTACCATACTTCCTCTAACAAAATGTAATACAGTTGGCCAACTATTTGGACAGGCACTGTTTAGAAAGTGGTACGCCCTCTTGTGCAGGGGCGAAGGAAACAAAAAGCTGCAAAGGACTTTCTGCAGCCCCTTGTACGGCGAACATAATATCTGAGTATTCTATGTATATCTAAGGTATGAAGCAATGCTTCCCCTGGATTGGCATAATCCGGAAAATAAACAGGCAGGTGGATGGTTTGAATCAGGGTAAACACAGACACCACCTTCGGCAAGAACTTGGGGTTGGTACACAATGACACCCTGTCTTTGTGGAAAACCAAATAAGAAAGCCTACACATCAGAGCCTGAAGCTAAAAATATCTATCGAGCAGAAGTAATGGCAACTAAAAATAACATTTTCCACAACAGAAAGCGTAGCTCACATGTCGTAGCCACCTCAGAAGGGGCCAAAGTAAGTTTCTCTAACACAAAATGTAAGTTCCAAAGCAGGACAAACTGGATTGCAGATGGGAGGCTTCAAATGAAGAATACCTCTCAGGAACGTATGGGACACCTCCAGTTGTGCCACCGTATGGCCATCAATGGACACGTGGAATGCTGAAATGATAGCCAGGTGCACTTTAACAGAAGAGTATTGCAGTCCAGTGTCTGAGAGGGACAACAAGTACTCCAGAATCTGATTCACTGGACAAGAGAAAGGATCAAGTGGTGGGAGTAGCCCACAGGGCAAAGCACTTCCCGTCATGGAATAAGTGGCCCTGGTGGACGGCTTCCTAGCAGTCACCAGGACATCAGCCACCTTTGGGATACCCCAAATCTAGCCATGGCTATGTATTCAGGAGTCAGGCATGAAGACAGAGTGACTTGAGGTTTGGATGGACCAGGGTGCCCTGCTTCTGTGATAGCAGACCTTTGCACAGGGGTAGGGGAACTGGAGGTTCCACTGCCAACTAACGCAGTAAGGGGAACCAGATCTGATGAGGGCAGAAGGAAGTGACGAGTATCAGAGTTGCTCTTTCCATCTGGAGCATGATCAACATCCTCTGAATTAGAGGGATGCCCAGAGGAAAGGCATAGAGGAACTTTCCTTTCCAGGAGAGGGACAACAGGTCTCACCAGAAAACTCCAGGCCTCAGAGTGAGCTAGCAGAAATGCAGCACTTTTGCATTGCATGGGGAAGCAAAAAAGGTCCAGCTCTGGATGACCACACCTGTTGAACAGGTCTTCCACTACCAAGGTCAGGAGCTCCCACTTGTGCATTCTGGACTCGACCTGCTTAGTCGGGTCTGCCAAGACATTTGGGCACCTGGAACATGAACTGTCAACAGTTCTAGACCTTGTTCTAGAGCCCAGTACCAACCCTCATCACTTCTCTGCACAGGGGTATGAATGAGTTCCTCTTGCTTGTTTATGTAGTGCCCTACACTGATGTTGCCCATCTGCACCAGCACAGGCCCGGGGATAGGTAATTCTGGAAGGCTTGCAGACCATAAAGAACAGCCCTCATCTCTAGGAACATTTATGAGGAGAGAACTCTCCACTGCAGTCCACGTACCTTGGGTCTGGTGAGGCCCCAGATGCGCCCCAAGCCCATCCCAGGCGTCCACGGTGAGGATCTGAGGAGTGGAAGGATCAGGAAAGGAACCCCTTTGCGAAATTGCTGGGTTCCATCCACCACCAAAGTACTTTCTTTACTGGCGTGATTACTAGAACCCTCTGTTCTAGATCATCGGTGTGCTGATCCCATTGGACTAAATGTCCATTGGGGATCCACATCTGCAGCCTTGCCAGGGAACTGTGACAATGGCTACCGCCATCAGGTCCAGTAGCCACAGGAATGTCCTGGCTGTGACATACCGGTTGCTGTAAAGGAGCTGGGCTCATGAGTCAGACAGTTTGCCCTGTCCTAGGGCAGAAAGGACACCTGGGAAGTGGCAAGTACAGTGCTGATGTACTACAGGGCTGGCAAGGAGTCAAGACTGACTTGGGCAGATTGACCATGTTCCCTAGAGCATTGAACAGCTGTCTGGTACACGCTAGGGTGTGAGACAGTTGCTCCTGGGACTGAGCTTTGAGCAACCAGTCATCCAGATAGAGTAAGACATACAGCCCTCCCTCCCTCCTGAGGGGCTGCTGCCACCACCGTTAAGCATTTGGTAAAGACCTGTGGTGCAGATAACAAGCCAAAGGGCAATACCCTGAATTGCTAGTGCTCCTCTGAAACAGGAACCTGGGGTACTTCCTGTGGGGGGTGCAAACTCTGATATGCAGGTATGCGTCCTGCATGTCTAGCTCATTCACTTCAGAGCAGCTCTTTGAGAATTCCACCCCTTCTGCCCTGTATACTCTTAACACTGCTTCCTGGGCATTTCTAAGCAAACTGAAGTCATAATCGCCATACCACAATCAAATGGGAATACCACTTGAACCATAAGTGCTACACACAAAGTATGAGTGGCAAACTTGTTCAGCACAAAACTACCTTTCTAATGGTGCTATGCAATGAATTCTAAGAAATTCCATTTTTTTTCTATACTAGCCGAAATAACAAAAAGGTTTTTTTTAAATAAAAAAAGACAACAAACAATTTTTTGGGGGAAAACATGTAACATATCAATACCAAATTAAGTACCAGTACATTAGAAGCAGTTACAAAAGTAATTTTGTACTAAAAAAGCAATATTTCTAATATAAAACATTTATTTATTTGACTTTTTATTCAAGGTACTTTGGTGAGGCTTGAGGAACAAAAGTCAACCATACACACCACACCATAAACAAATGCGAATACCTCCTAAACTATAAGTGATATGGATGAGCAAGAGTTATTCAGCACAAAATTACCTTTCTAACAGTGCTATGCAATCAATTCTAAGGAATTCGGTTTGTTTTAATATTTTGGTAAAACTACTGACTTGCTGAAATGTTTCCATGTCTGAGTGAAAGCCAGCTGAGTACATCTACAGTCATTATTGGCCTGAGTGGCTATGTTTTCAGATGCCACCTACAGGTGTATCCAGGCGTGAACGAGCTAGGGAACATATCCAGTCTCCCTTTTCAGTAGGGGCAGCAGGCCTTGCAAGGTAACCATCATGAACTTGTACTGAATATAGAAGTTCAGATTTCTAGGTCCAGGATGCGCCTCAAATGTCCAGTGGATTTGGGCACTAGAAAGAAGTGTGAATAGAAACCTCTGTTCCTCTGATCCCCAGGAACTGGTTCTACAGCCCTCTTCTGCAACAGCATGCAAACGTCCTCCAGTAGTACTGGTATGCTGTCTGGAGGGTAGCTTGAGTGAATTGGAGGGAGGTCTGAAGGCAACTCCAGAAGTTCTAGAATGTGGCCTTGCTCTATGAGCTGCAGGACCCAAGCATCTGTTGTGTACCCCTCCACCTGTCCAGATGGATGGAGAAGCAACCCCTACCGCCACCTCCTAGAGTACTGAAGAATGGGGGGTGGGGTCTAGTAAGGAGAGTCATGCTGAAGCAGAACCGGCATCAGGGCGTGCACTCCACCTCTATGGGCTTTTCCCATGGTGGAGGTAGGGGCAGGCAAGACTGCACCTGTTCTGCGCTTGCCCTGCTGTCGGGCTCCTGACTTGGGTCTGTGGATGGCACAATGAAAGGGCACCCTCTGCCCACTTTTTGGCTGAGTGTGGTAAAATGAGGGGACTGCCCGTAGAGTCCTTCCTGAGACCTGTCGGTCAAACAGTATATCCTGCACATCTGCCCCAATGAGGTTATTACCTCTGAAGAGGCATTTAGGATGGACTGCTGGACATCACTAGCAAATCCTGACACACTGAGCCAAGAATGCTGTTTGAGGCAGATGCCAGCCATAGCTGCTCTGGCCGAGGCATCTGAGATGTCATAGGCAGACCTCAAGAGGTGCTTACTTATATCAGCCCCAGTATGGAGGGCCTTAAGCATCTCCTATTTCTGGGGACCCTCTGAAAGGGCCTGAGCTGCAGCTTTGGCCTTTTCCAGAAAGTGTTCTGGAATTTACCATATGGGCCTGGGGTCCAATGTGGCAGAGGTAAAGGTCCTCTTGACCATGAGGTCCAGTTCCTTGACTCCTTATCTGAGGAAGAGAACTGAGGTGTTGGGGTCTCTTAGACCTATCATGGGCTGTATTTATCACCACTGAATCAGCCTGAGGTTGCCCTGCCAAAAAAGGCTTCCCTGAGGGCCTGGTACAGTTTGTCTGCCTTTCTGGGCATGGCAGGAATTGAGCTTGGCTTGTACCAGGTAGTCATGTTAGCATCCTCTTGTGCAGCCAGTAGGGGAGGAATAATAGAGAGGGATAATCTTGTAGTTCCAGGAACTCAACCAGGTTTCTCCTGGCAATATCTTGCTCCTCAGCATTGAACCACATTGCTGTTTGGAGCTGCTTCATCACTGAGATGAAGGAGGGTCTTCAGGAGGGACCTCAGAGTATACCTCAAGTCCTCACTCCCAGAGGAGGCAGTGGAGTTAGACCTAGGAGGACTCCTATCCATATCTTCCTCCTCCCTCTTCCTATGGGATGAGGTCAGGAATATTCCAGATCCTCATCGGCGAGCTCCTAGTCATGATGGAAGGCAACTAGGCGTTGGCGCCCTGGAGTGAACTGGGTGTGTCGACATGGTGGGTGAACGTGGGGACTGGTCTAGTAAGCCCTGGTGTCATCGGGCCCAAAGGAGGAGCAAGGCGCTGAATTATCTCCATAACGGAGAAGATCATCATCTGGACGTCAACGGTGGTTGGCGTTGCCAGGAAGCCCTGTGGCATCAACAGGGGAGGCTGGATCCCTGGCGCCGATGGAACATCCTGAGGCATCGACGGGGGAGGCAGAAACCTCAACATTGACTGGCTGTCCCTGACCAAAGAAGGTCAGATGGAACTCATTGCTAGTCGCTCTTGAGGAAACTGAGGTCTAAGCAGCAGGAGTTGCAGCACTGGCGGGGGGGGGTCAAAAGATCCAATGTCAACTACCTGTCGCCAACCGTGGAAGGTCCAGCAGAAATCACTGCCAAAGCTGACCTGGGGTAGTGAGGGTCTGGGCAGCAAGAGGTGCCACCATCGAAGCGGACAATGATGCTGCAGCAGCTGGCACCCAGAGCAGTGACCCAGAGTGTACCAGGGGGACTTGACTTTGCTCTTCTCCCTCTCCCAGTACTTGTGTTTCCCAGAAGATTTATCCTGAGCCTTTGAAGAATGAGAGCCCTTAGACGGTACCAGTGACGTGGAGGAACTTCTCGCTTGGAGCTGCCTCTCCATTCTGACCACCTTCTGTTCAAGGAGGAAAGACTGCAGATCTTTCTGATGGTGCCACTGTGTAGCCTAGTTGAAGCCATAGCAGATCTTGCAGGCCTTAACGTTGTGGGCCTCACCAAGACAGTGGACACAGGTGTCATGGTCATCGTTATTGTTGATTTTTCCACCGCACTCGCAATATTAGAAGAGTTTTGCAGAGTCAGTCGATATACACAATGACATGAATCACTTTAAAAATAAAGTGAATTACTGGGGTTAGAAAAATAAAAAAGTAAGGAAATTTGAAGATTTGGCAGTCAACTGAAGTGGCAGTGTCTCCATAGAGTCAGACATGGACAGTGACAGCAGGAAAGAATTGGGCGCAGGGCGCCACATTTATATGGTGACCACATGAAAATATTTTTGCTAGCAGTCTTCTAGTGGTCGCCTACATGATAATGTCATACATTGACGCTCACACCATATAAACGTATGCCCCTTGTGAAGACTGATAGCAAAAAGGTTTTCATGTGGTCCTAGTGCCTGACAGCTATAGTTCCAAAAGTGTGGCCTGATAAAAGAGGTGTTCCTTGAAGAAGATATGTGGGTTTCAAACCCTAACTCCCCACTCCCAAGCAGCAAAAGAACAAGACCACACAAACAACCACAGACTGCAATCCTCAGATAAGACAAACAACATACAACTATTTCTAGATGTCACAAACGCAGTAGCACTGATGGACTACATTTGTGCATCTGTGTTTCTGCACCCAGAACTGTGCAGATCTTACAGCATGCATGAGTACCTGTAGCTGCAGAAGTACTGTTGCAATTTGGGTATCATGGCTTTCTATATGCAGCTGCATAAGTGCAGGCCCCACAGGGGCTTGTGATTCTGCTGACAGAAGTAGTGTTACAATTTGAGTATCATGACTTTTGTGGGGGCTGCTCTTCTACAGCCAGAAGAGGGTGTGTATATCTTACACCCGTGGATGCAGAAGCAAGAGGTGTGCATATGTCTTACAGTGTGCATGAGTACCTGTGCTTCTACAGCCAAAAGAACTCTTGCAATTTGGGTATTGTAGATTTGTATCTGTGGCTGCAGGGCCCTGTACTTTTGCAGACAAAAGTATTGTTGTGATTTGAGTATTGTGGATTTCTATCTGCAGCCAGGTAAATCATTTATTTCAGTGGTAGGTGAGTCATCAGAGCTTAGTTACACTTTATGTTGGTCACAGAAACTCTGTTGGCATTACCTGCATAGAGCGTGTCGATATTAAGGTAACACTAACACTGCATCCCATGATCATTCGCCTCTGAGGCGGAAGATCAGAAGGCTGTGGGTTCAGTTCCCACATCTGGCTCTTGGGTTAATATCCCAGTACTGACACTGTAGTGCAGCATGAGAGGGGTGCTGCACTTCTGAGGTGCCGTCTTTCGGATGAGACGTTAAACCGAGGTCCCATCTGCCTGGATTGGTGGTAGTTCAGGTGGATGTTAAAGATCCCATGGCACTTATTGAAAGAGTAGGGAATTTCCGTGTCCTGGCTAAATTTCCTCATTCACTAAAAATATACCACCAACAACTTAATCTGGTTCAAGGTCAGTCGGCATTCATCTGTATCCCTCTCCTCGCTCGGTCAAGCTCGAAAATAAAGCAGGATTTGTCTAGTGCACTTACCCGGTCAACAAAAGCTAAATAAATAAAATAAATAAAATTCAAACCTGAGGAATACCACAACACAGACTCACCACGAGTCCAGGAACTTTTACCCTCATTTTCCTTTTCCCTACTTTTGCAAATTTTGTGCTCTAACCACAATAAACTCATTAACGCAATTTTATGTATGTATTTATATATTTTATAAGTCTCACCAGGAAAGATATACTAAGCTTGTAACAGCTCATTTCCAGATGTAGTAGTAGTTAATTTTGACAGATGCAGAACTTACTGCACGGGAAGCAGTGCCAGACAGTAGCAGATTACCACTACCCAGGCTGTTAAGGTGCAAGCACAAAACAGTGCAGTACGTAGGCTTTGGAGCAGAATATTATGTATGTACTGATACATGCTGGCTTAATAAAACATATCAGAAATATATTTATGAGATGCACTTTTTCCATGAACAGTTTATAATTTTCTCCAACATAGTGTAATACAAAGGAGAAGAAACTGGAACTAACCAGAAAAAAATACGGACACAGAATTCACTATGATGCACAAGGGTCCTCCACTGTAAAAGTATTTTTCCAAGGAACAGGCGGCTAACAAATGTGAAGCCAGCGCCAACTATTCAAAAAACGGAACAGAGCAGCAACAAAAGAATAGGGCAGCACGCTTGGAAAAGCGTCTACAGAGATGTAAAATGTTGGCTGTTTACGCAGAAGAGGGAATGCTGCTATGTACTGTTTGCCTAGTTTTATTAAACAGTTTTAACTAGACCAAGCATTCACAGTCTGTTTTCGCTGCACTGCTGAGCTGCCCTATTCATTTGTTGCTGCTCTCCTCCACTGTAACATGTTGGTCTCTGCATTAATAACATAGATATTAATGGAGTATGATATGCTGTATGTGTTGTACTTGACCTCTGACCTCATGAGTGAGGTTAACAGAGGTCAAGTACAACAAATTAAGGCCCTTCCACACTGGCACCAGTTTTTTTAAAACGCTTCCAAAAATGTTTTACTTTCCGTATTTGAGCGCGGTTCTCAGAGTGTCCAGATTGCACTCAAACACCGTGCTTGCCCAAACAAGTTCCCAGGCATGACTGCAGCAGTACTGCGAAGCACTGCGGGTTCTACAATACATGCCAGGATACTCTTGATCGGGCACGGCAACGGATTAGGGGATAAACTGCACCACTTGGTTTAGGAGTTTATTATGAGCTCCAAGACGTGAGTATATCTTTTTTCTAATTTCGGCAGTCCAAAAAAAGAGAACAAAGCATTAACATGGTTGACTTAAACCGTGTTATAGAATAGATCGCATCCACCCTGTTGTTATACGGTTAAAAGCAACTGTGTTTGTGCTAAAACTGTGCAAAGCCTGGCTCAAACACGGTTTCAGCATGGTTTTGGAGCATGGACTGTAGCACAGTTATATCATGCTACAATCTGGACATAAGCCCTTGAAACATTTTAACAGAGTTTAAAAATTACAGTGTGGACAGGGCCTAAGACAGTCCTGATATCTTCTATTAGGCAGCACATACTGGATGTTTATAACACTGTGTTGTATTTCATGTACAGTTAAAACCCATGCAGCATTTAAACATATTTGGCATTTCATTATTTTTTTGAAAATGTTAAGAGCAATTGGCTAATGAGGTGTAAGTATGACATCTTTAAGTAGTAAAATAGTGATACTGTCTCAGTGTGAATCATTAACTTGCCCAACCCCTCCTCTATATCACTAGGTTTATATACAGTTTATGTTCTATGGATATTCAACTAAGGCTTGCACCACATGATAACCCTCTCTTGGTATCAGCTGGGGGCAGGCATGGCCCTCGGAGGCCCTCTACGTCTAGGATTATGATGGACTGCTCGTCAGAGTGCCCCCATCCAATCAGTACCAACTGTACTTATTCCGAACCTTCTGCCGAGCTCAACTCCGATCTCCGCTCTGACAGGAAAATATCACACTGCACAATGGTTTAAGCAGTGGTCACACATTACTCACATGCATTTCGTTAGACAGAAGCACAATCCCCAGTCACTCTCCTTGTAAGCACTGTACAGGCAGATTTGATCCTGACCCTGCATACGAGTCATGACCATAGGGTCTCTTAGTAAAGGCTGAACCCACCTCTTCACAACAGGACCCTTCCAATTCCTTTTTCACATACCAGTGGGTGAAGATCTACCTCGTGCAGATCCTGTTCTACTCCGATAACTTGATAAGTTATCCCAGTATGCTATTAGCTTTTGTGCTTCACATATTTGGCACCGCAGCACCTGGTCAGCTAGTGTTGCAGAAGACATCAATACTGTAGGTACAACACACTATGACTTCAGTTTGCTGATGGGCATCCATGGTCCCCTGGTACTGAGGGCAGTTGCTCTATGCCAGATCAGTCAAACATTCAAACACCTTAAGGGCATTAACAAGGTGAAAGAGTCTAACATGTTTAAATATAAGAAAAATAGCAGGACAAGAGGACACAGCATGAGACTAGAGGGAGGCCAATTAAGGGGGAATGTGAGGAAATTCTTTTCCACAGAAAGGGTGGTGGATGCATGGAACGGCCTACCTCAGGAAGTGGTGGCTATGAATACAATGCAGGGCTTCAAACAGGCATGGGATAGGCATAATGGAGCAATACAGATGAGTATGAATAGATAGGCCATTGACAGAGCAAAGGCTGATGGCACATTTATAAGGTAGAAAGAAATGGGCAGACTGGATGTATGCGGTCCTTATCTGCCGAACTTCTATGTTCTATGTTTCTCCTGAAGCCCAGAGTCAACCTTGTACTGGCGCCTCAGATCAGCTGCTCCTTACTTACTGACAGGTGTGATGGGTGCAGCACTGCAGCGCGTACTCCACCCCTGCTTGCTGGCAGTATCTGGTAATCACCCAAGCCCCTCTGCCAGAAAATGAAACTCCGATACCAATCCCAGCTTGGGATCTCCTGTCACACAATGTAGGCATGTCTCCTACCTATGTCAGCAGCTGTGTCTCTCTCTCACCAGATCTCCCCCCATCAGCAGCTCAGCAGGAAGCATTTCTGGGGCACATGACTGTAAATGCACCCAAGAGGTGACACCCCCTCTTCAGCAGTACCTGTCCTGGGCTGCAAAAGACCTACCTAGAGAGGAGGCCCCTTAGGGTTTCCAAACCCTCGTGGTATGTCCCCTACACACTCCCCAGAATTTACACCTGTCTACATTAAATAACCACAGATCCCTTCCCTGGGATTTGCGCCACTGTGTTGGGCCTGTTTCTGTAGGTTACCGGGGTACTGTCCATCAAGGTGATTTGGTCTCAATGTCTGAACCCATCAACAGCTAAGAGGTGTGATGTCCTTGCCACTCAGGGCACAAAGTAAGATTTAGGTACCTCATGGGCACCCTGGCACCCTTCTTTCTATCAATAAGCTAAGTGCACCTTAATGGATGAGTTCTGGGGACCGGAGTCAGACAGAGACAGAAGGTAATCCAGTACAATATTGACAGGACATATAATGGATCTACTGAACTGGAAGCACACCATCTGGAGAAGTGCTCATTTCAAAGAGTAGTTGCGCTTTTAGCGGCTTTCTAGCCACATGAGCAAGACATCATCCACCTGTGGTGAAACCTCAAACCTGGCAATGGCTACAGTACTGTCTTCAGGGGTCTGGCATGCAGATGCAGGAATCGCAGGTTCGGATAGACAAGGGACCTCTGAGACCGTGACAGCAGACCCCTGACAGAGGGGGAGTGGAACAGGAGGCTCCACTGCCAGATGCTGCAGAAGTGGAAAACAAATCTGGCAACCAGTATTAGGGTGGAATGTTCCTCTCGCTGCTTAAACTGAACCCTCTGAATGAGAAGGATAGAAGTGAAGGTGTAAAGGAACCTTCCTTTCTAGGAGAGGGAGAGCACGTTCTCACTAAAACTCTATGCCCTGGAACAAGTGAGCAGAAACATGGCAGTTCTGTGTTGTGTGGGGACAGAAAGGTCCAGCTCTGGACAACCCCATTTTGTGAAGAGGTAATTTACCATGGAGGTCAGAAGTTCTCATTTGTGTACCAGGGACTGAGACCAGCTAAGCCTGTCGCCCGAGGCATTTTGAACACCTGGGAGAAACACAGCTGACAGCCCAGTACCATACTCTCATCGCTTCCTGCAGAGAGGATGAGTGCCCCTTGCTTGTTTATGTAGTCCATGACACTGACATTGTCTGTCTGAATCTGCAAGGGACAGGTGCTGAGATGCTCTTGAAAAACATGGAGACCAAGCGGGACAGCCCTCATCTCCACAATATTGATATAGATATCAGACTCCTGATTGGTCCATGATCCTTGAGTCTGAAAAGACCACAGATGGGTACCCCAGCAGAACCCTGAAGCATCCATTATGAGGATCTGCCCAGGAGTCAGAGGAAAAAAATGGAATGCCATGTAACAAGTTCTAGCAGTCCATCCACCATATTAGACCACCGTAGAGGAAATATGGACGGGACCATTTGTTCAAGCTTGTCCGTCAGCTGATCCTATTGTACCTGAAGAGTCCAATGCAGTATGCTCATACCGAGATGGGTAAAGAGAACCATGATGATAGCTGCAGCCATCAGCCCCAGCAGATGTAACATCCTCTGGGCTGACACATAACGACTTCCGCCTATCAGCTGGGTTTGGCCAACAAGGACCTCTGCCCTGTCTAGAGTAGGAAGGCACTGCCCACCACAGTGTCCAGTACCACACCAATATATTGAACGCACAGACAAAAATGAGTAAAGATTTTGGTAAGTTCACCACACATCCAGTTCCTTGAACAACTGTCTCGCTCTGAACAATATATACAGAATCACTTCCTGGACGGGCATTCAGAAGCCAGTCATTCAGATATGGAAGACATAAAGCTCTTCCTCTGGCGGGCCACTGCCACAACCACTAAGGATTTGGTAAATACTCATGTGCCAAGGATATGCCAAAGGGCAAGACTCAAAACTGATAATGGCTGCCCTCCAACCTGAAGGAGGTACTGCCTGTGGCACTTACTAATTCTGTTATGGAGATATGAATCCTTCATACCCAGGGCACAAAGCCAATCCCCTTTTGCAGCAGGGTGATAACAGCCTGAAGAGACATCATCCAAAATGTTCTGTATTCAATTAACAGGTTTAGGTCTCTCACATCCAGCAGTGGCAACAGATCTCCCATCTACTTGGGAACCACGACGTAGGTGGAATAGAAACCTTTAATACTTTCTTGGGAAGAATGAGTTTGATAGCCCACTTGTGTGCAAGTGGCTGAACCTCCTCTAGCAGAAGGAACAAGTGGCCCAGAGGATAAACTGGAGGGTAGACAGCAACCGCATAGCAAGCCCTTTTCCCAATATTTCCAGGACCCATTCCTCCATTGTGATCTCCCTCCACTTTTGCAGATGAAGGAAGAGACATTCCCCCACTTGCACCCCCCCCCAGAGGTAACAGTGGAGAGGGAGGAAGTGAAGAGTCAGAAGGTACCAGTGGTGGCACAGCATGCTTCCTTGACTGACACTTTTGGTTGCCTCTGCATGGCCACCAGGAGGGAGGGGACCACCGCTTCCATTTGTGCATGGGGCTGCTGATACGAAGCATGGCTACCACAGGCAGCAGGCCTGCAACACAAAGCCGTACGATGCCCCATGGTGAGCTGAAGGGTCAGAGATCTGAGTGACCTTAAAGTCATTCTGGAGGATTGATGCTCACATAGAGCATTTTCAGCATTACTCCCAAACAGCCTGGAACCTCTAGCAGGGGCATTCAGCTCAACTTATTGCACATCAGTAACAAATCCAGCTACCCGAAACCAGAATGATCTCCAAAGGCATATGCCAGTGGCAGCAACCCTGGCAGAAGCATCATATATGAAGTCTAACAGATGCTTTCCAGTAGCCACACCAGCTGAGGCAGCTTTATGCAAGTCAGTCTTGGTAGGACCACCACGTAGAGCCTGAATGGTAGACACAGCAGATTTCCATAGGCTATTTTGATATCTAATCACGTACTGTATTGCCTGGTAGCTGGCAATTCTTCGGCCTAAGGATGTAGAGTCTTAAATTATCACCCATAACATCCAGCATCCTGTTTTGTTTTGTTTTGGTCAGAAGGCAAAGTGCTCATGTGTCTAGGGGCTCTAGAGTGATCATGAGCAGCCATGATAACCACAGAATCTGTTTCAGGCTGGGAAGGCTTAACACATGGAGCAGGGTACTACTTGGCAGCCTTTCTAGGTACTGCAGGCAAGGCATTAGGCTTATGCCAAGCAGCAAAGGTAGCATCGCCTAAGGCAGGATATAGAAGGAATCACAATGGAGGGTACAGGGAACCTCCAAAAACTCCGGTAAATTTTTCTTAATGGAGTCTTCCCCCTCAGCTTTAAATCCAATGACATCCTGGATTTGTCTGGGAAAAGCCTGAAAAGAGGGATCTTCAGGAGGAGCTCTGGCGGTATACACCACATAGTTCTTACTGCATGAGGAGGGGGCTGAACTAGAAAGCAAATCCCCCAACAGGGATCACTGCCCCTTTCATCATCCTCGAAATCCTCCTCCATATTAAGGAGATCAGGATCATATTCTACCTTGTCGTCATCTGGGACGATGACGGGAGAAAATCAATGGAGGCAGCGGCCACAATGGAGGAAAGACAGGCGTGTTCTGGATCCCACCAATGCTAACAGTGCCAACGGAGAGGCCCAGTTGCCATTATCGTTAGCAGAAACGATAGTACCAGGCATAATAGTTCAGAGAATGACACCAGCACAACCTAGGAATCAAAAGCACCCTGTAAAAAGGCTCAGGACAACCAACGTTGAAGAGGCAGAACCCAACGGCGGGGGCTGCATACCGCCCACAGAAGGTACAGCATCACCACAGTCAGTCCCCAACCCTGATCTTGGTGTCTTATCAGATAGACGATGGGGCTGTAGTCATTACTGCCATAGCAGATGAGAACAAGTGCTTACCCTCCTTCAATGGAGACCTCAACCTCACTGGCAAAACATGAGCTTTATCCTTATGCTTGTTGTGATGGGTGGAAGAGCAGGACAATGACTTATTCTTGTGTTTTTCCTTCACCTTTGACAACCATGGCAGCAATAGCTGCAACTGAATGCCAGGGAGTCCCTTCCCAGAAGCAGTCAACCTAGACTGAGAAACCAGCTTGGAGCCTGTGACCTTGACTTGAGCCTCCATGGTCTTAACAGCAATGAAGGTTTCCAGAGCCTTCCTTTGCAATCTCCTTCTGGCCTGGTTGAATTTCTGGTAGATCTTGCAGGCCCCAACATTATGGGACAGGCCCAAACAGCAAACAAGAACTGTGTGAATGTCATCCTTGTAGATATTGTAACTGCAGGTACAAAACCTAAATAAAGGTTCTTTCAATGGTGGCATAAAAGGACAACGTCAACTGGTTAAATTAAAGTTTTGAAAAATAATAGTCGAAGAAAATGATGGTGTTGTTTCTCTGTAGGTCCAATGAGCGCTCAACGGTGGGAGAAAGCACTGAGGAGGAGGAATGGGGCCATTCACGGTTATATACGCATTGACGTTGCATGTCACTGTGGGTGGCCCATGGCTAGCAAAAGTTTCCATGTGGTCCTGACGCCAGTGGCTTACAGTTCCATAGATGTGGCCCAATGGAGTAGACATCCTCAATGAAGATCCCCATTTTCATGGTAATGTACTGAAAACTGGGAGCCTAGATGCAGGACATATATGAAACATTACCCGAATGGTGGTTACAAATTGTGCTTTTTTTTTTTTTTTTTTTTATAAAACTCACCCCTAACATGTAAGGGGCTCTTTATGAGTAAACTATCTGAAAATAATATTACCTTTAGAAAATAAGTCAGCTGTTACTTTTTATATATGAAGTGCTTATTCTCTTCCATTTTGTTAATTGGGAAATGTTTTACCTGACAGTACGGTGTGTTGTGTGGAACAGACTCAACCTGGAGACTGATGTATCTTGTTTTATTCACCATCATACCTCATCAGCATTTTGACCTCACTGATTATGACACCATGAGTGCCCTAGAACCACTCACCTTCTGCTAGATTGGTCATCAGTGATGTCACAGTGAGTATGGTCACAGTGCTGATGACATTTAAAAGGTATGGCAGTAGACACGGTATGTCAACTTCCAGGCAGAGGGCTGTTCTATGAGTCACGCCTAATGCTATCAGGCAGCACACCTTATTAACAAAAACAAACAGAAAATCTAGAAATAAAAAGTAACAATTGGCTACTTTAAAATGAATAACTTTTGTCTGCTGTTTGTGCCACTACTAGCATTTCAATGCCAAAAGACAATTTCCATGACTTTGGCACTAAACAGAGGATAGTCAGGGCCCAAACAATAACAACAAAAAAAAAAACTCAAGAGTCCCTTGCGCTTGTAGGAAAAAGTGGTGCAAGCCTCCCTTAAAGGAGGGGCTTATGCTCCCATTTTAGGCATCCCCCCCCCCAAGCTAGGGAATGTTTTAGTGCTCTGGGGATATTGGCTGCTGGACTCCTCAAGGTAGCAGCAGAGAGTAGGTTTGTGGAGTATACAAGGGAGCAGACAAGAAGTTTCGGGGCCTTTCCAGCCTGGGCATTAGGCCAGGGATGGAGGAGGGTGGCTGGAGGAGCACAATTAGGTGGGCCAGTAAGGGAGCTCAGCAGTTCGGGTGGGCCAGTTGGGGGACCCCCGCTTTCACAGAGTTATGGCAATGAGGAGCTGGGGTAATGGAGCTCTGTGGGGGAAATATGGTTATCTAGGTCCTGTATCGTTGGGGGCAGGGAAAGTAGGTGGCCAGGAGAGGTAGGAGCACTTAGAGACCCCTTCTAGTGTGTATTCCTGGGCAGCCAGGACTGTGGGGACAGTGGCACAGGAGGGAAGCTGGTGGCAGTGGCTCTCCCTCATACCCGGTATGGCAGGGCGGCCTGGGGGACAGAGGGAGCCGGGGGGGCCTTTCACCCAAATATGGGGCCTGCTTGTAGGGGCAGGTCCCGGGGTGCCGGCATTAAGGCCAGGTGGGTCGCAGGTTGTAAAGACAGGCCTTGGAGGGTGGCCCTCAGCTGAAGCTTAACGCAAGCCCAGGAGGTGCTGAGGGGATGTGGGCATGGCAGTGATCCTGCCCCTTCCCCAGAAGGAAAACTGTCAGCTGGAAGCAGAGCAGATTTGGGCCACTATTTCTGTGAAGGCAGGCTGTCTGGAGGGACCTGGGTGGTGGCAGTGCAGGGGATCTACAGTGGCAGGACAGCAAGAAGCAGAGGCTAGAGTATGGGAATAGGGCTGGGTTTGGGGCGCTGCACCAGTGGAGCCATGAAGATGACAGGCTGAGTGAAATGAGGGGTAGGTGCTGACAGGGTAGCACCAACACAGAGCCACGCCGTGGGTTACATGGACCTGGGTCGTGGGGAAAATCCTGGCACCTCTTGTGGCATGGACCAGCGCCTAGGGTCCAGCTGCTGAAAGCAGCCCACTTTCTCACGCCGGAGTTGTGGGACGACCAGTGCCAGAGTAAGAGGATAAACCAGCAATAAAGAGAAAAAGTCTTGGCTTACCAGATCCAGACAGCCAGGAGATTGAGGGATCTGAGTCGGGAGGTCCTTAGGTAAAGCATCCAAGATAGAGAGAGAGAGAGTAGAAGAATCCTTGCTTGTTTACTGCCTTGAAACCATCGTGTTCACTGCTCTAAATGTCCAGCCATTATGTTTAGCAAAAAGGTCTGATTAGCCCCATGGAGCTGCTTTATTTGTTTGGATGAAGTATGTGACCCCTGTATTGTTGAGATCATCTGCTATGCATGAGCTAAATAAAGAAGCTTAGTTGGGAGAAGAATAGCAGTGATGTACTTTATTTAAATTGAAGTGGGAGGTAAGAAAGGGATGCGAGGGGTTTTACAGGACAGGTAGCGCTATTGGTAGGAAGTCTTTCCCGGATTATAACCAAAAACTAAAGCCCAGTGGAGCAGGACCTTGGAAGAACAATTCAGGAGGAAAATTGTCTCATGATGCTGCAGCTCCATAGAGGTATACTAATCTGTAATAGATATCAGGAGTCCTTCTTTTGTTTTTCTACTTATATTTTTTATCCACTCCTGCTGTCCCTTCCAATCACCACTCCTTCCGTCCTACAAGGAGTGACGACCCCCACCTCTGCCAACCAGCTTGGTCTGCCCCTAGAGTGCCACACTGCTATTGGGGGCCCTTTTGATAGCTCGGATTACCCTCCCCCCGGGCAGGGCGAGGAGAGGATCCCTTCCCCCCTCCCTTTCCCCCTGCGGCAGCTGCACATTGGGGTCTGCCTCTGGCAGGAGGGTGGTAAGGCCGGCTCCGGAGGACTTCATCCAGGCGACCAGAGGGCATTTTCCTCCGAGTAGTTTTTTCCCCCTTAACCCCGCCCTCTGAGACGCCGGCGCAGAGAGTCTGCATGCTGAGCACACTCCTCTCAAGCGCCTAACGATGTCCCCCCTCCCTGGCTCTGGCAGACGGAGCCATCGTGCCCTTCGAGAGTCGGTGCATCCACAGACCCTCTCAGGACATCAGGTGCTCCAACGCGCCCCTGGCATCCCACCCCGAGGGAGGAGAGCATCTGTTGGGACACTCCATCCTCCCTTCCCCAGTCGACCCCGACGACCCGGGTCCATTCTCGAACCTCAGCCGGGCATAGCGAGAGGTGGGCATCCAGCCTCAACCCTCAGCGCCACTGAGCCGGCCCTATCAGGAGTCCTTCTATAAATTCCTGCATAGATTATACTGCCTCCTGTAATGGTGAATACATTTTATCCTGCAGTCTCCCCCATCTGTGGAGGAATATGGCTGACTGGGGCACCTACATTCATTATTTCTGGATGTGTCCAGTGCTGCAGAATTTCTGGGAAGACAATGCGCTGGAGGTGGGGACTCTGCTGGGCAAGAGACTCGGCTGGACCCCTGACCCTGTTGTTTGGCATACAGGATGGGAGGGAGGAGGGCCGAGACCTCTTGCCCAGCTGGGTTCGGGTGCTGCTGGCTTTAGCCAGACAATGCACATTGAACACCTGGGTCTCAACCGTGGCACCAATGATGCAGCAGTGGAGATCATTAGCTATCCAGAAGCCAGTGCTGGAATGCTTGTCCTACCTGACCAGAGATAGGGAGCGGGAAGTTTCTGCAAGGCTGGGGACCCTTTGTGAACTCGCTGACACCAGGGGAGGCACAGGCCTTGAGAGAGGGACTTCAATGAATGGCGAGACTAGGGATTAGGAATGAATTCACACTTGCCCAAAGAGCGGGGCTACATGCCCTGTATCCATTCAGTAACTATGGAATAATATGTTATGACACGGCAAATGGATTCACAATGATTAATATAATGTTTTCAGACTTTTAGACCCTGTCGCTAACCACTGTCACCTATAATTTTTTTTTTTATTGTTTATCAGAAATTGGATCAGACCTATACTAAATGTTACTTGTTTGTTGTTGTTTGCCTGATTGGGATGTCATAGCCTCATAAAGAAAAATGAAATGTTGGTGTTTTATCTGTTGTGTGTCAGTGCTTATAAAGTTTTAATAAAATATTTTGCAAAAAAAAAAAAAAAAACTGAAGGGGGAGCTATTGAAATGGAAACCTTTCTCCCTTCCTTTGCAACTAAATTAATTTCATAAGTTTGATTCCAAATGAAATTTCCACCCGCCTTGGTGGGACTGAGGCTCTGGGGTTCAAGAGAGTCAGGAGACATGTGTGGAGTTCCTGGTCCAGTACACCAGCATTCGGGAGAATCCAGGTTCTATGGGTAAATTTGAGAGTGCACAGGTGATTGAAGATGCCAGTAAGGTAGCCCACATCTTTTCCTGCCTTGTATGGGAGTGCTTGTCTCAGTGACTTAGCGCTGAAGTGGCCCTTCCCAATGTCCTCGGAAGATTCATGAGCATATGCCCCTAGACGGAGGCTCGGGGTTACACTGTGGGGCTCATCCAGGTTGTCCCTCGAACCCAGAAATGCCGCCAGATCCAGAGTCTTGCCGTCCGGTGTGTTGTCAGGCTTCCGGCCTGGTTGAGCCTGCTGCGCAGCAAAAATAGCTGTGGGAGTAGGCCTGGAGCAGGCGTAAGCCTCAGCCTGCTGGTGTGTGTGGCGTGTGACCTGCTAGTCATGTGACCCTCAATAAGCAGGGTTCTGACAGGAGGATGGCCGAGAAGGAGCTATAGCAGCTGCAACAAGAAGCGCCATCTTGGTTGAATCGGAAAGAGTGGAGCTGACAGAGTATGGTGACAAGGAGAACAGGAGAACAAACCCAGTGAGAGAAAAGAGAAATAGAAAATATTTTTCCTGTGCACATCCACCATCAGGCAAGTGAACTGGGCTGCCAAATAAAGTAAATGGACAACTGAACCAACTGGTTAAGAGATTCTTAGCTGTGGGCACTGGGAGGGTTGGAGAGACTTAAAACAGGCATCCACCATGGACTGGCAGAGTGTTGTGGCTGGCGGAATGAAGAAGGACCCAAAGTAACCTCCCAAGAGGAACCCTAGCCACGCTTCCTGCCTCACTACTCTCCTGGATCTGGAAAGCTGGGGAAAAGGAAGAGAAAATTAACGCTGCGTGAGGTGTGGGTTTAGGGGGGAAGGAATTGCCAGGTCGCCTGTATGCCCACACTGTATAGGCATGCCGCCAGTCCCAAATTTGGGGATGCTCCCTCCCAGTTCCACTGCCAGTCCCTTTGTGCTGTGGTCACCAGCTAGTGGGGATTCAGGAGGGTTTGAGAGACTGTCCCTGGGAGAAAGCACTTGTGCCCAGGTGGATGAGACCAGAAGCGAATCCACAGCTGTGATTGTGGAGGTTGTAGAGGAGGAAGGTGCAGGAGCAGAAGTTAAAGAGAAAGGTGATGGGGAGCACAGCCATCCGCCTCGCTCCCCGCCACCAGCTACCGGCAATCCCCATGGCAGAGGGGTGGGGTCTCAGACAGCTGGTTGGAGATCATCCAGGGCCTGGGGGATCTTCGCCACGGCCCCTGTCTGGCAGTAGCCTACGGGCCCTGTCGACTAAGTCAGAGGCTACCTCAGGAGCCAGTCTTAGAATCAAGCCTACCACTTCTAGTGATGTCAGCCAAATGGCCGCAGGCTGAATCAAGCACTCCATCTATACCGGGACCATTATTAGCAACAATCAGCAAAATAACTAACGATATTCAGGAAACATTGGTAGGAGCAATTTAGGATGCCGAGAGGTCAGCATAGTAGACCTTTATCTCCCGATGGTTTGCCAGGCGTGTCGATGCGGGGTGTCTGACAGTGATTGCTCGCAACTCTCCACGCATCGTGGCAGGCCCACAGAAGGGCCCTGTGACAATAAGTCTCTCCACAAGAAGATGATCCTCATACTTGTGGAGCTGAGGGACTTCAGAAATGAGACCAGAGCCACCATGGCTGCCTCCGAACAGACATAGCCAAGACAGAAAAAGGCTTGACACCCAGGAGGAGCAGTTGACAAAATCGGATTCCAGGACTGATGCACTGGAGGGAGCCGTGGTGCAGCTTCAACAATCTCTCACACAGCTGCAGGACAGGGTGGAAGATGCAGAGGCCCACAACAGAAGGAACAATCTCTGCTCTCTGGTTTCCCAGAGGGAAGTGGGTGAGGACCGATACAGTTCCTCCAGACTTTTTTTCAAAAAGCCTTGGACTTGCCAACAGACAGGGTACTAGAAACAGACTGTGCACACCAGTCACTGGGCCTCTGACTTGACCTCACCATCAGCAAGGCCCCAAGCGCTGATACTGCATTTCCTGCGCTACCAGGACAAGGAGCAGATTCTTCATAAAGCTTGGCAGAAGGGGTCCATTTTCTACAACACCCAGTGAATTTATGTGGATGATTATCCGCTCGTATGGCAGCCCGGGCAGAGCTTACACTCCCATCATGAAGAGACTGCGCCAAGAGAAGATAAAGTTCAAGACCCCGTGATCCTTCCAGGATGGTGATTTATTTTCCACATGGCCTCAAGACTTTTGAATCGGCAGTGGAGGTGGCCACTGAACTAACAAAAAGAAACCTCCAGGTCATAGTCTTGGCCCCATTCCAATCAGCCAAAATCCTTGGCCTCAAAGCTGGCTCAGCAACTGTGGCAGCAGGTGCCACCTCATGAGCAGAGACACTGAGATGAAGCAGCCACCATTCAAAAGATAGTGGCTGAACTGCTAGATCATTCCCAGGGTGCCAGCACAAAGACTTCCTCCCAAACTACACTGGACTGAAACTCCTCAACTCTTGGTGCTCAGGCAAGCCTGTGATGTTTCCTACTCTCGGTTGCCAGGAATGGGTTTTTTGAGATCTCAAAATGATTTGCACACTGTGCCATGCTTGTTTCCCCCCCCCCCTTTCACTTGTGGTGTGTGTGTGTGTGTGTGCCGTCCTCTATGCTGGTACCGAACAGTATATTTAATTTACTCTCTAAATAATGAGGTCAACTTTAAAACAAGGTGCCAGTCAGAGGGTGGGACGCATGAGTCACCCTGAGGTGTAGCGGGTGTGGTGGTGGGGGGAGACACGAAGAGCTCGGACATCTTTAGGCCGGGTAGGGAGATGAGGGGCTACAGGGAATAGCCTAACTTGGGCACCATGGCAGAAATTGTTAGAGGGCCACCAGGAGAAAGGGTGGTTGAGCTGGGCTTTAAAGTGTTTTATTTTTCTTCTCTCCTAGGTTATAATTAACAGTAATAAGGTGATCGTGCATGACAGTCTTGTTTGGGCCTGGTAGCCTCATGGAGTGGGCTGCACACTAGGCTCCAGGGTAAGGACGGAGCCCTTGCCTGGGGCCCATCTCAGCACATTTGGCCAGGCTGGATCTTTACTTCCAGGGCGTTACTGGGAGATGGGTTGCTCCTCCTCTTCCTCAAATGGTGAAGTGTGGAGAGGCCCCACAGGAAACACCTGTCAGCAGGTTGAGTGCCTGGGGAGGCTTCCCTAGGACTTACCAGGTAATACCTGGCCAATATACCTGCTTAGCCAGGGGCAACATCTCCGGATACCCAACATGATTTACTTTGCACTAATGCCCCCTTAGCTGCCTGGCTTAATCCACTCAGAGCTCCCTGAATCTGGGTCTCCAGACGCAAGAGTTCCTCTCTAAGGAGCCCTTCCTTATACGAGCCTGCAGACTCCTAATCTTAAAATCATACTGCTGTAATGCATTCATCCATTTCAAGACACTTCCGTCTGATGAGACGGGGGTGCGTCACTTCCTAATCCCATATATGGAGGCCCTAATAATCTTGGTTGTTACTCTTGATTGTTCACTCCAAGTTTGAGTCGAACTATGGAAGTAACCATTTTGGTTACCAGGGCAGGGAGGGTGGGGTTAGCTCACCCACATGCCCATGATTTTAAGAAGTTTTTCCTCTTGT
This sequence comes from Neoceratodus forsteri, assembly GCA_016271365.2. Lineage (NCBI taxonomy): Eukaryota > Metazoa > Chordata > Ceratodontiformes > Ceratodontidae > Neoceratodus > Neoceratodus forsteri. Next base: position 1,191,714,260 of record CM028130.1, on the reverse strand, counting down.
ACAAAAGTTACAGTTGTTATACAACATTCAGTGTACAGTTTTAGATGTTAGGATTAATGTACATAGTTATAGTAGTGTAACCCCTTGTTACCCGGGGTTACTAGAATCCCAGTAAGACCTAGTGGTAGGCAGGAAGACAGCTTGAGAAACTCCAGTTAAATGGGTTTCACATCTCTCACTCTGTTCTCGGTCTCAGCTGAGACTGAGGGATGACATCACCAATAGAACTATCGCAGCTGCATGAGCCACATTGGAATCTGCAGCAGAGGGAGTTAGTTAGAACGTTAGGAGTTTTGAAGTCAGTCTTCCAGTCAGTCTTCAGTGAGTGTGTGGTTGGGAGCTTGCTGAGAAAGCAGCTCAGTGAAGGCTCTAGGAGCCTCAGCCCTGACAGAGGGCTACTTTTAAGTAAAAGGGTGTGTGTCTCCACCTTAAATAGAGACACAGACGATTACTGACTTGGTGGAGACCGCTGTTTTCGGGTCTCAGTACCCCTGGGGCAGGAAAGGTTTCCCTGCAGATTCCTGGGGCAATCCCCTAGTACTGCTTGTGAAGGAAAAGCTGCCTATGTGTTCCAGTGTTTATTTGGGAGAACAAGATTTGTGAGTCGCCTGTGGGGCACCTGCAACGTGAGGGTGAGTGTCTGCTCTTGCTAAAAGGGCCTATGTTTTTTACCCTGGGACTTGTGTGACAATGTGGGGATTGAACTACTAAATATTGGGAAGCCTAGAGTAATGAGCTAAGCAAAGTAAAAGCAGGTTCAAGTCCAGAGCTTGTTGGGATGCAAATGATATGCAGAGGAGATGTGACAGACGTCTACCCAGAATCTACATTTGGAAGTTCAGTAAAGGAATTGTTCAGTTTCCAGAGAAATGGCCGGGTATGGGCTGTGGGAGCTGGAGGTAGGTGGCCCCCCATCTTTAGTGACCAGGTCCACCTCTACGGATTTCTTCTGTGGATTTCTACTTTACCTCAGGCACTTGGCCAGTGATGAGGGAAGTACCCAGACGTGGGACTGTAAGGAAAATTCTCTCTAGGAGTTGAAGACTCTAGTGTGGTTTGGGGAGCCACAACAGGATAATTGGTTCATTCCTCAAATGGACCGCGGATCAAGTGGCCGGCAGGGGAGCCGGGCCAGTGGGGAAAACCCAAGTAGTGTACAAATTGGGCTGTGTACCCAAAGCTGCGTGCAAGTCCGGGCTGTGTGCCTGGTGGGTTTAGAGCCTGAGGGCTGGAAATAGTGATAAAGTGTTCTGTTGTCTCTAATCTGCATTACCAGGAAATGTAGCCCCATGGAGGTCCATCTATGCTTTGTTTGTTCACCTTGGAAGTGAATAAAAGCCACACTGAAGAATCCCATTCCTGGTTCTGGACATTACAGTTATTGCTTCCTGTGTTCGGATTTACTTGGGTGCCCCTGTTCAGAGTAGCCAAACCTACGTCCCCCTGTGCCGAGTAACCTCATCCTCTCCGAACCCAGTCCCCACCAGGTACTGCTGTCAGCTTCAACAGCATGCCACCTGTCGTTTTGCTAAAAAGGCAGGGGTGAGGGGTTACAGTAGAGGAAGCAAATGACAATATTACCATGTGTATTCCAGGCAGTCATATTTGGGAGGCGGTCTTGGGGGAAAGGGGTGGTGGGGTGCACATCTGCCAGAAAGTTTAAGAACCAACATGACTAGAAAGAACTTGCAATTGTAGTCACATAATGTGAATGGCCGCTCCAGTCCCATTAAGTATACTAGAGTCCTGTCGCACCTCAGACTTGGTATTCATCCAAGAAAACCCACTTATCAAGGGTAGAGCATGAAAAGTTAAACAAATTAGGGTTCTCCTTGGTGTTTTACTCCTCATTTGAGGGCGGTAGGAAGAGTGGTGTGGCCATCCTGGTCCCCAGACATACCACATTTGTAGAGCAGGGACAGTGGGCTGACCCTGAGGGACAGTTGACAATCGTACAAGGCCTCCTTAGAGGCAAGGAGGTAACCTAGCAAATTTATACCTTCCTCCCGGGGCAAACTCCCCTACTATTAAGAAGCTCCTTGACAAAGTTGTCACCATGACTAGTGGCAACTCCTGCTCGCAGGGAACTCCAACATAACCCCCAACCCAAACTTAGACTCTACTAGGATGGCTACCACCAGGCAACCCCAGCACACAGGCTGTTTAAGTGGTTCTCCCAAGAGGTGGGATGGGAGGACACATGGGGCTTCCTACACCTAGAGCACGTGGTTACACCCATTTCTCAGCGGTGCATGGCACGTACTCGAGGATTGACTTGTGCTATACACAGAGGAGTATTTGGCTTCCCTCTGTGCATGCGCTCTGGGGAATATAGCGATATCAGACCATGCCCTGTGATCAGCCAGTGGGACTCTGAGTTACAGCAATGGAACACCGGTGGAGATTTAACCCATACTACCTAAAAGGGGAACAATTCAAGGAATTTCTGGCAGACTCCATAAAGGATATCACTGGAGATAATGCTAGTCTGGAAATCTCCCATTCTCTCCTCTGGGACACCCTGAAGGCAGTTCTCCATGACCACCTCATTAAGAACACCTCGGCCCAATCAAAAGGGCGGTAAGAAAAACAGCACCGCCTTCAGGACATACTACATTTTTTGCAAATAGCCCATCAGCAAGGGGATACCTCCTTCCTACCTCAACTTAAATCAGTAAAAGCAGGAGTTAGATGCCTTCAACCTCCAACAGGCGGAAATAGTCTTGACGTTTCAGCGGCAACACTATCATGAGGTAGGTCCTAGGGCATCCAGACAGCTGGCTTATAGGTCTCAAAACAAAAACAGACCTCTCGATTCCTCCATAATACACCCAGTGACAGGCACACACCACACCAGCCTTCACGTAAATATCTGCAGCCTTTACCGCATTACCAGACACTATATAACCCAGAGAGAGAGAGAGACCTCAACCCCATTGAAATTACCAAATTTTTAACAAATCTATCCTACCTACACCTACTGAGGAGCAACAGTAGCAGCTCGTGGACCCAATAACGGCAAGTGAGGTGGCAACACAGTCATTGGTCAAATTGAAAGTCCCCAGCCCAAATGGCTATGGAGCAGAATTTATAAGGCCACTAGAGAACAGGTTCTCCCCATATTGCAGGACGGCTTTAATGAAGTTTCACTGGTGAACCCCTTCCAGTTGGTCATATGCAGCCATATCTAACATACTGAAACCGGGAAAAGCTACTTGCAGTGTGAATTATATAGGCCTATCTCAGTATTTTAATTTTTTTTTTCCTCCCCCTGAGCCACCAGCTGCCCGGTACTTTCGGCCCGGCCACAGACTTCCGCCCCTCATATCGGCCGCGAGCCCTCAGATACCCCGTGGCTTCCCCCCACGGCGGGGCTGCGGAGATCCCCTTACACATCGCAGTCTTTGGGATAGGTCGGAGGGCTGGCTTGAGGGGCTAATTGAAGCTATGGCGGGCTTCACTGAAGGCAGCCAACAGCTGTCCTTTTTCCGGTTTTCTGGGGGAGGCAGGGTTGTGCACTGACGTCAAGTGTCCGCACCGCCTCCTGTGCGTGCTAATGCCGGTAGCTGTGTGACTCCCGGCCTCCGCCAGGGGTCATCCATGCACCGGGCACTTCCCCACTGGAGAAGGAGAGCAGTCCTAGGGACACTCTATCCTTCTCCCCTGGCGGCCCTCCAGCGACCCTGGTCCATTCCCGAACCCAGGTCGCTGGCATCACAAGCGGAAATCCAACCGCTGCGCCGACGGGCCGGCTTAGGCCTATCTCAGTATTAAACACTGACTATAAATACTTTATGTCGATCCTGGTACACAGGCTGGATAAGATCCTTCCCTCTCGGATGGGCCTAGACCAGACAGGTTTTATTAGGAAGCGCTCAACCTCCAACATTGTCTGTTGCACCCTGCACCTGATCCAGGCTATGCAGACCAGCGACGCGCCTGCAGTCCTTCTCAGCTTAGATGCTGAGAAGGCCTCTGACAGAGTGTCCTGGGCATTCTTATATGCCACCCTAGACAAGATGGACTTCCCTAAGCCACTTACTACAGCACTCCAAAACATATATTCAGCTCCCCAGGCCTGTGTAGAAGTCTCCAGACACCACTCAGATTATTTCCCCCCAAAGAGAGGCACTCGGCAGGGTTGCCTGCTGTCCCTGCTGTTGTTTGCTGTTTACACTGAACCCCTAGCGCAGGCGCTTAGAGAGTTGACTACCATAGAGGGCACTGTGGTTGGAGGGGCGGATCATCACATAGCTTTATATGCGGATGATGTCCTCTTGTATTTAACTAACCCTCCCACCTCACAGCCAACAGCAGTCCAAATTATAGAAAATTCAGAGCTGTCTCAGGTATAAACTGAATGCATCCAACAGAGAGTACCTTACCTTCCATCTTCAACCCACAGACACCCTCTGAAAGCTGTTCCCCTTTAGATGGGCGTTAGATAAAATGAAACACCTTGGAGTGTACCTCTCCAGAGACCCTTCCTCTGCTTTTAAGAACAAATACCTCCCCTCTTTACTCAAATGCAGAAGGATTTTCTTAGGCGGTGTTTATTACCCTTAAATTTGGCTCAGATAGTAGAGGTGGTGAGGATGGTTACGCTCCCCTGAGTGTTGTATCTATTTCAGAACATTCCCCTATTTTTGGCACATAAAGTATTCAAGGAATGGAACAAAGTTATATCCAGAGTCATCTGGGCAGGGTGTTGCCCCAGAATAAAATTGGCCACTCTGTTTCTCCCAAAGGAGAAGGGTGGCTTGGCTCTACCTAATCTATAATTGTACTTTTGGGCATCCCACCTTGTATTTATACTGCGCAAATATCTGCGAGTGACAAGTGCCAGATGGCAGGAGATCGAAGACACAATATATCGCAAAGCTAAGTGCTGCCCTGTACCATCTAGAACATACTCTTAAGACTAGCCAGGACGCCGTACCCCTGGTTCCTAAACCAGACCCAAGTGCAGCTTGACATATGTAAGATGTTACATCTGACCCTTATCTAGGCCTGCTCTGCCCCATAGCAAACTTGGAGCACTTTGTACCAGCCCACACTGACAATGCTTTCCACCGCTGGGAGCATTCTATGTTGACTCACTTGTTCCAACTGATGATGGAGAGGTTTCAAATCATTCAAGCAACTCAAGTAGGAGTTCCACGTAGGACAAAATGATTTTTTTCGGTATCTACAAATTCAGCACTACTACTACAACCTGCCCTTGGGAGCGCGCCATCCGCACGTATACCCCACTATTATCTCTACCATTGTCTCAATACTACAAACTAAGAACTCAGAGCACCTGGTCTCAGTATTGTATGGAGCGTTGCTTAATTCTCAGGGGGACTCCACTGAATATATCCTCCTAAGGTGGAATGAAGAGCTAGAGTTGCAGATTTCTCTTCAGCAGTGGCTCCTATCTTGTAGAACGATCTCCAAAATTACTAACTCACTGAAGTGGCATGAGTTCTCATGGAAACATCAAATTAGTTTTTTTCGCGCTCCAAAGATAACTGTCCACTTCCAGGTACCCAGCACAGCACAGTGCTGGAGGCAGTGTGATGACAATGAGGCACACCACTCACACATTTTCTGGACATGCCCTAAGCTTTCCCCCTTTATTAGAGATGTACAGACAGAATTTGAAGAAACATTTTCTGGGTCAATCCACCTAACAGCAGAAGTATTTTTATTCTGCATCCTCCCTGTAGGCCTCTGAGACAGACATGCTCAATATCTGATGGGCATCCTGTTGATAGTAGCCAAGAAGGCGATCACCAGGGTGTGATTTACCAATAGGGTCCCCACTGTGGGAGAGTGGCAATCTATAGTTATACAAATATGCAAGATGGAAAGGATTGCACATATGCTAAATGGTAAACAAGATCTGTGCTTCAATAAATGGAACAGGTGGATTATGTATGTGATGTTGAAAGATCCCGAGTTTGTGCCCTAGGTGTAGGAGTAATGTGTGTGATGGGGTTATGAGGAGATAGAGAGGGCTCTACAGCTGAGCCTGAGCCCCCTCATTAATAGGGGGTGGACCAGCAGTTTACCCATACCACAGGCGAGAAATGGAGCTCAGGCCCCTTTCTGTAGACAAGTGAGGCCGTGTGGCCTCCCCCACCATTGCCCATGCCTGAGAACGAGGTCACCTCCAACTGGTAAGGTTAATATGGCGAAGGGAGTAGTCTGGGGAAAGCAAAATATTGCGCTAGTGTCTTTCATCAAGATTGGATATAGCCCCCTCCGTAGTCTGTGTAAGGAGAGGGCTCCCTCCACGTATGAAACTTTTTCCCTACCTCCTGTAACTGCATGGCTACATGAAATAAGAATTCACACTACTCAGAATGTATAACTGGAATGATATAAGAGTTGCTGTCGCCTGTAAAAATGTTAATAAAGATTACGCTACAAAAAAAAAAGAATCAAGTCTACTGGGAGTGGCTCCGAGCCTGGTCCTGCACCAGCAGCAGCAAAAGAGAGTACTGGTGATCGAAAGGAGCTAGAGGAGCTAAATGAGGAGAAATATGTTGATGGCACTTTCCAGTTGCAGGACTATCAGGTGGTTAGGGTAAACCCCAGGCCTTACCATTGCTCTATAATCACCTCAGCAGACAACACCCCACAGCTCCTGGTCCAGGCTAAGAGTCTCCAGACCCGGATGGATGGGTTGAATCCTAGTGACCCATTAAACTTAAAGTATCGATGGGGGGATATGGCTACCAATGGGATAAGCCAGGAGGACCAGTGTGAGAGACCTGCCAGAGTGGAGCCAGGCCAAAAGGTGGGTCCGCAGGAGGCTACAAGTAGAGTAAGGCAAGGCAAGGCAAATTTTATTTTTTAGGTGCCCAATCCTGGAGGCTCTGGGCGCCGTACAATCAAATAAATCAAAAAACAGTTAAAACACAATAATTAAAATGCAAATCAATTAAGCATATATAAAAGCAGACCGCCCAAAATGGGAGGCCTGACTTAGCAGCACATTTCTGAAGGGGCCATTCTTTCAGAATATCTAAAGAGCAGTATCTAAAAGACAGTGTCTGGGAATGTCTGGCTGAATAAAAAGGTCTTGAAGCAGGCTTTAAATACCTCAACTGAAAGGGCATCCCTTACTGATGGAAAAAGCGAATTCCACAGGATGGGGCCGTCGACACTAAAAGCTCTGTCGCCAGCATTTTTTAACCTTGTTCTGGGAATTGCAAGGAGGCCCCTAGAGGAGGACCAGAGGGAATGCACCAAGGCAGCAGGTGTTAGAAGGTCCTACAGGTAGCCAGGGCCCAGTCCATTTAGGGCCTTAAAGGTGAGCAAGTACACCTTAAAAAGAACCCTCCACTGAACTGGCAGCCAGCACAGTTCATGCAGCACTGGAGTGATGTGGCAGTATTTTGACTGCCCTGTCAACAACCTGGCAGTTGCGTTCTGCACTAGCTGCAGTCGGCAGACGGTACCTCCAGAGACCCTGAGGTAGAGCGCATTACAGTACTCAAGCCTTGATGTCACAAAGGCGTGTACCAATGTGGGGAGATCCATGAGCGGAACTAGGTCTTTCATCCTAGTGATATTCCACAGATGGTAAAAGCTGGTCCGGATAACAGATGACACCTGAGATTTAAGTGTCAGTCCACTGTCGAGGATAACGCCAAGACTGTGCACCCTAGAGGAGGTCTTCAATGGCAAAGACCCCAGAAACTGTTCAGTCTCTGCACCAGAGGCCATCCTATCACGCCTCCTGTTCTACTCCACCACCAATACCTCCGTCTTATCGGGGTTCAGTCGCAACCAGCTGGAGGCCATCCAATCATTAATCTCAGACAGACGGTTGTTCAGCACATCCACTGTACTGGATGTCCCGGTGGCAAAGGATAGATACAGCTAGGTATCATCGGCATAGCAATGAAAATCCAGACTGTACTTCCTAAAGATCTCACCAGGAGCAGCATATACACAGCAAACAACATTGGTGACAAGACCGAACCCTGAGGTACTCCACAAGACGGAAGGCTAGGTGAGGAGAAGAAATTACCCATCACTATCCTTTGCCTTCTGTTTGTGAGATATGACTCAAACCAGCAGATGACAGTGCCGGCAAGTCCACAAAATTCCTCAGGCAGTCGAGCAACACACAATGGTCCACCATATCAAAGCTGAGAAGAGATCAAAGAGAATGAGAATTGTCCTCTCCTTGATCTCTCGCTTGGAGGAGATCATTATGTACCCGAACTAACACGGTTTCCATACTATGCCAGGCACAAAACCCAGACTGGAGAGGCCCATAGATATTAAAGGCCATGAGGTGTTCCTCGAGCTGCTGCACCACAATCTTCTCTACAACATTTCCCAAGAATGGAAGGTTGGAGACAGGACGGTAATTCGCCTTGACGTCAGGGTCTAAAGATGGTTTCTTCAAAAGGGGTCTCACCAGTGCCTCCTTCAAGGCATCTGGGAAGACCCCCTCCTACACAGAGCACCGGACAATCAAGACGAACACCAGGCCTACAGAATCAACACATCTCATTAAGAAACAAGTTGGCACTGGGTCCAGTTCACAATATGTATGGCTTTAGTCTTGAAACAATCTCAATGACCTTAGCCACCTCCACTGGTTTAAACTCCCCCCAACCAGGCGAGTGCTCTTTGGACAGCAAGGGCAACCACTGCTGGCCACACCACGGCTCACTGGCAGAACTCCCTGCCTGATAGCAGACACTCTGTCTGAGAAGAACCAAGCAAACTCATTGCACAAAGCATCTGAAAAACCTTTTTTTGGCTGTAGACAAGCTGGATGTAACAGCCTGTCCACAGTCCGAAAAAGCAAAGCTGGTCGGTTCTTCCTGGCGGCAATCTCCTTGGACAGGAACACTGCCTTTTTACAGTTGACTGCCCCCAGTACAAACCACAGTGTGCATGCAGGGCCAGTCTGTCCACCTCCAGCCTAGACCTCTGCCAGCAGCGCTCTAACCTCCGACCCATGATCTTCATCGCCTTGAGCTCCCCATCAAAACAAGGGACCTCAAGTGAGAGGATCTGGGTCAGACACGGACCTGCAAGGGAGCTGAATGCCCAGGTATCACCTTATTATAGGTGGTGACTGCTTCACCTGTGCCCCTGTGCATGCACTGCCCACACTAGATAGGTCAACTACCGCCAGGAAACCCTCTGTTCAAACTCACAGGGTGGAAGCTACCATCTCTGCAAGGGAGGGCTCATGGCGGGGGCAGAGCAAGAACTCCATCACAGCAGTGATCAGACCACAGGACCTGATCAGTCTTAAGATTGTCTAACTCAAGCCCCAGAGAGAAGACCAAGTCCAACATGTAACCGCACTGGCGGGTCACAGTAGAAACTTCTTGTGACAGGCCCAGAGATTACATCATCTGCAGGAGGTGGTAACCCAACATGGACAATTCGTTGTTAGCCCAAACACTGCAGTCTCCCAAAATTAAACACCTGGGGGCCTCCAATGTTTCACCAATGATGAAGTCGGCTACCTCTTGCAGGAACTCTTCTGCCGCCCCAGGGGGGCGGTAAATCAGGAGGATCCGGCAACCTGTGCTCGAACCACCACGGATGGCCACACATTCAAACAAGCTCGATGTTCTCACTGGGTGCACAGTGAAGCCTAGATCAGATCTAAAACAGATGGCCACACCCCTGCGTTCCACTCTGGAGCAGTGTGCCATGGAGTACCGGGGGCAGGGGGGATGGCAGACTCTAAAACCAGGCCAGCAGCGTCCCCACTCAGGTCTCCGTAATGCGTGCCAGATCGACCGATGAAACCAAATCTGCTATAACTGTGGTCTTATTTCCGATTGATCTGGCACTGCACAGCACTGCCCTCGGGGGATTTAAGGACAGTGCAGCCCCTCTGGATGCCTGCCCACTCGGTCTGGTGGGAACTCTGGGGACGGGAACCAGACATGTCTGGTTCTCTCTAGGACCAGTCGAAACCCAGGGCACCTTCTACACTTAACCACCTCTATCCTGCTCCCTCCGTGTGCACGAGGCACCCGCCATAACCGACCAGTGCGACAACTCCTAATCCCGACCTCCCAACAGTGGCATGCTGTTGTGTTAGAAACTGGGAGGTCGATGAAAGGCTGCAAGTCAAAAAGCTGGGACGCCCATACACAATTCTCACCGCCTCAGACCCCTAGACACCCCAGACACAAGTCGACTCACTTAAGCCCCAGAGCAGCAAGGAAACTACACTAAGTAAATAAGACACACACACACACATCAAACATACATTAATACAGAAAAACTCAACCACACACACCACATACACAGCGGCTAACTCCCAACACCCTCCCCAGCAACCCACTACCCCAACACCAAAGCAAGAAAATGCAAGGTATCCAGTCATTAATCTCAGGAGAGCAAGTAATCACACTGAATTCAGCAATACTGCCCTATTTGCCAGGGCATAACATATTATCAGTAACAGCAATCAGTTCAAGCACCCAAAAAGAGTTACACAGCCCAGAAAACAGGCCAGAGACCCTCTCACAGACCCTAGTCAATGAGGGCAAGATGCTATCAGTGAGCTAAACCAATACAAAGCAGGAGAACTAAACAAGCAGGGCCATTCCCAGTCACAATCAGAGCAGCTCTCACCAGCACTGTAGGGCTAGAAAGAAGTTTATTTCCGTAGATGGCTCAGAGTTCCAAACGAACAGCACAGTCTAATCCCCAATGATGGTCCAGTATTGAAGAATCTGTCAGATGTAGTCCCCAAATCCACACAGTCGGCCAGCCAAAGGAACGGGCCGGTGGCACAGGCCGACTCCACACCTAGCACAGGACCATGGACCCAAAAAACGAAGATCAATCCTTCCCACAGGAAGAATTATGCAGCGATGCCCTCTACGCCCACGCTCCCCTGGGAAGGTCACAACAGGAACCAGGACACTGCCGAGCAATGATAGGCCCCCTCATGTGATGCTGAGAGAGGCACCTACCACCACAGTTCACAGTCCTTGGCACTGACTGTACCAACGGACGGCACACTTGTTAGGTCCGGGTCCACAAAGAGGGGTATTGGCAGTCCACTGGACCCCTCAGAGAGAGAGAGAGGGCACCCACGTTCAGGTAATCCACTCTGCTCAGCACAAATTGAGACTGCGATTGCTTAGGACACCAGGTAGCCCGGAAGACAGGAGTCATCAGCTGTTGAGAAGCTCTGCTGCAAGTTGCACCTCAAGGTAGTACAGTCCTCGCCACTTATTTTGCCCGTGGTTTATACGGGCAGTCATTTTGGGGGTGGGGGCAGACTGTGTTTTCCATTTGCCACCTAGACAGACTGCAATGCAAAAATGCTGGTTATAGCACTCTATGCCCACCTTCTATTTCGGGCAGACTAGCTGCATGCTGAAGTGTGATTTAACATGAACTAAAAGCTAACAGCTAATCTGCTCAAAATAGAAGGTGGGCATATAGTGCTAACTAGCTGATAATCAGTCCTGGCAGTACGATTGCTTGATAGAAGTAGCAGCAAGGAAGAGAGGGTCTGTGTGTAAAAGAAGACTCCATCTCTGTATGGCTGCTTTGGTTCCAGTATTTGAATATAAAGACAGGGGTTCTTCTGCACGAATAACAGAGCACTGGAGGATCTGTTCAATAAAAACTAATGGTGCACTGAAGGTGCGGTATGGCAGGAGCAGAGTTACAAATCTGAAGGATCTCCAGTGTGGCAGGAGCAGAGTTATGGTAGATGTGGCAGAGTAGGCACTGACAGCATCTCAGAGCAGAACGTGGGAAAAATTTGGGAGATTGGACAGACTCTTCTTTACTCACGAACTAAGAGCAGTGTTACTGTACTGGGGGCCGGGATACGTTTCCTGGACTTATGCTGAAGATATTTTCACCGTTAATAAATAAAGATTAGCGGCAGTAATTAGGGGTTAATCAGCGTGGTGTTCTGTTCTGCACCAAAAAAGAAAAAACACTGCTTTTGGTTATTTCGGCCACTCCTTACAACGGGCAGAATCTGCTTACACAGATGCGCCCATTATAAGCGGCTTTGACTGCAGTAGAGTGTGATCACAACTCTAGCTACAAAACAAAAAAGCTAAATCCTAATGCTTCCCTCACTAAAACTGCCCTGCCCAACACTTACCCTTACTTTACTTTAACCCTTACTAACCCCCTAACTTCCCAGAGCTGTTAATTTTTCCAGTCAAAAACACTTGCTGGAGGTTGAAGCACTTGCCAAATTCACTCTCCTAAGACTAAGCTAAGGAGGTAAAACAAAGTGAGCTACAGAATAAAACAAAATAACTCAGCTAGCAGGAGGGGAGTGCTCCCTGTAGAGGCTAGCACAGCTCTGCCACCATCTTGCCTCCTCCTCATATGAACTATCCCTATGTGCCAGAATGGATATCGGACATCATCAAGGAGATGAGGGAGGAACAGATCTTTAAGGAACAGATGGAACGCTTAAAGAATCGTCCCGGTGGAGGAGGTGCCCCATCTCAGCAGTTGATTCAGCAGGCAGGGTCGACGTGTCATACAGGGTCTGACCTAACATTATTCAAACATTTCGCCTTGGTCCAGGACTTGGCTGGGACTCAGACCAAATATTACATTCTGGACCGGATTCCTTCGGGATGCACCACCAAGCCAGATCCAGAATATTACCTCCTCCAGGTGGGGAGCCTGCAACCTAGGCCTTCTGGAGTTTTGGACTTATGAACTGCGCCAGGACAAATGTGGTTGCCCTTAGGGAACAACCTAAATTGTCAAGGGGATTCCAGAGGGAAAGATACAGTGGGCAGGACTGGCTGGGGAAGGGGGGTAGGTAGACAGGTAGGCTCAGGTAGCGGGAGGGGATGGGGGGTGGGGTTATGATGTCATCTCATGATGATAAAAATGACAAGGTAGGGGTCAACAGGTAAGGATTGGATGAGGGAGGGAGGGTTCGAGGGGGTATTTAAGGGCCGGCAGAGCAAGAGATCCCCCTCTTTTTGCTGGGACCTGAATTTGGCATCTCAGCACTTTAACTGGCAAGATTTCAAGGGTTTCTTTTGGAGGTAAGGTAGAGGTTTAGGTACTGTTGTGGGGATCGAGGGAAGGTTAGGACCTGCATAGGGTAAATGTGTTTTGGATGCTTTGAGGGAAGGAGTAGCAGAATTAGAAAAATTGTGAACACGTGGTGGGAGTAGGGGCATTACAGCCTGTATGGGCCTGGTCATCAGAGCGGGGGAGGGGGGTTGGTTCGCAGGGAGCCATTAGGGAGGGAGCACTATAGCGAGGGAGCATACATATACACACATATACATACATACATATAAATATGATAGACATACGTTGAAAATGTACCTGAAGATGCAGAAGGTATCACTGGTGGGCGATGGAGCCCAGAGTTAAACAGAGGAGCGCAGAGGGCCAGGAGCAATGGCTAGGCGCGCCCCCAGAGCTTCTGGCTGGCTGTGCCGCATGTTGAAGGGACCAGGCAGCTAGTTCTTCTTCGTCGCTGTTGTTGGCTGTGGGGCTTCTAAGTGGCTGTGCCTTTTTTGTGGTGCCGGGCGGGTCGCATGCGGGAAGGAGTCGGGCAACTTGTTTGGGACACTGCCATTGCAATTGGCCGGCTGGGTCACATGCCGGAGGGGGTCAGGCAACTGGTACCTTGTCTGCGGGGCTGCTGCTGCTTGCTGTGTGGCTCCTGTAGGGCAGCGGCCTTCTTTCTGGTGCCGGGGGTGGGGTAGGGTAATAGAGAGAGAGCCGGGTGCTGGGCACTTCGTGACGCCATAGCCCATGAGGAGGTTGCTGGATGGGCACCCAGCAGGCGAGCGCTGAGGGATGTGAGCCTCGGTGGGTCCGTGTTCGAGGCCGGGCGCCTCTAAATGTTTTGAGAGGAAAATGGGCGCATGGCTGGGGAACAAAGGAGGATGAGTGTCTGGGACGAGGCTGCAACATGGTGAAGAGCCTGGCAATGAGGGTAGGCCTTAACGAGGCCTGTAACTGCAGCGGAGCTTAGGAATTTGATGGTCGCGATGTGCACAACGGCAAGGAGCAACACGATGCGCAGCCAGGCTGGTAGAGGCCATATCTGTAGTTTTAACAGGGCACAAATAAACGGGAGCAAATAAATAAAAGCTGCTGTGGGCCAGCTAATTCCTGTGTACATACAGCTGGACAACGATGGGGGTCTGGTAATTAGGGTAAAAGGCAGCAAGACCTCGAAAATTAAATAAAAAAAAAAGGGTAAAATAAAATTAAGGAACCACATTGATTGCGGTGGGGGAGGTGCACTGTTTAGAGGACAGCAGGTGACTACCCTGGGGCAGGCAATATAGCTGATTAAAAGCTGAACTGAAACCGGCGGCTGTGATGGCCACAATACTTGTGGAATGGGGTTGTCCTGAGTAAGTCAATTCTCTCCCAAGGAAGGGGAGCTCATTATTGGACACAGAGTGTACTTCGAAGCACATCCGACCAAGACAAAGATGACAAAGGCTGGTTTACGGCAGGGAAGGGGGGGGGCATTCAGGGCATTTGGTCAAAGTAGAGGGTGTGACGTGGACAGCCAGTTCTGAGTGCTGTATGATTTTTTGTAAAATAAAAATGTGTTATGAATTGCCTCCCATGAGAAAGGCTGAAACAGCATGTGAGGTCACACACACAGGGTTTAGATAAAGGTGTTACGTGGAAGGCCAGAAGCTAATTACAGAGTAGAATAGGCCTTGATCAAGGATCTCCTGTTTTGTCTAACTTAATTACAGGCTGGCAGAGGCTTGAATTGAGCATATCCATTTTATGACGCTTCAAGAGGAGGAAACCAGGTTTTGTACACTGGTGCAAGAAATCTTAAATGCTTTGGTGCCTGTGTGAAAGGGAAGCTTGGTCAATAAGATCAAAGAGATGTCATTTGAAAGAAGAACATGAGCTATGCTGAGGTTGCAGAATTTAATACTTTGAAAAGACATCCTGTTTTTATATAGATTTTTTATATTCTGACTGGGAGGAGCTAGGTGACCTCATGCAAAATAGGTGGGTAAAACCAGCTTTTTAAAAGATTATTCTGTTTTCCTTCAGGCACTTTTATCTAGACTCTGACAAAGAAACATCTGTGAGCACTTTAAACAGGTATTTAGAAAGAGAGACAAATCTAATTACTTTAGTAGGAATTGCACTGTTTAAAACCTTGTTCTTTTAAAAGATTTGTATGTCTTGTGATATAATAGTTCTGTATTATATGTTTTACATATTATTACCTATTTTAGTAAAACTCTTTTTAGAGCTTACTTGGTCTGTCTTTGATTTCTTTCCTTTGCAAGTACAGTATATATGGTTATAGCAGACACTGGGCATAAGCTTGAATGGTGATACCAAACTGAAGAAAGGTAAGAATAATCTGAGGTCTTTATTAAAGGGTTCATTTTGTACACCTGGTTAGGTGCCCGTGCGAAAGCTATCTGCCCCCGAAAACAGATACATCTGAGCCTGTGCATTGGGTACAATTGCAAGAGGTTCACAGTTTGAATCCCTCCAAGACTTGAGGCGAAAGGTTGATTTGAACCCACAAAAACAGACAAGAGGGTTACCTTGTTCTGTTGAACTGTTCACAAGACTGCGCTCGGAGGTTGGCACTTTGGGAGTACAGGGCTGACCTGCTGAGTGGGTTTGTGACAGATTGGGTGGCAGCGGTGGCATAATTTTGGTATCATAAGCTTTTATTGTTCAGCGTGTCAGCTTCAGACCGTTAGCTCACTTACAAAGAAAGAAAAAGGCAGAGTTTTATTTTAAAAAGGAAACAGAACTATATATCACTTGGCGTACAGTCAAGTTCCTACCTGTTTTATTTTTTTTTCTAAAGTGCACGTCAGAGTAGCAGTAGTCAGAGAAGAAGATGGCTTCCGACTACAGCAGGCACACTGTAGATTACTTAAAGCAGTTGGCGCGGACAGAGGAGTCCTGTTCAGTGACAGCTGAAAAGCAGAACCTCACAGATGCCCTGATGGTAGCAGATACCCACAGCAGCTGAGTCACGGACTGTGACTGGAAAGGACCAACCTCGAGTGTGGCAGGGCTAGGTACAGTGCAGTGTCCAGATCCGATGGAGGAGGGCCACAGCAGCACGGGAAGGTCACCAGTATCCTGAATCCAGAGGTACTCAGGCTACAAATTGAGTTGCGCAGGATGGAACTGGAATTCCAGGAGAAGAGAGAGTGGGAACAATGAGAGGCAGAGCGAGATCGCCGAGAGGCAGAGCGGGAACAGAGAGACAGAGACCATGAGGAGCATGGGCACCAACGAGCTGCACAGGAGAAGAGGGAGCGAGAACGGCAAGATGCAGACCATGAGGAGCAGGTGTGCCAGAGGCGACATGAACTGGAGAAGACATGACTCGACCAGCAGCACCAGACCAGGTAAGTGGCTTGGGTTTAACTGGGACTGCAGGACTGGTTACAAATTGAATTTCAAATTAATAGCCAAATTTAAAGAGGGGAGGATATAGATGCCTTTTTAATTTTTTTGAAAAAGTTTGTATTCAGGCTAAAATTCCTAGGAGTCCTGGAGCTTCAGCTATCCCACTACTTACTGGAAAAGCTCAGGATGCACTGGGTCAATGGACAATGAGGACAGTGATTATTACAGCAAACTTAAAGCTGCACTGTTAAAAAGTTTGAATTCACTGCTCAATCATACAGAGCTAAATTCTGTAAGCTCAGGAGAAGCCCTGATATGAACTAGGAGGAGCTAGCCATGAAAACAACATCAGTTTTTAAAACGTTGGTGGAAGGAATTGAGGCAAACTCTGTTGATAAAATTGAAATGTGATTTTATTAGAACAGTTTTATTTGGCATGCCCAACAGAGCTAAAAACCTGGCTAGAGGACTGAGATCCCAAAACAGTGCAAGAGGCTGCTGAACTCGGACCGCTATGCCAAGAGCAGACCTGCTCTGACACCAAATGGGGTGAGCGTGGCAGCACAGAAAGGGAAAAGCGTGCCTTCAGGGCAGCTAAAACCCTAACTGCCTCCACCGAAACCAGTTAGCCCCAGGTTTCAGAGAAAAGATTTCTCAGAGAAGAAATGAATGTTGGTTGTGTAAAGAAACTGGGCATTTTGCCAGACTGTGTCCCACAAAGGCGAGCAATAATACACAACCAGGTGCTAGAAAAGAAGTAGGTTGTTTGTGTGTCCCTTTAAGTATGCCAGTGAACATGAGGGAGCACGTGCACCCAGTCATGGTGAATGGTGTACAGATGCAGGGGTTAAGGGATACTGGGGCATCCCTGACCTTGGTAAAGGGGATCTGGTACAGCCTGGTTAGCTTATACCCAATAAATACGTCACTGTCCAAGGGTTCACTGGTGAAGAGAAAACATTGCCACTGGCCAGTGTTCTCCTGGACTGGGGTGAAACAGGGGGAACTGTACAACAGGTGGCTGTAGCTAAAACCTTAGCAGTTGATGTGACCCTGGGCAACAATCTAAAACAGGGGATGGTATGTGCAGTTACCCGTAGCCAAGTGGCAAGGGAAAATTGTCATTCCAGGAACCCCACAGAAGCCATTTTGGAAACCACTGAGAGGCTGGTTCCCTAGTCTGTGTCTCCAGATGGAGAGACTAATGAAAAGGGGGTAGAAATTTCCCCAGTAGCAAGTAACCACACAGCTACAGAGGGTTACTCCGAAGAGGAAGGGGTGACCCATTGTCAGAGGGTTGGGACTGACTGTGATCCTGAGGGCCCTGACGCTAGTGCTAGGGACCCTAGTTTAGGACTGAAGGGGACCTGTCCCATACCTTAGGAATGTGTGAGGGGTTTGCAGCTGCTCAGAGAAGTGACCCTAGTTTAGAGAAGCTGAGGGCTTGGGCAGACTCATATGGTACACAGGGAGGTGACGGCAGACATAAGGTTTATTGGGAAAATGGACTTATGTATACTCATGCAGTACAGACAGAGGGAGGGATGCTAGGCAGGTAGCTTGTCGCCCTCAGAGGTCATCGGGAGCAGTTGCTCAAAATTGCACATGATATTCCCTTGTCGGGTCATCTGGGAATCGCGCGCACTACGCAGCGGTTAGCTCAGAATTTCTACTGGCCTAACTTATCCCAGCAGGTGAAGGAGTATTTCAGGTCTTGTCACTGGTGCCAAGAAACAGGGAAGGCGGGCAAGAAAACCCAAGCCGCCTTGATTCCATCGCCCATAGTGGAGGAGCCATTCCAGAGGGTGAGAACAGATATTGTGGGGCCTTTAAATACCCCCAGCCCCTTAGGGAAGGGATTCATCCTGACTGTGGTGGATTATGCCACCCGGTACCCAGAGGCACTCGCCCTATCCTCTCCGAGGACAAAGTGGCAGATGCCTTACTCGGGATTTTCTCCCGTGTTGGATTTCTGCAGGAGGTAATCACCAATCGAGGGGGTTCCTTCATGTCGGACCTGATGAAATGTTTATGGGAGAAGTGTGGGGTGGTGCAGAGATGCACGACACCATATCACCCACAAGCCAATGGACTTGTGTAACAATTCAATGGTACCCTAAAGTCAATGCTCCAGGCATTTGCTGAACAGAATGGGAGGGACTGGGAGAAATACCTTCCCACCTGTTTGCATATAGGGAAGTGCCTCAACAGTCAACAGGATTTTCCCCTTGAACTCTTACATGGACATCAGGCGTGGGCCCCTAGACTTGAGCCGGGAGGACTGGGAAGGCAAGCACGCCACCCAGGGAATTCCCATTATGGATTACATCCTTAGGTTTAGGGAAAGGCTGAAGGAGCTTATGGGGACAGCCCAGAGCAACCTAGCAGCTGCCCAACAGAAACAAAAAGTGTGGTATGACTGCAGAGCCAGAGCTCGCTCGTACATGGTGGGTCAGAAAGTCATGGTCCTTATTCCGGTCCGGAAAGACAAGCTGCAAGCTGAGTGGGCAGGACCGTACAAAGTGGTTAGGAACGTAAATGATGTGAACTACATTGTGGAGTTACCTGACAGAAGACAGACAGAAAGGATGTACCATGTCAACATGATGAAGTCATATGCAAATAGGGCTGACATGGTGTTTGCAGTGTGTAGTCATGGGGAGGGGACGGACGAAGGAGACCCCCTTCTGGATTTGCTGGAAGAAAGTAAGTGGTAGTTCTCTGTGGAGGCAGTAAAACTGTCTCCCCAGCTGGCCCCGGACCAGATCCAGAAAGTAAGAGAGGTTTTAGCCAGACTCTGCCCCGTTGTTTAGCACCAAGCCTGGACTAACCCCCTTAGCGACACACACGATGTGGAGACAGGGACACAGACACCCATACAGTGGACAGCATATCGGGTGTCAGAGGCTGTCCAAAAGGACATTAGGAGGGAAGTGGAGGAGATGCTGGATTTAGGGGTAATCCAGAGGTCCCACAGCCCCTGGGCCTCACCTGTAGTCATTGTGCCCAAGCCAGATGGCTCTACTCATTTCTGTGTGGACTATCGTGGACTGAATGCAGTCACGGAGTTAGACACCCACCCGATGCCCCAGACAGACGAACTCCTGGACAAGTTGGGAGGGGCGACCTACCTTACGACCACTGACCTTACAAAGGAGTATTGGCAGGTAGAGTTGACAGGAAGAGCTAGGAGAGGTCGGCTTCATCATCCGATAGGCTTATCTGATTTTAAAGTAATGCCTTTGAATGAAGAACGCCCCAGCCACTTTCCAAAGGTTGGTGAACCAGGTGTTAAATGGTGCTGAGGAGTACGCTGTGTCGTACCAGGATGACGCTGCCATCTTTAGTACCAGCTGGGAGGAACACCTATCCCACCTTAGGGAAGTGCTGGGCAGATACAGAGGGCTGGGCTCACTGTCAAAGCCAGGAAGTGCCAGGTGGCCATGGGAGAAGTGGCATACTTCGGGCATGTGGTAGGCCGGGGACAGCTCCGTCCTAACCAGATAAAGATAGAGATGATCCAGGCGTGGCCCAGACCAGAAACACAGAAGCAGGTCAGGAGTTTTCTAGGACAGCAGGATACTACAGGAAATGTGTACCCAATTACAGTGCCCTGGCTGCTCCCCATCTGACCTGACAAAGAAAAGGATGCCAAAGAAAATTACCTGGAGCCCAGCCTGTGAGGAAGCCTTTACCAGATTAAATGAAGCACTGTGCAGTGCTCCTGTTTTGACAAGTCCTGACTATAGCAAAACCTTTATAGTTCAGACTGACGCCTCAGACATGGGTATTGGGGCAGTACTGAGTCAGACATCCAGCCAAGGAACAGATCACCCAGTGGTGTACCTGAGTAGGAAGTTACTTCCCAGGAAGCAAGCATACTCCACGGTGGAAAAGGAACATCTTGCCATAGTGTGGGCCCTAAAGAAGCTAGAGCCATACTTATATGGGCAGCATTTTGTGGTGCAGACTGACCACAACCCCCTGGTTTGGCTGACGCAGATGGGGAAAAATAATGGTAGACTGCTAAGATGGTGTCTTGCTTTGCAAGGGTATGATCTGACAATCGTACATAGGGCTGGAGCGAAAAACCAGAACTCAGATGGGCTGTCTAGGGTCTATGAAGAGTGAACTGATTTGGGAAGCTCATCCCATGCAGGGGATAGAGCCCCCAGATTCAGTCTAGGTGGGGAGGATTGTGATGTGGACAGCCAGTTCTGAGTGCTGTATGATTTTTTATAAAATAAAAAAAAATGCATTATGAACTGTCTCCCATGAGAAAGGCTGAAACAGCATGTGAGATCACACACACACAGGTTTTAGATATAAGGTGTTACGTGGAAGGCCAGAAGCTAATTACAGAGTAGAACAGGCCTTGATCAAGGATCTCCTGTTTTATCTAACTTAATTACAGGCTGGCAGAGGCTTGAGTTGAGCATATTCATTTTATGACGCTTCAAGAGGAGGAAACCAGGTTTTGTACACCAGTGCGTAAATCATAAATGCTTTGGTGTCTGTGTGAGAGGAAGCTTGGTCAATAAGATCAAAGAAATGTCATTTGAAAGAAGAACATGAGTTATGCTGAGGTTGCAGAATTTAATACTTTGAAAAGGCATCCTGTTTTATATATTTTTTATATATTCTGACAGGGAGGAGCTTAGTGACCTCATGCAAAATAGGTGGGGAAAACCATCTTTTAAAAGATTATTCTGTTTTTCTTCAGAGACACTTATCTAGACTCTGACAAAGAAACATCTGTGAGCATTTTAAACAGGTATTTAGAAAGAGAGACAAATCTAATTACTGTAGTAGGAATTGCACTGTTTAAAACCTTGTTCTTTTACAAAATGTGTATGTCTTGTGATACAATAGTTCTGTATTGTATGTTTTACATATTATTACCTATTTTAGTAAAACTCTTTTTAGAGCTTACTTGGTCTGTCGTTGATTTCTTTCCTTTACAAGTAGAGTATATATGGTTACAGCAGACACTGGGCATAAGCTTGAGTGGTGATACCAAACTGGAAAAAGGTAAGAATAAGCTGAGGTCTTTATTAAAGTTTTTAAAGGGTTAATTTTTGTACACCTGGTTGGGTGCCCGTAGGCAAAGATATCTTGCCCCTCAAAGACAGATATATCTGAGCCTGTGCATTGGGTATGCTAGCAAGAGGTTCACAGTTTGAATCCCTCCAAGACTTGAGATGAAAGGTTGATTCGAACCCACAAAAACAGACAAGAGGGTTACCCTGTTCTGTTAAACTGTTCACAAGACTGCACTTGGAGGTTGGCACTTTGGGAGTAGAGGCTGACCTGCTGAGTGGGTTTGTGACCGGGGACAGCAGTGTATTAAAAAAAAAAAACTAGGAGGGTGGATGACCATGTTCTTGTCTATATATTCTCCCAAGTAATTATCAGCAGGATGGCAGGGAATGGAGAGATCACAAGCATCCAGATGATGGAGCAGGTGGCAGAGATGATGTTGAAGGTCAACGAGATGCTGGAGATGGCACGGAGGAGGGAGGTGGAAGAGGAGGCCACAAGGGCAAAGGCTAAAAAGGCACCAGAGAAAGGGCTGATGGAGAAAGTTAATGAATTGAGAGAAGCAGCAAAACAGAAGGGAGTAGCAGAAGCCGCGGGGAAGAGGAAAACACTGGCAGGTGGTTCTGAGAAGAGCCCAGCAGAAAATAGGACGCCGCAGGAGGTGCCGGAGCAGGAGCAGCTTGTGGAACCGGAAGGCAGGGAGATTATTTGTGGTAAGGACAAGGGAGATCAGAACCCGGAAGGGGATCTGACGGAGTATTTGGAAGGCATGCTAGATGATATGGGGGATAAGGGAACTGAAAAGATGGGAAAGGCACTTGAGGAACTAAAAGCAGCCAGGGATAAGGGGAACAACAAGAATACCAGAGTGGGCAATGATGGGATACCGGGCATGATGTTAGGGGACCATAGGCCCCTAACTATTAAAGAGAAAATATGGAAGGGTGAATAAGTGGATATTTTTGCATTGGTAGACAAAGAAACAGCAAAAAGTTATGAGCAAAAGGAAACGGTGTGGAAATCGGAGATGCACTGGCCTTAGCGATAACGGGAAATAAGGTAGAGGAGGCAAATTATAGGGGAAAGAATATTGACACATGGCAAGCGGGGTTTACCATATTCAGCACCATCCTCCTGGAAAAGAAGCCGGAGTTGGCCATCCCACTGCTCACTTACGCCGCCAGTATAAGGCAAAGTTGGGGCCGGGGTGGTTAAAGTACGACGAAGCTTTTAGGCAGAGGATGGCAGCCAGGGGAGATCTGAGATGGGATTCCACTCACTCCGAGTTATGGGTTAGAACTTTGTCAAGATACGGGGGCTCTTGGACCAATTGTAAGTTCAGACACGTATGCTCAAAGTGCACACGGCAGCATCCAGTGTCACAGTGCAGACCAATGGGGGAAGACCAAGCAGTCAAAGCGGCAGCGGACAGTTTTTTCAGGGTTCGGTGGGTTATCAAACTGGGAGAGGGACGGGATTTGAAGGGAGAGGGGGTTACGGTGCAGGCCGCGCCAGGACCCAATGAAAGAGGGGCAGAAAAGGGGTCTGGGGGTTTGGGTTAGCTAGGACACCGATCAAGGTGGGGGTGGTTAGGGAATGGACAAAGGGGTACCCAGATATTCAGGCAGGTAGGATGTTAGTAGAGGGGTTTGAAGGGGGGTTTAACTTGGGAGTATCGGGGGGTTAGAAGGAGCATGACAGCCAAGAAACTGGTGTCGCTAAAAGGGAAAGAGGATATGGTGAAGAGGAAAATAAGGAAGGAATCAGAAGCAGGAAAGATAGAGGGGGCCATTTGAGAATCCGCAATTTTCCAATTTCCGGGTTTCACCACTGGGATTAGTGCCAAGGAAGCAACAGGGAGTTTTGGCTAATTCATCACTTGTCTTATCTAGAAGTGGCATCAGTGAGACGATCACATCCCGGGGGGCGTGGTGCAGTTTCGATGCATAGCGTTGGAACAGGAAGTGGGTTGATAAGATCAAAGGAGAGGGCATGGCTAGCAGACCGACATTGAGTCGGTTTCTCGGTTGCTACCTGTCAGGCAGAAAGATTGGGACGTGTTGGGATTTTGCTTCAAGGGTACTTCTTATTTGATAAAGCAATGCCCATGGGCTGTTCAACTGCCTGTGCTAAGTTTGAGGCATTTAGCACATGGATGCAATGGGCACTACGAAGAGATACGGGCATAAGGCGATGGTACACTATTTAGGCGATTTTCTGCTGATAGAGAGGGCCAGATGGAGACAAAGGCAATGCTTGAGGATTTCAAAGACATAAAGGAAAGTTCGGGGTACCACTAGCAGAGGGCAAGATGGAGCAACCTGCGAGGAAATTGGAATTTTTGGGTATTGAGGTGGATGCAGAGAAACAGATTTTCAGGTTGCCTCAACAGAAAGTGGCAAGACTATGGAAACTATTGCAGGAAGTCAGGAGACTGAGGAGAGTTCCACTGGGCAGGTATAGCAACTCCTAGGGCACCTGAATTTCACTTGCAGGGCGGTGGCCCCACGAAGGTTTTTGCCAGGAGGCTAGCCAGGTCACCGGGGGGGGGGCTAAGCTTCCCCATCACTGGGTGGACATTTCAAAGGAATAATGCAGGATTTGGGTTTAGCAGCAGTTCTTGGTAGATTACAATGGGGTCATGTTCTGGCAGGATGAGTGGCTGGGGAGTAGCGACCTACACCTATATACAGGCATCAGGGTCAATTGGTGAGGGGCATATTTTAAGGAAGGTGGATTGCTGAGGCATGGCCAGAGGCATGGAGAGAGAAGGGCTTGTTGAGAGACATATTACTAGCAATTTTTCCATATGGGTAGCAGCGTTAACATGGGGAGCACCTACGAACAAAGAAGATAATGTTTTGGTGTGATAACAAAGCAGTAGTAGAGGTTATCAATCGGCAAGGAGGTATTTCGATTTAAGCAAACAGGGTTTTATAATAACTGGTGCTGTGGGGGCCAAGGTTAAACATGTTATTTAAAGCCAAGCATATTGAGGGGGTAACAAATGACATAGCTGACAGCCTTTCCCGTTTACAGTTGGACAGGTTCAGGTCCGTGGCACCACAAGTGGCTGCACAAAGAACACAGGTAGCAGAGCAAGTATGGGAAATTGGCTGGAAAGAGACCAATTGTTATATAGGAACTCCTGGTCTGAGAACACACTAAAGGCGTACAAAGGGGCGTGGGGTGCATTCTAGGAGTTCCGTGAGCAGGAAGGGTTCAAGGTAAGTAAGCCAATTTCACAGGACCAGATAACAAAATACAAGGTGCAAAAATGGGAATCAGGAATGGCAAGTGGGACAATGGGGGTGCAGTTAGCAGGGACAGGATGAGCTTGCAGCACAAAAGGATGGGCAGAACTGAATAAATTTAAAGTAGTACGGCACATGCTGATGGGTTGGCAGCAATTAAAAGGGTGATTTGAGAAAACCAGTTGCGGGAGATAAACTACATAAGAACTAGTATGGGCTCTGGGGCAGATTTCTACATCAGAATCTGAGGCTTGCCTTTTAAAGCCATCTTTACGGTCATGGCAAAAGGTGCTGCCAGGGTCAGCAAAGTCGTGGCAGGTAAGAAAAAGGACAAGGCAGGGGGATTGTGGGGAAAGGAACTGCACTGGGGCAAGGAGAGGGTAGCAATTTGGTTGAGGTGGTCAAAGATGGATCAGACAGGAACAGGGGTGGAGATTGTATTGGGAAAACAATTAAGAGGAACAACTTGCCCGGTCACCTCACTATGAGAATACAGAGAAAAGAGACCAAAGGGCGGGCAACAGTTTTACATACATAGGGATGGCAAGCCGGTCATGTGCTTACAAGTAACGGGGGTACTGCAAAAGGGCATGGCACACCTGGGAGCGAACCCACAGAGCTATTCATCTCACTCATTCTGGATTAGAGCCGCATCAATGTTGGCAGCGGAAGGGGGGTCAGAAGAAGAAATTAAGACAGCCGGGAGATGGAAGTTGAATGGCTATAAAAGATATGTGAGGAAACTGTTATATTTGTTTCTGTCTTCAACAGGTCAGGGAAGGAGCAGGCGGGTGTGGATCACTGGGCACTCATACGTTTATTGGGCAGAGAAATGGACCGCCATCCATCTGGGAGGAAAACAGCTAGGCAAGCCCCGACAAAGTAAGAGTTTACTGGAGAGGGGTCTGGGGCATGAGATGAATGCAGATTATGCCAACCTTGGAGGAGCTGAAGTTAAAATGACCACAACCAGATCTGTTGGTAATACACTTGGGGGGTAATGACTTACGAGATCGACCTTGGGGGTTGCTGTGCAAAGACATGATAAAGGATTTAGGTTTAATAAAATGGTGTTGGCCGCAGGCAAGGATAGCATGGCCTGAAATAGTACCCGGAATGGTTTGGCGGCAGGCCAGAAACATAAAAGGGGTGGAAAGGGCTACGAAGAGAGTAAACAGGCAGGTGGCAGCATGGTTAAGGGGGGCTGTGGGAACATACATAGCATATAACATTTCATTTACCAACCCCATATTTTACAGACCAGATGGAGTGCACCTTTCTACAGTGGGCATGTCATCGTACATGCTGCAACTAAGGGACAGTATTGAGATTTGTGAAGAGGGAGGGGAGGGGTGGGGGCCTACCGTTCCATCGCCCTAAGCTGGAAATGGGCTGATGGAAAGTTTTTTGGGGAACTAAAATTGGGGGAGATGGAAAAGGGGGCAGGAAATAAGCCTGGGTCAGGCCAGGCACCCAGACGTGAAGGCAGCAGACAAAATAAGGGGGACAATAAGAAATTAAAATGGGGTGTCGGGTTTCCTTCGCACCAGGACACGAAAGTAGGCTACAGCATTGGGGAAAGGGAGAAGGGTATCACGCTTTTCCAAGCCGTCTGGGACCCCAGAAGACAACAGGAGAATCAGAGGACTTCATAACTGCTAATGTGAGGAGTGGCCGATGCGGAAACTTTGTAAATATGTAAAAGGTTTGAAGTGTGGCCAAGCAAAAAACGAGATGATGTGATGTTGTTAAATAAATTAATTGCCAGTCGAAGCACCCACTAAGAAGTTGTCTGTGCGTCATTTCCGGGGAATGTCCTCTAACAACTGCTCTACAGAGCAGAATTATGGTGACTGTATACAGTTCTTCTTTAACTCAGAAAATGTTTGGAAAAAAAAATAATGTTGTTGTTGTACCATTTTATAATCATGATAAAAGTGTTTGGTTCGAAAGATAAGGGAGACTGGAGAGAGGATATGTGAGCGAATGTGTAAGTGAATGGCTGGGGGACTGTACACAGTATAACTTGTTTTGAACTTGGGAGGTATTTGGGGTCTAGCTAAACTGTTAGAAATCTACCTCATTACTGTGGTTTGCAAATGTTTAATACGGAAGTTCATCATTATGAAAAATATTGAGATTGTCTTTTTGATAAAGAAATAATGAAGGCTGTTCCTACATAGAAACAGAAACATAGACTTTGACGGCAGATAAGGACCACTTGGCCAACCCAGTCTGCCCATTTCCCTACCTATTGGATAAGCTGCAGATCCTAGTTAACCAACAGCCTACTTACTGCTACCCCCCACAAGAATTGCTTTATGTCTGTCCCATGCAGTCTTGAATTCCCCCACTGTTTTTGACCCCATGACCTCCTCAGGAAGGCCGTTCCATGCATCCACCACCCTGTCTGTGAAAAAATATTTCATTACATTGCCCAGAGCCGTCCCCCCTCTATCTTCAAATTCTGCCCCCTTGTTCTTGCACATCTTTCTTTTCTGAAAGATGCTACCCTCTTGGACTTTGTTGATTCCCATTTAGATTATCTCCTGGCGCAGGTAGGTTTTAGGGTTTTAGAAGTGCATTGGGCTAGAGAGGCAGGTTGGATGGTGCCTGTGGCCAGGCATGGTACGTGTGTTGCCAGAAGGCTGGGGAGTGCACATATCTTGTCTGATGGGAGAAGATCATCACTTGGCCCTTGCCATCGTTCCCAGGAGGGAATGATGACCTGGGTGGGGGAAGAGCGAGAGCCCCCCTTAAAGGAGGGGCTTATGCTCCCATTTTAGGCATCCCTTTCCCCTTCCTACCCCCTTCCCCCATTTTTTAGTGCTGTGCTGGATGCCTCAAGGTGGCAGCAGAGAGTAGGTTTAGGGAGTGTATATAAGGGAGCAGACAGGAAGTTTGAGGGCTGGAAGAGCACAGTTAGGTGGGCAAGTAACAGAGCTCAGCGGTCCATTGGGGGACCCCCAAAGTGTAGACAGGGTGGCTTTCACAGCATCATGGTGACAAGGAGCTGGAAGAATGGTGCTCCTTGGGGGAAGGATGATTAGCCAGATTCTGCATCATTGGTGGCAGGGAAAGTAGGTGGTCATGGGGGTCTGGAAAGGTAGGAGCCCTCAGAGACTCCTTTTAGAGTATATTCCTGGGCCACCAGGGTTGTGGGGGCTGCGGCAGGGTCCCCACAGGAGGGAAGCCAGTGGCAGTGGCTCTCCCTCATACCCAGTGTAGCAGGTCAGCCTGGGCGGCAGAGGGAGCAGAGAGGCCTTTCACCCTAATATGGGGCCTGCTTGGAGGGGCAGGCCCCGAGGTGCTGGCACATAAAGGCCAGGCAGGTCACAGGAGGGTTACCCTCAGCTGGAGCTTAACACAAGCCCAGGAGGTACTGAGGGGATGTGGGCCCCAAATAAAAAGAAAAAGGGTCAGCTGGAAGTGGAGTAGATTTTGGCCACTATTTCTGTGAAGGCAGGCTGTTCGGAGGGACCTGGGTGGTGACAGTGCCCAGGGGCTCTGCAGTGGCAGGACAGCCAGAAGCGGAGGCTAGAGTACTGGAGCGGGGCTGGGTTTTAGGGCTGCTGCACTAGTAGAGCCATGAAGATGAGAGGCTGAGCAAAATGAGGGGGTAGGTGCTGACAGGGTAGCATCAGCACAGAGCCAAGCTCAAGTGGGTTACGGTGCGGGGTCATGGGGGGAAAATCCTGGCATCCCTTGTGGCCTGGGCCAGCGCCCAGGGGTCCAGGTGGGGGAAGCATCCCGCTTTCCCAAACCAGAGTTGGGACATGGCCAGTGCCAGAATGACAGGGTAACCCAGCAGTAAAGAGAAAAAGTCTTGGCTTACCAGATCCAGAGAGCCAGGAGATTGAGGGATCTGAGTCGGGAGGTCCTTGGGTAAAGCATCCAAGAATAGAGAGAGAGTAGAAGAATCCTTGCTTGTTTACTGCCTTGAAACCATAGTGTTCACTGCTCTAAATGTCCAGCCATTATGTTTTGTAAAAAGGTTCAGTTAGCCCCATGGAGTTGCTTTATTTGTTTGGATGAAGTATGTGACCCCTGTATTGCTGAGATCATTTGTTATGCTGCAGGAGCTAAATAAAGAAGTTAGTTGGGAGAAGAACAGCAGTGATGTGTTTTATTTAAACTGAAGTGGGGAGCTAATAAAATGGAAACCTTTTTCCTCTTCCTTTGCAGCTAAATTAATTTCTCATAAGTTTGATTCCAGATGAAATTTCCACCCCACCTTTGCGGGACAGAGGGGCTCAAGAGAGTCAGGAGACGTGCAGTGTGGAGTTCCTAGTCCGGTGTGCCAGCATTCGGTGGGAATCCAGATTCTGTGGGTGAATTTGAGAGTGCACAGGTAGCTGAAGACACCAGTAAGGTAGGCCACATCTTTTCCTGTCTTGTATGATATAGCATTTGTCTCTGATGGCGCTTGAGGTGGCCCCTTCCCAATGACCCTGGAAGATCTGCAAAGTATATGCCCCTAGACAGGGGGCTGGGGAAGGGGGTTACAGTAGAGTATGGCCACCAAAATATGCTATAAGGCTCAGAATCTATTGCCGTGCAAACACTGTAGCAGTAACTTTGACCTTTACAGGAATTTTATAAGTTTAAATATGCAAAATCCTAATTCTATGGCCTAATACAGCCTGGACCATAGCCCAAATGCCCCAGCGCTTCACTCCACTGAATTCTGTCAAAGGCCCCCCATGTAAAACTGATGTAAAGGTACAAGTCACCGCTGCAATGTTTGCACTAGAATATATTTTGGTAACCCGGCATAACCTTTTCCCTACGAGTGCAAGGAGCTGTGAGTTTGTGCTGTGTATGGGGCTGGCCATCCACTCCTCTGACTACCCTGTACCATGTGTACTGCAGTTCTGAACTCTGCAACTGAGGCTCTAAACAAGCCCCTTTTTAAGCCACTTGATCAGGCCCCCTTGAAGACGATCCCAGTTCAAGTACCTCAGATGTGTGATTGGATTGAATCTTCAATTTCTCCACCATCTTGATGTCATGTGTAAAAAACTCTCGCCAAGCTCAGTGCATTGTACCACAACAAAACCCGCCTTCTATTGCCGATGCTGGACTGCACAGATGGGGTTTACAGTGCTGTCCCCAAAACCACCTTCACCAGACTGGGCCCCTTTTGCACTCTGCTCTTAATACCCAACTCTAACCCATCGCTACCTCAGCTTCACTCTCCCCTCCCTCAAGTTCTGGAGCTTCCCCCACTGTTCTACCTTTCTTGCCAAATACTGGCTCACCTCCTTTCCCTACATCCCATTGTCTTAGTCTCTCCACTCCTCTGACACCCCACTTTTTTTTTTCATCCTTTTCTGCAAAACCTCTGTAGGTCAGTTTGATTTCTCAGTCCAACTCCCTGACACCTGAAACAGCCCCCCTCACAATACACCTCTTCCTCCTCTATCCCCTTCCCTCCCCCATACCTCTCCATAGTGTGCATTTCTCCCCATCCTGTTCCTGCTGTTAGCCTCATCCCATTTTATTTCCTTTGTGCCCCGTGACTTACCTTCCCCCACATCTGCATTTCCCACAATTTCATCTATATACCTCCCCTTTTTTCAGCCCCCTTTTTGTCACTTCTTATATTTTCTGTTCACCTCTTAATCCTAGCAGTTTATCTGAATTTTCCCTTTTTCTCTACCTGCCCTCCCCCCAACACCCCTTCTCTTCTCAATCTTACAAAAGCTTGCCTCTCTACCTGGCCCCCCAGTAATCTCCACCCTGGATGGCTCTCCCCTTGAGCTGGTCCCCACCTTCAAATACCTGGAAGTCTGGCTAGACAGCCACCTCAATTTCTCCACCCACATAGAGGCCATCTGCATCAAACTCCAGCCCAAACTTGCCATCCTCTGTCGCCACAAAGCCAGCCTTCTCCTTCCCACCTGCACTGAACTCATACGTAAAACCATCTTGCCTGTACTAGACTACGCTGACATCATATACAGTATGGCCCCAACCTCATCCCTCTGTAAACTTGACATCCTACTCAACTCGTTCTGTCATTTTCTCACTGCCTCCCCCCGACTTACTCATCATTGCCCCTCTACACAACTCTCTCCCTGGCCCTGCTCTCCCATAACAGAACCGTCCATAGCGCGCCTCCCTCATAGCTAAATACTGGTTGAGCTCCCACACCCCCTACCTCACCTACTGTCATGCACCAGCCAACTCCCTAGGCTACTCCCTCCGCCACAGGGACGCCCGCACTTTCAACCTCCCTCGCCTCTACACTGCTTCCGGTCAAGCCGCCTTTTCCTACAGTCTCCCCCTCCTATGGAACAACCTCCCACCCATCCTTCGACAGGCCACCTCCCTTCTCAGCCGTTAAACAACTCCTCAGGCTCCTCCCATCCCCTCCTTGCCAAAGGTGCTCCATGGGACCCACCCCGACACGGACCTAATCCCGCACTAGGGGGCCTCAGCTGGTCAATACTGTATACGCTAACCTCAAACTATAACTAATTCCTGCATCTGTACTGTACAGTTCCTGTGCTTGTTTATACCATACCGCAAGATAAAAGTTTGTATTGTAAGCTCTAGATGTGTACTTACTGTCTATAACCAAGAAGTGTTGTACATGCTGTCTGTAACAATGATTTGCTGTACTTTTCCTTTGCATAACTTCTGTGTACACCTTTGTACCCGGGTCGCACCTGGAAACGAGCCTCGGCTCAGCGTGCCTTTCCCGGTCACCAATTTTAAATAAATAATCTTACTATCTCTGTCTTTCCTCTGCCAGCCTTTGTAATATCTGCCTCCACAATTTTGCATTATTTTTACAGTTTCTTTAATTTGGGATATCTGTAGAGCATTTATTTTGCAGGTGGTGGTGCTTCCTCACTCAGTTATAGTTTGCATTTCCATGTTCTATTTATGGTTTCTGGAATTGAATAGTTTATCTTTGCCATTTGTCAAGTTAACTTCATCCACTCCCTTTTGTTCCCCTCCTAGCTGTCACACCTTTGAATGAACCTTTCCCTCTCCCCAAATTTTATATAAAAGTAAAATAATTAAAAAAAAAATATGATGATAATGGGATTCACAATGCACTGAGGCCAGCCAGTGGTCTTGCTGCCATGTGGGACACCGTGGTTTCCTGAGTAAGCTCTGAATCTCATACTGCAGACAGCTGGGGTTGCAAGCATGTGCAGAGGTCCTCATAACAAAATTGAGATGGGTGGAGGGACACAGAAAGGATGACAGACAGCGGTGAAGGCCGTGAGCTGATTATTAATTTATTTATTGTTACATTACTGCAGAAATTGAGGTGGGATTCAAACTGAAATGGGTACCTGGGAGGCATAACTGGCTATAACTTTAAGAAAGCGGGGAATAGGACAGGCATGATGGACCATCTCAATCTTGATTTTATTGCCATACTACTATGTTACTATATTACTGGAGTATGACCACTAGATGGTGCTCACTTACCAAAAAAATATACGTCTATTTTTTACAGCATGTTTTCCATTCAGTTAGTATCATACCACTTAATTTTATATGTGATATATATACTCATACACTTTTTTTTTTTGGGGGAGGATTCCCCATATAAATTCTTAGCAGCTACTTTCCTCTGCTGTCTCCCCTGAGTCAGTTTCCCACCCAGCTAACTAGATCCTTCACTACATCCAGATCATCTAACTTCTTCAGCAACCTTCTGTGGGGCACAGAGTTCAATGCTTTACTGAAGTCGTAGTACAGTAAATCGCTGCTTGTCCACTGGCTAGTTACCACATCAAGAACACCATCAGGTTAGTCTGACAAGATTTCCCTGCCATGAATCTGTGCTGCTTACCATCCTAGAGCCCATTTCGCATGTAGTTCACCAAGTCCTCGTTGACTAGTGTCTCCATTAGTTTGCCTGCTGCTAAGTAAGACTAACAGGTCTGTAGTTTCAGGTTGCTCTTTGTCTTCTCCCTTCTGCTGTGGAACTACGTCCATTGCCCTCTAATTTCTGGAACTATCCCTGACTAGAAAACTTCTGTATATCCCTGCCAGAGGATCAGCTAGCTCCGATACCAGTTACCTGAGCACCCCTGCTGCATCCCATCTGGTCCTGGAGCCATGTGTATTTTCAGAGTCGCAAGCTGTTTTCTGAGCCTTTCTCCTGCAATTACCACTTGCAGCAGCCTTTATGTCACTTTCAGGCAAGGGCTCACTATCCTCCACGGTGGACACAGAGCAAAAGCAGTCGTTCAGAATGTGTCTGTCTTCTGCTCGTCCCCTTCTATTACCCTACCCCCTCTGTCAGCCTAATCATTTCCAGTCTTGTTTTCTTTTTTCCCCTAATGTATCTACAAAAACCTGGCAAAATCAGGGCAATGAATGGGAATATCCAGAGGCACATTTTGCACCTCCCTACCAATATGTGCCGATGTAAATTCCCATTCATGTCCCGAATCAAAGATGGCAGAGTTTCACACATGGAGTTGCTAGAATTAGGGTGGCAGTGTTCTAGTATGATCCCCGTGGTGAAGCTGCACCCAAGTACATTAGTTAGCCTCAGCTTCATCCTCTGACATCACAGGTTCGAAACATGGTGAAATGAAGTCTCAATTGGGCAGACCTGTCCTCCATATCTCGGAACTGCTGCCAGCTATGAGTAAGCCCACTTCCTCATTGAAAGAGTTTGTCATAGATACTCTATGAGTGACACTGTTCATTAACATTCTCTTTTAAGGTAACTCCCCAGGTCAGCATGTAGTTTTATAAACATACTGTTTCAGCTACTACAATTATCTGAAGACTATACCTTTTAATTTTCACTTTTCTTTTCCAGGGTTTATAACATATCTCAAACGTTTAGAGCTTTTTCATTAAAAAGGCACATGATTGTCCCTCACTGTCCTCATAAGGGTCTTATGTTTATGACATTATAGTACTCACCATGACAACAGACTGTGGCATCACAAAAATGGCAATTGTTAGGATGGTTGGCAAGGCAAGTTTAATTTGAAAGTGCCCTGTTCTGAAGGCTCAGGACACTTTAAAGCACATACTATATACACTGTGCAATCAGCAGACACTGTACTGTACATGAACTAGTGGCATGAATATCAATCATATACAAATAGCAC
Source organism: Neoceratodus forsteri (assembly GCA_016271365.2). Taxonomy (NCBI): domain Eukaryota; kingdom Metazoa; phylum Chordata; order Ceratodontiformes; family Ceratodontidae; genus Neoceratodus; species Neoceratodus forsteri. Next base: position 1,191,680,494 of record CM028130.1, on the reverse strand, counting down.
TCACTCTCATTGGTCAGAGAAAGCTGATGGGAAAACACTGAATTTTAGAGGCTTTTAAATGCTTCCACTGAGAAACAAAAATGCAGTTGACACAGGAAGGAATTCCAGAGCATAGGGCCTGCCATCACAAATGCCCTGTCCCCCAATGGCTTTTGTACGGTATGCTGGGGACAATAAGAGTTTTTTTTGGAAGACACGGTGAAATATTTACTGCATGATCTGAAATATTCTGTAGACCAGTAACAGCATAAAATAAAAAATAGAAAATGCTAAGTTTAACTTTCTGTCCCAAAGGCGGTTATGGTGGCTGTCCAGCTTCCTTCACTTACATGGAGCCCTGCTGGACCCCCATGTAGCCATCATTCTTCCCCCCCCCAAGCAGGAATGAGGTGAAGCCCGTACACCTCAAACTTCTTGTCTGTGTTGGGTCCAGCTTCAGGACAGGCAGGTGGGAGCTTTCAGGGTCTGCACCCTGTGCTCCGTCTACCCGATGCCTAGAGAGTAATTTTTTCCCACTTTCTTGCGAGCATGGCATGCACCCCAATGTCAAGGCGTTACGGCAGATGTCTGCCATGCTCATTTCCCCAGCAATGTGGCTGGATGCTTGCCATCTCTCAGGCCTCCGCCTGGGGTCGGCAAAGCACTGAGCTGCAACCCCCCCCCCCCCCGAGAAGGTGAGCAGCCCCTGGGATGCTCAGCCTCCTCCCCCTAGTTGGCACTCCAAACCCAGGAACCCAGGTCATCGTGCATGGCGGTAGCACTACTGCTGTGCCAGCAGGTCGACTCCGCTAGTTGCCCTTTAAGGTAGTTTGATGGGGTCTGCCTGATGACCCAGAAGTGCCAATACTAGTGACCGGGTTCAGCAGTGAATTCGGGGCTGGCACTGTGTGGGTTGCAGTGGGAAGAACTGCCCTAAGGCAGCCCATCATAACCTATGGAGGGGCTAGCAGCACATTCCACCACTGCCGTGACCAAACAGGAGGCCAAGTAAAGTAAGTAAGTAAAAATTTATTTTAAAAGCGCTTTTCAATATCAAAGCGCTGTACAGATAAAACAATTAAAATACATACAAAATACATACATATGACACAACAGCAACAATAACAATATAATTACAATGAAATACAGTAAATCACTCCCCATATGCCATTTGAAATAAATAAGTTTTTTTTGTTTTATCTCTTTATACTCCCTCCTTGCCCCCGATGTCCCCCTCCTTCCGACTGCACAATCCCCGATGCCCCCGCCGGAGATCTGCTAAATGTGCTCTTACCTCTCCTTTCTCCTCCATAGCACAGAGGTCTGTCCTTAGGTGGGCTCGAGATGGGGCAGTCTTCATCTAGGACACCGAGGACTGCCGTTTTCCGCTGTTCTCACTTCCCCCGCCCCCTGGGGCCTTCCGGCACTGGGCGCCTCGTCCTAGAGGGGCAGCGTGCTGGCCTGCACGCCTCCCTCAAGCACCTAACAACATCCCCCTCCCGGACTCCTGGTTACAGGAGCCACAGCCTCCCGCGCCCGGTGCTCCCACCCGACATTCTCGGGGTTGAAATCCCACTGAGGAGGAGGCATCCATTGGGACGCTCAATCCTCTCTCCCCCCAGCCGACCCCGACAGCCGAGTCCGTTCCGAACCGGTCACGGCGTGGCGCGGTGTGGCGTCAGCGCCTCAACCCTCAAGCGCCACCCGGGCAACTATAATCAAGTTTTAATTCTGACCCAAAACCCTCAATGGTCAGGCAACCATTATCCGACGGTAGAGAATTCCACAGGGTAGGGGCAGCATAAGAAAATGCCCGTCGCCCGATGTTTTAAATGAACCCTGGGAACCTCTAGCAATCCCTCACCGCGGAGCAGAGTGGCCGAGAGGACAGCAGGAACAAGCAGATCTTGAAGATACCGCGGTCCCTGTTGAGTGTAGAGCCTTATAGGTCAGTAACCCGACCTTAAAGGTGATCCGCCACTGAACCGGCAGCCAGTGCAGTTCGCTGCAGCACAGGCGTCGTGTACTCCTCATAGATGTCCCAGTCAAAGCCTGGCTGCTGCGTTCTGCACTAGCTGCAAGCGGCGGATATCAACCCCGCAGTCCTAGGTACAGGGCATTGCAGTAATCAAGGCGAGGTAACAAAGGCATGGACCAATGTCGGAAGGTCGGCCGGAGGAACAAGGTGTTTCACCCGAGCAATATTCCTCAGATGGTAAAGGAAGATTTGACAGCAGAAGACACCTGAAATTTCAGGGTCAGACTATGCGTCAATAATAACGTAGATTCGCACCGGTCTGAGGTCGAGGCTGGGCCCATCGATCCATACACCCGACAGGAGACCAGCCCCTACAACCCGCCTCAAGGCGACCTGGGTCCACCACCAACACCTCAGTCTTATCCGGGTTTAACCTTAGCCAGCTGGCACTCATCCAATCATTGATCTCGGATAGACAGTTGTTAAGTATAGAGACTGCATCTTCTTGTCGGGACTAAAGGACAAATATAGCTGGGTATCATCTGCGTAGCAGTGAAAACCAAACCATATTGCCTAATAATGTCTCCCAATGGCAGCATATAGACAGCGAACAACATGGGTGCCAAAATGGAACCCTCACGGAACCCACAAGGCAAAGAGACAGTGTCAGAGGAATAAATTCCAGTGATAACCCTCTGTCTCCGCCCTGTGAGAAAGATTGAAACCATTGCAGAACCGTACCAGACAGTCCGCAATAAGACCGCAGGCGTTCCAAAAGCACACCATGGTCCACAGTGTCAAATGCTGCAGAGAGATCAAGAAGGACTAGAATAGTACCAGCCTTTCGATCTCTCGCTATCAGGAGATCATTTAGAACCCGGACAAGAGCAGTCTCAGTACTATGTCTTTTCCTAAATCCCGATTGAAGAGTATCATAGACATTATGATTTGTAAGATGGTCATCCAGTTGCAGTGCAACCACCTTTTCAATAACCTTGCCCAAAAGGGCAGGTTAGAACAGGTCTGTAGTTAGCTGGACAGTCCGGATTCAATGAAGGTTTTTAGGGTGGTGAGCGACCGCCTCCTTTAAGGGTTCAGGAAAGATCCCTGCTCCAAAGATTTCCAGACAATTTCAGCAATGGTCGGACAGATAATATCTACAACCCAATAATAGGCGTAGGGCCCGGATCCAAACTACAACTGGTTGGACGTACAGTCTGGACAATCCTCATAATGTCCATGAATTCGCCTACCAAAGTCAGACCAGGTGACACAGGTGTTTGTTTCCCTCTCGATCACTGCAAACCCTTGAAGAGTGAGCTTGGCTGATATCCGACCTAATGCTGGCAATCTTATCAGTGAAAAATCGAGCAAGCTCATCACACTTTATTTGTAAAAATCTCTTCCAGACTGTAGACAGAGTGGATTGCACAATCTGTCGACAGTCGAAAAGAGTTGAGCGGTCGGTTTCGCGCAGCAGCAATCTCCTGGACAGAATTCTGCCTTCTTACGGGATATTGCCGATTGATAGATAACATAATGATCCATCAATCTAAGTTTGTCAGCATCCAGGCAAGATTTCCACCATGCCCTCTCTGGCCTTCGCCCACTCTCCTCAGCTCCTTCAAAGACTCATCAAACCAAGAGTCTTTGGTATTGAGTAATTAATGACAAACTAAGAGTACTTGGTCCAGGGCCCTGCTCACTGCCTTGTTATAGGCAATAACCAGGTCCCCTGGACCCATGCTCGTCTTCAAACACCCGATAGGTCCAGTACCGCCAGTAGGCCCTCTGGGTTTACTCCTTAAAGGCTTACATTGACCATCTCCGTAGGGGCAGACCTATTAGGGGGTGCCCCAAAACTGAATCTTATGGTGTGATGGTCTGTCCACATTTGGTTCCACTCCAAATGAAACATCCAAATCCAGTAGAACACCAGGTCCAAAGAGTGTCCACCTATATGGGTAGCAGAGGTAACTACCTGTGACAGGCCCAACATAGACATAAGTTGGAGGAAGTTCTTTCCAAAGTGCGAGAGTTCATCATGCGACCAGGCATTGAAGTCACCCAGTATTAACCATCTAGGCGACTCCAATGCCATGCCGAAGATGAAGTCCGCGAACTCCTTCAGGAATTCACCACCATCACCGGGTGGATGGTAGATGAGGAGAATCCTGAACCCTGCACCTGCTGCCAGGATACACTCAAAGGATCTGGTGTTACCCACTGGCACCTCCACAAGACTCAGATCTGATCTAAAAAAGATGGCCACTCCCCCGCCCCTACGATCCAATCTCGGATGGTGCATTACCGAGAACCCAGCCGGAGCAGCAGAGTCTAAAATAGGACCTGCATTCTCATCCAGCCAGGTCTCGGTAATACATGCCAGGTCAGATGTTGCAACAAGATCTGCAATAATAGCAGTCTTGTTCCTAATCGACCTGGCATTACATAACACCGCCCAAGTTGGATGGGTTTTCAGAGAGGATCGCAGTACCTGCCCAGAGTCTGTGGAGCCCTTGGGTATGGGAATCAGGCAAGGAGGACCCCTCTCCTGAACCCATTTCGCCCCAGGGCGTCTCCTTGACCCAACTATCCCTATCTGCCCACCCCTCTCCACTCTCCCACTCTGTCTAGCCCATCCATCCCCTAAACGCCTTCTCACTATCCCTGCTTTACGACAGTTGTTAAAACGCCATCAGATAACCGAGGACAGTGAAAGGGACGGAGGTCCTGGAGCAGAGGAGAATAGCTCTGACCGTCTTAAGCCCCATCAAGCACATCATTGATGGCAAATATCAATAACTCTCAACTGAAACAACCTATCTTAATTAACAAATAATATTATTAACCAAAGAAAACATAAAAAATAAAAAATCATGTAATCAAAATCAAAACCCATACAAAACCACATAAAATAAATAAAATAAAATAATAAACAAGACAAAGCAAAATAAAACAAAACAAAACAAATAAAATAAAAACTCTCACTACCCCAACACAAGAATTCCCCTCACGCTCTCACAGCAAAGGTAAGGAAAACAATCTTAGCACTCTTCACTGCAAGAGAAAATAAAATCACATACAAACAAATAAAACAGACAGCATGAGTCTGAAGCTGTCGACAATTAAAAACCTCAGCTAAAAGTCCTTAGCTTAATAAAATTAATCATAAGCCCCACATAACAAAATTCATAACGTCTCGGAGTCAGTATACTTTCTTCATATTCCTGGCATTCAGCCACCTGGAAAAGCACTCTTCACCAGTGAACCGCAGGAGGGCGGCGGATATGCAGACTGTCCCCCTATATGGGATGCCAGACACAGCCCAGCCTCTGCCAGGTTATTCCAGCATCACCCGAGGCCCGAGAACACCAACCCACTGGCAGGTACTCCCAGCCCTCCCAGGTACAGACACCAGCACCCCGCACCCACCTCCGGGACAGTTAGGCTAATTTCCCAGATCTTTCTTCCTCTTTCTTCCTTCCAACACAATTTCATGGCCAAAATCCCAGCCAGGAGTTCGGCTTTAAATCCTGCGGTCCACTGTATCCAAACAGGAGCAGACATAATAAACAACAAATGGAGTACTCCTTTCCAGTCCATAGCGTCACAGTTCATATACTCAGTATGCAAAAGTTTCAATTCCTCCTTCAGTCTTTCTCGTCTCGCAGCCTTGCGCCAGACCAAAAACTCTCAAGTCAAAAACAGTACAGTGTCATTAGGGACAGTCACAAAGTCAGTGCTCCAGTATTCCAAAATAAGATCTCTCCACAATTTCTCCCACTCCTCAATGCCACAGCTTCCCACGTCGCAAGTCCAGGCACAATTCGTCATAAAGAGTCATGCAAACTCACCGGGGCAGAAACTTTCAACAAAGTCCTTGCTTTCCTTGCTTCCAGACTACTGCCAACAGCCCCCGACTCCACAGCCTCTCACGGTAAAGTCGGGAAAAACGGGAGACAGCGAGGGACTCTAAGAAGCCGACAACAAAACACCATAAGGCCAAATAACAAAAACAGATGCAGGACTCCAGGTAATAGATATGAGACCCAAAGGACTACTTAAACGGGCTCTGAGAACGTCAAGAAACGCCAGTCAGAACCGATAAAAACGTTCAACCTCACACCACTACAGTCCGAACTGAGAAGACATACATATAAACCCAAAAAGAGCTTAGAATTGACTAAAACAAATTAAAAATATAAATCAAAATAACGAACAATAAAAATCAATGTTCTGGCTGGCTCAGCTCAGCCGCCATCTTGGTCGACATTCAGCCAAGGAAGTAGGCCCCTTCCATCAGGGGATGTCTCTGTGTGTGTGAGCCAGTCTTCAGATCTAAGTGCTGCCCATGGAGTTTTGGGTAAGAGAGCTGGCAACATAGTCCACCACTGCAATTACCCCGAGCAGTGGGCCAAGGGAGCTGGCTCCTATCTGGGGATGTCTATGTTCGCATGAGCTGCTCTTCAGATCTGCACATTGCTGCGGCTGGTGGATGGGTGGGCTGGTTGCAGGTTTCATCTATAACCCCATACAGTGGAGCAAGGGAGGGTGCTCTTTCTATCAAGAGATGTCAATGTGTGTGTGTGAGCCAGCCTTCGGATCTGGTCAATGTGTGTGAAGCAGTCTTCAGATCTGAGGGCCAGTGCAGGATGGCAGGCAGGCTGGCAGCAGGTTCCACCACTGGAGTGACCCCTGATAGTGGGCCAAGAATGTGCTGTGTTGCTCCTTCCATCAGGGGATGTCAACATATGCGTGAGACAGTCTTCAAATCTGAGTGCTGCTGTTGCATGGTGGGTGGGCTGGCAGCACATTCCACTACTGCAACAACCCCAGACAGTGAGCCAAGCAAGCATGCTCCTTCCATCAGGGGATGTCTCCTCTTCATATCTGAGTGTTGCAGAGTGGGTTGGTGGGCTGAACAGTTTCAGAAGATTGCTGTGATCAACCACTCACAATGGTGCTCACCGCTGAAGGGCAGTGAGCCCTTATGGTTAGCCAGTCAGACTTGGAATTGTGGTGGCACTCGAGACCCGATGACTCAAGATAAATCCAAAGTAGCAGGTTCAAAAAAAGTTTTGTATTGCCTCAAAATAATCAAAAGGTCTGACAGTAACAGAGCTCCTTCTCAGCACCCAGGAAGGTTCTCTGTTACTGTCAGACCTTTTGATTATTTGAGGCAATAAAAAACTTTTTTTGAACCTGCTACTTTGGATTTATCTTGAGTCACTGGGTCTCGAGTGCCACCACAGTTCCAAGTCTGGCTGGTGGGCTGGAGGGAAGGGAAGCAAACTGCTGAGGGTGAAGAGGAAAACAGCCAAGGTACATTCAGGACCCCATGGTGGCTGACAAGTCCCCGCCCCAGGCCCTGTCCTGGTGAGGGGAGAACCCGTCCACCAACATTGCCATGGCACCGGTACAGTTAGCCAATGGGGTTGGGTGGCGATGAAATCATGTCAGGTGAAATCTGGCCAGGGGATAAAAACCTATATGGAAAAACAGGTGATTGGTAAGTATGTTAAATACACGAACCATGCAAAAACTCTTTGTTACCCACCAGCCGGTAGCACAGAGGGCCGAGGCACTGGGCACATTACCTCGTGCTATGCTGGCGACCTGGGTTCGGGAATGACCTTGGGTCATCGGGGAATAGGGTTGCCAACTGTCCCAATTTTCTAAGGACAGTCCTGATTTGGGCAGCTGTGTCCTGCTAAAATAAACATGAAAAATACAACATGCTCTGACGTTATAGCAGAAATAAATGGGTGGTGGGGGAGGTGACGGATGGAATGATTGAGGGAAGTAGAGTATTAGAGGGACTGAGGGCGTTAGAAATGGACAAGGCACCAGGGCAGGATGGTATCCACCCCAGGGTGCTGAGGGAGATGGCGGAGGTGCTGGTGGAACCACTGGTGGATCTGTTCAGCACCTCCCTGGATACAGGATGTGTACCTCAGGACAGGAAGATGGCCCATGTGGTGCGATGCACAAGAAACAGCCCAAAGGACGACTGGGCAATTGTTGGCGGTCAGCTCCTTCCATAGTGGGCAAGCTATGGAGACGATAATGAAAAAGAGGCTGGTGTCATTTCTAGAGGACAATTACCTCCAGGATGTGAGGCAGCATGGGTTTGTATCGGGGAAGTCCTGTCAAACTATCCTAATACAATATTATGACTGGGTAACAAGAGAGCTGGATAGGGGCCATGCAGTGAATGTCCTCTACTTGGATTTCAGCAAGGCCTTCGATTCAGCACCTCATGAGCAGCTTGGGGGGAAGCTAACTGGTGTGGGAGTGGGGGAGAAGATGGCAAACTGGATTACAAACTGGCTGCATAGGAGGCTACAACGGGTGGTGGTTGTGGGGAAATTCTCAACACCTAGACCAGTGACAAGCAGGGTGCCGCAGGGCTCGGTGCTGGGCCCGGCACTATTTGGGCTCTGCATCTCAGACATTGCACACGGAGTGGTCAGAGAGGTGGCAGCCAGGGTTCAATGTGAAGAAGTGTAAAGTTATGCACTTCAGGGCAAAGAACCCAAGGAGAGAATACTGGTTTGGGGGGGGTGAAGCTGGGGATCACTGAGGAGAAGAAGAACCTAGGGGTGATGATAACAGGGAACATGAACAATTCTGCCCAAAGCAGGAAAGCGGCAGCGAACACGATGCTGGACTGTATAGCTAAGGGGTTCTCATCCAGGTGGAGGAAGGTAATCTTGCCCCTCTGGGTCACTGGTCAGGCCGTGCTGGGAGTACTGTGTGCAGTTCTGGAGGCCATACCCGATGCGGGTTTCAAGCTACTGGAAAGAGTGCAGAGAGCAACGAGGATTAAACAGGGAATGGAGGAGAGAATACAGAACAGGCTGGGGAACGGAATATGTACACCTTGAAGAGAGGAGAGATAGGGGGACATAATCAGAACTTTCAAGTATCTGAGGGAATCAACAAGGATGGAGCAGACGGGGTTTTTAAACTGAGAAAGGAAGGGACATGGGATGGCACAGGCTAAGAATAGAGGAAGATTTAGGAGGAAGATGAGGAGGAATTACTTCACAGAGAGTGGTGTGAAGTGGAACACCCTACCAGAGAGGTGATATCATGCAAAACTGTGGGTAGCTTTAAAAGGGCATGGGACAGAGAACAGGGAAGAGTACGGGTGGGTGAGGCTGAGAACAGCCGAGAAAGGGAAGGGGGTGGGGCAGCTGCAACTTAGGGGCACTATCTGCACACTTGAGCAGATTTTATTTTTATTTATTTTATTTTATTTAAACAGCAGTTTGAAAACCTTGAGCTCATAGGCTCATTTACAAAGGTACCTTGTCACAGTAAGACAAACCAAAATACACAGTATAGCAGTACAACACATAAGCATAACAGTAAATTAAGACATAGATACAAACAAGCTGGTACAGGTAGGATGGATGCAAACATTACCAGAGTTATATGGTCCTTAGCAGCTTAGTAATAAGCTTTGTCATAAGTATTGAGTCTGGCTTTGACTAGCGGCAGTTACAGCATCGGGTGTTAATAAGGTGGTTACGTAAGGAAGTTTTGAAGACGATATAGTTGGAGCTTCGGAGATGGAGGGGCAGTGTGTTGAACCAGGAGGGGCCCTAAAGCTGAAAGCTCTTTGGCCGTGAGAGGTCCTAGCTCTAGGGATAACAAGAGGGTTTTCCCAGAGGTCCGAGTATGAACTAGTGGGACAGGCGGCTATGGTGGTGGTCAATCCTGGTGGGGAAAGCCCAGGAGGGTCTTTTTGTAAGGGTACAGGTAAGATATTTGAGGCGCAAATCGAGATCAAGTACCAGCGCTTTAGCATACAGTGAACAGGTGTGTGTCATCCTAGGTGCTCCAGTAATTAACCTGCAGGCCTTTGATTCAGAGTAAAAGTAATTTTATGGGAGTGCGGGTCTGGATCAGCAGCAGCACCATACACTGGCAGTCCATAGTCCACTAGGGACAGGATAGAGGAGGTGACTGCATGAGTTGAAGAGCCTCAGGGGAGGCAGTGTCTACCGATGTAAGATGCCCAATCGGATATTAATGGCAGTGGCTAGGGCAGCGATGTGTCCATGGAAGGAGAGGGAGGAGCAAAATGGATCCCTAGGTATTTATAGGAGCAAACTTGTTCGAGTGGGAATGAGGACCCAGGTGAATGAGGAGTTTGAAGTTGCAGGACTTGTTTTGGGGATGAGTGAAGAACATGGTTTTGTTTTTAAGATTTATCACCAATCTATGTTCCTTGAACCAGCCCTCGGCTTCAATGAAGGACTTCTGGCCCGAGTCCTGGAGGGCAATAGGGTTACGATTTGAGGCAAAGATGACTGCATCATCAGCGTACAATAGAATGTTCCCTGAGCAAGAGCGTGGAAGGGTGTTAAGGTAAAGGGAGAATAGTAAGGGGCCCAGAATGGAGCCCTGGGGAACCCCAGAAAAGATGGGATAGACGTCTGAGTAGGTCCCATTAATTTTTACATGCTGTGAGCGGTCAGACAGATAACTGGTGCACCAGGAGATAGGCCCAGCAGCAAAGCCAGAGAGACTAAGGGCATCAAGAAGGAGGGGGTGGGAGACAGTGTCGAAAGCTTTCGAGAGGTCAATGAAGACAGCACCAGCCAGAGAACCAGTGTCTAAGGAGGAGTGGAGAAAGTTGGAGAACTCTAGGAGGGCTGTGTTGGTACTGTGGCCCGCTCGGAAGCCATGCTACTCAGGACAAAGGACACTGTAGGTGGAGAGGTAGTCAGAGATTTGAGAGGCCACCACTTTTTCCAAGGCCTTGGAGAGAGAATGGAGATCGGTCGATAGTTTCCAGCCACAGTCCTATCACCAGCTTTAAAGATAGGGGTGACAGTGGCGACTTTCCAGGCAGTTGGAACCTTCCCCAGGCAAAGAGAGTGGTTGATGAGGCATGTGATCGGGGTAAGGACTGTGTCTAAGACCAGCCGTAGGATACACGGATCCAGGGTGTCACTGCCCGTACTATTACTCTTGAAGGCAGTGACAAGGTGCGGCCTAAGTTCTTGGGCAGAAACATGGCGGAGGAGAAAATAAGGCGAGAAAGATTTACGGCAGGTGCTGGGGGAGGAGGGTCAAAAAAATTTGTAGGGAGGATAGGGCTAAGCTCAGTGAATGAGGTGTTGAGGTGGTTGGCTAAGAGGGCTGGTCTGAGGAGATCACACCATTAATGTTGATCTGGGTGGTGGGGGGGAGTGCACCCCATTTAACTGTTTAATGTTATCCCAGAAGGTTCTGGGATCTCCTCCATGAGGCAGTGAGTGAGGACCGATAGTGCTCAGACTTGGCCTTTCTGATGGCCAGAGTGCACTTGTTTCGGTGACAGCATATAACCGCCTGTCATTGGGCGCCAGTCTCAATGGCACGGTGCCATAGGTTGTCCCTATGTTTGAGCTGGTGGATCAAGCTGGGGTAACCTAGGGGCATTCTTCCTTTTAGAACGCGGGTCAACACTGGGGCAAAGATATCACAGGCATTATTAAAAGTTTGGGTAAAGAAGGAGAGCTGTGTCGATGTCAGGAGTTGCCTGTATAGGAGACCAGTCACTTTGGGACAGAAGTTCTTGTTTTATCAGTCCACCAGGTATTAGACGCCGCCGGCATGTGGACTGTGCTATGGGTTTGGGGACTGAGGTTGACCAGTGGAATAGAATGGGGGAGTGATCGCTGAGAGAGTCTGGGAGGACTTGTACATTGGGGATCCGATTAGGGCGGTTGGTGAGTACCACATCAAGCAGGGTACTGGAGCCTCTCTTGGGGTTAGTCCTGGTAGGGTGGGTAACTAGTTGCGTTAGGTCTATTGCAGAAAAGGAGTCTCGGGTAGAGGAGGAGGAGGGGCTGAGCCAGTTGGACATTTAAGTCACCCATCAGAATTTGATCAGCGGAAGGAGGTAGAGAGGTAAGGTATTCTGTAAGAGAGGCAATGGCCTGTGTTTGGTCCCTGGAGACACGTATGCAGTAGTCAGATAAAGGGGTCCCTTTAAAGGGTCAGTTGTTTCAGCGTAAGCGCCTGGGCCCTGGAGTCAAGGATGGGAGGGCAGGGCTAGTACGGGAGAGATTCCTTGACATAAATAGCACAGCCGCCCTGCCTCTCTCTAAACACGTTGGACCAGAAAAGGGTGAAACCAGGAAGGGAGACTAGGGAGTCAGGGGAGGATTTCGACAGCCAAGTCTCAACCAGGGTGATGACATCAGGGTTAATTGATGTGACCAGGCATTGTAGTGAGTCAAACTTTTTTAGGAGGCTACAGATATTCATAGAGACCATGCATAGGCCTGTGGTGCGAGATGGGGAGCTCCTGGGAACCGGGCCAGGGTTTGGATGAATGTTCCCTGACAGGAGTAGTAGCATGACTAACACCCTGGCTGGGAGATGGTGAGAGGTTTTCCTACAATTGACATGGGGGGGGGAGGCTAAGGGAGCAGGGTGGGCAGGAGGTACAGGAGGAAAGCAAAGAATAAGAAGACACCCAGATGTGCCTGAGGTGAAGAGAAAGCTAGGGGAGGGCAGGGGACAGGGACACACAGAGGTCCCAGGGGCAGGAGGGAGGTTCAGGAGCAAGGGGAGGGAGGGGTGCCAGGGCACAGTGTGGACTAGCAGATGGGTAAGTGGGTAAGTGCACTGCTAGTGGGGATAGGCACAGGCACAGCGTGAGGCAGGGCCAATACATTGTGGTGAGCAAGATCCCAGGGAAGTAGTGCTGTACAGGTAGAAGTAGGAAGTAGGGAGGGAGCATAGATGTTGATAGATCAGGAGATCTGTTTCTGCTGGCATGTTCGTATGTTCATAAAAATATTTGCTGATTTTCCTCTAAATGTTGCAAAAAACTAATACCTTATCTAAAATATCTTAAAATGATAAAACTAGAAACAACTGAAAAAGTGCAACACTTAGTCTTAATTCTGATTAGTTTGAAAACAAAAGTCTGTTGCATTGGTCGAGGTTACATACTGTCCTGCAAAAAATCCTGTTTCAGTAAGAAATGTCCCACTTTGGGCTTCTTAAAAGGTGGTAACCCTACTGGGGAGCTGGCATGGAGGGGACGGATTGAGCAGCCTCATGACAGCCTCCTCTCCTGGGGAGGTGGTAGCCCCCACCCTGTAGTCCTGCCCACCACCAGATGGAGGTCCGGTGTCAGTGGACTGGGCAGCACGAAGGAGGGCATCTCGACGATATGAAAGCGCCCACAGGCGCAGTATGAAGACAGGAGGGGGTAAAAAGTGTTAAAAGTCTACAAAATACATATATACACATATATATATATATATAAAGCTCTTGTTATCTCTGTGTAGTGATATCCGCTCCAGATATGCTTTGCCCATTTTAGTTATGTTAACACAAAAATGTTTTTTTTTTTTTATTATTACTTTGCCTTCTTCCTTTTTATTCACTGATCACACCTTCCATTTCCAAGGTTACTGGGCATTCTATAATGTCAGTTACACTGTTGTTCACTGCCAAATGAACAGCACTGAGTTGTGGAATGCACTACATAAACCTAGAAACATATGGCATTGAGCAGTGATACAATGCAAGCACAGTGGCACCAAAGTTAATAAAATAATTCCTTTGAAGAGAACATGACATCCTGGGGAATGTTGAAAGAACAAAATTGTTCTATATACGAATAGAATATGTACTAATTAACAAGGACGCAGCCTGTCGAGGGTGAGATGACATCATAGACCTTGACAGCAAAGCCCAAGAGGTCTTCTATGATTTCATCTTACCCCAAGATAGAAACATCAACCTTGTTGTATATGGCTCCCCATACATTTATATGTATAGTATGTGTTTTATGTAACTAGCTAACCTTTCTAGCTCTGTCTTGAACTGTGGTCTAATTAACAGAAAACAGCAAACAACTGGATAAGATTAAAAATATTTATTGCGATGTAAGTAATATGAAAATGAAAAATTTTGCTCTTTCAACATTCCCCAAGGCTGTCATGTTCTCCTCAAAGGAATTATTTTTAAATTGACTATGTATGTCTCTTCGCTTGTAGCATCCACTTCAACTAATCTCTCCACTGGACTATAATGCCTTTACCTTACAGGAATACTATAGCATGTACTGTATGTTGTTGTATCTGGTATAAATTTTTTACTGACTTGCTACCCTATTGTTATGTATACCCTTACTGACTGTCTTTTACCTGAACCCAAATGTATTTTTACTTATCCTGTCTATTGCAGGCCTACCTGTACTGTTGTACTCTTGCATCTACTGTCTATTTGTCTGTATATAAATGCATTGTTACTTGACTTGTGTAATGCAGGTCCACCTTGTAAATGAGCTTTCTCAATGGTGTTCACCTGGATAAATAAAGAATTTGATTGATTGACTGAAGTAATATCGACATGAGCTGGCAACATTGGTAGTAGTTCACTTTACATAGAAACATAGTCTTTGTCGGCAGATAAGGACTGCTTGGCCCACCTAGTCTGCCCATTTCCCTACTTACAGGATAAGCTGCAGATAATAGTTAAACAGCCTACTTCTTCCTACCCCCACCAGAATTGCCTTATGTATGTCCCATGCATTCTTGAATTTCCCCCACTGTTTTTGATGCTACAACCTCCTCAGAAAGGCCGTTCCATGCTTTCACCACCCTCTCTGTGAAAAAATACTTCCTCACATTGCCCCTGAGCCGTCCTCCCTCTATCTTCAAATTGTGTCCCCTTGTTCTTGCACAACTTTTTAACAAACAGTTTACGTAGGGTGTTTCTAGTCTTGCTGATATCTTCATTCTGAGGAATCTGCAGTGTACGTAAGCATGAGAAATCTTAACACACGAGATTCTATGCTGTTGTACCACAGTAATGACATAACTGCTTGTGGTACAATAACAGTGTATGGATTTCTATGCACAACAATGAACCATATGTTATTCAGTTTATAATGCCTCCATTTTCTGTATTTAAAGCCCCCCCCTTGGCACTGTAACTCAGCAGAATAACATGAAAACAGGTTCACTGCCCATTACCAGTTGTCTGGTTGCTGATCTACACTTGACACCACACTCCTATGTTACTATACAAATAATGACCACAGTTGAGGGACAGAGCAGAACATACTGACCCCTAGCGATCAAGTATTGACTAACAACTGTATTGCCCAAAGGCTGACATCAATATGACTGCTAGAAGTCAACAGTGATCCTATGGGATCAGTATTTTTCCCATTGTATTCTGTAACTGTGGTCGATATCTCTTAGATTTAAATCTTGCCCCACCACCCCTCTAAAAAAAAAAAAAAAAAAAGCTTAAATTCCTTCAGAGCCCTTGGAGCTTTAAATAAATAAAAATAAGTCTACTTGGCTTTTTACACTGCTCTCTCCTGAAGCTCAGTTGCTAGGACAGCCCTGTCTTGCCACTACCTCCATGAACTGATCATGATACAGAAATACATTAGGATACTGTTCTGGTATCCTTTTTTTTTTTTTTTTTACACATACTAGGAAACTTGCTACATAGAGTATGGATAAGGGAAGAAATCCCTTCCCCCTTTATAGCAATAATCTAAAATAAGCTAATACGGCATGACCATGGTCATGGATTTAAAAGGAATAAAATGTCTTCCAGTATTTAGTCCATGACATCATGCAGCCAGAAGGTATAGTCCAACTGCATAATCCAAGCAAAGATTTTGTACAGCTCTGATAAAAATGGATTAATTTTACAACGCTTCAGCAATGCTCACTAAATATAAGAAAAACAAGTTAGAAGTAATAAGAAGCAAATAAACACAGTGCTTAATAACCAACTTGTCAAACAGCCCCTTCCCCTTACACCTACCAAAGTCTAGCGGGTAAAACATGTACGTTTGGTGTAACATCAAGTTTTGCGACTGGGAGCACTCAGAGAGACTTGCATAACAAACAGGAAGATTCACCTCTTCCATGGAGCTCTAACTAGGGCACAGTTGCTATGGGCACAACATACCCTGAGCACCTCAGCAGTCAACTTGCCCTCCCCAAAACCAGTTAAAGAAGCCAAGCCCCGCCATGAGGCGCCACAATCTCCTAAGTAAAAAGGGGACGCTGGAGAAGTTACGGTGTCTATAATAGCAGTAAAATACAAAATCAAACACCATAGGGTACCTGTGTAAGAAGCCCAGAGCCCCATTAACTCCTGTAAAGCAATGGCCATAATCTGGCTCAGTAATAAATTTGACTAATAGTCCATGCAATGTAAAGCAGATGAACTTTTAAAACTTATAAAAAGACAGCCTATTCACAGTAACTTTGCAACTGAAGACATTGAAACCTGAGGTTATAAAACATCCACAGTGAAGAGAGTACAAGAATAACAGCTGAATCTTCAGTATCCGATTCTTGGGCAGCTTCTTTAAGCAGAAAATTCCCCTTGTATTTTTTCATTATTTTTCTGCCTCAGCAGGACCAATGTACAAAAATGTCTTGCCTGCATAGATGATTTTTAGCTTGGCAGGCAACTGTAAAGAATGAGATGCCCCCAATTCACAGAGGCCCTCCCGGACTGCATCAAAGGCCCAGTGGCACTCCCTCATCATGAAACCCAGTCTGGATGACAATGAAACCAGGTTTGATCTTTCAACGTAGCCGACCCTTTCCTTTGGCTCTCCCCAATATCATGTCCCATTCATTCAGCCCTCTGAGGACTACTAGCAAAGATCTCGGGAAGTTGGCATTCAGCGGTCTCTTTCGGGGAAGGGGGATGAACCTATACACCCTACTGTACCCAAATAAATGCGAAATAAGCCTTGGGTATACTGGATCATTCCTTCCCCTCAGAGCCCTCTGGAATGTCTATAATCGTACATCTGTGGTCTGAGAGATATTCAAGTGCTCTAATCGTGACTGCATCTCTTTATTTTCCTTCACGTTGCCCCCGTCACAGCTGTAAAGTTTATTAGGTAGCTGTAGCCACTCAGATGACACTACTTCCATTTTAGTCTCCACAGTGTTCACCCTATTAATGAAGCCGTCCACTCTCAAGGACTGATCTATAACAGACCAGTATGACCCTAAGCTATGGCTCTGCTATCAGATCTGCTTCAGCAGCAGCCTCATCACAGGTCCTCCTCCTACCACTCCCAAACCTTTTCCCTTCCCGGGTCCTGTGGCTGCAACTGTCGAGGGTGTGGCGTCTTCTAGGAGCAGCAAAATTAGCTACTTTAATGACCAAAATAAGAAAAATAGTAACTGTATTTAGGCTCTCTGCTGAGCTTTAGTTCTGTTGGCTCCACCTTTCAGTGTTTTTAAACTGACTGCTGCTACACTACTGCCCATTGCTATGGTCTCACAGGGCAATAGCGAAGGCTATTTCCAATCACATCGCTGGCTTTTAGCCAATGGAAGGGCTCTATTCTGAGTCAATGTTTTATAAATGTTTCTATGTATAGTTCTGGCATCTCTTCTGGTTATAACAGTGACTTCTCTCACGCTCGCTGGAGGACAGAATTGCATAGTGAAGCGGAGCAGTTATGGAACACAAAAGACTTGAGATGGCGCTTCTAATTTATTTATTTCGTTTTTGTTAACCGGTTAGGTGCACTAGACAAATCCTGACTATTTTCAGGCACGACCCGGGGGAGGGGGATACAGATCACAGAAGATGCCAGAACTGTACATTTATAAATCATGTCAAAGATTTCTGTTTTCAGAAACTGGAACCTGAATTTAAAATCAAAACGTTTTACTCTGTAGAAAATAAGAGAACACGCTGTGTAAGAAATGGATTATGCCAACTGAACTTGGAATTTAGAATTTTAGAAATGTTTACATCAGAAACGCTCTTATAGTTGTAATTGTCTGGAATGTTTTTGAAATACAAAATTCTGATTGGCTAAAAATAATTTATAATTATGACATTTGTTTTTTATTTATTAAGTTTTTGGATTACAATACCTGTGAGTTAGAGACTATTTTACATAGGTTCCATGTCGACTACTATCAAAAACAATACATACAGAGAAATAATGCGATGCAAAATAACATTGTAGGAAAGCATACATGTTACAAAATAGATGGCTAACAGCAAAAGCGACATGAGGTAGATACACATTAAGGAGCACCAGAAGGTGTCACTGTGGCAACAAACAAGAGAGTAACCACGGGCAACCAGAGAATAGCATTGTCAGGTATGGGTATCAGCCAGAGATAAGGCGATGTCAGGCAAGGAACGGTCTTTGGAATCATGCTGGGGGGTCAGTGTTGATTAGGCAAGGGTAGGCAGAAAATACCAATGAGTGGGTAGGCAGAAAATACCAATCAGCCAGACATATTCATTTGCACAGCAACAGTTTGGGATGTCACAAGCAGAAGACTGATGTCAGATGTAGACAAGCAGCCAAAGCAGCTTACATCTAGCGGGCAGTGATCCAGTGTTCATGTTAATGTACAGTTAGAAGGGAAAAGGAGATGCTGAAGACATAAATAAATAACGTATCAATTGAACTGTGTCTACATATTAGGATTTTCTAAAATGTCCCTTGAGATGGCAGGGGCTCGACAAAACAACTAACCAAAGCACAACAGAAGAGAAGATCCCATTAAAAGGATGAAACATGGCCTGGCAGAGCAGCAGTAGCTTGTCTGCTCAGTACACTGGTGACCTGGGTTTGAAAGCAAGCTCAAGTCTGCTCGAGTTGGCCATGGGAAAGAGGACTGAGCATCCCAAGGACTGCTCTCCTCTGGGGTGGGAGGGAGAGATGCATGTCTTGCCACCTGCCTACCACCGGCAAAGTGGCAGTATAGTTTGGGACGCAGCACTACAGGGGATGGACTGCTGTGGACACCAACACTAAACAAAAGGGGGGGAAAATGTCTGCTTGCTGGGCAGATGACACCCTACCTGACTCCCAGATCCCTCACTGCATGCTCTCCTCTTGGCACCCAGGCTTCACCCTGCAGTGACAGTTGGACATAGGGTGGAGTTGCCATGCAGCAGACAAGCAGGCAATGCATTGAGGCTCATGCTGAGCAAGCAATGCAACAGTGTGTATCGCAGGTTGACCAGTTAAGGAAGAGCCTCAATGGATGGGAAAGTGCCACTAGCATTGACCAATGAAGATCCTGTCTGGAGGCGCCCACATGGATATTTTCTCACAATAAAAAATCTAGACATCTTCCAGTTTGATTTGTTGGTAACATGTTGTTCTTCCACCAAAATTTGAGCAATTTATACATTTTAAATTTTCTTTTTTCTCATGAAAACAAATATAGCAGCCACTTTTGACTAGTAGAGCTGGTAGGGGTCAGGATCCAGAAAATAAAAAACCTCAGGGTGCGTAGCATAGAAGGTACCTAAAAAAGCAGATTTGACATTCGAGGAGATTTAATGAGGAGAGTGCCTTAAAGGAACTTGCTAATCTGAAAGTGGACAAGGCAATGAGACCAGACGAAATACATCCCAAAGTATTAAGAGAACTTAGGGAGGTGCTGGCAGCACCACTAAAAGCCCTGTTCAACAGTTCGTTGGAAACAGGTGTGGTACCAAAGGACTGGTGAAGGGCGAATGTAGTCCTTCTCCACAAATGTGGGAGCAGAGAGAAGGCTGGCAATTACAGGTCAGTCAGCCTCACCTTGGTGGTGGGGAAACTGATGGAATCACTACTAAAAGAAAGGTTTGTGATGAATCTCGAATCCAACAGAACACAGGGTCCGATGCAGCATGGATTCACAGCAGGAAAATCTTGTCAAACATATCTGTTAGATTTCTTTGACTGGCTGACTGGGTAGGTGGATCAGGGAGGGGGCAGTGGATGTGCCTACCTGGATTTCAGTCAAGGTCGTCCCACATAGGAGGCTAGTAAACAAGCTGGGCAGTCTGGGAGTGGGTCCCAGGGTGGTAAACTGGGTCAAACATTGGCTGAGTGATAGGACACAGAGGGTGGTGGTGATGAACAGAGTTCAATCCGAAGAGAGGGGGGGGTGACCAGTGGAGTCCTGCAGCGATCAGTGCTTGGACCAGTCCTCTTTAATGTCCTCATAAGTGACACTGCAGAGAGGCTAGAAGGGAAGATGTGTCTCTTTGCAGATGACACGAAGATCTGCAACAGGGTTGACATTCCAGGAGGGATAGAGAAAATGAAATGGGATCTTAGAAAGTTTGAGGAGTGGTCAAGGGTGTGGCAGCTAAGATTCAAAGCAAAGAAATGCAAGATCATGCACTTGGGGCACAAAAATGTGGGAGAGGAGTACATGATGGGGAGAGGTACTGACGCCACCAAACAGGAAATGAACCTGGGAGTAATCATATTTGAGGATCTAAAGGTTACCAAACAATGTGAGAAGGCTATGATGAGAGACAGTGGAATGCAGGGGTGCGTAGGGAAAGGTTATCTCCAGCAGAAGGAAGAAGGTGGTGATGCCACTGTATAGAACATTGGTGAGACCTCATCTACAGTACTGTGTCTGGCTCTGGAGGCCGCATTTCTGGAAGGACAGACAGAGTAGAAGCGGTTCAGAGAAGGGCAACAAAAATGGTGCAGGGGCTACACCAAAAGTCATATGAGGGGAGACTGGAGGATTTCAATATGTATTCCCTGGAGGACAGGAGAGAAAGGGGGGATATGATAGAGACTTTCAAATAACTCAAGGGTGTAAATAAGGTGCAAGAGGGTAGCATCTTTAAAAAAAAAAGATGTTCATGAACAAGGGGCCATGATATGAAAATAGTGGGGGGTAGACTTAGGGGTAACGCGAGAAAGTATTTTTTCATGGGAAGGATGGTGGGTCTATGGAACTACCTCCTGGCAGAGGTTGTAGGGACTAAAACGGTAGGGGAATTCTAAAATGCATGGGACAGACAGAAAGGAACTCTAGTGATAGGAAAGAGAGGGTAAGTCGCAGATCATTTAAGATCTGTGGTATACAAAACAGGTAAGTAAAATGGGCAGACTAGGTGGGCCAAGCGGTCCTTATCTGCTGTCAAATTATATGTTTCTATGTTATGACAGGTATGATAACAGTTTTATTAACTGCAGTGGAAACTAGCTTTTCAGAAAAACACTGTTCACTGCATTGCTGCTTCAAAGCAGTGGTATGTGTGAGCAGATAAAATATCATATAGTTGTTTAGTAATACAGGTAATGTATTTCTGGCCAAAAACATATGGCAAAACATATCTTCTTTTTCATTCCTGAACTGAGATAACTGCTCTCTGGCCACATCCACTATGTATAAGCTAAACACTTTGGTGTGGTGTGCTGTTTACCTTTTAAAATGTATGCTAGCACCCTCCTAATACACTCACAGTACAAATCCAGCATATGAAGCCAAAAAGTAGCCTAGAGGAAAGAGATTTTGTATACATTTCTAGTGGCAGCCATCTTTAATGACTTGACTCATTAATTATTAATAAAATATGTTTAAAAATATCAGAGAGAAATAAAAATAGACATATAATGAATCTAAGGATCTCAGAATTACATTATTGCTAAAAAAATACATTGTAAAATTTTTTGTTGACTAACAAATACTTCTGCTTTAAGGGTTTCAAAAGTGCTTCCTATATGTAAATAAAATATAGACGTGGTATGACTGAGACATTTAAAGGAACCAGGAAATGATTTCTAATTTACAACTGCTTGCTATGTTTCCATTTTCAGAAATGACAGTCACACTTCCATATGACCCATGTTAAACTATACTTATATGATGAGAAAAGTGTGTGTTCTGCGTTCTTTTCTTTTCATGGGCAATATTCTGTACTATTCTTGTCACAATGCAATTAATCTGGAGTTTCTGATATGCCACTGTTTGTGTACAAATCTTCAAGCGTGCGCTACTGATCTACCCAAACAGAGTTCAGAGTACAGTACACAAAACATGACACTCCAAACTTCACATTACTGGTTCCTTGACGAGAACTGTAAATAATTTTGGCCAGAAAAAAACAAACAGAATAACACAGGGACTCTTATCTGTTACAGTGCTGTAACATCATCAAGGGATTCCATGACATCATAAATCTCCAGAGTGAAGCTCAAGAGGTTTATGCTGTTATGGATTCCCAAGATGGTGTTACCAGCAGTGTAAACAAGCCCCATTTTTTTTTGCAATACATGGGACTCTTTCTGTGAATCGTCACGACACGTAGACCAGAAACTGGCTATCTGAGTCAATTTTACTCCTGGCCATGGTACTCACCCCTTACTCACATGGCGCCAAGTCTCAGATTTGCTTACTATAACAACGATGTCACAACTCAATGAAGAATGCCTGTCACTCACCACCATGACACTTGTAACATATGCCAGGTTTATACTGACCTGCCTTTAAAGTCAGAGTATTAAAAAAAAAAAATGCTATGTCAATGACTCTTACTTGTGTCACTCGAGATGTCAGTCTTGCTCACCAAGACAATGACATTCTGGCTCTATGGCAACGAGGTCCCGGCTTCTATGGCAATGACGCTCATCCTGGTCACTATACCTATGCTGGACCCTCCCTTTATGCAGTCTCACCATGGTAACAGCACTTTTTTTCAAGTCAGTTTTTAAAATATTTACTGCGTTCTCCTTTTAGCAAGATTCTACATTATAATACCATTGATGGTATTATGACTTAGAATCTTCAGAACTGATAGTTATTATGAGATTTTCTGTCACCAGGAGTTCCCATGGTAAAAAGTGCTAACCATGTATAACATATAGAAAAATGTAGGCAACCATACACAAGGCTGTGTTCCATCTAGGGGTGAGATGGCATCATAGACCTCGAGCAATGCTCAATTATAGGGTTTATGGGCAGGCTAGATGGGCTAGCGGTCCTTATCTGCCAACAATTTCTATGTTTCTTTCAGCCTAAAATGGAAACATCAGCCTTGTTATTTATGGTTTTCCCACACACTATCATGTAAAGTATGTTTGTTTTGGTAAATTTACCAGCTTTCTAATTTTGTCTTAAAATGTGGCGAAAAACATCAAACAGAGTTAAGACTGCAAATATTTAATGTGATTTAAGTAATAGCTACATGAGTTGGCAACATCTTTAGTAGTTCATCTTTTAACAAACAGCTCATGCTGGCCCACCAGCAAGGCGACCGCTTGAGACGCCAACATCCTGGGTTCAGGAACGGACCTGGGAGTCGGAGGGACCGGGCAAAGAAAGATAGAGCATCTGAGAGTGGCTCTCCTTCTCTGGGGGTGGGGTGGGGGAGTGGAGTGTCCGGCATGTCAGTGACCTCTGACGGAGGCTGGGGGAATCGTGGGGAAAGGCCGGCGCCTGGTTGCGTGGGAGGCGGGATGCTAGCGTCATTGCCTGCCCAACCTCCCAGGGGATCAAAGCATTACAAAAAACTCCATTGCACTGGGGTATGATGCCCTGCTTCACCGCCGCTCCTGCTGCCACCATTGTCCATGGCGGGGGGGATCCAACTCTCATGGTCCCACCCTGGTGGTAAGCCAGGGCTCGCTATCATTGACTGTTGGAGGGTGAAAGCCCGGCAGCCTCGCCCAGGGGGGTAAGCCTGGGCATGGTGGGTCGTCATATGGGGCAGGGGCTGAGCTCCACTGGGGGTCTGGAAACCAAAAAAAAACAGTTCACATGGGGAGTTTTTTGTCTTGCCGATATCTTTGTTATAAGAAATCAACAGTGTAGGTAAGCATGAGGAATCTTACTGGGCATGGTATTATTTGCTGTTTTATCACAGCAGTGACATGGCAACTGTTAACAGCATTCCGCCATCACTACTGTGGTACAACAGCATCTGGACATGTATAGTGTTCCATACATAACAGTACTGAACCATAACAAAATACAGTTTAAAATACAGTTTCTTACACCAACCATTATTCAGGTACAGTAAAATATACTGTATAACAGGAAATATTCACTGTCTTTATTTTCGCTATTTTTGCTGGTTCCATATTAGAGTGAAAATAAAACAACACTGAATATTAGGTAGATCACTATACATAGCAGCACTAATGTTCCACCAGTGAAAATAAGAGGAAGTGAACATGTGGGTGAGTGCTTGGGGCGCTAAATATAACAGGTGTGAATTTAAACTGCTAGTAGATTTGGGGATACTACCAGATGCACATGGAAACAAGTGGTACCACCATGCATACAGCACATGCTGTCTTTCAAATGGTCTGGAAGCACAAATCAAACACTTGAACAGCCCTTGTTAAAGTATCCAAATCCTAGTTTTACAAACTCAAACAATGGTGTACATCAGTACACACTATATCCCGATCAACAAGCCCTGGCACTAGTGGCCCCCTACTCGATATGAAATTAATTAGCACCCTTGGTAGTCTTGTGGCCTCTCCTTCCTTACCCAGGGTTCAAAATTGGCACCCACCCACCAAATGCAAGTGTATTTTATGTCAGGCAGGTAAAATGAGTGATTCAAAGCACCCGCCGGGTGCCTTGTGTTCATGCCTGCCCTGGCAGTGCATACTGTGCTGACCCCACACTGTTCTGCCACCCCCCCAGCACTCTGCTCTCCTGACTCAGAGTGCACCACCATGTCACTAGTCATATGGTGGACATTTTGGCACACTGCAGTGGTCTGTAGAGAGAGAAGAATGTGGGAGTGCAGTGGCCACCACACAGTAGCATGGGGGGAGTCTGGGACATCCGGTCAGGTTGGAGGATTCAGGACTATGGAGAGGAAGAGGTCAGAGGACAGACACTAAGAGAATCAGGTTGGCACTGGGAGAAGAAATGAGAAAGCTCAGGAGGACCTCCTGGGACCAGCCTTGTCAGCAGCAGAGTCAGGACATGAAAAGACTGGGTCAGAAAGGACTGAGTAACTGCTGCTGGTACACAGCTACATGTACAAATCAGTAATTCCCTTCTTATTCTGGCTTCATAGAGGTTTGACACAGTTGTTTTTTGCCTCTGTTCCCTGTTGGTATCCTATAACAATAGCTAGTCTCAAGGGAACAGACACAGCATTTCAGTGATGGTAATTCTCCCTGTGGCTATGGTCTGATCGCACTGAGGGCTGTCTTGTTGTACCTGCTCTCTTGTGTGGCTGGGCTTTATTCCCTCATCTGAATGTAGTATATTGGTCATTTGTGCTGGGCTAGTGAGAAGTCTGTTGGGCCAGTGGATTTTTCCAGTCACTAGCCCTGCCATATAGTGGTTGAAAAAGTTAGTTTTAACCCCTGCTCACCTGATTTGAAATAAATGAGTATCCCTACTAGCCTAGTGGTATCTCCTGAGGCCCCCCCCTCCGGATGGTAACTTCCATCATGTCCAGTGGCAGCCCCCTTGCCCCCAAAACTCGGCTTATTTTCAGCAATGGCAACCAGCAAATATCCACCACTCACCTCTACCGCTCATCAATGTGACTGACCTCTGTCTGTTGCTCAAAAGTACAGCAGAACTATATAACTATGAAGAATCACATAGTACTCGCATAACATCTATTTAAAATCATGGACCCTCCGTGATTTTGAATAGATATCCAACAAGTACTGTACCAGTATATAGAGTTGTAGAATGCCAAGGTACTTGTGGTGGCAGACATGGGTCGAGCATGGGGCAGGGTGTTAAAATGAAGGAGAGGCACCGAATACTTGGATGGGGGGACCAATTAGCCACCGGGATACTAATTTATTCATAAAAGGTGGGGTAGAGATGAACACTGGCGCCTGGGATATTGGTTTTAAATGGCTACCAGACATGCCTGCTTGCCTTGGGAGGACCACACATGAGAGCAACCGCTGTCTCGCTAGTTAATAAGGCTTTAACAGGAAGCAAATGACTTCTTAGGGCCTTGCACGGGCAAGAGGTCATTTGCATGTGGACATGAATACAGCAACATAAGTGCGAAGTGCAAACAGGTAGGTGATGCCCTTTGCTCCTTGACAGCCTCCATGTTCACCACAGGCACATACTCCACTGCAATTGGCAGGAGGTTGTACTTTGTGCCCAGTATACCCGCTTAGGGCCTTCCTTACAGCTGTCCTCTAGGGATCTATCTAAGAAAGTTTGGGGCACTCACACTATGATAAGGATTTGTTTGAATACAGCAAAGTTAGGACCTTGTGCTAATTCACACTTAGGAAAGGGACTTTGTATGGAGTAAATCTCCACTTTCTAATATGGGGGTGCTATATTCATAACACTGACACTATTCAATATGGATTCAGGAGAGTTCTGTAGCATGTACCACCACCTTCCACTGGGAAATTAACTGATACTTTATGAACTTGTCTCTCACCTTCTACTGCAGTTATAAATATGGCAACTAGGGCTGGCCTGCCGGTGCAGCAGTTGGATTTACTCTTGCGACCGCGGCAACCCAGGTTTGGGAATGGACCGGGGACGGAGGGCCAGCGGAGAGAAGGATTGAGCATCCTACGGACTGCTCTCCTTCTCCTGGGGCGGTGGTGGCCGATGTGTGGGAGTCTGGCGGAGGTTGGAGTACTTGAAGATCGGTGCCTAAAAGTACATGTGGGACGTGAAGACACAGGACGTCATTGCACGATCCCGCTCCTGGGAAAAACAAGGAAAAAAATCATGCAGCTGGCCCTCTATGAAGCCTGTTTCTGGCTTTGATTTTCCTCCTGGCAGGCTCTTCCCAGATGGTTGCAGGATTGCGGCACTAAGAGCCGGGTGCTGACCCCATCCTGGGGAAGCCGGGGTGCTGGGAGAGAGCAACTGGAGGTGGAAGCGGGGTCCGTGTCCCGGCAGATGTCTGGCGCCAGAGGCAGCAAAAGCAGAAAATTTAAAAATAAATAAATAAATAAATATGGCAACTAAACTGACAGTGCATGTTGTCTCTCCAACTGCAGTACCTCAATTCTCCATATCCATCCAATACACAATACTGGAAATGGAGATTAAAAGTATTAAGAACTATGGCGACCCTGAGGGGGATTTTCAAACACGCTGGATGCAGACACAAATGCATGCTGTGTCTAGGTCTGAGCACTCCTGCTGCTGTTTTCGAAAGATGCATCCATTTGTGCAGAAAGTCATGATTAGTGACCAAAAAAAAAAAAAAAGAAAGTAATTTTCATTATTTTTTTGCCCCAAGTGCATCTCTTTTGGACACACTAGTTTTGACGGAAGTCCATTTTAAAAATAGCTGCAGGTGGATTCTTGACAATCCTTTTCAAAAATCACCCTCCAAACACACAATTATAAATGCCAGTGTGCAAAGAGCTCTTGTGGCACACCTGACAAAGGCATCATTTTACACCAGTGATCTTACCCAGTTAACAAAGTGAAATAAATAAATAAATAGAAACATAGACATTGACAGCAGATAAGGACCGCTTGCCCCAGCCAGTCTGCCCATTTTCCCTACCTACTGTAACACCACTGACCCTACCTGATCTCCGGCTTTACCTCCCCCACCTCTAAGGTAGGTGTCAGCATGACTCAGTTGGTAGCACATCTGCCTCTGGATCAGAAAGTTGTGGGTTCTCATCCACACCAGGATTGGACTCGTACTCTAAAACGCCGCACCCGAAAGTGCAGTATTAGGGTTGCTGGAATGTGCCATTCTTCAGATGAGACATTAACAGAGGTCGCTGGTACCCATCCTGGTGCTGTCCTAGTGGGTGTCAGGGTGGAAGTAAAGAACCCAAGGCACTCTTCGCAAAGAGATAGGGAATTTTTATTTGAAAAGCACAAAATAAACAAGGAAATGACAAGTCATCACATTATACAGGGTTTGAGAGTAAAACAAAGATAAATATTGTACAGAATTATACAAATTTCATAAAACTAAACAGTTAATTAACCTAACAAAATTAATCTTATGGTACCCAATTTATATATTTATACACAACCCTTGGTTCTTTTAAGCGCAAACTCCGTCAGCACCTCAACGACAATAGTATCTGTAGGTGCCCCCACTAGTCTGTGCCCGCAACTTTAGTCTGCCTCAGCACTTCCAACTCCTGGCCTGCCAGGTTAAGTCTTTGCCCAAGCACTTGCCTCCCACCCTCTACCCCCTTGGCTCTTTTCTTTCCCTCTGCCCTCCCTATCCCAGCCCTCACTGCCCCCCTCTGCCTCTCCCTACCTCACCCTAACAGTCTGCCTCTGCCTCTCTCCCTTCCACAGGACGCTGGCATACCATGTACAATACCTTGATACAATGTGAACTGCTTGTCATTGCAACCCATGTACTGTTGAATTTTCTGTACTCTGCATGTATAATTTACTGTAACTGTATCATATCTTCTTGTGTTAATTTATCTGACGTGGAACCTCTCAACGAGCAACCGCTCACAGGTGTTATCCAAGACTTCAATAAATAAAATAAATATGTTTAAATCAAGATTCTGCTTTCGTCATGTCCAGCTTTGTAGAGCCCTGTGACTTTACCTGCTGTAATGTGACTTCAATCTGTTTAACAATTACAAGATTAGGAGTATTCACACGCTGTAATGAAAACTGGAATCTAGCTTGCCACATGTAATATTTAATGCAAGCAAAAATCACATTAAGTGTGCTTGGATGATATTTGCTTAGGGAACCAGTATAATCACCTAAAACCAAACATACATATCTCAAGAAATTAGCAGTTGGCCACTGCCATCTAGTTGCTAGAAAGTTCCAAAACTGTACAGCAAAGCAACAGTTAACTCATTATCTCCTGGTGGCCATTTTGTGTCAGATTAGCAATGGATAGTACGGACTTCATATGAAGCTACTGGAAGTAATGAATGTAAAAGTGCTCTAAGTAAGCATTAAGCCACAATGAAAGTGGCATCTAATGGGGAATTAATGCATGGTTGGGAGGGTTGTGGCATAAGGCTGAAGGCTGAGTGCCTACAACAGCCCAGCCATATATTAATTCCCCATTAGATGCCACCTTCGGAGTGGCTTAATGCTCTTGTAACATGGTTTTGATGAAGTTATGATTACTATAACTGTTCTTTTGATTATGTGAACAAAATCATGCAGTGATTTCTTTCTATTTTGATATGTTTACTGCACTTTCTGAAATTTACTGACACTTACATTTATATGCCGATGTGCCGAAAAGAATAGGAAGTATTATTGAGCAGGAACTGTTTTACAACGTTTATTTTCACAAGCAGTACGAATCTCCACAGCAATTATTTTTTTTGTAGCCTGTGTAGGAGGTCCACGATGTGCTCATTAATCGGTTCGACTATCGGCCACTGTTACTGTTTAGCATATAGGCTGACCTTTGATTTTTGTGCACCGGGTCACTCCGATGTCCTTCACTGCCATATCTCCTACGTTCCTTTCGGGGGGTCGTCGGTATCGTCGGTGACCATATCTGTGCTGGTGTCGGACTACTTCGACCTGCTACGGACTTGCATTGCTACTATACTGATGCACACTTACTGTGGCATGTACTGTTAAGCACTTAACATTAAATGCAGAACACATTTTCTGCATGCGGTCCGTGTAGTGCTGGCTTGTGCTCCGGAACTGCTTCTGCGATCATTCCACTGTTGTAGTGCGCGTCACTGCTCATTCTGACTCGCCATCCCCTCACATTTTCTGTGCATTGCACCAGTATCATGATTGTTGAAAAACCTGTTTAACAGTTATTTTGTTTTCCTGGTACACTTTTTATTTCTGGGGATATTCATGGGCATTTGGGTGGGTGGGTGGGACAGACAGGCACTCCTTCCTCACTCTTAACTACTGTTTACTGCTCTGCTGCTTTTCCCACTGTGTGGAATACTACAGTACTTCACTTTGGGGATGGCATTATTGCTAAATATGCAGTCTCCAAAGTATGCATGATGCTTTCCATCCCACCATGGCTCTTGGTTTACTGTCCTACATCTTTGCCATGTTACAAGGATTTTCCAACCCCATTACACTCTGGTCTCAGGTATTGTCTTTCAGCTACAGGCTTGTGTTTTAAATTTCCCCTTACCCAAAGTTTACCATAGCAGCTAAGCCATGAAACATCCCACATGCCCTCCCCACGCTATGGAATAACCTTCAGAAATCCTTAAGGCTTTCACAAATTACTGGGTTTTTCTCATTTAAATTCATTTTAAAGGCGGTGGGTACAGTTACAAATATCATGGATGGGGTGGATAAACATGAATATTCTCCCCAGGATTCTGTATCCCATGCAGATGCTGCACTTGGGGCTAAATAAAGGGGATATTAAGAGGTTAGAGAAAATCCTTACTGAATTTATCTAGTGAGGGAAAAGACGGGAGGATTAGCCTACGACGGCTTAAAGTGGAAAAGGGGAGGGGAGGTCTCAACTTTCCAGACTTCGATAATTACTATTTAGCAGTGCAGCAGAGGTGTGTGGCAGATTGGGTGCACAGACCGATGATGGCTAGCTGGGTCAACCTGGAGCAGGATGGTACTCCTGGTAGACTTACAGCATACATTCACACTAAAGGATTAAAGGCATATAGAGCGCTGGAGAAGCAGAACCCTCTAGTAGAAGCAGTCCTGGAGGCGTGGGGACAGCTGAGGAAGTTGAAAGCAGTGGGGCAAGGGAGCCTGCTTATGCGGTGGCTGGGAACCCGTTCTTCTTGCCTGGGTCGGAGGACGGGGGCTTTCAGGAATGGGAGGAAAGGGGGGTGAATAGTATAGGACACCTAGTAGACAAAGGAGAATTGTGCACCTTTGAGAACCTAAAACAGAGGATCAGGCTAACAGACCGGCATGGGTACCGTTATATGCAGGTTCGGGCATATGTGGGGAAACTGGACAGGGAAAACAGACCTAGACTACAACTGGATCAGACTGAGCAGTTGATTTATCAAGCGAGGACAGACCCCAAGGGCTTTTTGGGGAAAGCAGTGAGTTTGGGGAAGCAGAGACTACCGGATAGGACGGGCAACACTAAAGCGCTCTGAGAAAGGGACCTGGAACAGGGCATCTCGGAGGAAAACTGGACACCGGTCATTCGTATGCCAGAAGGAATTATGCTATGTAATAAATTCAAAGAAGCCTTCTATAAGTTCTTGCATAGGCTGTATTATCCCCTAGCTATAGTGCATAAGGCGCAGCCCTTGGTGTCCCCGATGTGTGGAAAGTGTGGGAGAATTAGGGGCACGTATTTGCACTGCTTCTGGACGTGTCCATTTTTGGCTAAGTTCTGGAAAGCGATAATGGGAGAAATATCTAAGATGGCAGGAGTACCTTTGAGGAAAGATCCAATCATGTGTCTATTTGGGGTGACTGTAGAGGGGGAGGATTGGGATCCCCTGCCAAGGTGGATAAGAACGTTACTGGTGTTGACACGCCACTGTATCCAGAATACATGGGTATCGAACATGGCACCTACAGTTCTTCAGTGGCGCCAGATAACGCTACATGCCTTGGCACTGGAAAGATTAACAATGGTGGTGCGAGATAGAGAGGAAGCATTCTTAAGAGAATGGGCCCCATTACTCTTCCTCCTCGAGTTTGACGGAGGGAATAATGCTAAGGACAGGCCTAGGATAAAATAGTCCCAGATATGATAGGAAGGGAAAGATTTATTGACTAAGCCCATATAGGAAAATGGAAGGCCTATAGGGAGAAGGAATAAGGGAGCTGGGAATGTTAAATGACCCTATTACAGTTACAGTAATGGAGTGACAATAAAAGAAGATGACAAGATATAACATGTTAAAGCTTTTTTTAAGGAATATGATAAGATTCAAAGTATATGATTGACCGCATCTGTATGTGTTATATGTGTGTTTTTTCTTTGCTTTTTCCTTATCTGTATGTATATTTGTACTTGTGGTTTTATTTACCTGTTTGTAACTGGAGGTGTCAGTACAAATGAAATTTGAATAAAAGAATATTCAAAAAATAAATTCATTTTAAAGCACACACTGAAGGAAACATTTAACTGCTATTCCTAATTTGTCCGGTTCCTGATGAACCTAGATGATACTCTATCCTCAGTACTTTACTACAACATGGGTGATTGTGATTCCACTTAATCTTTACCGGTATGCATGGCGCCTTTTCTGTAATGGGATTCCTCCAGATGTATCCGTGACATTATCATGTTCAGATACTCCCTTGCTCCGTGTCCTTCCAACCTCCTCCTCTCTCTCCTCCTGTCCCATCTCCTTTGCGTTCTTATTGCTTATACCCCTTCTTGATGCCACATACATCGCTTAACCCGGCTTCCTTCCTCCTCCTCCCCACTAACCCCTCTTACCTCTACTTAACTAGTATTGCTTGCTATTGTTCCAGTCCAAGACCCATAATGCCGTCAATTGACTTAATGAATCCATGTACTGTCTGGTTTAGCTAGAATTTAGCATTATGTTTACTGTTGTCTCCTGCATATTTTATGCATTCTTCCTAGGATTATGTAAACTGTCAACTGTTTATTTCTGTATTTCACTGTATTCTTGACGTGCATTGTAAACTGTATTGTATTTTGTCTTAGCCATGCCTCCCAGGACCACTTTGTAAATGAGCTTTCTCAACTGTGTATTCCTGATAAAATAAAGACTGACTGATTTTGGAGGATTATTTCATCATTAAGAATTTTCAAAGTAAGGTTCATTTTAGAGGGACACTTTGGAAGTTAGCCTGCACAGCAGAATGTATGCTCAAAATTAGAGAATACAACTGTTTCCTATTGGAGCTAAGCATTGTATTTTTATCTGTCTTCCAAGGCCTAAGTTTCTTCACTGCAGGAATGGCAAAATCAGGAATCTATAGTGCAGCCATAATTTTAGGATGTTCTGATACCCATTTTAGCATTCGAGCTTTAAAGGAAAGCTTTCTTTATTCCCTGCTCCGGCCCCCGCAAGGCATACCCTCCGGTTAAGCCTTTTAAGTATATTGCAGCGTTTTTCTCACACCGCAACATACTTTATTTTAATTACAAAAAGTCCACGACCTGGAAGTTTGTCAGACGCTAGTGGGGCTCCATTATCTGTAAAGGTGCAGCTATGCACCATGCACTTCAATACAAAAGTATGGTTCACTACCAGCCTAGCATTGCTTGTAAAGTGCTTTGGGATACACTGTGTATGAAAAGCGCTATATAAATGCTGATTCTTCTTCTTCTAAGGTTCCCTTCTGCCTATCCCATGCATTCTTGAAACCTGTTACCATTTTTGCCCCACCACCTCCGTTGGGAGGTTGTTCCAGGCATCCACCACTCTTTCTGTGAAGAAGTACTTCTTCACATCTCCCCTGAGCCTACCCCCCAGCTTCATAGCACGTCCTGTTGTTCTTGAGTATCTTTTTTTCTGAATAATGCTTTAGAAACGTAGATTTTTTTTTTGCGCCTCCCCTTCTCCCTGGCTGCCCACTCCTTCAGGTCTCTAATGCCCCTCCCGGCTGCCTGCCCGACTCCCATGCCAGCTAGCACCTCATGGCAGTCCCCCAGGTAACCAGGCGTAACCCTTGGCTGGGCAGGTCCCCCTCCTCGAGGGGAAGGCACCAGTGAGGCTGCAGTCACTTTCCATTGGTCCAGGGTAACGCTGAGGTGTGTGCCAGGTTATGGGATCAAGGCAGCGGAGGACAGAGAGATCGTCATCCGGCCAGCCAGGAAGCATTTCCTGGTTTTCTGTGGGGAGTGACGTCCTGACGTCAAGGCATACGCCAACGTCTGTCGCTCCCCTTGAGCTTCGCACCAGGTGTCACTGCTGTGCTCCCAGCCTCCGCCAGGAGTCAGCATGCGCCGGTGCGCATCCCCACCCTCCCCCCTGGAGAAACGTAGAATTTGATGGCAGATGAGGACCACATGGCCCACCTAGTGTGCCCATTTTCCCTACCTGTTTCATATACTGCAGATCCTAAATGATCTGCGGCTTACCCTCTCTTTCCTATCGCTAAAATTCCTTTATGTCTGTCCCATGTGCTTTTGAATTCCTCTACCATTTTTGCCCCTACAACCTCTGCCAGGAGGATTTTCCATGGATCCACCACCCTTTCTATTAAAAAATACTTTCTAATGTTACTCCTAAGTCAACCCCCCCATTTTCATATCATGGCCCCTTGTTATTGAACTTCTTTTTTTTTTGAAAGATGCTACCCTCTAGAACCTTATTTATACCTATGAGGTATTGAATGTTTCTATTATATCACCCCCCCCTTTTCCTCCAGGGTGCACATATTGAGGTCCTTCAGTCTCTCCTCCTAGGGACTGTGATGCAGACCATGCACCATTTTAGCTGCCCTCATCTGGACCACCTCTACCCTGTCTATGTCCTCACAGAGATGTGTTCTCCAGAACTGGACACAGTACTCTAGGTAAAGGTGCTCTACACACCAGCAACACCACTCTCTCTTTCTGCTGGTGATACCCCTCCCTTTGTACCCTAGCATCCCACCAAGCTCTTCCACTACCTTGTCACATTGTCTTGCCACCTTCAGGTCATCTGATATGATTACCTCCTGGTCTCTTTCCTGTTTGGTGGCGGTTAATACCACCCCATTTTGCTTACTCCGGCCCTGGGTTCCAATACCCAAAGTGCTTATTTGCACTTCTTTGCCTGAAACTTAGCTGCCACACCCCTGACCCTCCTCTTGCTTTCTTAGATTTCTGCTTATTTTTTCCATCACCACCCCAAGCGTCTACCTACTGCAGATGTTAGTGTCACCTGCAAAGAGGCATACATTCCCTTCTAGCCCTCTGCAATATCACTAATAAAGACATTAGGAAGACCGGTCATAGTACTGATCCCTGTGGCACCCAGAGGTCATCTTCCCTTCCTCAGAGTGAACACTGTTTACCACCATCTTCTGTCTCCTACCCCCAAACAGATTTCTCACCTTTGGACCCTCCTATGCTACCCAGCTTTTTATGAGTCTCCTATGTGGAAAGGTGTTGAAGGGCTTACTGAAATC
Organism: Neoceratodus forsteri; assembly: GCA_016271365.2. Lineage (NCBI taxonomy): Eukaryota > Metazoa > Chordata > Ceratodontiformes > Ceratodontidae > Neoceratodus > Neoceratodus forsteri. The sequence continues at coordinate 1,191,645,796 of CM028130.1, read as the reverse complement.
TAGTTGCACCCAGTCAAAGAAATCTATCAGATTTGTTTGACATGATCTCCACTTAGTGAATCCATGCTGCCTTGGATCTTGAAAGCCACTGGATTCAGGATATTCCACAATCCTCTCCTTCAGTAGTGAATACATTAATTTCCCCACCACCAAAGTCAGGCTGACTGACCTGCAGCTGCCAGCCTCCTCTTCGCAACCACTTTTGTAAAGTGGGACTACATCTCCCCCCCCTCTCCACCAGTCCTCTGGAACCATTCCCATCTCCAGTGAGCGGTTGAACAGGGCTGTCAGAGGTGCAGTCAGCACCTCTCTGAGCTCCCTCAAGATCCTTGGATGCACCCTGTCTGGCCCCATTGCCTTGTCCACTTTCAGATTTATGAGTTCCTTCAGGACTCTCTCCTCTGTGAATGGACTAGTGTCTCACCCTTCCTTCAATGCTCCTGGCACTTATCTGTACTCCCTTGCCTACCACTTCCTTTGTGAACACAGAACAAAGGTACTTGTTCAAGATTTCTGCTTTTATGCCGGCCCGGTGGTGCTGAGGGTTGAGGTGCTGGACGCCACACCTCGCGCCATGCCAGCAACCCAGGTTCAGGAGCGAACTTGGGTCATTAGGGGACGGAGAGGATTGAGCGTCCGGAGGACAGCTCTCTTCTCCTGGGAGGGTGGGTGGATGATTCCCAGTGTGAGCGGCTCTAGTGAAGGCTGGGGTGCCGCGTCCAGGGATCATGCTAGAGGCAGGGGAGGAGCCTTGTCAACCGTTCGCGGGCTGGGTGCGGGGAAGCCCGGCAGCACTGAATGGCACTGAACATCCGGGCTCTAGGGGAGCTCCAGAACAGGGAAAACACCCATTGGCTGGGGGGGGGGCAGACATCGCCTGCACCCACCTCCACCGCCAGATCCTGCCCACTGCAACCTGGTCCCGACGTCGCCTCTGCCCATGGAGTGCCAGAAGAAAACACCAAGGAGCAGAAGGCAGTCCCACCCCGGGGGTATATTTCAGGGGGAATGGCTACACTGGTGTGTTGCAGGTGAATCAAGAATGCAGGCGCAGATGGGAGGATCTCAGGCCTGGGGGATTAGGTAGGGCGACGAGGCCCCAGTCGGTGGTGACGGAAGGAAAGAAAGTTGGGGGGAGATTTCTGCTTTCTCTGGTCCCCCTCCGCATTCCCTCCTTCCTCCTAAGCCTTACAATCCCTCCCCGTCTTTTCTTTTCACTTACATACCTGAAAATACCTTGTCCCTTTTTGAATTGCCTGGGCTATTTTCTCCTCCATTTGTGCCTTTGTGCTAAGTGCTTTCCCTGCCTCCCCCTGTTTCTCCTGATATACTTTTCTATCCTCCTCTTGCTGTGCCTCCTTATACCTCCTGAATGCTAACTTTTTTGCCCTTATCTTTCTGGCCACCTCTTTCGAGAACCATAGCAGTCTCTTTCTCCTCTTGCTTTTACTTACTTGCCTTACGCAGAGGTTTGCTGCCTTCTCTATCCCTCCTTTTAGATTTGCCCACTGTTCCTCTACTCCCCCAAGCCCTTCCCCACCAGGGCATCCCTGAGGCATTCCTCCATCTTTTTAAAATCTGCCTTCTTGAAGTCTAGGAGCCTTGCCTTTGTGTGGTTTGATTCTGCCACAGTACTTATATACTGAACCACATCATACGGTGATCACCGGCCCCCAGGTGGCTGCCCACTATGCTGTCTGCAACACTCTCCCCATTGGTGAGTACAATGTCCAGTGTTGCCCCCTCATGAGCGGGCTCTTATACTAGTTGCCTGAGAAATGCTCCCTGCAGGGAGTCCAGGATGTCCCTGCGCCTAGCTGAAGCTGCAGCTGGGATGCTCCATTCTATATCTGGCAGACTGAAGTCCCCCACCAGCAGCACTTCTCCATTGTTTGCCATCTCAAGCTCAAGCGTTCTTACCTTTTCAGGCCTCCACCTGGTTCAACTTGCTACCTACAGAAATCTCTAACATTGCCACAACTGGTGCTTTTAAGTGTAAACTGCATCAACACCTCGTGGCTAGTGCCTTCTGTGATTGCCTCTTATAATCCCCTCCAGGCATACTACCCTCAAGTATCCCTCCTCACTGCCTCAGCTCCTCCTCCTCTCCTACCCCCCATTACTGGGTACAGGATGAATCTGTCTCCTTTTCTTTTTCATCCCCCCCTTTCCTCCTCCCTTGCTGTTTCTCATCTACCACATACCCAACGCAATGCCCTCCCCATTTCTCCCCTCCTCCCTCCCTCTCTCTCTCTCCCCCCATACCACCCCCTCACCACTACTCTTCTTTCTCTTTTCCCACTAACCCACTCCGAACAAAGCTTCACTGAGCCGCCTATGACTTGTACTGCATAATTAACTTGCAACACAATTCCTTGACAATGCCTTTGGCTGCTATTATTGTAACCTTATTTGTCTTTTTTTTGTAAGTTCCATTGTAATGATCATGTTATGTTTTGTACCTTATTGCTTTGACGTGGAACCTTTGTAAAAGAGCCCTTGGCTCAAAGGTGTCATCAAAATACAAATAAATAAAAAATAAATAAATCTTTTGATGGCTTCCACAGAGCCTTATCAACCCCCTCCCCATGTGGAGGTCTGTGGATCACGCCTGTGAAAGTGGCTCCTTCACTGCTTCTAGGGTGACCCACGGTACATCCGCTCTTCCCTGAATTCCCTGTATCTCGGTAGTTTTATATCCATCACATAAAGAGCCACTGCTCCCCTTTCTTTACCACCCTGTCCTTTCTGAACAGTGTAGCCTGTTATGCTATATCTCAGTCATGGTTCTCACTGCACCATGACTGGTAATGGTGACAATGTCCAGGTCAGCCTCTGCCATGATGGCCTTTAGGTTGGGATTTTATTTCCCAGACTTCAAGCATTTGCACGTATGGCCTTCCAGAAGCTGCTACCGCCCTGTTTGTCAACATCCTCTTTCCCCTTTTGCCTTCACTCCTTACCCGCTCTGCACTCATTCCAATCTCTCTTCATTTCGACCATTTTGTTTCTTTTGTTGTTGTGTACCCTCAGGGATTTATCTCCCTTAGGATTCTCCCTACAGCTTACTTCAGTTTTGTTGGGGGAGGGGTATAGTTTATGTCTCTCCATATCCTTCCACCACCACCACCCCCCTCTGCTAGTTTAAATGCTCGCCAATGTAACATTTAAACCATTCATTGAGGACTGTGGTTCCCCTCCTGGATGGATGCAGGCCATCCCTCCTGTATAGGCCACAGTACCTCCAGGTGTCACCCCAATCCCCAATATAGCCAAACCCCCCTTCTTTGCACCATTCCTTCAACCATGTCTTGAAGGTCCTGGTACAGAGTACCCTATCTTTCCCCCCTGTCGTAGACAGGTAGCATCTCAGAAAAGGCCACCAAGCATGTTACCTGTCTAAGACCCTTCCCCAACTCCCTGAATTCCCCCTGCACTATTCTAGCCTCGTCCCTAGCCAGGTCATTGGTCCATTGGTGGACAATGACATCCAGCTCCCCCTCCCCTCCTGCTGCCCTAGTCAGCCTCAGGATCTGCTTCCCATCTCTGCGAACCATGGCGCCGGGCACGCACCTAACCTCTCTTTTCCCCCCCTCCCTTCCTGTCCCCAAATCTATCTCCCTTACAATGGAGTCCTCCACCAGGAGCTGCTTCCTCCTCCTCTGGGGTCCTCTTCGACCCTCCTTGGGGTCTCCACTACAGAGCATCACCATATCCTCCCTGGTCACTACTGTGGGTGCCTCCATAGGACAGCCTGCCCTGCCAGAGTGGTATAAGAATTGCACAATGGTATTAAGTGGGGATATGCCTCTGACCCACCACCTAACCCTTCCAGGCCCACCATGGTCCAGCCATTCCTGCTTCTTGGCATCTTTGAGGCACTGGCAGCAGACTTCCAGGGCCTGGGGCATCCCAAATCCTAGCCAACTATGCCTGGAGTCTAGCAACCTCCCCCATCAGCAGAGAGAGGTGCATACAGATGGGGCAGCACCACAGTCTCCAGAAAGTCTCCATGAAGACTGCCATCCCACAGCCACTACAATGCACCACTCCCAGCATAACTATGTTCTACCCTGCCTGTTTTTCTGCTTTGCTTTCCTTTAGACCCTTTTTTATCTCTACCCTAGATATGGTGTTTCACCTATACCTAAACTATTGCATGACCCTAACTCACCTCTACCCTGCCTGTTTTTTGCTTTGCTGTCTTTAAACCCCTTTGTACTCCTCCCCTAGACAGGGTGTTTCACTTATACCCACACTATTGCTATTCCCCAACTCGCCACTACCCTACCTTTTAATAATAAAATAAATATTTAAGAGCTCTGTGAAGCCCTCATAAATTCAACATTGTCAATGTAGTCACATTGTTTCCATTCAAGTGTATCTCTTTATTTTGTTTGTATTCAAGCATATCTCTGTTTATTTCTGTTATTACTGAAGCGATATTTCTTTAAAAATGTAGGTTATTTTTAGGGCATAAGCCATACTGCACCCAGTCAGCTCTTCCTTGTTTAATTTCTGGGTTGGGCACACTATACTAGAAATACTGAACAAATGGTGGCACTTTACATTTGCGTCACGTATTAGTAAATCTTAGGGCAGAGCATTAGATTCAAATGGTTAGTGAGATTCTGACAGAACTATGACTGGTGGAACACAAAGCACTACAAAACTCCATCCCGGCCACAGTCCAGGCCAGCCCTAAATCATTACCATTTATCTGTAAGTTGCACTGGGTAATGAAGAGGGGAAAACGTGGAAACTGGGAAATTACAAATGTCTTTTATAATCTATTGCCTACATTACTGGGTGCCATGTAAGGAAAGTGGCATGACAACCAGAAACCTATACTGAATCTTACTGTGTATAACACACAGCCAAAGCAGAATGGAAAGGGGGATGGGGGAACAATCAGACAGAATCCTTAAGTTACTGTATAAGTATTTTTAATGACTTTGCTTGCACAATCTGTTAACACTCAGGTATTTCAAGAAGTAACACCCCGCTTGCTTGCAATGTTGCAGGAAGCGCATACAGAGGATGCACTGACCACCTCTCTAAGAGAGGCCATAATTACCATTCTACCAAAAAGAGGGTATGACCACACTATACCTGGGAACTACAGACCCATCTCCTCATAAATGCCGATGCAAAATCTTGGCGAAGGCTTTGTATGAGAATGGAACATCTCCTGCCCAACACAGTACATCCCTCACAGGTAGGCTTTATTAAAGGGAGACATAGTTTGGACCATGTTAGAGCCCTGGTATCCTTGATGCAGAAGACGGCAGGCCTCCCAACCCCAGCTGCACTTGTTACGATAGATTTTGAGAAAGCCTTTGAGTCAGTGGAGTTGGGAGTACCTGCACGCGGTCCTGCATCGGTTTAACATTGGACCGTACTACGCCTCAGGGATACAAACTCTGTATAAAGGGTCACTGGGCAGGGTAATCACCAACTCCACAGGAGCACAAGACAGGGTTGTCCCCTTTCACCCCTACTTTTTGCTTTAGTGAAGGAACCCCTGTCTGTAGCCCTTCGCATCCATCACAAAATTCAGGGCATTAAGGTAGGAACCCAGGAATACCATGCTAAACTCTATGCCGATGATTGCCTAATCCTCACTGGAGACATTCTGGGTAGCTTACCATTCATCTTTAGCCTCCGTGAATGACTTTGAGAAAATCTTAGGCCTTCGGATAAACCTGACCAAATCAGAGAAAGGTACTCCCTTTAAACTCTCATACAAGGCCTGACATGATACACTCTTCAGGCCTCATCTGGGCTCCTAATGAAATAAAATATCTGGGAATTAAGATTACTCTAGACCTCTCATCCCTAGCTGACAAAAATTTCACCTCAGTATGGATACAATTAACCAAAGATACACAGAGATGGGAGCACCTGCATCTATCTATGGTAGGGAAAATTGCAGCTTTAAAAATGATGTTTGCTCCAAGTGTATTACTTGGTCTTCCACCTCCTATTCTGCTCCCTAAAGCCTGGGCTAATAAATTTCATGCACTTATGAGTAACTCTTACGGGGACAGTCAAGGCTGCGATACAGCCAAACACAGTTAACAGCCCTATGGACTAGAGGGATGAAACTTGCCAAATTTTAGTACCTACTCCCAAGCCTTCATCATTGCCAAAAGTGTAGAGGATGAGGAACCCCCACCCCAGCCTGGGTGCACACTGAGTTGGCATTACTAGGGGGACCTCACCTTTGTGCTATCTAGGATTTACCCTTCTCAGATCTGCTCAAGAGTGGCTGATAACCATCAGGCCTGGCAATCTAAGGAACTCTGACCCACCTGCCAAAGCCTCAGTCTCTCTTCCCTACTGTGGAGCAATGCACTCTTCTGCATTCACCAAAACCTTACATTGGGAGACCTGGCAGACACACCAGCTGAATACCTTTCAAGATCTGGTACAGGAAAAAAACAAAACATTTGCCTCTTTTCAAATTTTAAATGACTGCTATCACCTGCCCCAGGCCTGCTTTTGGCAGTATTTACAACTCAAGAACCTCTGTCTCAGGTGGTCTAGATCCCCCCGCACATGCCAGGCTGTCATTCCAAGGCAGGCTCTCCAAAGAATAAAATCCCTCTCACACTTTGGATCTGGCAAGAAAAGGGCCTAACAGGGAAAATACAAGGCTGGATCAGGGACTCTGCACCTGACCCCTCCAATTCGGCCACAGCTAGATGGGAAAAGATGCTGGGGACACAGACCTCCACCCAAAAGTGGAACAAATGTTGGAAAACTGCCCACAAGGCCTGTGTTGATCAATGTACCCTTCTCATTAGAAATAAAGTCCTATGTCTCTGGTCCTGTACCCTCACCCAACTCCACAGGATGGGGCTACTCCCACACAATAACTGCTGGCGGTGTCAGGCACCCGACGCAGACCTCCTGCATGTGCTGTGGCACGGTGCCCCCCAAGGCAGAGTGTGGGATAAAATCATTTAATTTTGCTCCCAAACTCTTGCATTAGACCTGCCCAGGTCCCCCCAGCCTTTGGCTATTGGGAATGGTCCCAGACCATTACCAGCTCACAAAACCACAACTACTTTGGCTCACCCAGGCTACAGTCGAATTCACACAGCTCATCTTACGGCTGTGGAGAACAACCTCTGTTCGTGCATTTAAAACGTGGCTCACTGCCTTGGAATTTTTGGTTTCCCAAACTCGACTAGCCTGTTTTGCAAAGCATTCAAATAGGTCTTACTTAGCGGTCTGCACCCTGTACTTACAAAGATTTGTTTTTCAATCAGGTACAATTCACCAGTACATACTGATACAAGTGCAGGTCTCTTCACATATTCACATTAAAACAGTTAATCAATCATTTCACATACATACATCTGAGTTTATTTTCTATCAGGTGTTGTTGCATGCAATACTTTCAGCTAGACTGTATTAGCTCTTAATGCTCACCTTCCCCTTCAGTCATTCCCCCCTCAAAAAGGACATACAAATACAGGTTCCAGGATGTACACCGGGATGGGTTCTAGTTCAGTGGGCCTGAAATCTGGTTTAACCAGAACTGCCATCATGTCCACCTCCGAGTTAAGAGGTCTGACCTCTGGTTTATTTTAAAAATCTCTTCCAGCTCTGATATACTCTGAACCACCTGTATCTAGTCCTGTCTGGTTGGAGGCTGAGGGTTTCAGCCAAGATCTCGTGACAGATTTATGGGCAGCTGCTCTCAGGATGGCCCATAGGTAGTGAAGTCTGCCCTCTAACACCCACAGGGGGCTCCCAGGACAGCGCTGAACAGTCTAAATGAGGACCTAGTGGAAGATATCTCCAAGGGCCCAAGACACCACCACCACCCAAAAGGACTGGAGGTTTGGGCAAGTCCAGAAAATGTGTAGGTGGTCTGCTTCTATTTTACCACAAGCTCTCCAACATACTGCTGGTCTGGTCGGGTTCCTTTTGTTTAGAGCTTTAGCAGTTAGAAAATAACACACCCTGGTCCTCCAGGCAAAGTCCTGCCAGTATGGGGATCTTGAGGTCTCCATGACTATCTGGAAGATGCTGTCCCATCTAAGGTCTGTCAGATCCTGGCCTTCCCCCCTCCTCCCGCCATCTTTCTTTGATTTTTACAAAAGGGTCTCCCCTCAGTCCAGCTAAGGACTTATAGTTGGCAGAAATCAGACCCCTCTGGACCTGGGTGGTTTTACCTCTCTGGAGATCCATTAAAAAGGGGGCAGCCCTAATAGGGTCATGGTCCCCTCTCTGGAGAGAGGTAACATAGGTCCTGACCTGGAGGTATCTAAAGTGGTCTGAGTTCCGGAGACCATATGTGGTTTTAAGGGATTTGAAGTCTAAGATCACACTCTCCCGTAGGAACTGACCCAACTATCTCAAATCCATTCTGTCCCAGATCTTGCAGGTATGATCCTGATATGACTGAGAAAACCCAAGGGTCCAAGGCCAGCTAAACAGGGGTCATATAAGCGGTTTCAATTTGTATTTTTGCCAAATCCTATGGCGTGCTCTCACGGTGTCTCTCACTGTGAACAAGCTGGGGGGTGGGTGTTAAGATGTAGCACTATCCTGGCCTCCAAAGGCAGGCCCAGCTCTTCCTCTTCTCCCATTTCCATCTCTCTCCAGTTTACAGGGAGTTTGGTTTAGACCACTGCAGGACAGCTTTCAACTGTGTTGCAAGGTAGTAGTCTTCAAGGTCTGGGAGGGATTGGCCTCTATCATTTCTGTGGGTCTGTAGGATTTGTAGCGTTTATTCAGGGTCTCTTATTGTTCCAGACAAATTTGAAATCAATTTATGCCAAGTTTGGAAATGTGATTTGTGGACGAAGAAGGCAGGCACTGAAATAAGTAGAGGACTCTAGGGAGCACTGTCATTGTGATAGCTTATGTCCGGGAGTACATAGGGAAGTTAAGTAGGGACCATCTCTCAAAGTCTTTTTCATTTGATCAATCAAGGAGAGTAGTTTGCTGTACAGAGTTGGGAGATGTTCTTGATGATATATACCCCAGGATTTCATATTTCCTGCCGCCCAATTCAGGGTAGCAGAGCTCGGATATCCTCTGAGGGGTTGTAGAAAAATCTGAGTATCTGTCTTAGTTCTATTGAGGGTAGCCAGAGTAGCCCCAAACTCCTCAAGGATGGACCACACCTGAGGTATGGATTGCTGGGGGTGTGTTAGGGACAGCAGAACATCGTCTGCATAAAGGGATATTTTTCATTGCAGGCCCCCACCTCCACCCCGTCGATCCCCTCTAAGTCCTGTATGGCTGCAGCCAGGGGTTCTATGTACAGGGCAAACAGGAGAGGCGAGAGAGGGCATCCTTGTCAGGTACCCAGACCCAGCCTAAATCTGTCAGATATCCCTCCGTTCACCCTGACATAGGCCCGAGGGCCAGTGTAAAGCACCTTGATGGTGTCTATAAAGGTTTGCGGAAAGCCCATATATTCCAGGACCAGGAAAAGGAATCCCCAAGAGACCTTGTTGAGAAGTCTTTTCGCATCTAGGCTCATCAAACATGAGGGGTATGGGATCGCTGAATGGTATCTACCAAGTTTAGGGTGAAGCAAACATTATCTGGGGCTTGTCTGCCTGTTATGAAACCAGTTTGATCCGGCTGGATCAGATTGGGTAGGAGTGGGTTCAGTCTAGAGGCTATTATACAGGTAAATATTTTATAGTCTGAGTTAAGGAGGGAGATGGGGCGATAAGACTCACAGTGAGTAAGATCCTTTCCCTCCTTGTGGATTAGGGAGATAGTGGCATACTGCCAAGAGGGGGGGAACATAATTTCCCTCAACCCAGATACTCGAGTAGACCTCAAGGAGCAGGGGGGCCATCTGCTTTTGTGCTTACAAAGATTCAACCTGACCCCCTCCTCCTCTCTGCTAAGAAACTCTAAAGCTCTCCTAAGACCCCCGTGACTTCCTCATGAAATATGGATGGATTTAGAAACTGTTTTGATTAGGACTGAATGTGTATACCCTGAACAATGTGCTCCTAACAACATGAAGTTACTCTACTGTTTTCAACTCTATACTGTTATATTGTGACTTCCTGTAATTCCCATTGAGTAAGCAATAAGGCATGGCCAGGGGTGTGCATTACGAGTGTGATAACCACACTCCTGAGGCGTAGTTAGGCCGAGGCCGAAGGCTGGGTGCTGGTCATCTAGGGTGTGGTAATCACACCCCAATGCACACAACCCCGGAGTGTCTTATTGCGCTATAAATGGCTCTATTTTTTTAAATATGTTTTTTCATAGAGTAGACAAAATTTAATATGTAAGGTTGAAATTAATGTGTGCTTACGTGCTAAAATAGTCCTTTAGCCTAGTGTTACTACATTGCATTTACTGGTTTCTGTAGGCCTTTTGACCTTATACAGCTTCCGTAGTTACCACGATTCTTGCCTCACATTGAATACATTTTAAAACACTTTCAGCGGTCCTACCACAACCACGATTCTTACGTCAAACAGATGGTATCTTAACTCAGTTTTGTTTTTAAATAAGTAAGCTTCTCGGCTATTTTGTCATTTTTTTTTCAAACATGAAAGGCAAATGCAGCTTTAATAACAATGACTAGAGACATACATCCCTGCAGTGCCAGCACAAGTTTAGTGTAGGAATTGTGGTAGTTAATGCACTAATTATTTGTCATCACAGTTTCCAGTGGTTGGTGGGGAATTATTAAACTGGAGTTGAGGCACGGAGACTGCCCTGACATGCTGCTGTCTGTATTAAAACTTCTTCCGTGATGTAATTCTCTGCCTGTGCTGTTGGAGTATTTCACTTACATTACTCGGACAAAGTCCTAGCTTGCACATTTGAGTTGGATCTCTGGCGCTGATAAAACCGTTTATTTTGGAACTTGAAGTTGTGGAAATCCTTCATTACAGTAATCCTTTACTACTGGCTCTGGAGTGCAGGTGCAGTCCTGGTTTGATTCACTTATTCCCCCTGTGTTGGCAAGGCTAAGTTAGGGATCGACTGCATGTGAAGCTTAGTGCTCTTATGTTGCATGGGGAGCGCAGCTCAGTTTTTAAGTTTTATTTTATATTCCCTGCAGTGTCACACTTGCGATCTTGCATGATCGCGGTAGGCCAGGGTCCCAGCACGGAGGCTGCAGTGGTATGGAGCCGGCCGCATGCCTCCTACTGCAGTATGGTATGTCACAAAGCCACCGCTGCTGTGTGTACTGCTAGCAAAGTATGCACATCAATCATCGGAGTCGAATGTCAGGAACCGATCAGATGGTGTTGAAAAACACTAACAAGGGTACATGTTTTCCTTTTTTTTTTTTATCTTGAAGTCGGTTTTTACTACAATGGTTGTTGTTGGTCATGCTGTCCAGTAGCAATTATTGAAATAGAGAACAAGTGACAATACCAAGTCACAATGTGTGTTAAAAATGACGACTTAAGACTTTTGCAAAATTCTATTTAGAATGCCTTTTTTGGGAATCAGTGAGCCACTTGCTTCAGTGCTCCGGTTGCTGTACTGGGAGTAGTTATTTATAGTGCAACATTGTCCAGTATTACACTGAGATCAACCGATAGGAATACTGGATTCTTCAATGCCGTTTTATAATCACTGTTGTTGTTCATGTATGTACCGCTTTTTGTTACCTCAATAAAAAGATTAACTGCAAAAAAATACTCAGGTATTAGAGGTTCTTTTGTTTTTCAACCTTATGCTTAAAGTGATACCTTACATAACAAGCTTGGAATGCATTTAGTTGGGCCTTTCAAGCACTTCCTCAGAAAAGATATAAATGACCCAATTCTACACTGCTGGAAACTATTTGATAATGCAAATCATGGCCTTTATGTTTGTTTCAAGATTATATTACATTTTTTCACCTAGAACATTTCTTTTCACTGCCGTAAGAATTAGCCAACAGCATACTTTCAGTGCCGTCAACAAATGTGGCACAATAGTAAGTTGAGACAGTTGAAGCTCTGCTGTAATGAAACCTTTTCACTAAGGGTCACAAGAGTCCACCCAACCCCCATTTCTGGTATCACAGGGATTAAGCTGTTCAAGTCCCTGTGCAATCGGGTGTGGCTGACAAAGGAAGTAAAAGGTGGGTCGTATGGAAGTGACTAAAGATGACTCTATCATGGCTTAGCCCATCTAACCGGTTAAACAACAAAAATAACAAATTTAGAAAAAAAAGTCACAAATTTCACACTGCTTCTGCCAGCACTTGTAAGTGGTGGGACACACTGCACAACTGGAATTGTGCCTCCCGAACAGCAAGCATTATCTGAAACGTAAGCGATGACTTGACAGGGTATTGGGTACTAGTGAATACACACATGCCCAGGGGCATGATGATGCCCGATGCCGCAGGCAGAATACCTTACAGACCCGGACACTAGAAAACTGCACCTGTAATTTTATTGCAAAATCTGCAATTTTCACCATTCTCTGCAATACTTCCGCAATTTCTTGAAATCAGTGATGTTTTCCAAAACTGTGTAAAAAATATTATAATTTTCAAAGAAAAAAAACTCAAATATGCTTATGATATGCATGTGATACTGTAACAGGCAAACTTGGGTTTGGTCAAAACAATGCAGTACAAAGTGGGAAGGGGTTATTTGTGTGACGCTGCTTTCATCTGATTGACGGCCTGATATGGTTTCAAAATCCTCAGGCTAAGCAAGTGTACATTAGTCATTTAAAGTATCTTAGTACTGAAATTACAATTCTGGCTTGCTGTCCTACTGCTGCTTAATACATTTACATTATCACATCTGCATTTCTGCACTTTAGCTGAGTCTGTATTCTGTATTTTGTAATCAGAACACATTTAGCAGTAGTTTTGCTATTTCTTTTGTATCTGCACTGAAGTTTACAAGTTCACTTTAAAATAGTTGTTGCTAGAAGTGGAAAGGGCAGTGTTCTAAATCAGGCCTCAGAAGAGGTTATTTGTTCATGCTCAGTTATTGAAATACCAGAGACTCAGGTAGATCTTATTGAAGGTACCTCTGGCAAACATACTAAAGAAAATAGGAGGGGCAAGGGTAAAAATAAAAACAAATGTAAAAATAAAAATAATACCCCTAATACTTCTAGTAAGCCATATATACAAAAAGAGAGATTACAAGGGGAAAATGCTATATTGGAGGGAAGACATAAGGATCTTTCTCCCTTTTTGCCCCATCAGCCTCATGTTGATGTTTTAGAAAACAAGAAACAACTTAAAATAACTGACTTTTGGAGTAATAAAGGAAAGGCAGTGGCCTTAACTTTAGTTAGACCCCTATTCTTGTAGCAGCTGATTTGACTAACCACTTAAATAGATTGGGTAGTCATTCCTGACACATTGTCCAAAAACTCCTTTAGAAAAGTCTGGGAATGTTCACACAGTCTGTTGAACCCATATCTTATGATCAATATGCATGGGATACATATAACTCTGATTTAGAGGAGTTAGAGAAGTCTGAAGGTTTGGAACTGAGATCTTCACCAACTACAGATAAGACTTGTCCAACTGATTTAGAGATGCTTGCATCACCCAGGCTTTCTTCTAGAATCAAGGGAATGTTAACAGAGCAGGATCATTTTAAGTATAGTCTTAATTGTCTGGCTTCTGATCCTGGTAGAAAGCTAGGAGAACAGACGGATTTAAAATCTATAATTAAAGATCTGAGTGCCACTATTGAGGGATTAAAGAAGATGGACACAACTCATAAAATGGACAAGGAAATAGAGGGGAAGTATAAGTTATTGAGGTCTAAGGTCCCCCAGGAAACGGATCCTAATACTGGTGAAATTCAATGTACTGATAAATCATATTTGGTGGCTACTTCCACTATCTCGAAGCAGACTCTAGAGACTTTAAAGAACAGATATGCTGCTGATACAGTTTTACTGGAAAACATCAATACCATTACAATTGAGATATGTAACATAAGAGCAGACATTTTCCATTATAGAGTACTTCTTGATGGAATATTGAACAGTAGTAAAAAATGCTCTTCTGCGTCTGTATCCATGGAATTGAACCCTGAATATAGACAAAGGTAAACATAGGCATACAGGTACATCTTCCCTCACCTTTCAATAAAATAAAATATGTGATGTTATATAAAGTATACAGATTCAGAAAAACAGGATATTGGTGTACTGGATAGACAAATACAGAATCAACCAAAAGAAACAAAATAAATAAAAATAAAAAAAATAATTTGGTCAGAAACAACAAAGTTTTGAAAAGCCATCTGAACAGGAAATAAGGAGGTCAGGATTCAAGTCAAAACTCAAAACAGGAAACAGGAAAAAACCTGCTGTGCAGGAAAAATTTCCTCTTATAGGGTATTTATAACAAAATATCCTATGGCGCAATAGTGAGTGAGGAGTCTATGACTGGTTATCAGAGGGAGACTGAGACCCCTGGTCATTCACCCACCAAAGCTGATTCTATTGATAAGGTTTTGGTTAAGGTTTTAGGGGCTTCTCCTGTTCTACAGAAGGATGGGAATACTGAATTTCTGACTGAGATTTACAATGTAGCTATATTAGAGAATGAAACAGAGAGTTCACTACTTGCTTGGGTACTTAACTTCCTTGAGCTATCACATATCGAGTTAGAAAAGGAAGTATTTGTTTCTAGATCACTGAACCCCTATTATAGGAAAACAGTATTACTTTACTGTACATCCCTGAGGACTGCCCATCTTATATTGTAAAAGGCATTGTTTTTAAGGGAAAAGGGCTATGGTATTACATAACCAATGTTAGTCCCAAGATCTCCCCTTGAGTTTCTTAGTAGTAAGGAAAACAGTCCTTGTGAGCAGTCTACTCTACGGGAAGAAGTTTGTGAAGTAGTTAATGAATCTCAGATGGACATCTTGGTATTGATTAATGAACATATCAAAAATCAAAGAAAGTCATGGTTAGGAAGAAAAATTGCTGTGTTTGGGTGGAAATTTACAGATAATAATGCTAGACGGAAGATAAAAGGGGATCTCCTTTTTTTCCTAGAAAAAGCATTAGATTTACATATTTCCTGGAATATGGTAGACTCTTTTTATATACAAGATAACTTGGGTCTTTCATCCCAGATTGACATTACCTTTAAAAAACCCTAGTTTAGCTAATAAAATACTGTCATTGGCAGGTAAATTGGATCCAATGGGAATCCATATAGTGGAAATGACAGACTTAGATCTAGATATTTATGATCACATCCCCGGGATGGAAGCGCAGGAATTAACCCCAGTTTCGGACTCTTTGTTAATAAATTTTGAAGATTTAAACATCTATGAGCCATTGGCGACCGTGGTCTCCCCCTGACATCGGCAATTTGGGTTGGTCCCCGGTGAGTTGGCATCTGTTGAGCCAAATACCGGTGGACAGTAGATAATATAAGGAGAAAAAGGAATATAATGGATGCCCTCTCTATTCTCTCATGGAATATTGAGGTATACACATAAAATACAGATCCAAGGTTTTGGGCTTTTTAGAGTCATAGGATATAATAGGGATTCAGGAAACATGGTGTACAGAAGAATTTACTCCTGGACTGGCAGGATATACAGCCATGACTTTATCGGCCTCCAGAGACAAAAAAATTTGGTAGGCTTAAAGGGGGACTTACTTTTTTTTATTAAAACACAGCTTGATCTAGGAATTACACGAATAGCAACAAATTTAGAGGGAATTTTGACTATACAAATTCATAAAGGCTTAGAGAAAGTTATTCTCTGTAATGTATATATTGCTCCTAGATTCCGATATTCTGAAACACTAGATACATTCATCTAGAATTTGAAAATTTTGTTAGATGATTTGTCGGATAGCTATGCAGATTGCCCCATAATTATCATGGGAGACTTTAATGCTAGAGTCTCTTCCTGTCTTTCTGAAGAGGATTACACTGATCTTATTGTTGACTTCCTTTGGTTAACGACAATATTATTTATAAAAGGTCCACTCAGGATCTGGTACTCAACCCTAGAGGCAGGACCCTCCTGGAAGTATTTGCATCCAGGAATTACTGTCTATTAAATGGAAGAACTCAGGGTCATATGTTGGGGAATTTTACTTTTAGGGGCCCGATGGGTTCCCCTACTCCAGACTTAATTTGGACCAATTTGGAGGCAACTAATATGGTACAGAGATTAGAGGTTAAGGATAGAATGTAATCTTCCCATTGTCCTATTGTTCTCACTCTGAACTGTCCCCTAGGATTAAACAGAAAAATTGGTTTCCTGGAGGACAATTTGGAGATTATTAATGAGAAAAGAATTATTTTGGGACCTTTACACTATACAAACTTTGAGTCTATTTTAAATACTGGAGAGGTGTGCCATATACATGATTCCATTATAAACTCCAACAAATTAAATTATATCTTAGAAAGCTTGGAAAGGATATCTATAATATTAAAACCATGGTGCAAGAAAAAAATATCTTCCCATAAACAGATGCATAAAAAATCTTGGTTTAATGCAGACTGTTTACAAGCAAAAAAAACTCTTTGGTAAAATACTGAGGATACATAAAAATAAGAGATATAAAACTATTGCAGATTTCAAAATACTTAAGACAGAAAGAGAAAAGTATAAGTTAGCTTTAGAAAGAGCAAAAGAAAAATATTCTCTTGGACTGTGGGAAAAGCTTAAACAGTCTGTATTAAATAGAGATGGTAGAGGCTTCTGGAAATTATTATCTCAGGGCTATAATAAATATTCTAATAGATTAGAAGCCTATATTATACCTGAGGCCTGGACTCTCTATTTTTCAGAGCTTTATTTCTCCCAGTCCTAATTAGAGATGTCTTTAGACCAAGAGTCCAGGGGAGAAATGTATTATCCATGGCCCATCTTTATTACGGAAAGAGATATTTATCAGGCAATATTTTTGCTGAAATCTAATAAGGCTCCAGGACCTGACGGTATCCTGGGGACCTATACACATCGTTTCCCAATTGGTGGTGCCGCTTCTCTTCCCATTATTTAATGGACTCTTACAAGGACTCCCATGTCCACCAAGTTGGCTGGAGTAGTCATATATTTCCCATATTTAAAAAGGAGGCTCTATATAACCCAAAAATGTATAGACCAATCAGTCTTATAGATGTTACCCAGAAAATCTTTATAAGGATTATTCTGAGAAGACTATTAGATTGGGCTGAAGAAAATTAAATCCTGAATGAGGCACAAAATGGCTTTAGGAAAAATAGGTCCACAACACAACATTGTTATGTTCTGTATCATCTGATTTGGAAATGTACTAAAATCAAAAAAAATAATCTTTATCGCTGTTTTGTGGATTTTTCCTCAGCTTTTGACAACATCAGTAGGAAAATTCTCTGGATAACACTCAAGGCTTTAGGGATGGAGAGTTCCTTACCAGATGTAATCATTAGACTACATGAAAATGCATCAGTATGGACATTTGACTGAGAAATTCCCTACGAATATAGGGGTTAGACAAGGATGTATTTTGGCACCCACTCTATTTAATATTTATATTAATACAATTTTGGAACAGATTTCTACTCCTGACTTCCATGCTCCTAAAGTAGATTCTACTAGGATTGACTGTCTTGCATATGCTGACAATTTGGTTTTGTTGTCAACTTCTTTATTAGGACTTAAAAGGAAGTTGATAAAGTTTGAATCTCTCTGTGTTCAGTATAAATTAAAAGTTAACTATGGTAAAACTAAAGTAGTGGTGTTCGGCAGTCAGAGAAAAAACACTACTAAATTTAAGATAGACAGGGTAAACATAGATAGGGTAAAGTTTTATGATTATTTAGGAGTCCGTTTTTCCTATAATCTCGTTTCACATCAACACATGGAGATAACTCGAAATAAAATGAGATCATCAGGGAATGCTTTAAAAATATTTAATAACAAAATGGGGAAAACTTCAGTTAAGGGAGTAGTGAATGTACTTAACGCTAAAATAAGAACAAGCATGTTATATGCTAGTGAAATTTGGGGATATGCACAGACTGGAAGGTTACAAATTATTTTAAATAATCTGTATAGACATATTCCCATGTTACTGCAAGGGACACCTAAATGTATTCTAGCATTGGAATTAGGACAGTACACTTTATATTCACTTATCCAAGAGCAACAAATTATATTTTTACTTAAACTTTTTTTGTTGCCAGAAAGTAGACACCCCAGAATGTGCCTTGAAGAAAGTATAAGAATGGTTAATTTGGGTTTTACTCATCCCAGTATTCAGTTTATTAAGGAGGTTATGATGCCAGCTGGCTTGGGACATCTACTCTATGAAGTATATTATAGACCATTAGTAGTAATTAAACAGTATGTCAAAATTAGGTTGGGAGCATTGGATGAGAATTTTCTGCTTACACAGCTCTCTAAACTCAAACTTCATGATTATTATAAAATAATTAAACTCGCAAGTAGTTTTGAACTATATCTTTCTACGATAACAAATTTTAGGTTAAGGAGGATCTACACCAGATTTACAACGGAGTGTTATACAGCAAATTATGTGCAGTACAGATATAAGGGAAAAGCTTTATCTTCCTCATTCTGTAAATGTGCCTTGGAAATAACAGACGATTTGAAACATGTTGTACTATTATGTCCTCTTTATGAATCATCAAGAAAGAAATGGTTGGGTGAATTCCTTGGAGGTCTCAGTCTCCCTCCTTTAAATATGCTGGATCATCTTTTTAAAACTAAAGATAAGAAAATCATGGAATTACTGGCGAAATTTCTTTTAACTACTCATTTGTAAAAAATGGTTTATACCAGTATATAATCTATTTATTTTGTCTAAAATAATAGATAGCCGATTTATAGTTTTAACATGGTATTTCTAGCTCTGCGGTCATATGTTGGGTGTATGATCAGACTTACAATATTAGTTTTTAATTCTTTTTATGATTTGTATTTTATGTGATGTGTGTAAATTTTATATTGTATATGGCTTATTGCTGATCAATAAATTGTTACTTACAGTCTAGTCATTTAAAGGACAACTAAACTGGCTACTGAAACTAAATGAAGCAGGCAACATCTAACAACATAGGGCTATAGACTAAGCCCTTACCTGTGAAGTAATGCCTTTCATTTTATCCATAATATTTTTTTACCAGCTTTTCGGCAACTTTAAAAAATGAAACAAAACTCTTAGATCTTCAAAGTCCCTACTCCTGGCTGCAGCCTAAGACAGCCAAGGCGTGCTTATGTGATGATGTCATCGGAGCCACAGTGCTCCAGAGCAATCATAGGAGCCTCTTAAATATATTACTTTTAACTCCCTTGGACTGCATATGTGGGTAAAATCCTTTACTGTACATGTGTGATACCCCTGACGACCTGGTCCAGTTCCTGAACCCCAGTCGCCGGTGCAGTGCGAGGTGTGGCATCCAGCACCTCAACCCTCAGCGCCACTGGGCCAGCCTGTAAACACTTCATTCTCTTCTGAAAGGGTCTTCATGCAAACAGCTGAGGATTCAAGATGGCCCTGTTGACTCTAAACTTGAATGCGACTCTGAGGGAGTTAAGACAGTGGTCCCTCCCTTGACAATCTGCCATGTACACATTCACATGCAAAGAATGCAATAAAAACAAGACAAAAAACAATCTGTTAAACCAGGTGATTTTTTTTTTAAATTATTATTCTTTGGTGGCCGGGTAAGGCCCACTAAGCGCAAGTGCCTGTTTTCAGGGGCGAATCGGGATCACTAGGGAGGGTTAAGTGACTTACTAAAAATCATACAGTATTCAAGTAGAGATACAGGCTGTGGATCACGAAACAAAATCTAGTGAGGTAAGCACTGTATGAGGAGGATATTTTTAGATTTTAGAAGTTATGCTGCATATTGATAAATTTCAACAACACAAATATTTCTTCAAGTTGTAAGAATATACAAGAGATTGTTTATATTTAACAATTTAAAGTTGAACAATATGTGCTTCAGAAAACAATAAATGATATAATGTGGAGCACCTGGGATGTAACATTCAACTCCCTCAATTGTCCCACAACTTCTGCAAAAAATCTCCACATTTTTGGGAATTCTTTTTCTACAATTTTCCAGTGACCCTGCTTATAGCTCCTGGAAGTGCAGGTATCCATGAGTACCCCACACTGTGTCATACTAAGGTAGGTGTTGGAACAAGCAGGCCCATGAGCCCATTCATGCTTCTTTTCTTATTCAAAATACCTTAAGTTGGACTTAAAGGCATTCTTACTGTTTGCCAATATTACTGCCTGGGGCAACAGATTCCATAAATTTATAATTCTGTTTGTGAAGAAATACTTCCCAGCATCAGTACAGAATTTATTTTCTTTGATCTGTAAAGGGTGACCTCTTGTCTCAAAACCTATGTCCTTAAATTCTATTTCCAAGTCACACATTAGTTTGGGATCTTGTATGACACCACACATAAATAACAAATCTCCACGTGCCCGACATGTTTCAAGGGACATACGATTTAGGGATTGTAATTTGTCCTCATATGCTTTATTCTCATGATCTTTTACCATCTTTATAAACCTTTGTTGCACTCCATCTAATCTTTTCCTTTCTCCTAGTTTATATGAGTTCCAGATTTGGGAGGAATATTCCAAATGGGGGCATATATATGCCCTATATAATGACATCAACACATCACTTGACCTAGATGCAATATTTATTTTTATTGATCATATTACTTTGCTTGCCAGATTTGTCACATCCATAATTTGTTCGGAGGAATCCATGTCGTTCCCAATATTAATTCCCAAATCTCTTTCACATTCAGTATTTTTAGGTAGATGTCCATTTATCATAAGTTACCGCCACTGAATTGTGGGGAAAGTTTATATGGGCTCTGCCTTCTTGACTTTCCTATTTTCAAGTATGAAATCATATATTTGTACCCTTTATTTTTTCTCCCCAAATGCATTCAGTTAGGTTTAATGTCATTTCTTAGTCCATATTGCTACTTTTTCCAAGTCTTGTTGAATTCTAACATAATCATCCTGGTGTTACAGGGGCCTCCAATCTTGGTATTGCCTGCATATCTGATGCTCCATGAACCAATGTCTGTGGTCAAAACTGAAATAAAGATGTGAGAAAGAACCGGGCACACAACCAATCCCTGGGGGATACCACTTAATAAACTCCCAACCGTGGCAACACGACCATTTACCACCACACTCTGCTTTCTGTTAGTCAACCAGTCTGCAATCCAATGTAGTAGAAACTTATTGATGTTATGATGTTGTAGCTTTTCAATAATAGCCCAGTGTGGCATTAAGTCAAAGGCTTTGGCAAAATCTAAATAGGTAACATCACACTGAATATTTCTATCTAAATACTGACTAACCTTTTCATAAAAGGCTAAAAGATTAGTGGAGCAGCTTCTACCTTTAGTAAACCCGTGCTGCTGGGGATCAATGTCATTTAATGTCTGTAATATTCTCTCCTTTATAGTGCTTTCTAATATTTTATCTATCACACTAGTAAGGCTAATTGGACGATAATTCTGCATGTGAGCCTTACTTCCTTTTTTGAATATTGGGACTATATGTGCCAGTTTTCAATCGTCAGGTACAGTAGAAGTGATGACAGAGTTCTCAAACATAATCTTTAGTGGTGTTGTCCAGTGTCATAGTAACACCCCCCCCCCAATCTCTGTCCCGTTCCAAGTACTCCCAGGTGCCTAGTGGCACCCACCCACTACCTCTCGTCACCCCCTAGAAAGTACTCCCTGATGTCTAGTGGTACTCCCTCCCTCCCTCTCCTTGACCCCTAGAAGTACTCCTTAGGGTCCAGTGGCACCCCCTCCTGGTCCCGTAGACAGTACTGGTGGTAGCGGGCGATCTGAACATGCCTGACATTGACTGGGGTATCCCAATGGCGAGAACCTCAAGAAGCCAAACTGCGGTAGATGTCTTACAAGACTGCCTACTCACCCAACTGGTAAGCACTCTGGCTAGGTTGGATGCCATCCCCTATGTAGTCATCACACATTCGGAGGTAGCTGGAGCTGTTAAGTTTGGAGAACCGCTGGCCAATAGCGACCACAACTCTGTCTGGTTTGAGTTGTCACCAAGGGATGTAAAATATCAATCCCGGACATAAGTCTTGAACTTTGAGAGAGGCAACTTTGGAAAAATGAAACTGATGGGGACAAACTGTCCAGAATTCATGAAAAGCTGGGGGGCAGAAGACATCTGAGGGCTGGTTAAATAAGCCATCCTCAAGGCTACAAAACTTTGTATTAGGTCAGTGACCAAAAGAAATAAAAGCAAAAGACCCATATGGTTCACTGACCAGATCAAAAAAAGCAATTGGGATCAAAAGGGAAGATTTCTGCAAATATAAAAGTAACCAGAGTGATAGTGACTGGGATGATTACATTCACAAAAACAAGGAAGCAAAGGAGGCAGTGAGACTAGCAAAGGTGGCAGCTGAGCTGATTGCTGTGAGGATCAAAACTGGCAATAAACAATTCTTTCGTTACATTCAGGAAAAATGGAAGCAAGAGGGAGGGATAGTTTGACTTATAGATGGAGACAGGATCATTGAGGATGATGGACAGAAGGCTGCTGTTCTGAACAACTTCTGCTCGGTGTTCACCAAGGGACACATTGGACTGCTGCCTGAAAGTGGCATTAAAGCAGTCAATAAAGGCATCCTGCAAATAGAAACACTGACAATTACTACTGGAAGAGTTAGAGAGCTACTAATGCACCTAAAGACAAACAAAGCACCAGGGCCTGATGGGCCGCACCTGATGGTGCTGAAGGAGCTTGCTGAGGAACTAGCGGACCCCTTGGCATATCTGTTCAACTGATTACTACTGATGGGTGTCGTGCTGAGTGACTGGAGAAGAACAGATGTGATACCTCTCCACAAGGGAGGGAGTATGGGGGGAGGCTGGCAACTACAGACCTGTTAGCCTCACATTTGTTGTGGGGAAACTAATGGAAGCCTTAACAAGATCTAGTGGAATACCTAGAAAATAAGTCGTCAGATAGACAGCATGGGTTCATGACAGGCAGGTTGTTCCAGACAAACCTCATTACGTTTTTTGATTGCGTAATTAGGAAACTGGATAAGGGCCGCCCTATGGACCTCCTCAAATTCGATTTCAGCAAGGCCTTTGACTCAGTACCACATAATCACCTGTTAAAAAAGTTGGAGGACTTAGGCACTGCCGAGAGCACAGTCAGGTGGGTGGGAAACTGGCTTGAAGATACAAGTCAGAGAGTGGTAGTCAACAGGGTGAGGTCAAGTGAGGAAGGGGACACTAGTGCTGTGCCACAGGGCTTGGTCTTGAGCCTGGTCCTGTTTAAAATGTTCATTAGCGACACTGGCGAAGGTATTCCTAAGCTTGACCTCTTCGTGGATGACACTAAACTAGGCGGTAGGGTTGACAGCACAGAGGTGATTAGGGACCTATAAAAAGACCTGCAAAGGCCAGAAAGATGGTCTAATGTCTGGCAGCTGAGGTCAACACGAAAAAGTACAAGGTGTTGCATCTCGGTAAAGGAAATCCTAGGACAGATTACTGGCTTAATGAGGTCAAACTCAATATCTCACAAGAAGAAAGGGACCTGGGGTCATCATATAGTACACACTAAAGCAATCGAGCCAATGCAACAAAGCTTACAGCAAGACAAATAAAATGTTACGGTATATACAGAAAGAATTTGACAGCAGGAACAAGGAAGTGATCCTCCCACTTTATAGGTCCCTGGTGAGGCCTCACCTGGAGTACTGTGTCCAGTTTTGGAGTCCTCACCTTAGAAAGGACAGGGATAATAGCTGGCCCAGTGGCGCTGAGGGTTGAGGCACTGGGCGAACACCCTCACGCCACGCCGGTGACCCGGGTTCGGGAATGAGCCCAGGCTGTTAGGGGTCGGCAGGGGAGGGAAGAGATTGAGCATCCGGAGGACTGCTCTCTCTTTCCGGGGAGGGTCAGGGTACAACGCTCGCTCGAGGAGCGACCTCTGGGGGGTGGCTGAAAGCAGCAGTGTGGCACAAACCTGGGGGTGGAGCCGCGGCAGCACGTTGCCATGACAAGCCTGGAACCACAGGGGATTCACGTATGTAAACCCCTCCCCCTCCTCCCGCTGACAGGCGATGGTGCCTCCTTCCACAGTCC
The DNA here is from genome assembly GCA_016271365.2 of Neoceratodus forsteri. Taxonomy (NCBI): domain Eukaryota; kingdom Metazoa; phylum Chordata; order Ceratodontiformes; family Ceratodontidae; genus Neoceratodus; species Neoceratodus forsteri. The sequence continues at coordinate 1,191,621,689 of CM028130.1, read as the reverse complement.
ACACTCCTGGAGTCGGGCTTGGCCACTCAATATTGTGAGAAAGAGTGCCCTGGGTTTGGGTGACCCTTACGCAGAGGGCAGACCCGTGGGATGCCCGGTGCCAGAGAGGAGCTGAAGGGATAGCCGAGTGATGCAAGGAGGTAGAGACGGTGGCTATTGGAGGTCGTTGGAGAGAGTTCAGTGGAATAGGTGGGGGCTGCAAAAATAGAGTTTGGAAAAAAAAACGGAAGGATAGGGATAGGGATAGGCTGGACGTACAGAGAAGGACGACCAAGACGACACAGGGCCTCCAAGGACTCTCATATGAGGAGTGCCTAAAGGCACTAAACATGTACTCGCTTGAGACTAGGAGAGAGAGAAGGGATACGATTAAGACGTTTAAGTTCTTGAGAGACATAAATAAGGTGCCCTATTCAGAACTATTCAGTAGGGTAGCCAGCTCAACTACTAGAAGACTCCCTCACCAAAGGTTTCAATGTTAGCAGCATTACGGCTTTCTCTCCCAGTGCTCACTTCTCGGACCCCCCCCACCTCAACACTAGCCATGGTGTGGCTTTCTCTCCCCTCTCCCAGTGCTCGCTTCTCTGCCCCCGCCGCCTCAACATTAGCTGCGGTGCGGCTTTCTGTTAAAGCTGACATCGGGGTGCCCAATACCCGTGTCAGCAATAAAAAAAAAACAGCACCGTCACTGCGGAACACTGGGAAGCCCACTCTCAGTGTCCCCATATCTGTACCCACCCAATATTCCGGGATACTGGGGAACTCACTCCCAGTATCCCCATATCTATACCCCCCTTTAGAAATGGCCAGACTGGGTAGGCCAAGCGTTCCTTATCTGCTGTCAAAGTCTATGATCCTAATCCTAGAGTTCAAATAAAATGATGTTTCCCTGCAAAAAAGAAAATGATGCCCTAACTTTTTTTTTTTTTATACCTGAAAAAAAAAAAAAGAAAACGGTCCCTCATTGTCATCCCCCATCCCCCTCCTGGCCCTCCCGCTGTGCACCGACTTCCCCGCCCCCAACCCCATACTTACCTCCAGAGATTGGCAGCTACAATCTTCTCTGGACCAGGACACGTCTGCACTCTCCAAAAACGACACAAACTGAAGAATCATGGTAAGTGCCATATAATGGCTGTCAATGGGGGTTTCAACTTATGTTGATATCTCAGCCATTTTTTGGAATTTGTGCCCCAAACTTTCAACATAGTCTTTTTGGGACCCCACCTCATGAACACTGGCACTGTCATTTCGTTATTTGGTCCCAAAAGGTGATTTCACAATTACTGTATGGAATCACCTTTCAAGACTAATGAACAAAATGACAGTGGCAGTATTCATGAGGGGAGGTCCCAAAAAGCCCATGTTGAAAATCTTGTGAAAAAAAAAAATCCCCAAAATGACCGCATTATTAGCGTGCGTTGTGCAGTTTCTATGCAAACTTGTAACTTTGACAATTTTTAATATTTTCTCTCCAGATTTTCCACACCTCCTCATAAACAGTATAGCTGTCATTTTTCACATGCTGCCCGCAACATGTTTTCACACCTGTAGTGCAAAATGGTGCAGCTGTTGTGCAAAATCAACTTTCGGGATGGACTAATGATATCACAGTGTTACTGTTCATGGGGTCCCAAAAAGGCCATGTTGATAATTTGGTACAAAAATACACAAAAACACCCAAGTACATGCGGTCATTAAAATTTCACTATGCATGTACGTAATTTTGGCAAATTTTAAAAGTTTCACTCCAAATATTTAACTTTGCCAGTTTTTCACACCACCACATGAACAGTATAGCTGTCATTTTTCACATCCTGCCTGAAATGTGTTTTCGCACCTGTGGTGCTGAAAGGCGTAGTTGCTGCGTGAAATCACCTTTCAGGGTTGAGTAATGGAATGATAGTGCCACTGTTCACGAGGTAGGGTTCCAAAAAGCCCATGTTGAAAATTTTGAGCGAAAATACCAACAAACACCCGGGGTGTTGGAGTTTCTATCCATAACATCCCACCCCCATCTTGTAGAGACTAACAGGCATCGGGGAGGTGCCTTGGAGTCGTCGGCCGTAATGCTCACGCCATTTCACCCCCACCCTGCAGCCAGTGACGGGCACTGAGGTGTGCCTGGGCTTTTCAGCCCTAACGTTCACTCCATTCTCCTATACTGCACCCATCTCAGCTTATTTCCTTATGGAACGGGGTGAGCGTTAGCATCGAAGACCCCAAGGCACACCGCGACGCCTGTCAGTGTCTGCAGAATGGGGGTGGAATGGTGTGAGTGTTACATCCAACAACCCAAAGGCACACCCCCAACACCTGTCAGTCTCTGCAGGGTGGGGGTGGGGCATTGGGGTTGGAAACCCTAATCCCTCCTCAAGGAAGTAAATCAGGGAGGGACGGTTGATGTCTCCTATCTTGATTTCAGTAAAGCCTTTGACAATGTCCAACACAGAAGGCTGATTAACAAGATGGGTAGTCTGGCCACGGGGGCACAAGCTGATAAACTGGGTTAGAAACTGGCTGACTGACAGGAGGCAAAGGATGGTGGTAATGGTATCCAATCAGGGGAGAGGGGAGTGACCAGCAGGGTACCTCATGGATCAGTCCCGGGACCATTTACAGTGCACGTTCCACCATGCAGCACTGCTGCTCTCACTGCTGCCTCTTCTCTCCTCTGAAGCCAGTACCACTACCAAACACCACTGCAAATACCTGCAAGTGAACATTCGGCATTGACAAATAATTCTAGATGTGTGTGATTGGAAAGATGGCACTTACAGGATAATCACCACCAACAGCTCAACATCCCAAGTGTAGGGCTGGTCCCAATTTTGTACTATGTGTACAAAAACTTTTTTTTTTACTTACTACATAATAGTAGATCATATCAAACTGGTTTTGCTGCTTGCAAGCTGACACTGTCTGTAACTACAAATTCCAGAATCCCCTGCAGTTGACAGGAGAACTGCAGCAGTGGGAGACATACCTCTCAACTGCTATGAATTTCGCACAGCACTATGATTTTTATACTCAAATTCACCCTTGCTCCGCAAAGGTTTACCAATGTTTATAACAATGTGAGAGTCATTTCTGGACACACAAACTATTAAATCATCGAACTAACTTGATAGAAACATTCCTTGACACTAATTATATGGCTCGCTCTATTTAAAGACATGTTATTCTATAAAGTAAAAACTGCTCCACACTCTAGCCATTTGCTCTGATTTTTGAAGGCCATTGCTGTAAGTTTTAATGCCGAGATGTTGAGAGGTATGGAGGGAGAATCAACAACTTACAGTACAAATCAGTTTTTCACACTCTGATCTTTTGTTTGCTAGTCCTGCTGTTCACCCTGGACTAAGTACAGTCACAGAGGATTGTACTTACTGTAGCCCTAGGAAGACAGTGGGACCGGCAAACATCTGATCAGAGTTTAAATACAGAATAAAGTATGAGGTGGTGTGTGTAACGATAAGTTTACACACACCTGAGGGGTCAGATGCTACATAAACCCAGAGAGCAAAGCTCAAGGGGTTTATTAAAGCATCTAACCCAGAGAGTGTGTGTAAACTTCAAGTTTACACATCACCTCATATTTCATTTTATATTTATTTATCTATTTATTAGAATTTCGGATAAATACCTTTGAGCCAATGGCTCTTTTACAAAGGTTCCACGTCAGTATACAAAGAATAGAAGTCAAGTTAGTGTGAGATTAGCAGGCAAGCAGTTTGAATACAAAATTCAGTACAGGGTATACATGGTCTAAAGCTACAGGCAATATAAATAACAGTTAGAACAACATAATCAGGCATACATTTAAGAATGATGAGTCAAAACAAATAACATTTGCATTAATTAAAGCTGCCAGAAGGGCACTGTCAAAGGGAAAGGTAGAGTGGAAAAAAATTGAGTTGCCGCCAATTGTGCCATGTAGTGTAGGAAGTAGAAGAGAGAGTGGGTATAGAGAGGTAACTGGGAGGGAGGTAGAAGGAGAGGTGGGAGGCAAGATTTGGGGAACAAGTGCAATATTGGGTGGGGTAAGCAGATTAGAAAAGGGAGAGAGAAAGGGAGTTGAAGGAGGGTAAGAGAGGAAGGTGGTGGACCTGGGCTAGGGAGAGAGGCAGGGGTAGATATGGGGAGGGGGAGGGTGGTGGCAGGCAGAGGTGGTGATAGTAGAGAGGTGCGAAGAACAGAAGTGACTACCTGGGAGGTTAGGAGAAACAGTCACAGGTGGCTCTGGACACAAGCGTTTGACGTAGCTTGTGTTTGAACGAGCAGAGGGTGCCTAAGTTGGTGAGTTCGCTGCCCAGGGAGTTAAACATCTTAGGGGCTCTACCTGCAAAAGACTGCAGGCCTTGGGTAGTGTGACAGTAGGGAACAGCCAGAGAATAGTTGTCAGAGCTTCTTGTGTAATGGGGGTGGTTGGCTGGGCTTAAGAGAGACTGAACCCCAGGGGGGCATGAGTCCCATCAATGACTTTTTTGTTAGTAGGCAGGTTTGGAAAGTAATCCTTCCCTGAAGTTGTAGCCAGTTTGACTGTTCATAGAGGTTGCAGGTATGCATGCGGTGGGCAGCACCAGTAAGCAGTCTGCAGGCCCTTGTCAGCACTGTAAGAATTCGCTGTAGTGCTGTAGCTGTGGCTGCTCTGTAGATAACAAGCCCATAATCAATGATGGAGACAACAGAGCTGTGTATTGCTAGCTTAAGGGCGTCCGGTGTCAGGCAGTGTCTATGTTTATAGAGAAGGCCTATACGGATGTTTACAGATTTTGCTACTGAATCAATATGGCTAGAGAAGGACAGAGTAGGGTCCGTGGTTATACCAAGGTATTTGAAAGTCTGCATCTGGTCCAGGGTCACACCAGAGTTGTTTTTGATTGCCAGCTATTGGTGTTTATGTTTGTTATGTGTGCCATGGAACAGCATAGTCTTTAAGTTTCTGTGAGACGAACCAGGCCTCAACTTGCTTAAAACTTTCCTGCAGTTGTTTCTCCAAGAGGGAGGGGTCAGAATTCTTAGAGAAAATCCCTGCGTCATCAGCATACAGAATAATGCTTTCACCACAGGCAGAAGGGAGATTGTTCCGGAAGATGCTTAAAAGAAGGGGTCCCAATACTGACCCTTGGGGAACACCAGCCCAGACAGGTAGTTTGGAGGAGAGGGAGTCACCAATCTTAACTTGTTGTGACCGGCTGGAGAGATAACTGTTGCACCATTGTAAAGTGTCATGAGAAAGCCCTAAGTTGCCCAGTTGTTCCAGTAGTAATGGATGGGTGACTGTATCGAAGGCCTTTGAGAGGTCTATAAAGGTGGCACCAGCAAGTTGTCCTTGGTCTAGTGCTAGATAAATATGGCCTGTAAATTCAAGGAGGGCAGAGGTGGTGCAATGTCCTTTGCGAAAGCCATGTTGCTGTGGGCATTGTAAGTTGTATTTCTCCAAGTACTCCACCAATTGGTCTGCGATTATTCTTTCAAGAGCTTTGGATAAAGGGGGTAGGATGGAGATGGGCCTCTAGTTACAGTGTAATGTCCTATCCCCAGATTTGTGTACTGGGGTCACCAGGGCGGACCTCCAGTTGAGCGGGAACTGTGAGAGCATGAGGGACCGGTTAATAATCTTGGTAAGAGGGTGCAGGACATTGTCAAGAGTGAGGGCGATGAGCTTCAAGACAAGTGTGTCCCCACTTGATCTGGTTTTTCCGAGCACCTTGAGGAAGTATTTTTTGGCATCCCTTTCAGTAACTGCCTTGAAATAGAAATGTGGATGATTTGTATCCTGAGTCTGTTGATATTGGGAAGCCGTGGTTTTGTTGGTGTCAAAGAAGTTAGAGGGGCGCACATGGCTGAGGTCAGTGAATGCCAGATTGAAAGTATTGGCAATTGTGGTGGGGTCCAGGGTGTTGCTGCCATCAACCTTTAGCATATTAGGAGTTGCTTTGGACTTTTTCCCCTATTACTTCAGAGAGACTTTGCCAGAATTTCCTTCCATCCAACCATGAGTTTGGTAGGGTGCTCCTGTAGTAGCTGGATTTTTCAGTGTGGATAACTCTGGTACAGGCATTCCTGGTGGCCCTGTATGCCTGAAAGTCTGCTTGGTTGCCAGAGGCTGTAGCACAAGCCCACAGCAGGTCCCGAGCTTTTAGTTGGTCTAGGAGTTTGCCTGTGATCCAAGGGTTGTCAAGGCCTTTAATTTTGCATTTCTTAAAGGGGGTATGGATATCACATGCTGCACTGAACTCTGAGATGAAGTATTGAAGTGCAGCATCAACATCCAGAGCGGTGTCAATCGGTGACCAGTCTTGTTGTCGCAGCAGTGCCTTAAGTGGTGCGAGGTGTCCCTTGATTAGCATCCGACTGTTGATAGTTTTTGCAGGGGGTTTATTGAATTTATATAATTGCTGGGTTTCCCTTTTTCACCTCAACAATTACATAAAATTTAAAAAAAAGTTGCTGTGTGGCATGGTCCTGTCAGGTTATAAAGCGTGGTCACATTTCATTATTTAAAAAGGTTTTTTTTTTCTTATTCTAATTGATAGAGTTCAGTCCTTGTGCTACGTTTTGTTTTGTATTACTTAAAGAGCTAGTGTACTGCTTGGAATGAATAGTAATTTTCAGATGCAGTCAGCTATCATTTCCAATATCTGAATAATCTTTTTATTTTCTGTTTGCTAATTAGAAGGTTTTCCACCTGGCAGTGCTAGGGTGATGTGTAGAGCAGCACTTTGTCTGGAGGAGCAAAAAAAGTCAGTACTATTCCTCCCAATATATCATCAGAAATGAGACCATTCACCTTGAGGCACCACAATCCTTGCAGCCTCAGCAGGGACTTTCACAAGCTACCAATCAAAATGCAGGAAAATGTGACATCACTAGTAACCAGGCGGAGCCAGTCCTTGCTGCTTCAAGTGAATGTGAAACCTGGCAGTGAGAAATGGTTCTCATTGGTTACTAGTGATGTAATAGTAAGTGTGGTCTCAGTGTTGATGTAGTGGGAAGAACAGAACTGACTTTTTTTCCTTCAGACAAAGTGCTGCTCCACACAGCACCCCAGTACTGCCAAATGGAAAATCTTCTAATTAGCAAACAGAAAAGAAAGAAATACCTGAGATATAAGAAGTGATAGCTGACTACATCTGAAAGTTACAATTAATTGCAGGCATTTTCCAGGCAGTACACTAGCTGTTTAATGCTCAGGCTAAGTCGTGATTTTGTCTCTGTTCCCGGTTGGGGGCAAGTGAAGCAGAGAGCTTTCTACAAGGACAGTAGTCAGGAAACTAGGAACTCAGGTGGGCACATGCGCAGAGTAAGGGAAACCATGCGCGTGTTTGCCATAATTAACACTCCTTTATTATGGCAAATTACACCACGGTTTCCCTATGGGAAAAGGGGGAAGCCAGTTATTATAAAAGCTCTGAGATATACTGAAGAATCTCCTGCTGCTGCAGGTGATTCTGGGATTTGTAGTTCCAGAAAACAGTCCGCTTGCAAGTCAGCAGAATCAGTCTGATACAATCTACTATACTGCAGTAAACAGTAAAAAAACAAAACAAAAAAAAAAAAAGTTTTTGCACACAAGTGCAAATTGGAACCAGACCCATAGTTGGGTGTGGAGCTCTTCGTTCTGACGGTTCCCCTGTAAGTTGCACTAAGTGTCTCATTAGCATGGGGGGTGTATGGAGCAGTTCAATAAAATAATATTTCTTAGGGACTGTGGGACAGTCTTTATTACAATGTGTAACTTGGGTGGGAGGGGGTAAGGGATCCATAGCACAGCTGATAATATCTGAGGTTCTCATTTAACTTTATCACAGCTGAATCCAGCCACAATAAAATGACAAAGAAAACAGCCAGGACTCCCGGAGCAGCAGTAAGTAAACAGGAAACAGTCTTCTGCTGACGTCCTGCAACTTTATGTTTATTGTTTTCAAATGGACAATGAATAACATCGTACAAGCATAGATATAACAAAAGCCATACACAATAAGGACACCACTCCTCTTAATACAAACATATAAAAAAACATTTACTGCTTTAAGATACGTCATTGGGAGTGAATCAATACAGATTAAAATACAGTTTATAATAATACAGATTAGCTGATATACAAGCCCATGAGCCTCATGGAATTGCCCATTACAGTTAAACTTTGTGTTCCTATGTAACCTCTTCCTCCTTCGAGGAAACAGAGACATTCTCCATGCATTACTCCATTATGTGTGCATCTAAAATGCAATCCCCTTTTAGCCAGCGCTAATTTATGACATAATGATCCCCACAGTATTTATAGAAGCCTTAATTTAACATCCATAACAAAATACTGCAGCAGTAATCTGCTGCTACTGCTTAGCCTGAAGCAAGATTACAACTTTACTGTACTTCAATGAGCTGCATTATAAAAAAACATGCTAAATGCAGACTTTAACTACTATAAAAAGATTTTCAAACTTCTAAAATGAATCTTTTAAGTATCTACTTAAATCTGGAGTAGGTGCATAGCACTGGTTCAAACCATTGCTTAACTTATACCACAATATAAAGTTCCTAAATGACTATTGCCACCCACCAGATACCTCTCAGAATGAAAGAGTAATGCAGAAGTCTTCACGACTCACTGTCTTCTGAAGAATCCACTTCCCTGCTTGCACTTCTAACTCTCCATGGGGCCTGCTTCTGTGCCTACTTCATAGCGTCTTTTGAATCCGAAAAGATAAAAACTTTGCCTTGGTAGACAATGCAGTGTCGTGCCAGGAAAACGATGCCATGCGATATTCCTTTCTCAGGCAACAGGGCCTTTGGTGCCGTCGAACTGCTTTGTTCTCTGCCGAGTGGCGTAGCTAACATCTGGGTACATTCGTACTAACTGGCCGTCGCACAGAAGGGTTTTTTTCTGCCTGGACAGTGCCAACAAGTGATCTCTCGTGCCATCTCCATCTACCACTGCCACCACCGTTCTTGGAGCATCGGGATTATCGGACAGACCTCATGGTGTGACTCTGTAGGCCTTCTGGATCCTCTGGGTATGCATCATGGCTTCCTTTCCCAATTGCTGTTGTAGCCACTCCTGGAGGAATAAAGCTAGGTGATCCCCCCTCGCACCCCTCCGGGAGACCCAGCAACCCGATATTCATTGCCCAAGCCAGATTCTCCAGGGCTTCCAGACAGGTTCTCAGGTGCTCATTTTCCTTAATAATGTTCGTGACAGCGCCCATGGCTGCATCAGCCCGCTTAGTGGCCTCGACCGATGCTGTCGATATTGATTCCACCACCGACTCCACATTGGTAACCTGACTGGTGAGGTTGTAAAATCTGAATGACAGCCTGGCTACCGAGGATATCAGCCTATTTATTTTTAGGCTGAGAGATTGGAGCATTTCCCTCGCTGGCATTATCTGTCGCTTCAGAGTGGACTTATGGTGTGGCTCATACATTTCATCAGGCAAGCTGCCCCACACAAGTAGTGCCGTTCAGATATCAGGGATGCCATGAAATAAACACTTATTTGCTTCCAAAATCTAGAGTTCAACAGAGCACCAACTGCAGGCTGCCATCTTGCTCGAGCGCCAGAGCGGGCCCCCCCACATGAGGATTCATAAGAAAAATGTCCGCAGATGGGGACCGCGTGATCCATCAAGTCTGCCCAAAAAAACTACCCCCACTATGCTGCCTGAAACCTAACCTGTCCGCAATGCCTATCCCATGTAAGTTTGAAATCTCTAACCGTCTTTGATTCTACCAGATCCTGAGGCAGGCTGTTCCACGGTACCAACCCCTCTCCATGAAGAAGCACTTCCTGAGGTTACTTTTGAACCTGCCTCCCACCAACCTCAAATTATGGCCTCTTGTACATGCTGTTGTGTTGTGCTGAAATAGATTACCTGCCTGAGTTGTGATTCAGAAGACTTGACCATAAATGTTTTGAATCTGCAGGTCATTTACTGTCACAGCACAGATATTTGCCATCAGACTACACAGCATAACATTTAAAAATGGTGGACGAGATTTCATAATAATAATAATAATAATAAAGCTCATCTGCAATTATCATGAATGTTCTTGTGAGCATTTTGAACAGTCTCAGATGAGATTAAATAAACCTAAGCCAACCTACATTTTATCGGGGGTTACCATATCTCCACTATCCACTGCCAAGTTCAACCCTGAGCCATTGCTCATCACATGAAAACAAAGGCATAACAGGCAGTACACTTTACAACTGGAACGGCTTTGTCCCCATGCAAAATTCACACATACTGTATATACAGAAGATCAGTTGTGGAATGTTTCATCGTTTCACACAAGAAACTCGTTTTTTATTACTCTGAGCTACCAGATGACATCCATTTCGTAACAGTGACATTCAAAATTGAGTCTAAATCTCGTCTGCCATGCCGGAGTGCTATTGCTTGCGGTGCCAACAACCCAGTTTGGGAGCGAACTTGGATAATCCTGACCTTCTGCTCTAGCTAATCAGACCCCTGGCACATTAAGAGGGTAGCCCCAGCAACAACAGGCCACCCCCTCTTCCATGATCACCACTGGAGACCAGCAAATCAAGCACTGGGACCCCAGCAGATGGCCAACCCCCTTCACAGGAGCCAGTTAATCGGCATGAACCCTCAAAGTACAAGCTGGGGCTTGAGGAAGCTAGCGAATTTTGGGCTGTGTTATTGCTGCCACATACTGCACGGTCATAGCACACCTTCCGCTTGACCTAATCGGACCCCTGGCAAGTTCAGAAGGTAGCCTCGGCAACAATAGCTACCCCCTCCTCCACGATCACTACTGGAGACCAGAAATCAAGTGTTGGGACCCCAGCAGACAGCCAACCACCTCCACTGGAGTCAGCCAATCAGCAGGAGCCCTTAACATACAGGGGCAGGGTCTGTGGAAGCCCACAAATTTTGGACTGTGTTCTTGCTGCTGCATGCTGCAAACTCTTAGCATGGCTTCTGCTTGACCTAATCAAAACCCTAGTGAATTGAGAGTGTATCTCCAGCAAAACAGGCTACCCCTCCTCCATGATTGCTATTATTATTTATTTTGCTTTTGGTGACCAGGTAAGTGCACTAGGCAAAACAATGCCTATTTTCAGGCACGACCCGGGAGAAAACATTTTACAGACAAACAAAACATGTGACGCAGCACATGGAGGCAATACAAAACAGGGTAAAAACAGCGTGTAATAAGTACACTGACATTCTGAGTACTGAAGGTTAGGATACTGTGAATACAGAAAAAACAGAGTGTAACATGGAAGGAAGTAAGTTACAGTACTATAAGTGCCATGAAAAGTAGAGAGGGGGAGAGAGAAGGAAAAAGAGGATGAAAGAGCTAGAACGGTGTAGGTCGTGAGAGGAGGGAGAGTCAAAAGGAGGTAGATAGGATGGAGATAAGAGAGGGCAAGAAAGAGTGTGGGTTCAAGGAGGGTTAAAACAGGTGCAGGGATGTAAGGTGTGAAGATGTTCCCAATGTAGTTTCTTAAAGACAGCGTGGCTATTTGTTTGACGGATAGAGAGGGGTATAGAGTTCCAATATTTTGGAGCAGTATAGGAAAACGCACGAGTGCCCATATTAGTTCTACATCTAGGAACACGCAGAAGGGCTTTATCATTAGAACGTAATTCGTGAGTAGGAGGTTGTAGTTCCAATGCAGAAGAAAGGGATGGGGGACCTGCTCTGGTAACTGAGGTCAAATAGTGATCCAAAGGTCAGAAAACGATAGGCAGAGGGGCTAAGCCATTTTAAGTCTCGACAGAGGTGGCAGTGGTGCTTGAAACGAGGTGAGGCAGCAGCATAGCGACAGATGCTATTATAAGTGGTGTCCCATTTATGAAGGGAGGTTTTAGATGCGGATATGAAGATTGACGAGCCATATGCTAGTGTCGGTAGAACGAAGCCTTGAGCCATGGCTAGTCTGGCTTGAGGGGTAAGTGCATAACTGGTACGACAGGCACTTCCTAGCTTAGCATTTACCGACTTACAGATAGTAGAGATATGAAGGTCAAGGTCAAAAGATTCATCAAGGGTGACACCAAGATATTTGAAGGATTTGGTAGAGGGTAAAGGAGAGCTGTCCGCACAGGAGATGATGAGGGGGATTTGGATTAGCTTTGAGTCTGGCTTGAGAGCCAAACAGCATAGAGTAAGATTTGCTAGAGTTAAGGACTAGTTTGTTATCAGTAAGCCAGGTTTGGATATTAGCAAAATCCAATGCGAGTGGATGGTGTAGGGAGGCTGCAGTTTTTGCACTGTGGTAGATAACCAGATCATCCGCGTAGAGCAAAGAAGAGCAATTCGGTGCAGTTGAGGGGATGTCATCAATGAAGACTGTGAAGAGTAGAGGGCCAAGAATGGAACCCTGGGGTACTCCAACGTGGATAGGTGCAGGATCTGAGGTTGCCGAGTTAAAGACCACAGCCTGTTGCCTGTCAGTCAGGTAGCTTTAAACCAGGTAATGGAATCTGGGGGAGAAACCAAAAGACCAAAGTTTTGACAGAAGGAGTGTGTGGTTTACCAGATCAAAAGCTTTGGTTAGGTCAATGAAAACTGCTCCAGTCAGGAGGCCTAAGTCCATAGAAGAGTAGATGTCATTAGTCAACTTAAGCAGGGCGGAGGTGGTACTATGACCTTTACAGAAGCCATGTTGTGAGCTAGAAAGGAGGTTAAATTTTTGGAGGTATTCTATTGTTTGAGTGGCGACAAGATTTTGCTTGAGACAGAGAGTACAGCGATGGGACGGTAGTTCTTAATTTCCTTTAGGTAACCTTTCTTTGGAATAGGAGTGATTTTAGCAACTTTCCATATAGTTGGGACTGTACCATGACATAAGGACAGATTAAAGATTTTGGTCAATGGAGGGGTCTATGAAAGGAGCTGCTATTTTCAGGAGCCTAGGTGCAAGACCGTCAGACCCAGGACTGTTGTTTTCACGGATGGAGAGTAGCAGTTTTTTGACTTCTTTTGTTTGAATGATCCAGAACCTAAAGGGGGATTAGGGGGTAATGGTTTGGTTTTACCTGGGGACTGAGCAGTGCTGGAGTTTTGGAAGGAGGACTGATAACTTGATAAATCTGAGAAATGGTGATTAAAGGCGTTGGCTATAGTGAGCGGGTTATTGCAGTGTATACCATTAAGTAACATGCTATTTGTATGGGACTTATGATTAGAGCCCATGATAGATTTTAAGGTAATCCAGAATTTCTTGGCATCACCAGAGGCATTAATTAGCAGGTTCCTGCAGAAGGTACTTTTAGATAGTCGGATGTTTCTTTTGCAGGCATTCCTCGGAGAGCAATAATAGCAATAATCAGATTCCAACCTTGTGGATTTAAAAAGACGCCAGGCTTTATCTCTGGCCCTAATCTGGGTTAGTAGGTCTTTTGTTAGCCACTTCGTCTGAGTACCTCGAAAGCGCCCAGTGATCCATGGAGCATGGAAGTCTTGGAGCCTACCAAACTTTGTGAGGAAGCTATCAAGGGCGGATTGGACATCTGATGCATTATGAATAGAAGACCAGTCAATTGTTGAGAGGTCATTCATAAAGCAAGTAGGGTTGAAATTGGCAAGGTTACGAAATGTTACAAGTCTTGGGGGCAGAGAAGGTTTCTTATTTGAGCTCCACGTGCAGTAGATCGGGGAGTGATCACTAATTACATCTGGTAATGTACCTGAACAGCTAATGCTATCAGGGCGATTTGTAAGGATCCAATCGATAAGCGTACTAGACTGGGAGGGAGCCCTAACCCTCGTGGGGTCGGAGATCAACTGATGAAAACTGTGACTATGCACTAAGGTATGGAGGGCATGAACCGCATTACTAGCCCAGTTTAGGTTCAGGTCACCCAGTACTAGGACTTCGTTATGACCAACGGTAATATCAATTAGTTGGAGAAGCTCTTCAGGGCCTTTTATCCCTCCCACAGGGGGTTATAGGCACAGATTAAATACAACTTCTTCAAGCCTAGTAGAAGCGTAGCATGTATCGCTTCACAGTGAGATAGGGTAGGGAGAACATTTTGGATTATTAGCAGGTGCTGTTTAAAGTAGATAACAACCCCACCCCCACGCTTAGAGGCGGCTCGATCTTGCCTAATAAGATTGTAGTTGGGTAATACACACAGATGGTCAGTAATAGAGGGCTTTAACCAGGTTTCTGATTGACATAGAATGTCAGGGAGGTTCTGTGCAACCCATGCCTCAAGTTCTGAAAGATTGTGAAGGAGGCTCCTAATATTCATGTGCGCGATCCGTAGTCCCTTTGAGCCTGACCAAGTCACGTTATTTGGTGACTGGTTAGTTGTAATTGGTCCAGGATTTTGCTCGATGTTCCCAGATAGAAGTAGTGCCAGGCAGAGGAAGTACCACAGCTTACGATGGGTGGAAAGAGTAAGAAGAGGAGTCTTGCAAACTAAAGGTTTAGAAAGGGAGTAGGTTAAGTGGTAAATGAGTTTGTGGGGAATAATAAGTGAGAAGGTTTCAACAAAGTAAGGAGAGGACGTTTGAAACAAAGGGGGCCTGGGATTGATAGCTAGAATACAGCCCAGAGAAGTTTTTTTAGGTCTAGACGGGACTTGGATCAAACAGGGGTTAAGAAGGATTATAGTAAGTAGAAGAGTTACAAAGTACTTGATGGCCATGTTAATTATGTGGTTGAAAGATTTAATTGTCAGAGAAGGCACTGAGTCTCAGAGGTAAAGAGGGTTGGATGAGTAAAATCTAGCTTGATTTAGACAGTTATGTTACTGATCTGTTTCAATATGCCCTCTAGTTGTAGAGCAGTATAACCTGCTAATGGAAAACTAAGGAGATAGTAATTTTCCACTCAGGGGCATTGACGGGGCGTGTTAAAGGCATGGCCTAGCCCTATAAAGCTAGAGCCGGCCAAGGGTGGGTGGTGGGGCGGGTGGGGAGCAGTCATGAGCGACTCGGGAAGAGAGCACTGTGTCCTTCTTACAGTGCCGACCACCGCCAGGGATCTGCAGAGCGAGGGGGACGGCTCATAGGGTGAAGCAGCAAGAGCCAACTGCACTGTAAGTTAACGTGTTTTGTTTTGCTACAGCACTGTGACCGTTTGCAGCGGAAAACAAGCTTACAAAATGTGCTGCCATTTACAGATGCAGCTTGATGAACTCCCGTCTAGGCTATGTGGCTTAAAAGAGGCGCCAAATTCAAAAGGCAGACAGAGACAGGAAAAAAATGCTGTTCGCGGTTTTTCGGCTTCCAGCAGCAATTACCTTCAGGCGGGGGGTAGTTCAGCAGCTTCGGGGTGCTCGGGCAGGGATGCCTCCAACGCCTGGGCTAAGGAGAAAGTGAGAGGGTAAGATTTACCTATATAGGAGGCTGCAGTCATGAGAAGGAAGGATTGGAGGAGCTTTGAGAGGGAGGAGAAGGAACAAAGAGAAGTAAGCGAGGAGGGAGGAGACAAAGAAGGAAGGTGGCTGGGATTACATTCAGCTGGAAATAGAATACATACAGAGTCTAGCTTGCAGGACAGTGCTCTACTGTATACAGCATATGCAGGCAGTATTAGAAAAATTTAAAAGGGTCTGCGGTTTTTCTCTACATATAACAGGTAATCAGCCTAAAATGTAAAAGAACAGCTCCTGTGTTACCTCAGCACTTTACAGACCATTACATCCAGAGTCCAGGCATGAAAATAAAAACTACTTCACTAACATGAGCATTGTGTCCTTCTTAGACATTGGCAATCAAGCATCAAGACCCCAGCAGATGATCATTCCCTTCCATGGGAACCAGCCAATCAGAAGGAGCCCACAGCATACTGGGCGGGGCTTTCTTCAGGATCTCCAGCTTAAGTGGCCTCTGTGCAAAGGACCATGCTAAAGACATCAACTGGAGTCTGCCCAGAGTCAGCCCAGTGTCTGCCATTGGCCAGGTATGCAGTTCCGGTAATGCACAATCTGACTGCCATTTCACATCTGATAGACAGATCTGCATTCTGATGGTAACTTGCTCACCCATTTGGTGAAATACTGGTGCTTGCTTCCTCACTTCTGAGTCACCTGGATCTTTTACTACTGAAACTGAGCTAGTGGGTTTCTATGCTTTTATGCTGAAATGCCAGTTATTGCTCACACTGTCAGGGTCACTTTGAACCTTTTCCTTTGTTACTGAACACTTGGAATTTTATGATTTAGGCTGAAACAATTCCCCCTCTATCGTCTTCCCATTCTTCACCCACTATTCCCCTGCCCTTTCTTCCTCTATTCTCCTCCCCCTCCCCTCCTTCCCTTCCCCCTACCTTATCCCTGCCATCTACCCTGGGCTCCTCCTCACCCCCTCACTAAACCTTAAATTTATTCACCATGCTCTCTCCTCCCTTCCACCCCCCCCCCCAATCAAGGAGGCAGAAGCCCCATTCTGTTCTCCTCTTCCTTGCTAGTGATGCTGAACTCAATCCCTGGTCCATTCTTTCTAAAGGCTTCAGCATTGCCCACCTTAAGGCTACCAGCCTCCTCCCTAAGCTCAACCCCCTCAAAGTCTGGCTCTCTCAGCACTCTGCTGGTCTCTTGTGCATCTCTAAATCTTGGCTCTCCTGTAGGGTTCCTGACTCCAACTTGGCTCTCTCCACCTACTACCTGTTCCAGCAGGACCGTGGCAAGCGCAGAAGTGGTGCTGCCTTGTATGTCCATAAGAACCTTTCCTGCTCCATCACCTCAGAGAGTCAGTTCTCTCCTCTATAGGAGGCAGTACAGTGTAGTGGTTAAGGGAACTGAGCTGCAAACCTGGAGGCCTGGGTTTCAATCCCATCAGCCCCCACTTGCATACTGTGTGACCCTGAGCCAGTCACTTAACTTCATTGTGCTTCCAGGTCACACCTGGAAGCAACCTCTGGCTTAGTGTGTCTTTCCTGGTAAATTTTCCCTTCCTCCTTTCCCTTTCTCTCACAATGTCCTTCTGGCAAAGCTATCCTTCCCTTCCACTCTGCTCATCTTTACTGGTTGTTTGTATGCTTCATCTAAAATCTCTCCCTCCTCCTCGGTCGACACCCTCTTGACCCTCTTCTCTCTTGTTTCCCCCAGTGAGCTTATCCTCCTTGTGGACTTAAACTTACATTGGCTCTCATCTGCTTCCAGGCCCACACTTCACAGGATTGAGTCCCTACACCTTTTCCAACTAATCACTATGCCCATCCAGCTCAAGCCTCATTCCTTCCTAGACTGGGTGCTCTCCTCACACCACCACTGTATAACTGCAGCTGGCATCCTACCGGGCACCTTCAGTGACCACGGTATGACCTACTGTATCAGGAAAGTGAGGCCTACTAAATCCACCCTTAAATACATTTGATTCAGGTCATTCAGATCGCTTGATACAAACACCCTCCTAAAAGAACTTGCTGCCCTCTGGTCCTCAGACTATTCTGCCAAGGACAGTGACTCGGCCCTTTCCTTTATTCATGCCATATTGTGCCACGCCTGGGACATTCATGCCCCCCCCCCAGAAGGTCCAGGGTTAAAAGCTCTCACCACTCCTCCTGCTCCCTGTCTGACCTCTTATCCTACAGGTCACTCAGGAATTCCTGCACAAAGGCTGTCCGCACTGCCAAAGCCCTCTACTTCAAATTTCACCTTGCGTCTAACCTCAGCTCCCCATCAAGATTCTGGAAGGTTATACACTCCTTCTTTGATTTCCAGCCCAGTCCATTCCCCCTGTCCACATGGTGGACGGCTAACTGGTCTCCAACCCTACTTGGGCTGATGCTTATTTTAATCAGTTTTTCACCACCTGTGCACTCCCCTTTCTCCTTTTCGTGGTCACTCT
Organism: Neoceratodus forsteri; assembly: GCA_016271365.2. Classification (NCBI taxonomy): domain Eukaryota; kingdom Metazoa; phylum Chordata; order Ceratodontiformes; family Ceratodontidae; genus Neoceratodus; species Neoceratodus forsteri. Next base: position 1,191,603,899 of record CM028130.1, on the reverse strand, counting down.
CTCCCTCTGTCCTCTGCTGCTTCTCCCCACCCCACTCATCTGTAGGCTACCAATTCCCTCCTGTTTCCCCTCAGGAAGTCCTTCTCGCCCTTTCCTCGCTTAATCCTTGTAAGTTTAGTCCTGACAGGTAGGACCCCAAACTTCTACTTATCTTGGTTCTGGCCACTGCCTCTACTTTCTCTCACCTTTTGAACCTCTCCTTTTCCCTCAGTGCTGTCCCTCAGACTTGGAAGGCTGCAAAGCTTCTGCCTCTGCACAAATCAGGCGACCCCCTCCTCCCCTGGCAACTTCCGAACAATCTCGCTCTTCCCCTCTCTTGCAGAACTGCAAAAGACTATCACCTTCTCCAAGCTTGCTGACTTTCTTCACTCCTCAGATTCCTTCTCCCCCTTCCAGTCTGGTTTTAGGAAGCACCACTCCACCATCTCCTCCTTGCTGCGAGTAACTGACTCTAGTCTATCTGGGATGGATCTGGGACATATTACTGCAGCTGTTTTAATTGACCTGGTCAAAGCCTTTGACTCAGTGCCCTACCTTCTTCTCCAAGACAAGCTGAGCTCTGCTGGCCTCTCAGCTCCCACTGTTGACTGACTCCATTCATATTCCATGGGCCATCAACAGTCAGTACAGGTGGGAAGCGTTCGGTCCCCTCCCCATCCTGGCAGAGCTCCCACAGGGCTCCATCCTGGGTCCTATTCTGTTCTCAGTTTTCCTACATGAACTGCCTCTGCTGGTCTCTTTTTGCACATCTACATGTATGCAGGTGTCATGGTCATTTACACCTCTGGCCCCTCAGCTTCAGCTGTGGAAGGTCCACTCCAGCATGGATTCCACAACGTACTGTGATGGTTCAGTGCCAGCCAACTTATGGTCAACACCAAGGAGACAGTGTCTATGGCCTTTGAAACCAGCCAAAAACTGGCCAGGCTGTCACCCTCACCTATCTTCTAGCACCCCTCTGGAGGTTTTCCGTGCCTTCAAGTATCTTGGTGTGTGGTTTGATAATAAACTTGACTTCTCAGTCCACACTGATGCCATCCATGCCAAACTCCGCGCCCTGTATCAAAATAAAGCACTGCCTTTCCCTCCAGATCCAGTGGGAGCTGGCCACCAAACTGGTTCTCCTGGTCTTCGACTATGTAGACACTGCTTATGGCACCACCCCTTCCTCTTCCAGACTGGATACTATCTGCTGTGCCTTCTGTTGTTTTGCTACCAACTCTCCCCTCCGTACTTATTACTGTTCCCTCTATTCCTCCTTTTCCGTCCACCCACTACCTTCACATCACCATTCCCACTGTACCTCCCTCATTGCTAAATACTGGTTTGGATCTCTTCTCTCTTACTTCTACTCACCCCCCCTGCCCCCTCCTCATCTTCCTCTCTGCACTCCAAGGTTTCCCATTCCTTCTCCATTCCCCACCCTCATTCCTCTGCTGGGCAAGCCGCCTTCCCTCTGGAACCTGCGCCCCTCCACTCTCCACCTCTCCCTTTCTCTCCCAACCCTTAAAGACCAGCTAAGGAACCTTCCTGTTCCTTCTTGCTCCTGTCAACCCCTGTCCTGACCCTTCTCCCTCTTGTCTTTGACTCTCCTCCTGCACAGGACCCCTGTTATATTTAGGATTAAGATGAATATGCCCCCAGTCTGAGTCTGTACATCACAGCACTGCCCCTTCCATAAAAGGCACTGGACACTTTACTGTATTCATAGTCACGTGTCCATCACTGCGATTGTACCATAGTTGCTTCATCTCTACAATATAGAATTCAGTGCAAACTTTGCTAAACCTCACTTCACTGGTCTGATCTAGTACCTTTAAGACTCTCATTGAACTACCCCCTCTGAAGTCTAATAAGGAGAATTATCTACCCTGCATGGCCTTCATCTCAGCATTTACCATCCTCAAAATGGGGCAAATTGCACTTGTATTATTTTCATGAAATGTAACTACTGCTTGCTTGTTTTTACCTTTGATGTACACTATATGCTTATCTGTTCATCCTGTACATGTTTATTTGTATCACCCTGCTCTTTACTTGTATTTCACACAACTCCCTTGCACTGTTTTGTAAACCATGCTCTTGCAATCTCCCAGGTCGTACCTGAAAATAGGCATTCCTTGTCTAGTGTGCTTACCCAATAAACAAAAGCTAATAAATAAAAAAATATACTGAAGTCTGCTATTGTGGTTAAGCTACACACCATAATGCTGTTACTTACCTGACTACTAACAACAACTGGACAGGCTAAAAAAATTGATCAATTCTAAACAAAAGAGCCCAGAACAATTTACTTATTCCTTGCTATTTTTCTGTACAAATTATCTATATATCTGTCATGTTTTAAATTCTTGTGCACAGCACTCTATGCCTTGTATTATTTATTACCTTTGTGTCAGATTTAATTCCTTGTGATCTATCCTGTGTGTACAGTATTTGCCTTGCATACTTATATCTTCTACTGTTCCCTTTCTACCACTGTATGCTGTCCTACCCAGGACCTCCTTGTAAATGAGCTTGCTGAGCTGAGCTTTTCCGGGTGAAATAAATACAAACACTGCTGCTCACCTCCTTGTTCATCATGTTGCTCTTGCACCTGATACGATATCTAGGTAACCTCACTTTGATGTTTTGCAATGTTATTCCTTTTGTACTCCCCGTCGCACCTAGTAACGAGGAGGATCAGTGTGTGCCTTTCCTAGTTACCAATTTTTAAATAAATAGTCAGAGGGTCAGCCAAGGGGTAGAGGCTGAGTGTCCAATGGACTATTCTCCTCCTCCGCCCTATCTGCTCAAACAATTGCTCACAGAGTGTGAAACGTTCATGAACTTAAACCACCACAATTATGACTGCACTTTCTTTACTAGATGGAGTAAAGGACCTCTGCTTTCAAATGATGGGTGACAGTAGCAGTATTTACAATATTCTCAACATACAATCTATGTTTATGAAGTTTTAAGGAAACTGGACTAAAGGCACCGAAAATGAAGCATCAAGTCAGCAAGGTGGTTCGGTGGCTTGAAGAGCCAAGTACTTACCCTTCTGCACTGTGACATTACAAAGTAAAGAATTACGAAGGCCACGACGAAAAATAAATTCATCCTCGGGATTCAACTCCCTTAAGACATTTTTTTTTTTATTGTTACTGCATCTTTGCAAGAATATTTACCAGATGATCATGTTATAGGAGGTCAACATGAGATTTTTAACCCAGATATTCCCCTTACATAAAATAGCTATATAATTTTTGATATTATAACAGACATTTAAGCCTGAGGAGGAAAACTTAAATACATTATGTTTGCTCACTGCTTTAGGAAAATGTCCACAAAAAACAGTGGATTAACATATTCATTTATTCTGGCCTAAGGAGTATACAATTTTGAACAGAAGGAAAACTACGAGACAGTTGATAATTTCTGGGAAGTTTTCACCAGTTCAGGTGCAAAATGGGGGGAAAAAAAGAAGAGTTACGTACTTACTGTAACAGTAGATCTTCAAGAGAATCTCTTTCATCAGGCCACACCTATGGAACGTATAGCTGTAGGCACTAGGACCACATGGAAATTTTTTGCAAACAGTCCACTAGGGGCCACCCACGATGACGTCTTACATCGGCTCTTCCCATATAATCATTGTATGTACGTTTGAAAATCAATAAAAACTATTAACTAGAAAAAAAAAATAACTGTTCTATCTTCTTCAAGGATATCTTTCATCAGGCCACACCTATAGAACGAGTACCAAGCAGTACTGACAGTAAAACAGTCTGGATGGCTGGAGCCTGCAGGCCTAAGAAATGAGGCCTTGAAGCACACCTAAGCCAAAGTCTGCCCTTTTTCAGGAGGCAATATCCAGGCTGTAGTGCTTAGTGGAGATGTGGACAGTACTTCAGGTGGCAGCTGCACAGATCTCTGCAGCCGACACATTTTTGAATCAGGCAACAGAAGTGACCATGCCTCTAGTTAAATGACCACGAATAACCCTAGAAAATTCCTTACTCTACTTCCTGTAACAGAAAGTAATACAGTTAGCCAGTCATTTGGACAGGTACTGTTTAGAAACAGGAACACCCTCTTTCCCAAGGGTGAATGAAACAAAGCTGTGAGAACTTCCTGCAATCCTTCATACGGTGTATACAGTACCTGAGTATTCTATGTACAGATAAAGTATGGAGCAATGCTTCCCCTGGATTGGCATGCTCTGGGAAATAAACTGGCAGGTGGATGGTTTGATTCAAAGTTAATTCAGACACCACGTTTGGTAGAAACTTAGGACAGGTACGCAGACACCCTGTTCTTGAGAAAAATCAAATAAGGAGAGCCACGCATTAGAGCCTGACGCTCTGAAATTCTTTGCGTAGAAGTAATAGCAACTAAAAATAATGCTTTCCAAGAAAGGAAGCATAGGCCACAAGTCGCGACTGGCTTAAAAGGAGACAAAGTAGGCTTTTCCAACACAAAATGCAGGTCCCAAGCCAGGACTGGATTGTGGATAGGAGGCTTCAAGTGCAGTACGCCTCTCAGAAACGTACGGGCCACCTCCAGCTGGGCAACTGTACAACCCTCAACAAGCACATGGAAAGCTGAAATGGCAGCCAAGTGCACTTTGATAGAGTATTGCAGGTCTGCATCTGACAAGGACAGCAAATACTCCAGAGCCTGATACCGGGCAGGTAAAAGGATCCAGTTGGTGAGAAGCAGCCCACAAAGCAAACTGCTTCCACTTCATGGAATAAGTAGCACAGGTGGAAGGTTCTCTGGCAGCCACTTTTTGTGACACCACAAACCAAGCAATGGCTATGTCTTCAGGAGCCATGCATGAAGGTGGAGTGACCTAAGGTCTGGATGGACCAGGGTTCCGTTTCTGTGACTGTATAATGATTAGTGGTTCCACTGCAAATTGCTGCAGTAAGGGGAACCAAATCTGATGAGGCCACAGGGGGGGCAATGAGTATCAGAGTTGCACCCTCCATTTGGAGCTTGATTGGCACTCTCTGAATTAGACAGAAGGGAAGAAAAGTGTACAGGAACCTTCCCTTCCAAGAAAGGGACAAGTCTCACCAGAAAACTCCAGGCCCTGGAGCAAGTGAGCAGAAAAGCGGCAGTCAAGTAGCAGTTTTCCATTGTGTGCGAACACAAAAAGGTCCAACTCTCCACGACCCCATCTGTTGAACAGGTCTTCTGCGACAGAGGTCAGCAGCTCCCACTCATGCATCTGGCACTATGACCTGCTTAGCCTGTCTGCCAGGATGTTTTGGGCCCTTGGAACATGCACTGCTGACAGTTCTTAACTATGTTCCAGAGCCCAATACTAGACTCTCACTGCCTCCCTACACAAGGGGTAGAAATGAGCTCCCCATTTGCTTGATGTAGTGCATCACACTTATGTTATCTGTTTGTATTAACAGAGGACCTGGGGATAGATCGGTCTGGAAGGCCTGCAGGCTGTATAGACCAGCTATCATTTCTAAGACATTTATGTGAAGGGTGCTCTCCACTTTGGTCCATGTACCCAGTGTCTGATGGGGCCCCAGATGTGCCCCTTAGCCCATCCCTGAGGCATCTGTTTGCATGTTGAGACTAGCAATTTATTGTTCAGTGTGCCCTTCCTGATTAAACTCTTCAATAAATAAGTAAAAATAAATAAATAAATCTGTAGTGAGAATCCGCTGAGGAAACAGAATCAGGAAAGGAATCCCCCTTCAGTAAATGCTGGGTTCCATCTACCACTTAAGCAGCTTTCAGACAAGGGAGGTTACAGTTCCATGTCATAACAGTGACCGCAAAAGAACGATCGCTATTATGGCAAGTGTATATCACTGAAAAGCAACTCGGTGATATACACATAATGGCAACAGAAGTTATCAATGTTTATTTTGTTTTTGTTCACCGGGTAAGTGCACTAGACAAATCCTGCCTATTTTCAGTTATGACCCGGGGGAGGGGGATACAGATGAATGCCAACTGACCTTGAACCAGATTAAGCTGTTGGTGGTATTTTTTTAGTGAATGAGGGAAATTTGGCCAGGACACTGGGGAAATTCCCCTACTCTTTTCGATAAGTGCCATGGGATCTTTAACATCCACCTGAACTACTAACAATCTAGGCAGATGGGACCTCAGTTTAACGTCTCATCCAAAAGACTCCTGCACCCCCCACTAAAGGATTATCAACTCCATGGGGGTGCATGTCGGGGAGGGGGCGAGACTCCCAAAAAAGAATAAAAAAAAAAAACAAGAGCCGCAGGCAGCGGCAAAATATTTCTCCCCGTCCTGTCCCTGAACCCAGAACCTCCTACACCAGAGCCAGACACCCTCACTACCACACCACACAGGCTGGCTCGGCAGCACAAGGGAAAACTGCCCCACAGAAACCTCTCTATCCTATCCCTACCCTTCCCCTTGCTATTCCTGCCTTTTGGTCGCCCTTCTAAATGGTCGCCATTGACCAGGTCACTACCTTTTCAGGGCAGCCGTCAACCATTTCGCTCAAGGCTGGCCCACCGGTGCAGGGGCATGGTGCCCAATTGCGATGCCGTTGACCCGGGTTTGGAAATGGACCTGGGAATGTCAGTGGGAGGGCCAGGGAGAGAAGGACAGAGCATCCTATGGACTGCTCTCCTTCTCTGGGAGAGAGGAAGGGGGTAGAGTGTCCATCTCAATGGGGATCCCTAGTGGGGGCTGGGGATACTCCTGTGTTGCGCCAGTACTTGTGGGGGAGGGCGGGGCGGACGCAGGATGTCATTGCACGTCCCTTCCCCCGGGGTCAAAAATATAAAAAATTACAGCGACCGCAATGAAGCCCGCTTGCCCTGGCTCTGCTAGCCTTCCATTGCACGTATGGGACCCGATCTATCCCAATGTCTGCTATGGCCGGTACAGGGTTCTGCATCCCACCTTGGGGGCAAACCAAGGAGGCAATGCCAGCGGGGTCTCCTGCCAGCACCTTCTCCAGTCATCGTGGAAGCCCTGCAGGTGCAGTGGCCCCAACCTGGAGGGAAATCCAGGGGGTATCGGGGACCCAGGATTAAGGTACGTCACCGGGGGTTAGTGAGGTAGCTAGGGGTGGGCAAGGGCCGAGGTCCAGGCAGGCCATACACACAAAAAAACAAAAACAAAAAAAGAACACATTTCGCTCAGTATGACTCGTCATTTGCGAGTCGCTCTTATGTAGTTGCCCTTTTGTCGTGATATCGAGGATACTAGAACCTCTGGTCCCACTGGACTCTAAATGTCCATTGTGGGATTCTCATATACAGTCTGTCCAGTGGCACTGTGGCAATGGCTGCTGTCATCAGGCCAAGGAGCCTCAGGAACGTCCTGGCTGTGAAATACCTATTCTTGTAGACCATGTAGGCCTGTGCAATTAGGCACTCAGCCCTGTCCTGGGGCAGGAAGGCTAAGCCTTGGGGCTATATCCAGGACTGCCCCTATGTACTGTAGACACTGGTAGGGGGTCAAGACTGACTCTGGCACACTGACAGTAATCCCTAGAGCATTGAAAAGGTGTCTGGTGCATGCTAGGGTGTGAAAAGACTGCTCCTTGGAGGCAGCTTTAAGAAGCCAGTCATCCAGATAGGGGAAGACATACAGGCCTTCCCTGCGGAGGGCTGCTGCCGCTACTGCTAAACATTTGGTAAAGACCCATGGCACAGACAAACCAAAGGCCTCTACCTTAAACTGGTAATGTTCCCCCAAAACAGAAACCCTAGATATTTCCTTGGGGGTAGATCTTGATATACAGGTAGGCATCCTGCATATTCAGGGAACGAATCCAGTCCCCTACTTGCAATAGTGGGAGTAGCCCCTGCAGAGTGACCATCCTGAACTTTTTGTATACGATAAAAAAGTTAAGGTCCCCGATATCTAGAATGGGCCTCAGATCTCCTGTCCACTTTTGGACTAGCAAGTACTGAGAATAGAATCCTGTGTTCTTTTGTTCCCAGGGAACAGGTTCTATAACCTTTTTCTCAAGTAGCATTCAAATTTCCTGCAGAAGCAATGGGATGTGCTCTGGAGGGTAATGTGAGGGTACTGGTGGATGGTCTGAAGGTAATTCCCGAAGTTCCAGAGCATGACCTTGTGCTATTATCTGCAGGATCCAAGCATCTGATGTTACCATCCTCCAGTGGTCCAGGTGGATGGAATGGTGACACCCGGAGGCACTGGTGGCTGGGGGTTGAAGGAGGAGTCAGGTACAGCCAGTTGCTGCAGCTGCTGCCGCAGTGTCACCTCTAGAGGCTTCTGAGTGGGCACTTGGGGTGGCTTCTGAGGTAGGCAGAGCTGCTGCCCCTCTACCGTTACCCTGTTGTCTTGCACTGGAGCAGTGTCAGTTACTGGCTGGACAAAAAGGCACCCTGTGTCTACTCCTTGGCTGAGAATGATAGAGGGAATGCACTGATTTTAGGGTTCTGCCTGAGGCCTGTAAACTAGACAGGATATCTTGCACATCTGCACCAAACAATTTATATCCTCTGAATGGGGCACTGAGAATGGCCTGCTGAACATCATTCACAAAGCCAGCCACCTTGAGCCAGGAACACCTCCTGAGGCATACTCCAGAGGCTGCAGCCCTGGCTGAAGCATCTGAGATATTATATGTGGAATGTAGGAGATGTTTGCCTACATTTGTCCCTGCTGTTACAGCCCTCAGCAGCTCCTGCTTAGGTGTGCCTTCTGGGAAGGCTTGGGTAGCTGCCTTGGCTTTTCTCCAGAGGGTATTTTGGTATTTAACCATATGGGCTTGGTAGCTTGCAATTCTTAGGCCCAAAAAAGGCAGAGGCAAAGGTTTTTTGCCGACATCTACCCTCCTGGATTCCTTATCAGAAGGATGAGAATAAAGGCGTTTTGGTGTCGTAGATCTGTCATGGGCAGCATTTATGATGACAGAATCAGCCTCAGGTTGGCCTCTGAAAAAAGGCTTGCCTGAGGGAACCTGATACATTCTGTCTGCCTTCCTATAATTCTGGGCCTCTGCCAGGCAGCGAGGGTGGCATCCTCCACAGCAGGTAGGAGAGGAAGGATTATGATAAGTGGGGAATCAGGCAATTCTAAGAACTCCACCAGGTTCTTCTTAGCAAGGTCCTGCTCCACCAAATCAAATCCCATGGCAGGCTGTCGTTCTTACATCATGGTGATAAAAGAGGGATCTTCAAGGGGGGGCCTGGGTGTGTATACTACAGAGTTCTCACTGCCTGTGGATTCAGTGGAACTGGTCCTCTCGCAGGAGCTCTCCATGTAATCCTCCTCTTCATCCTGCATAAAAAGGTTAGGATTGCACCGATGTGTTCTATGGTATGGAGGGAAGGTGTAGGTGAAGCCATCGAGGCCCAAGATGGGAGCTGGTGCATCAACTTAGAAGGCGTCAATGCTGGAGTTTGTCATGAAGGCCCTGTCAATTTATCTCCCGGTACAGGAGGAGGAGGTGGGAGGCATTTAAATAAGGCAGTGAAGAACGTGAGTACTGCCTGCATGTTGGTGCCCATGTGGTTGGCGGGAACATCGGATGGTGTCGATGGGGGGTGTGACATTGACATTGACTCACCAGCCATACTAGGCCTGGTGGTGCTCGTAGCCTGCCTGTACCTGGAAGGGTCAACATTCAGGGTGGCTAGCGGTGTCGCCGCTGGAGTCGTTGATAGCACTGAAGTGGTCGCACTGATGTGGAGGGGCAAATGTGAGGGAACCGGGGAGGCCTTGTCCTTGCTATGCTACATCTCCCAGTGTTTATGTTTGTGCTGCCCCAAGGTCTTCTCCTGGGACTTGGATGAATGCAAGCTGAGGAGTGGGCCAGCAATATGATGGAGCTCTTCTCCTGGAGCTCTTTCTCCATTCTGGTTACCTGCTACTTCAGAAGGTGCGTCTCTAAAGCCTTCTCTTGGCGTCGCCAGCTAGCAGTGTTGAATCTTCTGCAGATCTGGCAGGCCTTCTCATTATGGTCCAAGCCAAGACAGCACATGCAGCCATTGTGAGAGTTGCCCACGTATATTTTTTCGCCACACTTACAGTATTAAAACAGTTTCAACAGCTCTTTAGTTGACACATACATTGCTGAAAATCACTTTATAAAAAGTAATAGTGAACTAGGGAGAGAAATGTTAGAAAATGGTTGAATATAATGCCGGCATTTACGTGTAGGGTCTGATGAGTATGGGCAACAGTGTGAAAATAACTAGGGAGGGAAGGGGCTGCCCAAGTTTATGGGAAGAGCCAATGTAGGATGTCATTGTGGGTGGCTCCTAGTGGACTGCTTGCAAAATGTTTCTGTGTGGTACCTGTTGCCTGTCGGCTATAAGTTCCAGGTGTGGCCTGACGAAAGAGATATCCTCGGAGAAGATAATTTTTTTGCTTTTTTTTGCAAATGAAGTTTCACCAATTTTGGAAAATGTTCTCATATTTGGGGAATATTCACAATGTTGGTGAATTGGTTCAATGACTACCTAACATACAGGAGCCAGCGAGTCAAAATCGGGCAGATGTTATCCAGCTCCAGAGATGTACTCCTAGGAGTCCCTCAAGGTTCAATTCTAGGGCCCCTGCTTTTCAGCCTCTTTGTAAATGAACTGCCCACAGCCTGTGACGCCAAACTTATTCGGTATACAGGCGATGCCGTGCTGCTGAGCAGCAGCACCTCTCAGGGTGCCCTACAAACAGAACTACAGAACTCTTTCAATAAACTCAAGGACTGGTTCAGTAGGCAAAAGCTGCTACTAAATTACAAGAAAACCAAGGCCATGCTACAATCCAGCCCTTACAACAAACACAAGCAGGCTCCCCTCGTAATCACCAACAAGGCTGGTGAGCAGATGCACTTGTTCAAGTACCTTGGAGTCACCATTGATGACTCTCTCACTTATACGCACCACGTAGACTCCCTTGTCAAAGTGGTAAACACAAAGATCGGGGTCCTCTAAAGGCAAAAGAAATCCCTCACCCCAGAAGCACTCCGAATCTCAGTCTCCAGCTCCATACTCTCCACGACAGACTACGGGCTGGTGGTCTGTGGAGCTGCTACTGATACAGTGCTCAAAAGGGTCCAAATTGCACTCACTAAGGCATGCCACCTCACCCTGTGTGCAGATCACTACTCTCATTCTTGCACCCTGTATGAGCGTATAAACTGGCTTAACCTAAAAGACAGGATCAAATACCAAACTTGCCCCCTGGGAAAGAAGACACTCCTCGCCTCGGAAAAACCCCACCCTGTATAGGAAACCTGCTTGAGGCTTCTCTCTCAACACGCATCACCAGACGGAGGAAGAATGGAGCACTGTCCATACTATTCCGCCGAACCTCACTAGGCCAGCATGCTTTCTCCTATCAGGCCCCCCCTCTGGATAAATGAACTCCCGATGAAATTACAAACAAACAACAGCCTGTCTCAATTCAAAGTAGGCCTCAAACAGCACCTAATGTCTAACTCAAAAAATGCACCTGCTTCTCAGGCTCCACTTGATAGACAGGTCTACCCCCAGGTAACACCCAGCAGGGCTACCTAGAGAACTCTGCCTCCATTCCAGCCTAGCCAAGGGCTTAAGTAAGCTATCAATCTTCTTTAAACGCACTTGGTACTGCCCTCCCAAACCCCCCACACACACACACACACTGTACTCGACAAAGCCCACTGGAGCTGCTCTCCCCGTTCACTATCCCCCCACCTCTCACTGTCTGCGGTTGATTTCAAACCCAATCCCCCTTGTTTCACTGTCACCCAGCCTCTCACCATCTGGGATAGCGTTAAACCCTATGCAGTTACTCTGCCATAGTCTATCAACGGATTTGGAGGTTTCCAAGGGTGTGCTACCTACGACAACCGATTAGAAACAGCTTAGTAGTCAATTACTACTGCTCATTTTTTTTTTCTCCTATTTGTCTAATTGTCATGTAATCGCTCTTTAATGCCTAATGATCAGGCCTTTGTAACCACTGAATATGTGTATTGTCTTATTGTCCACCCTGACGTGGAACCTTTGTAAAAGAGCTCACGCTCAAAGGTCTTTCCGAAATACTAATTAAATTAAATTAAATTCACACATTAAGGTTTTGCCATAGAAATTATGCATATTTGTTTATTCTGTTTTTTTTGGCTTATTTTCCCCTGTCCTACCCCCAAGGATCATGATCACCATGGCCGCATCCTTGCTCCAGGATAGGCAAATGACAGCCTTAACAGCTGATGTGAATGATCCAAAGCACAGATAGAGATATGCTGCCATGAGGAGTGGATTCATTTAAAACATGGGTCGATTTTAACACTGTTTGACCTGTTCAGGGCATAATGTAGTGCAAATGACTTTGCGATAGTGCCCCAACCCTCTTCTTGTTTGTTCTGAATAGTTCAGGTCCTCTGAGGCTGCCACTGAGGTTGTTGCTGTGAACCCCAGATGCTGAGTTGACCCTGTGTGATCACTGCTTGCAGAGTGGGGGCTGTGCATGACTATCTCTGACCAACTCTTGTTATTTACCCTGTGGGCGGAAGGTGGGGAATGTAGTGAGGCCCATGATGCTAAACAAACTCTATTTGCTACTGTGTGTGGGGCCGGAGACTGCAAGACTGAATGCTCACTACCACAGAGTTTGGTTTGGGAGGGGTGAGGCATGGAATGAGGCAGACAGGCAGCCACTGCAGAAACCAGGGGGGTGCAGACTGTGTGCCTGCATGTTACATATTTTTCTGCTGCAGCTGGGCATGAGGGAGCAAGCAGGAGTTGGACAAGCATGCAACAATCATGGACTACCTCTTGACATGTAATTTTAACTGTACACATGAGCAAGATTCTCCATTATAATTGTGGACTAGTGCAACCATTTGTGGGTTAGTGCAATTTTGAGTCACCCTGTCCTGCTGGTTAGTGTGAACAAAGTTTAAGGTAAACCACTGATTTCACATTTCACACATCTCAAGATAAATATAACTTGTGGTATAGTTACTAAACATCAATTCAGACAGTGCAACATTAATAAACATACACATAGTATGCATGTTTTGGGATTTCCTATTTTGTTAGTTTCATGAGACGTGAAGGGCTAAGTGAGTGAAATACCTTTGCTAACTGATCTGTTTGACCATGGGGCTATAATGTAGCAGAGGGCCATGTAACACAGAAACACAGAACTTGCTGGCAGGTAAGGCCCACCTGGCCCACTCAGTCTGACCCTTTTTCCCTCCCTATACCTGCACCACACAGACTACCTGATCTCCAGCTACACACACATTTCACAACTAAGATTCCTTGTGCCTGTCCCATGCATGCTTGAAGCCCCCCACTGTCTGCACCCCCCCACACACACCTCTGCTGGAAGACTGTTCCAGGCACTCACCGCTCTTTCACTGGAGAAGTACTTCTCCACATCCTTCTATATTTTCTCCCTTTCAGCTTCACTGCATGTCCCCTCGTTCTCGTGCACCATCTCCTCTAAAACATATTCCCCTCCTGTGCCTTGTTCAACCCTGTGAGGTATCTATAGGTCTCCATCGTATTCCCTCCTCCTCTCTTCCGCATTTGAACTGTTTAATTAGTTGACGGGAGGGTGTTTACTCAGAGCTCACACATTAGCCCAGCAAAAATGGATTCCTTTGACTCTTCATCTTATATGTGCTTGCTGCCAACTCATCTGGAAGCTAGCTGTGGAAGTTGTAGTCTAAACACCTTAGCACCGTGCATGTCCAATGGGCTCATCTGCATGCTGTGGATGACTATAGTCCACAGGGGTCTTAGTGTTATCCCTTTTCGGGCAGCACTATTCCCAGTAGGCTATATAAAGCCCAGGAAGTTATATAAAGCCCAGGTCCATAGCAGGGCAGCGCAGTTAGTGCTGCGCTGACACAGTATGATATTCAGTCGGATAGCACCACCAGCTGTCCGACCGAATATAGCAGCCACTGGGTTGGGTGCAAGTGTTAAAGTAGCGCAAACATTTGCACTGCACTTACACTCCTATTGGACTATCTGGCCCCAAGAACTGGTTGAAGCACTGAGGCATTAGGCTGCTGTCCCCTGTGCTTTTTGTGCCTTAAATGGAATAAATTTTGCACTGTATCTTCCATGTCCTTTCATTTTCTTTAGACTGGTCGAGTGCATTCACCTTTGGGTTCTAACTTGGTAGTGCTTTATCTATGAGCAAGATTCCATTTAAAAATATATATTTTTATAGCATCTGCTGTATGGAAAGACCTCTTCTAACTGCAATATGTAGATCTTTGTGAGAGCGCAAATTACCAAGATTGTCAGATTCCTGCAGGGGGTGAAAGACATCCATAGCAACAGGTTTGAGCACCAGTCCAGAGAGGTGGGATCTATCTAGTGTTTTGGAAGGTATGAGCCAGAGAGAAGAACTGCAAAGAGGTAACCAGCCAAGGAGTCACTGTTAAAAGGAGTTCCAAATATATGACAGGAGGATGGTGACAGCACTACTGGAGAATGGGCAAAGAAGTGCACACCATCACTGGTTATGGTTGTTTCCATCCTTCCCCTCTAATCTGCAACCATCTTGTTGACATTTTCTAACCATGCTCACAATCTAAGCTATAAAATCAAGTTGTGGGAATAGTCCCTGCCATGAGGCACAAGGACAGACAAGATGGACCCTCAATTGTCTTCAGCCTCTAATTTACATTTTAAGTCTAATTAATTATTCATGAGCTTAACTAGCTCATTCACTGGCTGCTGTGCCACGCTGAAATCTCTTAGAAATGCCCGGCACAGCAGATGCGCTACTGAGACTGTGTTGTCTACCGCTGACTCCAGTGAAAAAATAACAGCATCCCCCCCCAAAATTAGAAAAACTAAACAAACAACTGAGGTAGAAATTATAAAAAACAATCTAAAAATCACTAATAAACTGCTGCACTTTGAAAATTTATCACATCGGCGAAATATCATACCACGCTGCAAAGTTCACACTGCCAGCCATATGCGGGGCGATAAACAACGATTTGTAACAAAATGACAGAAATGTATGGCTAAAAAGAAATCACTATTGCAATTGGACTTAAAATCACAATAATGACCTCAGAGCTGTTCATTTCCTGTCGATTAATGACTGGCTGGAGGGGGTTTGCCCTCAGCACCACCCTTCACCCCAGCCAGTCGTTAATCTCAAGGAAATGACTGGCTCTTCTGTCATTATTGCTTAAATGCATGTTAAATGCTACTATATAGTGTATAGTACAGCATTATAGTGTCTAGTAGAGCATTGTTCTATACAGAAATCCATCCTTTTCAAAATGCTGTTGCACCATAGTTCAAAGGTCATGGAATGTGATTGTACCCTTCTGTGGTAGAAAAGCATTCAATAACCTCTAGAGACTGCTCAAGTAATTTTCATTGTGAAAGAGAAAAGAAACACAAGTCATACATTTCACATAATACTATACACTACAAAAAATACAGGCTGAGCAACACTAATGGAACTGTCTGCTCTGACCCCCTTGGCATTGCAGACTGCCTAAACCACACTTTCTCACACCTGAGTTCAGTCCTACCCAGTAACTTTTTTGATCCCATCCCAGTAGCAACGCTGCCCACTCTCCAGAGACCTCCTTTCTACCTACGTACCATCTTCCCATTGGGGGCTAGACCCCTTCTGCAAAAAGCCGTTAGTAGTAACAACCCCAGCACCGACCTACTGGACACTAGGCTACTTTGTCTGACGTTGGATGCTATCCTCGTCCCACTTACCGAGCTGCTCAACCGCTCTCTGTGCCTGGGGCAGTTCTCCAGCACATGGAAAACCACCATCATCACTCCCATCCTACAGAGCGGTGATCGAGCGACCCCGGGTAACTATCGACCTATCTCCATCCTCCCCCCACTCTCTAAGGCCCTTGAAAAAGTAGTTGCCAACCAGCTTGCCGAATTCCTGGCCATGCACAATATCCTGTGCCCTGAACAGCATGACTTTTGTGCAGGTCACAGCACCACAATCGCGCTACTTGAATTCTCCAACTTCCTGCACTCTAATCTTGATGCCAGAAGTCCTGCTGGTGCCGTGTTCATTGACCTCTCCAAGGCCTTTGACACAGTTTGCCATCCTCTCCTGCTTGACTCACTCAGATGTCTTGGTTTCCCCCCAGGCCCCCTTGCATGGCTCACCAGCTACCTCTCTGCCAGAACTCGGTGTGTAAAAATCAATAGCACCCTATCTGGCACACGACCTGTCCGCTCTGGGGTTCCCCAGGGCTCCATTTTAGGCCCTCTCCTCTTCAGTCTCTACCTCAACTCCCTCCCCTTGGCCTGTAGGAAAGATCCTCCCCTACGCGGATGATGCTGCGCTCTTGGCCGCTGATCCCAACCCCAACACACTCCAGGCCACCCTCCAACAAGCTTTTGATAGAGCTGAGCATTGGTTCACATCACTAAGGCTAGTCCTGAACCTAAAAAAGACCAAAGCTATGCTCTTCTCGCATCACCAAAGCAAAGCCAGTGGTGCCCCTCTTGTGATTCTGCCTAGCACACTAAACCCCACTGAGCAGGTTTCCTCCTACAAGTATCTGGGCATTACCTTTGATTTGGCACTCTCCTTCCATTCCCATATCAATGCCCTTTCTGCTGCCACCAATGTCAGGATTGGACTGTTATACTGCCATAGGGACTGCCTACCACAGGAAGCCCTTAGATTGGCAATCACCTCCTCTGTCCTGTCGCTAATCGACTATGGGCTGCCCATCTATGGTGCAGCTGACAACACTGCACTTGCAAGAATCCAGCTCTCTATAAACAAGGCCTGCAGGCTAATGCTGGGAGCCCCTAGGTGCACCCATACGTGCCTGCTGTACTTCACCACCAACTTGCTCAACCTTGAAGAAAGACTCTGCTTCAAAACCTGCCTTCTTGTAAAAAAGACCCTGCTAGGGCTCTCCCCTCTGGAGTCGCCACCTTCCTGCAGTGTGCCTCCCCCTCAGTCTCCACCCACAGCACTGTCAAAACCTCCCTTATTGTCCCCAGGGTAAGGACCTCCATGGCCCAGAGATCATTTTGCTATCGGGCTCCCAACTGGTTTAATTCCCTCCCAGCCAATATAGCGGACTCCACTAAGCGTGGTCCTTTTATGGTCTCCCTCAGAAGCCATCTGACAAGCACTCGCTGCTGCAACTGCACATAATCCCCCACCTGCCCCTTACCTTCACCTCTAAGCTGGGTCTGTCCTGTCTACTTTTGCTGTATATACCTGGGGTATCATGCAACATCTGCTGACTAACGTAATAAAATATCTCTGGTTGCTACCCGATGTGGTACTCGTGTACCTATATTATGACTACTGTGATCTACTTATTACCAAGCATGTACCACCAGTGAATGCCTGTAACACTGGTTGCTTTCTTAATCTAAGCATTATGTACTGTACTGTTTGTTTGCTGTGATGTATTGCTCTCTTGACAAGGTGCCTTTGTAAATAAGTCTATGACTCAAAGGTCTGTAAACCGATGATCTACTAAATAAATAAAAATAAAATATGCATAACCAGTGTGTTCTACCACCTCTGGGGTTTCGATTCCCATGGACCTCTCAAGCTTCACGCTCGATGTCAGAGGGAATCAGAATCCCTCTGTGGCAGAAGACACTGGTTGTGCATAACTGCCCATCCAGTATTCTCTATGTTCTATATAGAATTCCATCCCTTTCAAAATGCTGTTGTACCACAGTTCAAAGGTCATGGAATGTGACTGTACCCTTCTGTGGTACAACAGCATTCTGAAACCTCTAGAGACTGCACAAGTCAGTTTTGTTCTGAAAATTAAAGAACCACTATGCGTACATTTCACATACTACACACTATGAAAAACACAGGATGAAAAATTTTATGCACAACTAGAGTGTTCTGTCACCCTGGGGTTCTGATTCCCACGGACCTCTGGAGCTTCGCTCTCCAAGTCAGAGGGGAATCAAAACCCCTCTGTGGCAGAACACACTGGTTGTGCCTTGTTTCCCAACCAGTATTCTCTAGGTCCTCCATGTACAGCATTTTTTAATGGCGTGCCAATTTCCATGCACTGCTCCAAGTATACACCAAGTTGGTGGGCAGATTGATTATTGCTACTAACATGATCGACTTCACAGTTAAGTAAGCGGTAATGCAGTCTAGGATGTGTGATTATGGGTCAGTAATCACACACCTCTCAAGGGTGTTGTTCAGCATGAGGCGCTTGCGCCAAGTGCCTACACACCAGAGAAAGGTGTGTAATTATTGCAGATAATCATACACTTTAGACTGCTTTATTGTACTTAGAACATGTGCAGAAAAATTCCACAAAGAAAAATGAGACACTGTTTTGCTGATTAGAACTGTTTACTGTGTTAATAGTGTGAGATATAAAGTAGTCCCTGTTTAATTCCGCAGCTGTACTGTTGTACTTTAATTAATTCAAATATTTTTCTTAAATGTATGACTTGTTTTAACTCATTTTTTCATGGGAGGAGTGTTACAGTCATTTTATTTAATTATTTTGACAGCAGTTGGGTAACAGCAATCAGGTAAAATCTGGCAGGCACGCTGTCCGAGTCTACAGTTTATGTAAGTTAGTAATGACATTGTCAAGAATAGTAGTTTTGCAACGCTGCACTTGGTTTTGTATTTCCCGACTGTTTTGCAGGGTCATCTGGTTTATTTTTGGAAGGGTGGTCTCCAGTATCTGCACCATTGCCTCACTGCAGTATCTGGTTGGCTGTGATCGTACTGCTGCTCTGGGTAGTGGTCTCACATGGAGGCCTTTGGTGAGAAGAGCTGAACTGCTCACCATCATCGAGCGGAGGTAAAGGAAGCCATGGTACTGAGGTGCTTTGTTTGGTTTTACCATCGCAGACACCAAGTAGGTTACTCTTGAGGAGTCTTGTTCATCTTCGGATGCAGGCCAGTAGCTTTGTAGACTGCACATACTCCTGTGGCCAGCTACCAACTAATCCGTCAGTCCTCCAGGCCAGCACTGGTGTGTACATGCATGGCCATGCTGCGCAGGGAATGGTTCATGCAGTGACAGCGAGGAAACTGCGTACAAGGCATAGTGGATTTTGTGTTGTGTAAGGCCGATTTTCAGAGGTTTCCTCAGTACAAGCAGTTGCTCTGTATTAGTTTGATCTCTTTATCCTTTTGCAGTTTCTGAGGGGCAGCAGAAAATGATAGTGTATTGATATTCATATGTGTATTTGTTGTGTGGTTTCATGACTGACAATAGTTCAGGCATGTAATTATGGGTCAATAATTACATGGCTCTCTTAGCTGCTTTCAGCCAATCAAATCACTCTAATTTTTCTACACGTTATAAAGAAGCTTAGTAGGCTTGCAGGAATTGTTTTTTTTTAAAGAGGTCATGAGAGATTCTCTTTAAACATGTATGATTTTATTCCTTCTGCTCTCTCCTGAACCCTTCGAAAAGCCAGTGTAACGGATGTTAGTATTGACCTCAGCATACTGCCTAGTTTCTGAAGCTGATCTTTACCTCCTCTACACTACAGTTTACTAGGTCACTTATACCTAGATGTAGCACTTGTTTGGTATTCCCCCACACTGGTCAGCCAATCCAGATGGGGTATAACTCTCCCTGCAGCTGCCACCAGGAGACACAGAATGGATCTCTCCACTTAGTCAGAGCAGTACACCAGCCTCCCAGTTCCTCTAACTAAAAGAATATCTTACAACTAAGATTATTTCACACAACAGTTTCATTCTAAGGAATCAAAGAGGAGCAGTACAGAGACTCCCCAGGGTTGTCTGAGGTTCAAGATATGTAGCCGGAGGTCAATGCTGCATACGTCACTCTTCTGTCTACCGGATGGCAGTCATATAACCTTTTTTGACGAAATATGCTTAGAAGAAATGCACATAATCACCTACCTTCCTTACCTTTGGGGATCACTGCTTTGAATGCTTAGGAACACAACTCATCGATTTCCGAGTGTCAAGAAAGAGATATCTAGCATGCCATATCTATTGGTAACACGGTTTGCAGCCTTACCTGAAATAGTTGCTTTAGTGAGAAGAGGGATCTCCTTAACTCAGGTCCAGTGGAATTGTACAGCTTCTCTGCAAAAAGGAGAATAATAATTATAGAAATGCAGTTACAATTCCCCATACACACACATCTTAAATGATTTTGTTCTATGGACCGCTATATACATAAAGGGCAGGATATTTAAAGGGGTTGCACCTGACGCAACAAAGTTGTGCCAGTGCAACCCCAGTAATGCGCCCCGGTGCGATACTGAAAGGGGGGACTTGCGCAGCGCAAGTCCTGATGTGCCAGGCACAAGTCAACGTATGTGGTGCAAATGCAGGGGGCATGCCCATGTATATGCGGCATATCATGGTATTCAGCCCAGGATGTGTGGCGCATATGCTGGCACAACCCCGAGCTGCGCTGCATATGGGGGCTCAAAGCTAAGCTGGAAAAAAAAAAGGCTCAAAACCAGGCCACCCACAGGCAGGCTGCTGTATTGCAGTGCACAACACAGCACCCACCAGCCATGAGTCGCCACTCGCCCAGCAGGGATACCGTCCACAAGCACCCACACCCTGCCCGGTGGCCCAGTGCATCCCCCACCCCCAACGGTATGCCCGATCACAGGCATTCAGAGTTGAAAATCCACCTGGTGGTCTAGTGGTTCCCCCCACCCCTCCTGTAGGCCCAATTGTGGGCATATGTAAATATCTACAATATCCTGGTGGTCTAGTTGTCCCCCTCCCTTCCTCCTGTATGCCCGATCCCGGGCATTAGTAGTGAATATCAATACCTGGTGGTCCAGTGGTACCCGCCCCCACCCACAGAGGACCCTGGCAACCCAGCTCCCCCGCCATCGGGCGGGCAGCTGTACCCCCACAGCATACCACCCGCCACCCGCCGAATGACAGCTTACAGTATGATCTGTAAGCCTATTGGTGCGTAGTGTGGACCAATGGGCTTGCAGGCCATACTGTACTACACAGGCACAAGTAAGTTCATTCACATACTCATTCGGCGGGTGGCCGGGCAGTATGCCGACGGGGTGCAGCCTCCCGCCGATGACGGGGAAGGGGGCTGGGTGACCAGGGTCCTCTGTGGGTGGAAGGGGAGAGGGGTACCACTGGACCACCAGGTACTGATATTCACTACTAATGCCCGCGATCAGGCATACAGGAGGGAAGGTGGGGGACCACTAGACCACCAGGATATTGTAACTAAATACAACTGCCTGCGATCGGGCATACGGGAGGGAGGGGGACCACTAGACCACCAGGATATTGTACAAATGCCCGCGATTGGGCATGGGGGGGCCCCTAGACTATCAGGGACTCACAGTGGCTATGCAGGGCGTCAGGTGCATTTCACCCGACTGCCCTGCGCAAGTCATGCAAATGGGACCATAATGACATGCAAATGGCCGCACTTGCGCCATGCATACATTATGGCCCCATTTGCATGCCCACTTCTGAATATCAAAGGTGCTGCGCACGACACAACTACATTTGCTCTGGAGCATTCCCGGTCCTCCCTGTTCGGGGAATGTGCTGGTGCATTGTACATGCACCAGGCGCATTCTGTGTCATATTCAACGGAGATGCACCTTGCACATCTCCTTTGAATATCACCCTGTCCTGGCACTCGCACATCTCAGTTACGCTGTGCCCCCTCTTGCACCACAGCCCTGCTCAATCTGAATATCTTGCCTATAGAGTACCAACACAAGCTTTCTACATTTATCTAAACAGTTCACACAGAGGTCACCGGTCTTACACAACATATGCTTGGCTTACACCACTGCAGATAAATGTGCTGTTCAGAAGCCAAGTTCTTGGGCCAACAGTTTGAAATATCTTCAGCATCCAGGTCCTACTCTGAATATTATTTCTGCAAAAACTAAAGAGCCTGTCATGCAAGTAATGTAAATTTGAGAGGCAAGTAAAAGAATCTGAACACATGGACAGGCCCTCCACTACACAAAACCACATGCAGTGTCGACGTGGGCCCCGCATGGACAGTCAACCTGCCGCTCAGTGCTGTTATCCCTTTTGTTTCTGGCATGGTGGCAATTAAGGACATCCCCATAATGTCACTTAGAATGGGAGAAAGAGAGTACGCCAGCACTGTGTATGCCGCCACTAAAATGGTCAACTGTACGGAAAAGTCATGCAACTATTTACAAAGATGCAGAATTATACAGAATATCCACACATCAGAACCAGCACCAGTAACTGAAGAAAAGTCCGAAACAGGATATGGGGGGAAAAAAAAGGCAAATCCACTGAACAAAAAAAAAAAAATCTATTATACATAAAGATCACACTGTAGAGCCGGTATACCTTTGAACATTAGGCCTATGATCACAAAATCTTTTATTTCACCACACTTTGAATACACTGATTTCATTTAACTTAATGCTACCAGTTACCTCCTCCATCCACTTGACAACCTTTATAATAGTCTGGCTAGCTTTGCACTTAATGCTCTTAAGTCTACCTGTCACTCGTTTCTACTAGCGTCTTGAATGGATGCCCTTGAAAGTCAGATTTCAATTTCATCTTGTTCACAATGTGTTTTGGCAATAGCCTCACCTTATTTACAGGATCTTCTCTGTACCTCTGCTGGCATTCGATTTACAAGTGAATTGTCAAAAACCTCTTCTGGCAAAGCAGCCTTGTCTACTGCTGGCCCCATTGCCTGGAATGTCTTGCCTTTATCTCTATATTCCCTGAATGGTAAACATTCTCCCTTTCTAATCTATAGATACGTTTTTTAAATCAATCTATTATACCCTGCCCTAACTGTATTTTAAAATGAATTTCATTTGCCAGCCCATCAGCACAGTGGTAGAGCTCCTCCTGACACCAGTGACCCAAGTTCAGGAACGATCTTAGATTGTTGGGGGCCAGCTGGGGGGAGGAGGAGGAGGAGGACTGAGCGTCCAAGAGGACACTCTCCTGCTATGGGGAGGGAAGGAAAAAGGGCTGCCATGGCACCCTAAGCACTGCCAAAGGTGGAAGCACAGGAGGCAGTCTCGGATTTGTGCAGTCAGGAGGGTAGGGCACCGTTAGGTGCTTGGCTACAGCATGCGCCAGCATGTTACCGGCCTGGACTTCTGTCCCTTGCACCTTGTTCTTGTACTTACAGTTTACTGTAATATAGAAGACTGCATTAGACTAATTTGGTTAGTTGTAGGCCGACATCTTCTGTTGCTACACATCCCAGAATCCCCTGCAAATTACATCACAGCAGTAGGCAGCATTGAAAAGATTCAGTAGCCTGCAGTGCATACATTACTAACATACTAACATACTAAAATGCCAGCAGAATAGGCCTAACGGTCTTTCGTGTCTGCTCGTTTGGTCAGTCCCCAGCCTGGGTGCTGACCTTGCTGTCCCTCTCGCCTTCTCTGGCTTCTCCCTTCCCAATTCCGGATATTCTTGCTGCATTGGATTTTGCTTCCAGAACCCTTCCCCTGTACCTGTCCCACCCCCTCTTGAACCCCTCCACTGTCTCTGCCTCCACCAGCCCCCTAGGCAGTGCATTCCATGGCTCCACCACCCTCTCAGTGAAGTAGCACCTCCTCCTTTCTCCCCTGAATCTTCCCCCCTCCAGCTTCCACCCATGCCCTCTAGTGGCCCCTCCTCCTTCCTTCGAAGCACCCCGACTGTTCCTCCCCTATTTATCCTCTTCATGTACCTAAAGACCTCTATCATGTCCCCCGGTCCCTTCTCTCTTCCAATGTGTACATATTTAGCTCTTCGAGCCCTCCTCATAGGTCCTGTCCCCCAAGCCCCAAATCATTTTGGTTGCCCTCCTCTGGACCCTCTCCAGGAGGTTAATGTCCCTCTTATATGTGGCCTCCAAAACTGCACGCAGTACTCAAGGTGCGGCCTCACCAAGCAGTTATACAGAGGGGTATCACTCCCTCCTTCTGGAGGTGATCCCCAGCGATGCATCCCAGCATCCTGTTAGCCTTGTGCTGCCCTCCTACAAGTCTCAGAGTTGTTCATCTTAACATCCACCACCACCCCAGGTCCCTCTCAGCCATCGAGACTTGTAGCATTTCCCCCAGGGTGTACACTTGGCCTGGGTTTCTGGCCCCAGGTGGAGTACCTTGCATTTCCCTGCATTGAACCTCAGCTTCCACTTTCTAGACCATCTTTCCAGAGCCTCAGGTCCCCTGTAGGCCACCTCCCTCCTCCCCATCCACCACCGCCCCAGTTTCGAGTCATCTGCAAAGAGACTCATCTCACTCCTGATTCCTGTCCTTATGTCAGATACGTAGGCGTTGAACAGAAGGGCCCAGGACTGATCCCTGTGGGACCCCACTAATGACCCTCCTTGGGGATGAGACTATCCCACCAACTACGACCCTCTGGGTCCGGTCCTGGAGCCAATTGCCTATCCATCTGATCATCTGGTTCCCCACCACCATTTCTCCCAGCTTATCCAACAGACCCACGTGAGGAACAGAGTCAAATGCCTTGCTGAAGTCTAGAAAGAGGACATCCACTGGTCTACCCAGGTCCAAGGCACTTGTCACCCAGTCATAGAACTCCACCAGGTTTGTCTGACACGATTTCCTGGGATGAATCCATGCTGTCTATCATCCAGGCACCCTGACTTATCCAGGTTCCCCCCTAGCCTCTCCTTGACAATGCCTCCATCGCCTTGCCCACCACGATGTCAGGCTGACAGGCCTGTAGTTCCCTGCCACCTCCCTTGATCCCCCTTGTGGATAGGCACTATATGCGCCACCTTCCAGTCTTGGGGCACCCACCCTGTCCTCAGAGATGGTGAAAAGCTCTGCCAGGGGTTTTGCCAGGACATCTGCAAGTTCCTTCAGCACTCTGGGATGTAATTTATCCGGCCCTGGTGCTTTCACTGTCTTAAGGAGCTGAGGGCTTCCTCTCTCTCTGCTGTGATTTCCCTCGGTTACCTTCTCCCTGCTTAGCCCTCCCCCACCTGCCAGTGATGCCACCTCTCCCCCAGACCTGCCGATCGGTAAGGGTCCCCCTCCTCAGTATCTCTGTCTCTCCCATGTATGATGCAGCACCAATTTTCCTGGTGAAAAATTGAGGTGAAGTACCATTTAGTACCTCAGCCTGCTCCCCTGGGTCTTGTGCCCATCTCTCCCTGATTTAATCCTCGCTAATCTGCCCCTTCACCTTTTCTTTTCCCCCAATGTATCTAAAGAACCCTTGTTCTCTCCTAATTTCCCTGGCCAGGTTCTGCTCCTTCCTTGCCTTAGCCACCCTCACCACTCTAGTGGTCCTTCTAGCCATCAGCCTGCACTCCCCTCGATCCCTTTCACTCCTTGAGCACTTGAATTGCTTATAGGCTGCTTTTTCCCGCACCACCTCCTGGACCTCCCTGATCCACCAACAGGGTTTTGGGCCCTATCGCATTTTCGTTTTTACTCTTGCACAGGTGCTGGTAGCATCCTGCACCCTCTCCTGATGATTTCCCACCTACTATCAGCGTCCATGTCTGACCCAATCCCATCCAAATGCTCTTAAGATCCTTCCCATTTCCTTAAAATCCAGCCCCCCTAGAGTGGTTACTTCGGTCTTTGTGCAGCCTTCTACCCCTCCTAGGTCCAGGCAGAACCAGATCGTGGCATGGTCACCTCGCCAATGGGTCCCTTACCTCCAGGCCCCGATCTGGTCACTGTCTGCCAGGACCACATCCAGTACCCGTGCCTCCCTGGTCGGTTCCCTCACCTGCTGAGTTAGGAACGCTGCCTTGAAAGACATCAACAACCTCTGTTCCCTGGTCACAGAGGATGTCTAGTCTCCAGTCTGTTCCTGGCATGTTTAAGTCCCCAACACCACCACTGCTCCTCTGCCCAGTCTGCAGTGTCTCCCAACATCTGCCACCAGACTGTCCTCCAGCTCCTCCGACAGGGCAGGGGGTCTATACACCACTCCTATTTTTACTCTCTTGCCCCCCCTTGTTATCAAGGTGACCCAAATCGCCTCCACAGTTCCCTCCGCCTCCTCTACTCCCCCACGCCAATGCAGTTTTTGACTATCATTGCTACCCCTCCTCTCCTTCCTTCCCCCGTCCTTCCTGAACATAGTGTATCCTCCAGGTTCAGGTCCCAGTCATGTCTTGCAGTGGCCCAAGTCTCAGTGACCGCTGCCACATCCACTGCTCCTCAGTTAGCATCGCCTGAGCGCAGGCATTTTATTGCCCAAGCTCCTGGCATTTAGCAGGACTACCTTCCACCTTTTCCCTATAGTTCCATTTCCTGCTCGTGTTCCCATGGGGATTCTGTTTTCCCCGGTCTGCACTTTGCCAGCTGGCCTTTTCCTGCAATCCTCCTGGTCCCCAGGGGTGAAGACAGAGTCCCTCCTTTATCGGCACCCCTTGACTGCCTTTTTCTCCCATCCCACCCCCCTTCACAAGTTTAAACCCCACTTTTCACCAATGAACCCTCTATTTTCAACTTAGGATCCTCCTCCAAATTGAGATGTAGTCTATCTCTAGCATACAGCTCCTTATCCTCCCAGGTCTCCCCCCAATCCCCCATCAACCCATACCCTCTGTCCTCACACCACTCCCTGAGCCACTGGTTTATCTCCCCTAATTTTCCTTTTGTGTTCCCCACTAGCCCTTGGCACTGGCAGGATTTCTGAGAAGGAAACTGTGCATCCTATGTCATGACAGACCCTGGCGAGCTCCCTGAATCTTGCCTGTATCTCTAGCTCGCTATTTCCCTCAATGTCATTTGTACCCAGGTGGACCAGTATGTCTGGGGAACCCCCACAATCCTTTGCCAGCTGATATACCTCGTTAGCAGCCATGTGCACGTTAGTCCAGGGAAGCATCTTGTTCTAACTGGCCAGGCTTTTCCCTCCCTATCCCATTTGATACCCCTGATCATAGAATCCCCCAGCAGGAACACTCTGACCACTCCTTTTCCTCCATTCCCTCCCCTTCCATGTCCCTCATCCTTTCTACAGGCCCCTCCACCCAGCTGGCAACGTGTTCCTCCCCCTTTCTGGGTGCCACATGCCACCCCCTCCTTATTTACCATGGCCACCACCTCCCCTCCAATCCTATGCCTCTCCTCCTCCTGAGTATCCTTCTGTACCTTGCTAATTCCCCCCTCACTGCTCGCAACTGGTCCTTCTCCCCCATCTGCTAAACTAGCCTGGCTCATCCTCCTTCCTTCCTGTCTCCATTTAGTTCCTCCTTGCTAGTCGTGCTCCTGGCCTAAACCCTCAGCTCCCTTTACTGAATCCTCCTTGTACTTCTGGTCCTTCTCCTTACCTTCCTCCCAACTGGTCCTTCTCCTTGCGCCTCCCACTTCCCCTGCCCTCCTGCTCTGATTCACTGCTCCCCATTCTCCTGCATTCCAGGCCCCCTGCTCTTCCTGCTATCTGGCCCCTGTCTTCTGCCTCCCACTCCTCCCTTTCCATCTCTAACTACCCCTGTCGGCTACATCATCCCCTCATCCTTGAGCAGAAGAAGAGAATTGAGCGGTTACGGAGTGTAAGGTCTGATCCACCTCCCCGCCTTGCTTCCTTCTGTCCAGCCCTGGCCATCTGCCTACTTCCCTGAGAATGTTGTCCCTCCGTCCCCCCTTTGTGAGGGCCCCCAGTTACCTGCCTGCTTCCTTGGTAGTGTCCTTTTGTCCCCCTCTGCCAGGTTCCCTTTGTGACCCCTGAGTATTCTCCTGCACTCCTTTCCCTATGCCCCAACCCCCAGTGCTTGGTGCAACCCTGTGGGAGATTCCCAGCCCCCTTCCCCAACCATACCACCCCTTTCCCCCAGCTTTCTCCTAATCCTCCTCCCTAAGCTGTGCTAGCTGGTAGCACACTGGGCAACCACCGAACTTCCAAGCCCAGTCCAGTATCATGGCTGCTCCACACCCTGTGCACCCCACCACCCTCCCAAAGATGCCGGCCCTAATGATGTGTGGTCCCATCCCCTTCCAAATAGGTTTCCTTGGGTGAGCCACCAGGTTCCCCCCTAGTTCAAGATACCCCTACTGCCTAATCAGGTCACCCACTAATCTTAGAGACAGTCCCACTGTACACCAGTAACCCTGTTACTAGGTGCAGTAACAACACATTAAACTTATAAGGGAAATGAACAACTCCCAAAGCTCCTCTCTCCCAGCCTTTAAATCCTACCCCCCAGTGGCTAGAACTACATGAGCCGCACCTGCAGCCTTTTCCTCCAATTGCAGGGCAGGTGTTCCCCTATAAATCCGCAGACACCTGACTCGAGAGAGAGTGTATCAGCCCTTTGTCTCCCCTCCAAGCCCAGCAGCCAAAGAACCAGGACCAAGCAAATCCCACCAAATAGGTTTTAAATCAGAAGAAATAGGCTCTACCAACGCAGCCTGTTACACAGTGAAACATCCACAAAATGAGCCCCACTTACAGCCACCAAATCAGTTTACAAACATCCAGCATCACCCAAAACACTACCCTGCTAGCCCCTTAGAAGTAAGAAAGAAAATAACTAACCTACCAAATAAAATCCACAAGAACCCTGTGAAAACAACAGCAGCAGCTACTGTCCTGGAACACAACTGATCCTGTCCCCTTCCAGTTCTTACGGTTTATATAACTTCTGATTTTTTGTTTCCCGATCCTGCTGTCCTCCCTGGGCTATGTACAGTCATAGAGGACTATACTTAGCCCCTGGAGAAAAGCAGTCCCAGAAAACATCTGATCTGAGATTATAAAAACTCTAACATGCACTGCAGGCCACTGAATTTCCCACTGCTGCCTACTGCTCTGGTGTCAGCTGCAGGGGATTCTGGGATTTGTAGTAAAAGAAGATATCAGCCTACAACTAAGCAAAATTAGTCTGATATAGTCTACTATACTACAGGAAACAGTAAGCAAACCAAAATGATTCTGCCCATAAAAATGCACATTGAGACCAGCCCCACACTTGAGTGTGCAGTCCTTTGTGCTGACTGTTCCCAGTTAAAAATCATATATATTTTAATTTTTGTGCACTCTTAATCTCCTAAACTACCCACAGAGTTTCATCAAATTTGGTAGGTTTCACGATACTACGGCAACTTGGGTGCGTGTAAATTTTTAGGTCCGT
Organism: Neoceratodus forsteri; assembly: GCA_016271365.2. Lineage (NCBI taxonomy): Eukaryota > Metazoa > Chordata > Ceratodontiformes > Ceratodontidae > Neoceratodus > Neoceratodus forsteri. The sequence continues at coordinate 1,191,574,882 of CM028130.1, read as the reverse complement.
AGGTGGTAGGATGCCCAAGTTAGAAGGGAACAAAAATCGAGATTTCACACAGAAGTGCCTAGTCAACCCTAACTACAGTTGCTACAGGTACAATAAATGTAACTTCTTATGCTAAATTCACTTTCTCTTACATATGCGTACACACACACACACACACACACACACACACACACACACACACAGTGAAAGAGCAATAGGATAATGGGATTTTTATATCCCTATATTTGCCTGTTAATTTGAATCATCTGAAGGAGTAGAACGATATATGAAGCTCTTATCCCTTGACCTAAGGCCATGCCCTGAGCCCAGTTCTCAGCCACACATGATGCAGTTGCAAAACTGCGCACTCAAGAAGCCCCTTTGTGACACACAACAATTTCTGCTATTCAAAACGATGACGTGTTGTGGGGAGGAGTTCCACCAGCATTCTAGCTGGAATACAAAACAGACGTTCAGATGTTACTGCAGTAACACACTGCATTATTTGAATGCATGTCTGTGCATGGCACAGTGTTATGCTCAAACGTGAGGTCCCTCACTCACACTCTTCCCCCTCCATCCACCCACCCTATACCTCAGTTCTGATGTGATGTACAGATAAAATAGTACAGATTATCCTACAACGTTTTCCCTGATATTCCAGTGCTCCTCCCCCAAAACCCCAGACAGATTACACTCCCTGGCAGTCCTGTGGTTACCCACCCTGTAGCCCCATTCCCTTGATGTCCCACTCTGATGCACTTGTCCCTCACTGATCTCCATCCCCTGCTGGCTCTAAAGGGGATCGTACCACATATGCGACGCCCCCTACTGTCTAGTCTGTAATAATTCTACAGGCAGAAGGGGACTGCAAAGGTGGGACCAGCCACATGGAGGGTGCCATGCCTTTGTACAGGTCACTGCCCCATTCCAGGCAAATACAAAGTTGGAACTACAATGGCCTGAAAGAGATTTATAAACCCCTTTGAGAACAGCTCAGCGGGGAGTTGCAAGCAAGGACCAGCTCAATGATTTTGAAACAATCCCTCGCCACCAAGAATCAAGCCATACATAGGAACATAAAAAGTGATGCACAATAAAAAATCAAGAGGTTTATTTGGATTGCCCTTCGGAACTCAGCTATTATAACCACCGATTCCTTTTTTGTCCATGTATATATTTAGTCTTTTTGAAAGAGTCTTCCTACTGACACATGACATGCTGTGGTAAGCTGTTCCATGTTCAACAATGAGTTGTATGAAAAAAGGTTCTCTTTTCTGTACTAAATCTCTCTCTCTCTCTCTCTCTCTAACTGATAATTATTCCTTGTGGAGAATGACCTCCGTGGTGTTCAGCCAGACAAACACTCTGCTCTTTATCCCCGATTACTTTCAATATAATTATCATGTCCCCTCTTTATCTTCTCCCCTCAAGAGAGTACATTTAGGATCCACTTAGGATATGAAGTTGTTCTGTGTAACCATGTCAACTTTTTCCAATCTCCTTACCATCCTAGTAACCCTCCTCTGTATCCCCTCCAGTCTCTTCACATCCTTCTTCATGTGCTGAGCCCAAAACTGCACCTAGTACCCTGCATGTGGCATTACCAGAGATGTATAATATACAGAAGAACAAGACTGACCTCTACCTGTTCTCTTTATGGATCCTAGTAAGTGGTGGCATGTCTAAACTACAGCCTCAAGCTGTGATGTTTGTTTGAAGTCTATTGATAATGATGCTGCTGCTGCTGCCCAAGTCCATCTCTTCAGCAACCACCCCCAGAGAGACTACCTGTAAGATGTATTTAGCATTTGGATTTTTCTTCTCAGATGCCACACAAAACATCTGCTGGTTCTAGATGTTATATTCTACATGACTCAGTCCAAAACTAGGCATCAGAGTTTTCAGCTGTGAAGAGCAGAGGGTTACAAAATAATGAGAAGTGTACAGCACCTCTGTGCCATACCAGTAAATGTTGTGCAACTTATGGAGCAGTTGTCAGCCAAGAATGACAGAAAGCAAATTAGGTATTGAACATCACACCTTGAAATGACAGTACTTTGAAATATGCAAACTTTGCTCTAACCCAAAGGCCTACCAGGTCCATACAGCACATGAAAGACAGCGTGGTGAATACCATGCTGTCTATTGAGCACTTGTAGTTTCAGTGGCCGGGATGAAACAGTGCTAGTAAATGAGCCGCTACCCCGTTGTGCTACGCCTATCTTGGTGTCATCAAGTTGTCATGCACCGGGCTGGTCAAGCCGATCCCCTGCTGGAATGGCTAGGACACCAGCACACAACAGAATGGGAGACCTGGGACTGTGGTTCGGTTCCCCTCAGGTGTTCTAGTGCTGCAACTTTTTGCGGCTTTTTTCTTTGTTAATCTCCCCCCCGCCCCCTCCCGCCGCAACAGTGTTTTTCCCCCCATCTCCAATGTCCACACCCTGCCAGAGTTTGTTATTTAAGTTCCGGGGGTGCAGCAGGGTGGGGGGCTCAAAAAAAGAAGTTCACTGACTGTAAGGGGGTGCACTGCTTGTGTTCGTCTGTGTTTTGCCTGACAATATTACAGCACACGCCCTTACGGTTGCGACATTAAGTGCCGCGCAATGTTTCTGTGTGCAGTTGTGACCCCATGCCTCCAGAAAGGTAGGCCCCGACTACTGTTGTACTGTTCCTGGTTTCACCCACTGAAGGTCTAGGTCAGCCTCCAGAGATTTGAGAAGGCCTTGAAGAATGTAGAAATGACAAATTATTTGCAAATAGCTGAACTCAAGCTCCTTGTTAAAGCAGCAGTGCATGCTAGTGTGAAAAATTTGACACATCATTTTTATTCCATGTTAGACTGCCCCTTAAATCCTGTTTTGTATAATGCCATTCCTTCCAAATTCTAAGACCACTTTAGAACATTTTTTGCATTTAAAATAATACAAGGAGTGCTCCTTTTATTATGGCTTGCTACAGGTTTTCATCACTATTCAGCTGTTTCTGTACACCAATCGACCCACAAAGTCGGGGAGCACTGTCTGCTGCATGCTAGTTTATTTCAGTCTCAAGAAAAGTGATATTTAACAATGGGTGATCAAAAACAGCTGAGGAAGCTGATGAAAACCTGAACCCAGACATATTACAAGACGCACACTTTTTATTTCTGATAAAAAAAAAAAAAAGTACTAAAACAGACTTAAAATGGAGAAAAAAGATGTCATACAAGACAGGAGGCAAGAAGTTTCACATGGGAATTAGCAAACATTTTAACTAGGCAGGGGAGGGCTGTGTTAGGGTACACTACGACGACACACTCGGGAGGTACTGAGGGCTATCGCTCCACCACACTGCAAACAAGGGGGACAGGACATGGTGAAAACAATTGCACAGGGAGAGAAGGCCAATACTTGTTCCAAGGGAGTAAGGAGAATGAAGAGGGTCCACAAGGACAGGAACAGTACGAGGACTTGATGAGGAGTTCAAAACAGAAGGAACAAAGGAAAATGCAGAAGCGAGGGTGAGTCGGAAGAAAACAAGAAAAACAAAATGGTTCACAGGGAATCGCATTCTGCTGTAGTTTTCTCAGTGGAGCATGCCCATGACGTGCATATACAACGGGGAGGGGGGCACTGCTCAGGGCTTCACAATAAGCCACCACACAACAATTTCCTAAACATAATGCTTATTAACTCTGTCCCAACACTTCGCCTGAGGGCTTCTAAAGGGGACTCTGTTAGTTTAATACTCATAACACATCTTGTTTAAAGTTATCGTAACAAAGGCTTTTCAAAGGCTGCCTTTCATGCATTTGGAACTAGCCTAAAAAAGACCCTTTCCATGTAATGACTTTCCAGGGCTTATAAACATCCCTTATTACTGGCTGATGCCAAAGCAGTATTCGCTCCACGGTGTATTTGGGCAGCCAATGGGGAGAGTAAGTCAACCAGGAGAGGGACAAGGGGCCAGACAGGAGGAAGGCAGGGAGAGGGTGACAAGCAGAAATTTGGAAGGAGCCTGTATGAATTCATGGAGCCCTGAGAAATAAAATGTGGGAGCTCCAAAGTCGGCTCCATGGTGCTAAGTGGTGGGTGTTCGCTCAGCACGCTGGTGACCCGGATTCGTGGCCTGAGCCCGGACATCAGGAGCGAAGACAGGAAGGGAGGGAGGGAGTTTAGAGCATCCTTCAGACGCTTCCCTCCTAGGGGGTGGGCGGGTCCTGGACTGTTGTTTGTCGGCACCTGGTGGTGGTGAGTGGATGGCATTCTTAGTGGCATGTGGCCTCGTTGCCCACTGAACGCCCCCACCCCCAGGATGCTACCGCAACTGGACCACTACAAGGATGGTGGAAGGGTTGGGAGAAAGCCAGAAACTTAGCCACTCAGCTGACCAGATGACAGTAGCTGGTCCCAGCTCCCTGCACAGCCCAGAGGAGTCCGAGCCAACCCCTGCCATGCCTGGGATACGCAGAATGCCTACGGGTCACTCTTGTCTCCCAGTTGTCCCCCACAGGGGAGGGGCCCTCCTGACAGAAGGATATGTCAGGTTACCCGGATCACAGCACTCATGGGGGTGGCAGATGGTGAAGGGATGTGGCAGCAGTGGGTCTAGGAGGCCTAAAGGAGTGGCAAGCCGAGGGCCCGGGGAGCATAAATAAATGAGACCAAAATACATGGGGGTGCTCCAGATGGTAGCAACAAAGGGAAACAAATTTGCTGGCAATAATAGAAACATGAGTGACACAATACCACAAGTTGGATATAGCTATTCCTGGGTATTCTTTTTCAGGAGAGATGGGATGTAAGATAGAGTAGGGGGTGGCTCTGCATTTAAAAGACTGCATAGAGGCCACAGAAGACAGCACCCTAAAGGTGACGAGTGAGGTAGAATCAGTATGGATACAGTTGGCAGCAGTTATGGCAAGGGTCATTGCAGGAATGGAGGTGGTGTATACTGGCCACCAAACCAGACAGACTACATGGACAGAATGATGGGGAAGAAATTTGAATGCAGCCGTAAAGGTGGAAGTTGTACAAATGAGAGACTTCGACCTACCACATATGGACTGAGAAAGTCTATTGGCTAAAAGTACATGGAACCAGGCCCTTGTAGGGGTAATGCAAGAGTGTCTCTACTAACCCAGTGGGTTAGGTAGTCTAAAATGGAAAAGGCTAAGTGGACTTCGTGCTCTTCAGTGGAGACAACATAGTAGAGGTCCCAGAAGAGAAGCCCCTCTGGACCAGCGACCACAATTCAGTGTGGTTTAGCATCATGCTAGAAATCTAACGCTTAAATTCAAGGACAATGGTCCTGGATCTCAGAAGCGCAGATTTTTGGAAAAGAGGAGCAGTTAATTCAGGAGAAAGTTGTGGGGTAACAGAAGTGGAGGGGATTTAGGCCAAAGCCAGCAGTGAGGTGACCACTGTACACAAAGCTGTCTCTAAAGCATTTCCATTAACTTTCTACCTTTTTTTTTAATGTAATTCAAGCTGTAACCTATAACCCATTTTCTAAGCACAATAAGACCCTCAAGGGTAGGTTGATATGGGCCATATCGAACCGTCCAGAGGCTATACGGCTCTCCATCTGCAGCACCAGGCCCCATTATGCTCCTGGAAGGTCTGGTACAGCACAATACTGCCCTGACAGGTATTATTGCTTACGTAGGATTGTAGGCAGGGAGAAATGACACAGATTAAAGATGGAAGGGACAGCGGTGTAGAGGGCATTCAAGGAGCTCGGGAGCCTGAAGGTGGACAAGCCAATAAGCCCAGTTGGCCTGCATCCTACTGTGGTTTGTAGTGGTAGGGAGGCTACCGGGATCCTGGCAAAACCACTAATTACCTCTGCTACATAGAAACATGGGTGGTTCCAGCAGACTGGAGGGCAGCCAATGTGGTCCCACTTCATAAAAGCAGGTGTACAGAGGACCCATGAAACAGCAAACTGGTCAACCCAACCTTGATCCTAGGGAAACTGTTAGCAACTATTATAAAAGAGCACACAGTGGAATGGCTGGAGGCCAACAGCTGCCAGTTCAAGAGGTAGCATGGGTTCATGTCAGGCGATCATGCTACACAAATTCAATAGACTTCTTTGATTTGGTCATGAAAGCAAAATGATAGGGCCACATAGCATTTGGGAGGCAGTATAGTGCAGTGGTTTAATGCTCTGAGCTGCAAATCTGGTGACATCCAGCAGACCAGACTTTGGTTTGAATCCCACAGCTTCCACTTACATGCTGTGTGACCCTGAGCAAGTCACTTAACTTCCCCGTGCTCCCAGGTCGCGCCTGTAAAAAAGCTTTCAGCTTAGTGTGCTAATCCTGGTTAAACTAAAAAAAAACAAAAAAAAAAACATAGCAGTCAAACTGCATCTTGACTTTAATAATGCCTTCGACTCTGTGCCCGAAAGGAGATTTGTGGAAAAGCTGAGGGAACTGGGGGATGGGAGAAAAATTAACTAGGTGGATTAACTGGCTTGGGTGGGGACTTCGAGAGTAGGTTAACGGGAAATACTGGGGTTAGAAAGGTGTTCGCTATACACGGTCGTTTTGGGGCTGGTCTTTTGCTGTAAAATCTTTTTATTGAGAGGGAAAAAAGGGTAATACCATTTCATATGCATTCACATATATGTAATACAGAATAAAAATATCAGATACACATGTTGTTAATACATCTTACGTCGCTTTAGCGAGAACATCTTATAGGAATACATTACATACACGCTTCAGGTATGTGCACTGCATGAATAATAAGAATTAATGCATGCTTACTAGACCTTAAGGATATATTAGACCCACAGGACCTTATTCCCCTTCCAGTCCCACACTCAAGATCTGGACTTTCCCTACTATTAGGGAGGCTAAAAAGGGTTCCAAGCCTTGAAAAATGTATCCCCCTTCCCCTTCACTACTAATGAAAGCTTCTCCAATGCCAGTACTCGTAGCGCCAGTGTACGCCACTGGCTCAAGGTGGGCACATTATTAGATACCCATGTATTCTGAATACAGTGGTGGGCCATGATGAGCAGTACCCTGCTCCATTTAGGAAGAGGGACCCCCCCCACCTTTATCTTCAACTCCAAAGATTGGGGCTGGTCTTTTTCAGTATATTCATCTGTAATGCAGGGGAGGTAATGCAAGGTAAAATCATTCTCTTTGCAGATAATACCAAACTTGATGGCAGAGTAGATACAGCTGAGGGAATATGGGGAAAGAAAACAGACCTGGACAGACTGGAAAGGTGTTCCAAGATACGGTGACTCAAATGTATTGCCAAGAATTGCAAAGTCATGCGTACTGGCAAAGAGATCCACATACACAGTACTGGTGGGGAGGGGATGAGATGGGGAGCAGGCACTGAGGAAAGGGACCTGGAGATCCTTATTAGTGACAGTCTAAAGACCCATGTCCAATTCTAGAAGGCTGCAGGGAAAGCAAATAGAATGCTGAGGGGCATAGGGAGAGGGTCTTCCAGCTGAGGGATGGAGGTGATTCTGCCCCAATACAGATCCCTGGTGAGACCTCACCTGGGGTACAATTATCCGAGGACTGGATCCAAAGATATAACGCTTTATAAAGACATCCGATTTCATTCAACTGGGGATCCGACAGTACAGTCTGGTCGGATGTGGGTCAGATTCAGCACCGGATAGCACAGCTGTCTGTTGGAGGGTGCTCGGCACCACTATATTTTACAATTTATTTACCCAGGATAGTGAGTTACTCCAAGATGTCATATCTTCACTGCATTGAGGACCTGTTTGTGCCCCATGTTAGAGCTCTCGAGACTGAAACATGAGAAGATCATGTAATCTGATCAAGCTCACATAGTAAGTCACCATCTCTGGTGGGATTTGAGCCTCAGATCTCAGTTCATAGTTCTGAGCTCTAGCCACACTGCCTTTCATTTCAGATTAAATTTAAGTACCACGGTCTGTGGCGATGAGAAACTTTACAGCTATATGCTGTTTATTTATTTATTTAAAATTTGGTGACCGGGTAGGCCCACTGAGCCCCGAAGGTCCCTTTTTCAGGGGCGACCCGGGATAACAATACATATTTTCATACAGAGAAAGACTTGGGTTACAGAGTAGTTTCAGGTGTGTGAGCAGGTTACAGCCATGGTTACCATCATGCATCAGTCCTTACAAATATGTTGACAGTAGAATTAACAAAAGGTGCAGAAGAAATGTAATTTTACATGGTAAGCTCATTGTTTACTACTGGCATGGTTCAATGGAAAGTTAGCTGTGGTATTATGCCTGGAGGGAAGCACCGTGGAACCTGATAAGGTGCTTGGAGGATATGGATATTAGGAGGATAGAAGCAAGTGGATGGGGGGGTCATGAGCCGTGGCTATGACAAGTGCTAGTATCAGACATATAGGCTTTGAGTCAGGTGCGGAAGTTCATCAGTGAGGAGGCTTCCTGCACTAGGGGTGGGAGTTTGTTCCACAGGTAGGGGGCTGAGTAGGAGAATGACCTGCTGCCAGCATTAGTCCCGACTCTGAGAACTTCAAGCAGTGTACGTCCAGATATCCGTAGGCTCCTAGGGTTATGTTTGAGTATGATAGTTCCAGCGATGCTGGGTGGAGCTGAAGGGCTGAGTACCTTGAAGATAAGCAGAGCAGGGGGTAGTGGAGACGAGAGGTCAGCGAGGGCCAGTGTAGCTGGGCAAGTGTGTCACAATGGTGCCTTCGCGAGTGGTCTTGGGTAGCAAACCGGGCTTCCTTGTTATACAGGATTTGCATCTTGGTGACCTCCTGCTTGGCCATGCCCTGTAAGATCAGGGCAGCGTAAGTCAGGGTGGGGAACAGGACACTTGTGATGACTGAGGTCCTGGCCTCAGGGATGAGCTGGTCTTTTAGTCGGTACAGAATACCAAGTTTGCGGTGTATGGTCTTGGTGACCTGAGCCACGTGGTACTTGAAGGTAAGGCAATGGTCCAATGTTAGACCTAAGTATTTTAAGGAGGGCACAACCTCGATGTCGTTTCCCGAGAGAGCAGTGAGTTGCAGAGATTTAGACCTGTCATGTCCAAGGGCGTTACGTCCGAATAGCATCACCTTAGTTTTGCCTGCATTTAGGACCATTCTATTTGCTATCAGCCAGGCCTCGAGAGATGCTAGGTGGCTTGGAGAAGGGGACCGAGAGCTACAATGTTATCCAGGGATCGGTAGATGATGGTGTCATCCGCGTACTGAACGACTGAGCTTCCCCCACAGTGGAGGCTTACGTCGTTAGTAAATATGGAGAAAAGGAGCGGGCCAAGGATCGAGCCCTGCGGTACTCCCTCTGTAAGGGGTAGAGGACCCAAGCTGGCAACCTTCCAGATGACCCTCTGGGATCAGCCCGATAGGTAACTCCTAAACCATTTGAGGGCGAGGGGGTCTAGGCCAATTTTATCCAGTTTTAGTAGCAGGAGTTTGTGATCCACAAGGTCGAAAACCTTGGACAGGTCTATAAAGACGATGCCAGTGGGTGTCCCATTATCCATTGCTCTGAGCAAGTCATTTGAGAGATGGATGAGTGCTGTATCAGCCCCATGGTTAGTTCTAAAACCATGCTGTGAATGTGCAATTAGCTGATGGGACTCCAGGTAGTCACGGAGTTGGCCATAGACTAACCTTTCCTGTAGCTTTGCAAGTGTACTGAGCAGGGAAATAGGCCTGTAATTGCTTATGTTTTCCCTGGAGCCACCCTTGTGAATAGGGACCATGACCTGTTTCCACTGGTCCGGAACAGTCCCTTCAAGTAGGGATTTGTTTATGAGCCAGGTCAGGGGTCTGGTGAGGGATGGGGCACCGGCTTTAAGTAGCCGAGGGTTTATCCCATCAGGACCTCCTGAGCCTTTTCCTTTCAAAGCTCTTAGGAGGGATTGGAGCTCTCTTGTCTTTACCAGTCTTAGATGGAAGGAGGGACGGTGTACTTGGCTTAGTTGGTATATATGATTTATTTCTACTGAAGTATTTTTTAAACTTCAAGAAATAACTACCTAAACTGTCCAAACAGCTGGTCTCATAGATGCGTATATATGTGTGTTTTATATGCAATATTGCATAGTCTGTATGATTACTATGTAATGTCAGTTTTCCCTCTGTAACCAGGTTCTATTTGGGAAGCCACTGTAAATGAGCTTTACCTCAACTAGCTGTACCCAGCAATAAACATATTTTTTACCACTATGTTACTATAAAATCTTTTTAAAAAAACAAGGTATTTATGATTTTCCATGTTTTTTCATCTGGTAACAGAAAAGGGCATACTATATCAGAGTATGAACAGGAAACAGAACAACCTGTCTGTAACAGCTACTTGGTGGAACCCACCCATATGATGGACTAAAATGGAAGATATGGACACAAGAGAGAAATAGGTATATGAAACACACACACTAGATAAAATAGCAAATTAATTTAGAACATTGTTTTTGCCAGTAGGCATTCTTGCATTAAATCCACAATATATATACTGTTCCGTGTTTCTGCCTTATTTGAGGATTCCTGTATTTTATTTTTCCCAATAATTTAAAAGACATGCATCGCATTTGGGTGATACGAGGTGCACAAAATATAAGAAACTGCAAAAATCTATGTCACACCTTTGAACCCATCAGCATTTCTTCCCTCTTAAATGTAAGGCAGAAACACCACCACCACCACCAACTATAACTCTCTGCCTTCTTTCACTTGGTCAGTTAGTTATCCACTTCAGTTAAGTTACACCCAACCCCAGTTCACTTATGTTGTGTACAAGTCTTTTCTGTGGTAGTCCATCAAATGTTTTGCTAAAGCCTTGCTCTATCCAGTGTTCACCTCCTAACGATATCATTAAAGAATCAGACTGGGTTAGGTTGGGGCTCAGTGCAGATCACACCTCTCCAGATGTGCCTCAGGAGACTTTGACAAGATTTCCTTCAGTCATATCACTGGTCACAGGCGCGTCACACTCACAGTTAACCAGCAACAGCCAACTTGGTGGATTTACTCATCAAAATAAACTAATATACTTTGTATGAAACGATTTGTTTTTTGAGGTTTGGGGAAGTAGTGGAGAACAGGAGTGGTTAAGGGGTGAGCGGGGTGGGGCAGGGCCCCTAGATTCTGTACATTGTACATTGTATCAGTTGTTTGACAGAGGGTTTGGTCAAAGGATGGTCAGGGATTTGAAGCCCCCTGATTTTTACAACTGCTGATTTGAGAAAGTATTTCTTGGGTTAAAGAATGTCTGCTGTGTGGCAGTGCACTCAACAGGCACGGGATGCACTGTACCGGCTTGTTCTGAAAGAAGCAACACACTGAAACAAGATTTCAGGACGAAATCTCGGCCACCATTTGAGGAAATGCATGTTTTGCACAACTTTTGAACCCACACTAACTGTCATCTGAAACCACACTGCCTTCCAGAAATGACACCAATGAATCCTAATTATGAATTCCAGTGCTGACCCAACAGTGTAGCAAGGAGATCAGCTTGCCATACCAGCGCACCACTGACAGCTAGTGATAAGAGGACTGAATGTCCCAAAGAATGCCTTTCTCCTCTGGGGAAGGAGCATTCCAGTACCCACGCATTACTGCCACCTGGGTGACCAGAGGCAGAGATGGAGGACAGTGGACTGTAATGGGTAGAATGACATATGTGATTCATTTGGCTCACCAGTACCAGATGTTCCTGGGTCCTGGTGGTGGAGAGGAAGGGAATAGAGAGTTGAAATGGGTGGTCCCTGTTGGGGGACATCACCCTACAGCATGGTCATCCTATCGGTCACCTTCTCGTGTCATTGTGATTGGCTGGACCCTGGTGGGATGTCCCTGCTGAGTAGCTGACAGAGCCGCTAATGGGGTGGGGGAGACAACAATGTAGCAACAGACTAGTTGAGCTGTGTCCCGGCATGACTAGGCAGCCATTAGAGAGAGTTCCTTGGATGAGCAGAAGGCACATGCAGTGAGTTGAAAGCGGTCTTAGCTGGTAAGATCCAAGGCAGCATGAACAGAATTCATTTTATTACTAATTTAAACTGTTTACCAGGAAGAGAGTGCTGAGCTGGAACCTACTTACAGACATATCCTGGGTGAAGGGGTACAAATGGGTTCAATAAAAGGGTGTGTACTAAACAGAACAAGTTGGGGGTGCTAGAGAGTTGCACATGCAACAGCACACACTACTACCTCCTGCTGAGCTCTGCAATTTAACTAAAAACAAACTTGAGCAATATTTCATCTTGAAACAAGAACAAGGGGGCATGATATGAGGCTAAAGGGTGAAAGGCTCAGGGGTAATGTTAGGAAGTACTTTTTCACTGAGAAGGTGGTGGAGCCGTGGAACTGTCTTCCAGCAGATGTGGTGGGTGTAAAAACAACATGGGGGTTCAAGAATGCATGGGATAGACATAAGGGTACCCTGGAGATGTGCAGAGTAGGAGAGCCGTAGATCAAATAGGATCTGGGGCTGCAGCAGTGAGAAGGGAAATGGGCAGACTAGGTAGACCGTATGGTCCTTATCTGCCAACAGATTCTATGTTTCTGTTTTGCACTAGTTTGACAGAGCTTGTGAACCTGACCAATATGGTGCCAAACTAAAGATGGGATGACCAAGAGGAGTGATAGGAGACCCAGTACGTAAAAAATGGCACAGCCACCACAGAAGGCTCAAACAAGCATGCTGGAGAAGAATGGAGGCTGCAGCATCAGCAGAGCGAGTAATCCCCAATGTGGGACTAGGTGCTGCCAGCGGTGAGAGAAATCTAATGGAAGGTAGAACAGATTCTCAAACGAATGGGAGCCCAAGAAATTAAAATAGATGGTGGTGTGGCTACGGCTAAAGGGGCAGATGAACTATCTTTCTGGAGCCAGGCGGCCTTCACAAAGATGACCACTATAAACAGCCATCTTAGGACATAAATGAGAACTTTAGCAAACGCTAATCGGGCAATGAGCCTGGCAGGCATCCCCAAGACAGCTTATGGGGATGACCTACTCATTCATCCATACTTGGCTCTCTGACTCGAATGCTGAACTGATTAAATAAGCCTACAGAGTGAACTTCTGAAAAGCCCAAGCAAACAGAGACACTCCTTGGACTGGGCCGGCCCGTCGGCTCAGCGGTTGGATTTCCGCTTGCGACGCTGGCGACCCGGGTTCGGGAACGGACTCGGGTCGTCGGAGAGGGTTGGCCAGGTGGACAGGATCGAGTCCGTGAGACAGCTCTCCTTCTCCGGGGAGGGCATGGGTAGCGTGGCGGTGCATGGGGACCCCTGGTGGAGACCGGGGGTTCCTACGCAGACCACAGCTTGACAAGCTCACTGGAGGCGGGGCGGATGACGTCATCATTGCACGACCCCGCCTCCCAGGAAAAGCGGAAAAGATGAGCCTGCCTGCCACCAGAATGAAGCCCGCTGGCCAAGGCCTCGATGTGTTCCCCAGGCGGGCCCCGACCTAATCCGTGCCTGCGGTGCATAGCCGGAGTCGCGCAGGCCCACCATGGGGGAAAGTCACGTGGGTATCGGGGACAGCGGCTGATCTGGGGAACAGAGGGCTGGTAGCTCCGCGACCGGGCTGAGGATACGGTGGCAGGAGGGCTCGGGGGGTAAAAAGCATAAATAAAAAAAAAAAAAAACACTCCTTGGACTGTCCTCATCATAAACGCAGGTTTGAAGGCAAGGACTCAGTACTAAGCTGGGCTAGGGCAAAATATCCCCAGACCATTGCTGACACAAATTAAACTCTTCCCGGATTGGTCTTGTGCAACCAAACAATTATTTGAGCCCATGCACCAGCAACTCAGGGGCCTAGGGGTGGTACATTCTCTCATGCCCAATGCAAGGCACTGAATCAGCTATGGACATCGGACCTATCAGTCTTTGACCTGATGGAGGCAAGGAAACGTACTGACAAAATAACAGAAGAGTTTCAGTGAGGAGAGAGAGCAAATCAGACAAGGGAAGAAAAATTTGAAGATGGAGAATAAACTCTGTTTAAACTTCATAAAATTTAGTAGGTTATCTTACTACATCAGATTTCTGACTTTTAATCTTTGGTTTGCACAGGACTCGGGTAATAGTAAGCTTGCAATTTTTCTATAAGGTATTTGTCTTTTTAACAAATAATATAATGAATCCTGATTGCCTTACATCCGGGACAGGCTCATCAATTTCTGAAACACTTTCTGAGCTGATTTTGGTGTGGGATGTGTAACTAAAATGACACTGACCTCAAGGCGCTTAGTTGAATTGGAGCAGTTTTGTGCATGTTGAGTGTGATCAGTTATTCCTTGCAGCAACAACCATTTATGTTACATTTTCCTGGTAGCACTTTAATACTGGTTCCATTCCTACATAAGTTGATCGACTGAAGAGTCAGGCATAACCCATCCTATATTAAACTGTTTGAAGATGTACAGTGATTTAAACATTGTTAACCACGCTTTAAAAATGCTCGAGTTGTTTAAATGAAGATAAATAAGCTGCAGAGTAGTTTGTAACTGTAGGTAAGCAGTTTTAAGAGGGCATAACATACATATTCAAAATGCTGTTACAGTGTAAGACGGAACGCTGTACTAATGCGATTTTCCACCTCACTAAATGTTCATTCAGCCACACGCTAAACAATGAATGGAATACTGTACTGACCGTACATGCAGAACAGCATTCCATTCATTCAGAATGAGAAGCTCAAGCCACTAATGAAAGCCGTGTAACAAGGAACCGCTGCAAATCAACAACATTTGAAATCACCATTTAAACCAGTAATATGGCCATGGCAATTTTTTCAAAAGAAAGTAAAGCAAGGGAGCAGTTTATCTTGGCAAATGAAAATCAGCAGACTAAGAAAAACAAAATAGCAAATGACCCAAGATTGCTGACTTCATTCCTGCATGACATGGATGAGCACAGGGACAAATTAAAAATACCACACATCGAGCCTGACATCCTGATAGCCGAGTTTATTTTTAAAATACAGCGTGCTGACTGCACAGAATATGAACCAAGTAGCCTACGTGGCTTCCTTGGTAGTATCGATCACCACCTGCTAAAGCATAGTTACAGCTACTACATTTTCCATGGCAACCGGACAGACTTTCAGGAGACCCTGAAAACGTTAAAGGCAAAACAAAAACCTCCGAAGTGTCAGGAGAAAGGAGATAAGCCAAATAAAGCAGAAGCACTAACTGATGAGGACATAGACCTTCTGTACAGCACCTCAACAACAGGACTTCATAATCCCACAGCACTGTAAAATCGGATGTTTTTTAAATATCGGTTTATACTTTGCCTTGCGTACTAGCAAGCACTATTATTTAAAGTGGGGAGATCTGGAGCTGTGTGTGGACTCAGCAGGCAAATGTCACATCCAATATAACGAGAGGTAAACCAAAACTAGGACTGGGGAAAACCCCCATGATGTCAGACCCATCAAGCCTCACATGTACAAGAATACTTGTAATCCAGCTAGGGATCCAGTAGCTGCATACATGAAATATGCTGAGCAGAGACCCACAAAAGTGAAAGAGCCTGATGCTCCGTTTTACCTGGCACCGAATACAAACTATGTGCCAGGAAAACCAGGTACTCTTTTGTTCAGGTGCATGACTGTTGGGCAGAACAAACTACGTCCGTTAATGAGAAAAATGAAAGTAGCAGCAGGTTTACCAGTAGACAGACAAATAACCAACCACTCCACCAGAAAAACGTATTCAACGCCTGATCGATGGTAACGTACCCCAAGCTGCCCAAGTTTCAGGGCACACAAACCTTGCCTTCATCAATAATTATTCTGTCATGACAGAGGCAGAGCAGCGCTGCAATTCACAGCTTTTTGCTGCAAATAGAAGTACCCCTGACAATACATCTTGCATAAATCTTTCACAAGCAGTCCAAAACAAGGAAGATTCAGTGTCCCCACCCCCCCACAGCAGAGACCAGCACTCAGGCTCTTCAAGCTAGCCTGTCTCTTCAGTTGCCCCGGGACTAACCTTATTTGGCAGTAACTGTCTTTTCCAGCAGGGAGTAACGGTAAATATAATTCATCAGACTGTGGCTCTGAAAAGAAGCTGAATCCATGTGCTGTCTATTTCATCTTCCAAAAGCGACTGAGTAAGTATGCCGATTTACATATTAATATGAGGTCAGCGTCATATGGGAGGGTTCACGACATTGGCATTAGACTAGCGCCCAAAGGTCAAATCTTACCGAGGTAAAATAGCATACGGTAGGACCATCCTGATGGTGTCATGTTCAGGAAAGTGAAGAAATGCATGAGAAAATAGAAAAAAAAAAAAACATCACATCGAATAGGTAACCTATTCTTTTCTGTTATTGTTACTACAAGTAGCCGATGTTCATCAGCAGACAGGAGGCCGAATGACTGCCTTTGTACTGAGAGTTCAGCGTTGAGTAATCTATGAGTCTAAGTGAAAGAAATGAACATTTTAAAGCCAATTGTAGCTTGTCAATCTTAGTTAAGTGTAGGGGAGTGTTTTGTTTGGAGTGTTACATTTGAAACTTCTAGCTGTGAACCATTGGTTCTCAAGTTCTTGTGGTAGTCGTGGTGTTATACTTTTTCATTTTTAAAAATGCCGTACAGTTTTAAATGACTAGTGTATTGTGTTGTCTTCATCCCTGATTAAATATTTGATTTTTAAATCTCAAAAGCGTTTATGTACTGTTCCCAAAAGGATCACCAAACACTATAAAAAATTACTGGCTTCTCAATCTCGCTAAACCAGTGTGTTTTCAGTCACCTCGGGGTTTATGATTCCATCAGACCTCTCGAGCTTTGCTCTCGAGGTCGCATGGAATCATAAACCCTTCTGTGGCTGAACACACAGGTTCAGCACGATTGCTCAGCCAGTATTCTCTATATTTCGTGGGAACAATAACTTCTCAACAGTAATGTTTTTCTTGGTTCTGACTGTTATATTGTCTGATTTTCTAGTTTTTTTCCCCAAACAGGTCTGGCATGGCTGGAATTCTCACATTTTATTGGACTTTTTAAGAACCACTGACTTTAATCAAGTGTACCCCATGTGAGTTGACAAGAATTACTGGATGTTATATACCCTATTTTCTAACGTGAGGGTAAATTTGTTGTATTGTCAATGGAAATGCATTTAACCGGTACCTGCAAGTGATTTGCTTTATAGTGACGTTCATGATAAAATGAACAAATATAAACTAAAAATAAAAGGAAAAAAAAGTACAACAATCTGTCAGAGTATAGGGTGGAAATCAGTTTGGTATGGGCATGGCAAGTACCTCAAATAAATATATATTTTTATTTATTTGTAAATTCTGACCAGGAATAGCACACTGACCTGTGACAGCTCGTTTCCAAGTGCGTCCTGGTGGGTAGGTTAAATAGACCTGTTTTACTGACAGGGGAATGTTGGCAAGGACACAGGGGAAAGGTGCTGTTATTCACTATAAACAAAATTTAAAGCAAAAACTTATGACAATCAATGAACCTAAATGTACATTAAACTTTGTACAAATAAAATCAACAGTTATCTTTGTGTTTGCCATGTCCCACATTTTGGGCATCATTTTCCAGATTCTCTAAAATTGTGAGTGTCAAGTGTTCCATATTTCAGTTACAAATGGCACAGAGGTATGGAGGAGGTTCCTGAACCAGTACATTTAAAGGACAACACCTGTCTTCCCAGCACCCCACACCCAAACCACAACACCCCAATTGGGATTTTTAAGCCTAAAAACATGTAATTACCTCTGTGGCTTAAGACGTAGACTGATGTACCAGCCATAAGGTAAACATATCCTGATCTGCACAGCCCCATTTCTCATTTCTCAGCATTATGCTGTACCGCTCGCTGTATAAAGTGATACAGTAAAAAGTGGCATAACACTGTGAGAATACGAAATGGCGCTGCAGAACTCAGGATATCTTACGATATAACAGCCTATCGGGATGTGTAAGCCATGGATGTATAGTAATTGAAAAATTATTTTTAGGCTTAAAAGCCTAATCAGGGGGCTGTGGTTTGGTGCCTGGGGTGTTGAAAGGGCAGGTGTCCTTTAAAGAGCAACTCCCTATTATAATAAAAAGCTTAAAAACACTAGATTTACACCAATTATTTGTTAATTTTATTGTTTTCTAGTTTTTTTGTTTGTTTTACTTCCCCTGCTGTTAATCTAAATATTGTGAATAATGCAGAAATGAGTTCACTGAGTATTTCTAACTGTACCTAACCTTCCTCTGCTAACCACACAACTGCTGTCTGTGACGTCACTGTCTGTTGTCATGGTGAGCACTATGCTGTCATGAACAAAAGCATTGTGAGGTTAACAGGGGAGAGGCAAATGTTTTCTATACAGACTTTTTTAGATGGACCACCAAGATGTGCTGTAAATCCTGGAAAGGAACATTGAAAACAAAAAAATGTATTCTCTAGTAAGTTGTAACAGCTGAAACTGAGCTGGTTGTAACAGCTGAGGGGCAGCTGCAGAATAAGAGGTGCTAGCTGCACATTCGAGCAGACTTGATAGACCTCTTGGCCTTTTATCTGCTGGCAAATTTCGTTATGTTCATATGTTCTAAACATTTTATTTATGAAAGCACAGGCTGAAGTGTAGAGTTGCTCTTTAACCTTTATATAAATGATACAGTCTGAGTAGGGGGTCAGCCCCACTGGTAAAGGCTGCAGATGACATAAAGCTGGCCAGGACAGTCAGCACAGCGGAAGAATGTAAAAATCTGCAGAAAGACTTGGATGCATGATGTAACTGGGCAGACAAGTGGCTAATGTAATTTGATACGGGCAATGAAAGCTTCTGCACCTTGCGCGAAAATGAACAAGAAATGTATTTATAGACTCAAGTACTCCACCCAGTAGGAGAAACCATGCAGAAATGAGACTTGTGAGTCACCACAGACTCTTCTTTACGCTCTTAAGAGCCATGTGCCCTGTGTAGGTCGGTAGAGGTAACAAGGTCATGTTAAGTATGAAATCAGAGGCTGGGAGGAGTGATAAAGCCCCTTTTATAAGGCACTGCTCAGACCACATAGAGAGTACTGTGCACTGTTCTGGGCTCTGCATTACAAAAAGCATACGCAAGTGTTGGGAGAATCAGTGTTCATACTAAGGTCATATGAGGAGCAAGGAGGCAAGATTGCCCAGGACTGCTACTATAACTACTACTGATAGTAACTCAGATGTGCACCAGACAGAATATGTCTGTAAAGTCTACTCTTGAATTCTGCCTTGTTTTTACTAACAATCACAATGACTGGCAATCTACTCCAAGGGCTAACCACTCTAAGTGAGAAGAAATATTTTCTCTTCAGCGTATTAAATGAACTATTGGCAATCTGTAATGGATGATCTCTTATGTTCTACGTGTAGTCTTTACATTCAATACCCAGTTCACACATAAGATATGGATCACTGATTACATCGAACATAAGAAGGCGCGCCCCCCCCCCCAATCCTTCTGGTCTCCAAAAGGATAAATTTCTGGGACTCCAGTCTCTCATCACAGGGTTTGTTGTTTAGCCCAGTGATGGTTTTATGTATTTCTTATCTTATAAGGGCACCATACTTGAGGTGCATATTCAGGATGGGGCCTGATGTAAGCTCTGTACAGAGGCATTAGCACGGCAGAATTTGTTTCAGTAATATTACGCTTAATCGACCAGATCACATGGTTGCTTTTACAAACTGCTGCATTTACTTGCTGTCTACTATTCAAATCATCTGAGATTTGTACTCCTACATTTTTCTCATTATTGGTGGTACGTAACATTTTTCCATTCAAAGTGTAAGGCATATTTGGATTGTTTGTCCCCCAAGTGCATTTTTACATTTTCCTCATTCAGCTGCATGCCCCATTTATTTAGGCATATAGAGATTTTCAGTAAATCCCTCTGAAGATCTTCAATTTGTGTTGATGTATTACATGGGCCACCTATTTTAATATCATCAGCATATTTAACTGAGTAGTTTAAGACCTCTTTTGATACAGCAGATATAAATATCTGAAACACAGAGGGGCCCAGGACGGAGCCCTGTGGAACACCACTGGTAACCCTTCCCAGGTCTGACTTATTGCCACTAACTACAACACACTGGGATCTGCCTGTCAGCCATTCCCCTATCCATTTTACAACAGTGCTAGTGATATTATAGCTCTTGATTTTTTCTATTAGTGCCCAATGAGGAAAATGTCAAAAGCCTTGCCAAAATCAAGGGACATGACATCACAATGATTTTTTTTTTATCCAGCAAGCTACTGAAGTTCTCATAAAAGTACAACACGTTAGTCATACTACAACATGCTTTTTTAAATCCATGTTGTTCAACATCCCTTTCTAATACCTTACACACAGCAGACATGAGGCTGATAGGCCTGTAATTACCTCAGTCATGTTTTGATCCCTTTTTATGTACAGGAACAACATAAGCAAGCTTCCAGTCAGGGGTACAGTACTGGTATTAATATACTTTTCAAACTAAATTTTTTTGCCCCCCGTTCCAGCCACTCCTTCGGACCTCCTAGCCACCCCACCTTGACACCCTACCCACCAGCCCCCACCTCATACTGCAGCTAACACCACAGGGTAACCCAGCGTAACCCTTCACCAGATGGGTCCCTCTCCTCTGAGGGGGACGGCACCAGTGGGACGGCCAGTGTACTATTCAACTGGCCCTGGGTACTGCTGCTGAGGCAGGTATGGCTGGCAACAGGGCTTCTATGTCGGCAGGGTCTGGAAGCCTTCATCTTGTTGGCCCAGGAGCTTTTTTCCTCCCTTTTCTCCCCGGAGGTGTGGCGTGCCACAGATGTCTAGGCGCATGCCGTGTCCACCACCTCCCCACTCGCCAAACCCAGTGTGCTGTTGTGCTCCCGGCCTCCGCAAGGAGTCAGCAGGCACCGGGCTCCATCCCTGCCCCTCCCCGGGAAAAGGTGAGCAGTCTTCTGATGCTCAAGCCTTCTCCAACCCCCCGCCAGCCCTCCAGCATCCCGGGTCCGTTCCCGAACACAGGTCACCAGCGTCGCAAGCGGAAATCCAACCACTGCGCTGATGGGCCAGCAAACTAAATTTTTAATTGATATACTAAATGATCAGCCATCACGTACAACACGTGTCCTGAAATTCCATCTGGGCCTGGAGAAGTTTTTCCCTTTTGTTTAAGTAATTTGGCTTTTATATCATCCAGGGAAGAGGAGACATAAGGAGTGCAATGATGTGCAGAACAAGAAGGTATGTCTTTACATGGACCAAATACATTACAAAAATCTTTATTAAAAATATTGGCCACATTAACGTGTTCATTTCAGAGTGTGGGATTGTGACAAATGTCACACAGTTTACAATTCTGACCCACCCTTTCTTCTCCCTTTGGGATCAGCTGGTTCACTCTTCTAACAGTTTTACACTGCTGCTTCAAACAGAAAGGTCCATCCTCATTTGCTCCAAACCTTACTGTGGGACAGTTCCGATTAGGCTTTTTGCTTAAAAAAATATATATATTTTTTTTTATCTTATTGTATGCTGCAATCTATTTTGTATCTGGTTGATCCTGCCAAACATCTTGTGACCAGCACCTCTAGGGGCACACCCCTGAGACTCCCGCAGCTGATGTCAGAGCTACTGCAGGAAAGAGTACTTAAGATATTAATGATAAGAGCAATTAATAGCGCCGGTTCATGGTTTAACAATCCCAGTATCATGCCCAGGATAAGTATATAAAGCTGAATGCGCACACTGCGAGAGAGCAGGATTTATTAGACAGAAGTTTGGAGTTAGGCTGAATTTATTGAGTGTATCACTCAGTGCAGCTACATGACACACACACCCTATAACCACCAAAGGTGCCTCAGCATTTCACTCATTAGAGCTTCATCAGTGGGTGGGCTAGCAGGCTAAACGCACTCCTTTTGTAGTCACAGACTGATGACATCAAAGTTGAAGGCACCTGATGTCTACAGTTCCCCTCAGTCATGCTACAACCATGCCTGTATCTACACACCTTGAATTAATAAGTTTCAAGCAACTGACAAGACAGTGCACAGTTACCCCAGAACAAAAATACTACATACGATACCATTACATTACTTAATATCAAGAGAGCAAATCAGCAATACCACAATGTTGAAAATGTTTTTCCAAAATGATTGATTTGCTATATTGCAATAATCCAGTGCCTGAAAGGGAATGGCTTAAATATTAATTTCAGAAAAAAGGGCAAAGGTAGAAGCATAGCAAGAAGTCCCCGGTGGTATTCTTAAGTGATGCGATCACCCTAGACTTTTCGCTCGAATTGCAAGTACTGGGGATCTGCTCACACCCGTTGACACCACCACTTCAGTGTGAAAGAAAGCAGAGAAATGCAGTGTTAGGTTCTGGCGTATGAAATAATGCTGAAATCCCAAACTTTGCAATTAATTCCTAGTTCTTAACTATTTAACTGTAAGTAGATCAGTTCACTCTAATGATACTAGAAAATGGATAAACAAAAATCTAAGTGTCAAGTATACAGTAAGATTTATACAAAAATAATCCTTTATCAATGAATTAATAAATATAAAATATAACTAAGCTCCAATGGCATGTCATTATAACTTAAATAAAACCACTAACTTAAATTATACCCGTAGAAAGCATCTTGCTTTACTGTCATGTGGCACAGATACAGACTCTGTGAAATTTATAAAAAGGGCTTTAAATCCCAGTCATCGAGTCCTGTAGGTCTGAGACCATTCAGTGTGAAAATCCAAAGTCTCATGCTGAAGTACTCTCCTTTACCTGTCCCCCTCCGTTTGCTTTTTTCCTATGAGCTCCAGTCCCATAAAGTGCAACGCTCTGCGATCTCTATAATGCTCTTGCTGAAAATGTAGTCCTGCCAGAGTTTCCAGGCTTCATTACGTATAGCGTGAATATGCTCTAGAATACATTTCTTTAGTGGTCGGATGGTGTGACCAACCTGCATCTTCTGAAAGCTGCACCGTAAGATGCAACGTACAACATTTGTAGAGCAATTAAATTCTCGAATTGCAACTATTTTTTTCACGTGTGGTAATCCAAAATATTTGGCTTGTTGACGGTATGAGCATGCACTGCAGTTTCCACACTTCTACATCCCATTTGGTCTGGCTGGTAAACAGAAGAGATATTCAATATTCTAGCCGTGCAGATGGCTATCTAAACTGGCTCTGACTTTTTTATGCATTTAAAAGAAATTCTTGGTTTTCCCCTACTGCCAAACTTGAGCTGTTTTTTTTTTTTTTTTTTCAATTTATCTCCTCCTTCCCCGGCTACCTCCTTCTGACCGACCCCCCAGCCCCATCACCCCAGCTCCCCCAGAACTTACCTTCACCTTGTGCCCTGCTGCCACAGACTGGGTGCAGAGCCTATTGGGGGGGTCGAACATCACCATGCCATCAGGTTCTTTTTTCTCTGCAATTGTCTCCCTCCCTCCCCATTGCTGGGGTGCACACATGCTGCAGAAGTCCTGCAGCACCCTCCCTTCCTTTGGCGTCCCCTACCCATCCTACCTTCAAGCCTCCACCTGGGGGTAGTCATGCAGCAGGACAGCCAAACCATCCCCCCCAGGAGAGGACAGCAGTCTTCCAGACGCTTGATCCTCTCACTCACCAGCCAACCCCCGACGAACCGCTCGCACCGTGAACATGGGATGCCATCATGGCAGACGGTAAGGCACAGATGCCTCAGCCCTCCATACCACTGGGCTGGCCTAGGCTGTTGTTACTTTTTAAATTCGGCCAATACTTAATATTCCTGATTTGACTGGCTAGTGGGTTGTATTCCGTAACAAAACAGGTTAGTTCCTGGTTCTCCTTCTGCCTGATTTTAGATTTCAGCAGTAAGGTTTTCTCAGTGTTCAGCACTTTATTATAAGCTTCCTCCAGACATTTCTTACTGTCGCCCTTTTGTGGAAAATGTTGTTTGAGTTGCTCTGATTGGGCTACAAAGTTCTCGATCTGGCAACAGTTTCTCCTGTACCTTAAAAATTGTCTAGATAGCCGGCCCAGTTGTGCAGAGGGCTAAGGCATTAAAAGTGCCTTACCTCTTCCACACCGGCGACCCAGACTCGGGAATGAGCTCAGGTCAGCAGAGGGGTGGGTGACAGTAGGACTGAGCGCCCATCAGGCAAGCTCTCCTCTCTGGGGACAGGGAGGAGAGTCTCCTTGGCTCTTGGCTGCCACTGGGTGGAGATCTGCTGGCAGTGTTGAGACCAAGGGGAGCTGGTGATAGGCTGGGTGAGTGAAACAAGGCTGCCGGTTCCAGCACACATGCGTGCCTCCTCATGCATGTGCAACCATGTCTTGCCATGGCCCTGGAGAGATGGGGCAGAAAACCAAGGAAATAAAATCCATGTCCCCCCCATTGCTGAGCATGACAACCCTTGGCACTCCCTGGTCCCACTTTGTGTAGATTCCTGCTGGTCTGACAGCGGGGGATCAGCTGATGGGACTGGGAGTTGCTGAGCCTGGGCCTGACAAAAGACACAAGATGGCAACGGCAGGACAAAAAGCTCTATGAAAAAAAAAAAACTGCCCATGTTTGATTGATTGTATGAGGTTCTTAGGGTGACCACTTTCCACCCATAACTGGTTATCTGTGGCCGTTGGCTTCTGGTACTCTCTGCTCTGGACAGTAAGGGTAACGTCCAGGAAATTCAGACTCTGGTTACTGCATGTGCTAGTGATTTTCAAGTTTCGATCATTCAGATTTAACTGAACAAAATGTTTAGCTTCTTCTACAGTACCATCCTACACACAGACCACATCATCAATAAATCTATACTAGCATTTTATACAGTGTGTGGGTTGTGCTGAGAATTCATCACCAAGTCTTCCTTCCATTTTCCCAAAACATTATTGTAAAGTTTGGGATTTCAGCATTATTTCATACGCCAGAATCTAACATTGCATTTCTCTGTTTTCTTTCACACTGAAGTGGTGGTGTAACAGGTGTGAGCAGATCCCCAGTATTAGCAATTTGAGCGAAAAGTCTAGGGTGATCGCATCACTCAAGAATACTGTCACAGATTTCTTGCTGTGCTTCTATCTTTGCCCTTTTTTTCTGAAATGAATATTTAAGTCATTTCCTTTCTGGCAATGAATTTCTGCAATATAGCAAATCAATCATTTTGGAAAAAAATGTCATTATTGTGGCATTGCTCTTTTGCGCTTCTGATGTTAAGTAACGTGCTGTTATCGTATGTAGTATTTTTGTATTGGGGTAACTGTGTACGGTCTTGCCAGCTGCATGAAGCTTATTAATTCAAGGTGTGTGGATACAGGCATGGTTGTATCATGACTAAGGGGTACTGTAAATATCAGTTACCTTCAACACTGACGTTGTCAGTCAGTGACTACATAAGGAGCGAATTTAGCCTGCCACCAGATGAACCTGTAACAAGTGAAGTGCCGGGGCACCTCTGGTGGTTATAGGGTGTATGTTATGTACCTGTACTGAGTGATACACTCAAATTCAGCCTAACTCAGAACTTCTGTCTAATGCAACCTGCTCTCTCGGAGTGTGCGCCATGTTTGACTTTGGTTGCAAGTGTGTGTGGGGGGGTGGCAACCCCCCAGTGATAGCACCTGTTCATGGGTACCATGAGCACCAGACAATTCCCAGGTTTCCAGGGTAAGTACAGACTGAGCAAACAGTGTCAGAGGCCCCCAGGCCAAAATTCGCAGCTTCCAGCAGAGTTCCTTTGGCGCTTCTTCCTTTCATGAGAATGGACAAAAGGCAGTAGCTTGTTTGTCCTGAAGCACTGGTAGAACATCTTGGGGACATAAGCCACTGAAGAATATTGAAATTAAAAAAATGAATATGAAGCGGGGAAAAAAGGCAGCATTAGCAAGGGACTAAAAAAGGAAATCAGGACCATTTCAAAACAATACATTGGAGTCACTGAACAGATGTCACACAATCCCAGATTTACAGTGAAAAAAAATTTTTTTAACTTGGTTTATGTTTCCTTTAATGGTTCTGTCCTCACCTACACTGGCAGTAGCTGAAGCATTATTGATTTGATCATTCTGTCCCTCTAGTCCAATCCATTTAAACAAGACCAGATGGCCTCAATTTTATTGTGCACTGATTGCTCTGCAGGCAACACCCTTTTCCAGTGTGGGCTGGCTCCTCCAGAAGTAAATTTATTGGCATCTGCTACTACTGGACATTCGATCTGGGTTGGATGAGGTTGCTGTTTTCCTCCAGATATCACCACTTTGAATATGGACTTGGTTTCAGCTATTGTTAGAGAAAAGTAAGGCAGGTATTTTAACGGTCTACAAGCAGAGTCCAAGGGGAACTCCCTCAAGGTACATCCTGCCACTGGCAAGACTACACAACTCTCCCAAGGCCAGCATCTTTAAAATATTTACTTAAAACGTAGACAACAGATAGCCGGCCCAGGGGTAAAGAGGGCCGAGGTGCATTGGGCACTTTACCTCTTTCCATGCCAGCGAGCCATGTTTGGGGACAGATGCGGGTAGCTCGGGGGTCGACCGGGAGAGGGCAGATTTTTTTTTATATATTTTATTAAAAGATTCATCCAGTTTGTTACAGGCTAGGTACATTTAAAATAGAAACACAGAAATTGAAACTGACGGCAGATATGGACCGCCAGGCCCATCCAGTCTGCCCGTATATCCTACCTTTAATTAGCTGCCGCTGACATTACTGGTCCCCAGCTGCTGCCTCTCCTTCGCCCCTCTAGGGTTCCCTTATGTCTATCACACGCATGTTTAAATCCCCCTACTGTGTTTGCCCCCACCACCTCCTGGGGCAGGCCATTCCACGCATCTACCACCCTTTCTGCAAAAAAGTACTTCCTCACATTGCTCCTTAATCTATCCCCTTCCAGTCTCATGTCATGCCCTCTTGTTGTTTTAGGGCAGCTTCTCTTCTGAAAGATGCTGCCCTCCTGAACCTTATTAATCCCCTTGAGGTACCTGAATGTCTCTATCATGTCTCCCCTCTCCCTCCTCTGTTCCAGGGGTGTACATACTGAGTGCCTCCAATCTCTCCTCGTATGACCTGTGGTGCAGGCCCTAAACCATTTTTGTTGCCCTTCTCTGAACTGTCTCCACCCTATCTATGTCCTTCTTGAGATGTGTCCTCCAGAACCGGATGTGGTACTCCAGATGATGTCTCACCAATGACCTGTATAGTGGCATTATGACTTCCTTTTTTCTGCTGGCGATACCTCTACCTATGCACCCCAGCATCCCACTGGCTCTCCCCACTGCCTAGGCACACTGTTTGGCCACCTTCAACTCATCAGATATGATGACTCCCAGATCTCTTTCCTGATTTGTGTCCGCTAATATCTCCCCCCTCATCATATAATCCTCCCCTGGGTTCCTCCGCCCCAAGTGCATGATTTTGCACTTCTTCACACTGAATCCTAGTTCCCACACTCTGGACCATTCTTCCATTTTAGCTAGGTCGCTCCTCATTCTCTCCACCCCCTCCTGGACTGTCCACCCTATTGTGGATCTTTGTCTCATCTGGGCAGCGCTAGTTAATGTTTCCATGAAACAGGTTTTAACTGCACACAGACAGCCTGCCAGCACGCCTCCACCTTCCCCCCACACACACACACTCTGTCCTGCCCACACTAAAAAAGAAAAATTTCTTAGTAGTCCAGTGTCCCCCTCACCTGATCCTGGTAGAAACCTCTGTATATACTGCTGTGCTCTGCACGCCAGAGAGGATTCCTCATTTGCATGGTCACAGCAGTAAAAATGCATATCATGTTAACACAGGGGCCACTGAATATCACCTCCATTCAACTGCGCTATTCCTAGTTAGCACTGTACTAACATGTTTAGTGCTGTGCTAACCTTCTGAAAATGGGGCCTGACCAAAAATTCTGGCCCATGTCTCACATGCTGCAGAAAATAAACAAAAAAGGGTCATCCTTTCTCTTTATGTACCTTTTACATCTTGTGTTGTTCGCAAACCTTCCATCAAACTTCAAAACACTGTGATGTAACTAAAAATCTTCTTCTTCTTTCATCTGGGTGCTGCCCTTATCTACTAATCAGAAAACAGTTTGGCGGGCCAGCCTGGTGACTCAGCGTTAGTGTTACAGTGTACTACACCAGTGACCTGGTTTCAGGAATGGACCTGGGTTGCATGGGTGTTGGCTGGTGGTGGAGAAGACTGAACATCTCGGGGACTGCTTTCCTCTCCCAGGAAGGGGGGGGGCGGGGAGTCCAGTGCTCCACTCTTCAACTGTTACCTACCAGCAGATGGGTGGTACGGCAGTGGAACAGCATAAGAAGAAGAAGGGCTCTGGCAGGTGCAAAGTGTGTACATGCATCCACACGCACTGTCATTGCCTGCTTTGCTGCCCAGGGATGAAACTGAAGTGTGAAGTTCCTAACGGCTAATGATCCACCAGCCTGCTGCAGACTCCACATCACCAAGCCGGCTCTGCTCCCGTATGGAAATGTGACTTAATCACATACAGTTGGTTCTTAAATGCAGCCTTGTATCTACATTAGAGCCAATTCTCTAGTTTTTGTATTTTACTTTAAAAACAACATACGTAACATTGTATACACTTAAACAAACAATAGTAAGGAGACGAAGTTCTTATTATTGAACTAGTATTTCATATTATATTAATAGACCTACCATCTATTGCTAGAGACAGGGTCCCTTTGGCAAATAACCATCCTACTTCAGTAACTGCATTTTATGCTTCTGTCTGTCTCACCTTTCTTCTGAAAGAACTTTTCCTTTCTTGACCTCCAAGTTACTGTGTTCATTTACCCTTGTTTAATTTTAGGCTATATTTCACTTTCTATGTCCCAGAGTACCAGAACATTTGGTAGTACTGGGTTCTCCTCTTCCTCCCCCCATGCCAGCCCCCATCTTTTCCGTCTGTTTGAAAAGGCCTCCAGTCTATTCAGCACTCTTAAAGGAAAGCTGTTGTTACTTTTGTACTGAAGCAAGCAGTGCGTCGTCGCACCTTTACAGATAATGGAACACCCCCCAACGCGCACCATACTTCTGGGTTGCAACTTTTTAAAAGTTAAAATAATGTATGTTGCAGCACGAGAAAAACACTGCAACATACATTAAAAGCTTAACCAGAGGGTAAGCTTGGCTGGGGCGGTACAATAATGACAGCTTTCCTTTAATGCCAGTCTCTCTGTCTCTGATATTTCATTCATCACCATTTTCCACTCCTGCAGTGGGGGTAGTTCGGTTTGCAGCCATCTCCTTGTAATGGCTTTTACTGCTGCTGCCACACAAACATACCAGAGACAGGCTGCCTCTTTTCCCTTTATCATGTGCGGCTTAAACGAAAACTCTCATAATGCTAACCCCTCCAACCCCCGAAAGCTGTAACCACCGATTAAGCTTTTCCCACAGTAATTTTTTTTTTTTTTTTTTTACTATTAACTTACTTTTTATTTTGTAAACTCCCCAATCGCCAAACATGGTGGATGTTACGCCATTCCATTTCAGGTAATGGGCGGCATCACCACTCGCCCCAATACAAAATGTATTGGGACGAGCAGTGCAACACTGCACCATTACCTGAAATGGAACAGTGCAGCACCCGCCATGTTTGGCGATTGGGGAGTTTACAAAATAAAAATAAAGTAAGTAACTCGTGAAATTTTTTTTTTTTTTTTTTTACTGTAGGAAAAGCTTAATCTGGGGCTACAGCTTTTGGGTGTGGGAGGGTTAGGATTATGAGAGTTTTCCTTTAAGACCTAGAATGAGACTGGTACAATTCGGAGAGGTGGGTAAACTAAATATGTCCTTCATCTTCTTGGATGCCCCTTCCCAGTAACTCTAAAGTTGTATGCAGGACCAGAATATAGGAGTGTGCGTCTCTCTCTGGGTTCTGCACATAATCGCCAACATACAGCTGTGGTTGATGGGTCCTATTTTACTTTTAAAATTACGAGATTTTAGCTGGCCCGCGGTTGGATTTCTGCTTGTGACGCCAGCGACCTGGGTTCGAGAACGGGCCTAGGCAGCTGGAGGGCCAGCCAGTAAAGAAGGCTGGAGCACCCCAAGGACAGCTTGTCTTCTCCAGGGAGTGGGGGGGGGTCAACATCCCGGTGCAAGACTGGCCCAAGACAGAGGTCTGGGGCACAGCATGCGCCGAGGTGTAACAAAGGGAGGACGTTGCGGACGTTGGCACCAAGCGCCCTGACGACAGGGGATCACACAACATCCACAGAAAAACAGGAAAAATGGCCTCGGCATCACCGGTAGACGGAGCACTAGCCCCAATCCCCAAAGCCTCCTACCTGCCACCGAACCGGCATCCCGATGAGACATGGAAGCACGGGGTAAAGGCCCCACCTCTACCCCGCCTGGGGGGTAAATCAAGGCTCCGTGTGGGATGAGACTGCTCGGAGGATCGGGTAGGAGAGCGGGGACATACAAGGCATAAGTGACTCCTGAAGAGAGGAGTGTCGATGGCCAGGGGGGGATATAAAGAGAAAGTTTTAAAAAAAAGTAAAAAACTGCGAGATTTTATTTTCCACATAAACTCCCTCCATATTGGTGAGGAGGATGTGTGGAAAGTGCCTATCCAAATTTGCTTCCATTCCTTCTGGATAATTCAAAATTGGGCTTCTGCTTACCACTTGTTAATCAGGAATGTGGCTGACACCTCCCTATCTTGTGCTATAAATCGGTATATAAGAGTTATTGCTTCTTCTTGTTGAATTGTCTTTATTAAGGGTGTTGAGGGTTATCTCTTTCTCTTGTGGGGTATTTGGTTTCTTCTTTCTTTCTTTTTTTTTTTGTGGACTTTATTTATGCTTCTCCCCAGGCTGGGCATCCTTCCGGGGTGTTCACAGGCGAGGACTGCTACTCCCTGCCTGAACCCTAGCCTCAACTGAACTCCCCCGACACCTCAGGCAGATCTAGCCCCCCAGATGATCCCCCGGGGTGACCCGTTCTCCCTTAATGGCCTGTCTGAGGTTAGAGAGGCCTTACCTGGGTGCCGGGTCTACCGGGAGTCCCTCCGAGAAGATAGGCCAATGGTGGGATGTGCGTCCTGCCCCTGGAGCCCTCACCATCTCCACGATACTGGGAGGGGTTTTCCTTGTTCCATCCCCCATGGAGCATGGTCGGCAAGGCAACGTAGAGCCGTGACTCCACCCCCTGAGGCATTTGCTGCATCAGTACGTTTGCGGTCCCCAGCCACCACCAGAGGTCGCTAATGAGCAGACAACCCCCCTAAGCCCTCCCCGGGAAGAGAAAGCAGTCCATCAGATGCTCGATCTCTCCCCTACCGATCCCCGGCGACCTGAACTCACTCCCGAACCTGTATGGCGCAAGGTGTGGCGTCCAGCGCCTCAACCCTCAGTGCCACAAGGCCGGACTTTGTTTTTTTTCTTTCTATCCATAATTGTTTCATCAGGTAGTCCCTTATTTGGAAGTACTGCATCTAAATCTGTCTGTCATGTTCCAGCCATAAGTGGCTTTTAGATTCTCAAACATCTGTATTATTCAGCCCTGCATACATTTTTGTGGGCACCAAAAGGCCTTCTTATACTGCCTTTAGTATCAAAGGGCTATTTGATTTGGGGGAAAATCTGGGTCCCTCGCTAGCCATCTAAGGTGCCACTGTTGTGCTTTTACCCTTGTTAGCTTCTGAAACCTTTTCCATGCCCTCCATGTGACATCAAGTGCTTCAATATATGACTGTCTTTCTATATATCTGTCTGGATTGTCATGCAGTAGGGCATCTATTGGTGCATCCTCTAGTGCTCTTGGTTCTCTCTCTTTCCAGCGTGCATCACAGTCTGATTTGTTCAGGAGTAGTGTTTGTTTAACTTGTGCTGCTAACCAACAATCTTCCAGTGAAGGGACTGCCCATCCTCCCCATTTCTTTTTGGCCATCAAGAGAGTATTCTTGACCCTGGGTCTGGTATTTGCCCAAATAAATTCACTTAGTTGACTTTGTGCCTGTTTAAACCAGTTGCAGGATATGTTCACTGGCACACACTGAAAGAGATGGAGATATCTCAGGAGTATATTTATCTTGGTTGTCTGTATCCTAGCATGAAGTTGTAGTGGGAGTAATGACCACCTCTGCACAGCCTTCTTCAATATACTTAGTACAGGTGCGTAATTATCTATATACAGTGCTTTGTTGTTCATTCCAATATATATTCCCAAGTATTTAAGTTTCTGCATGTCCCATTTCACTGGATATTTATTTCTCATGTTTTCAGTAGGGTTAAAATTTAGAGTGATTATTTCTGTGTTTGTAGTGGCGGTGAGGGAGAAAAAGGCTGCCTATGCATGTTTTAAGCACTTAGGGGATAAGGAGTTGAGAAGAGCATAAACTGATGGCTAGGAGGGTCACCAGAGGGGTGAGGGAAGCCAAGGCAGTGATGGAACAAAACCTGGCCAGGGATATCTGCGAAGTGGGGGGAGGGATTCTACGGATACATAGTAGAGAAGACAAAAGTGAGGACACAGATCAGCAGGATTAAGACTGGGGGGGAGGGGTATGGGCTCAGGAAGCAGGAGAACAGGCAGAGGTGCTAAATGAGTACTTTGCCTCAATCTTTACAGAGGGGAGACAGGGAATCCCTATAGCCTGATGGGAGGGAAGATGAGCCAACTAAATTGAGGGGTCAGGCTGAGACCAGAGGACTGAAAGAGGGTAGGGTATAGGCTGGGCCAGACCCAGAAGGGGAGGACTGGGGGAAGGAAAGAAATCGCAGTGGATAGGGTGAGAGGTGCTCTTCGGAAGCTAAAAACTGATAAGGCGCTGGGGCCGGACAGGCTATGTCCGAGGCTTATGAAGGAACTGGTGGAGGAGCTGGCAGCTCCACTGGCTGCACTCTTTAACACCTCCCCGCAGACAGGATGGGTGCCCCAAGACTGGAGGGTGACTCATGTAGTGCCTATCCACAAGGAAGGGTCTAGAGAGGAGATGGGGTATTATAGGCCTGTCAGCCTAACGCCTGTGGTAGGCAAAGTAATGGAGGGTATTATCAAGGAAAGGCTTGGGAGGCAGCTGGAAAGGTTAGGGCACCAGGATGATAAACGGTATGGCTTCGTCCTGGGGAGACCGTGTCAGTCCAACCTCGCAGAGTTTTATGACTGGGTGATGGGGGCCCTGGACAGACAAAGGCCGGTGGACGTCCCATACCTGGATTTCAGCAAGGCGTTTGATTCGATACCCCATAATGGGCTGAGGGAGATGTGGGAGGACAGGTGCTCAAGTGGGTGGAAAATTGGCTTTCGGGGCAAATACAGAGGGTAATAGTCGGTGGGATAGTCTTCTCCCCCAGGATGGTAATCAGTGTGGTTCCCCCAAGGTTCAGTATTGGGGCCACTCCTGTTCAATGCCTATGTCTCAGATATAGGGAGGGGTTAGGAGTAGGCTAAGTCTCTTTTCGGATGACTCCAAACTGGGAGCACTGGTGGACAGGGAAAAAGCGAGAGAGACAGTCCAGGGGCACCTGGATACCCTGGAGGGTGGTCAAGGAGATGGGGATTGAAGTTTAATGCTGGAAAATGTAAGGTACTTCATTTGGGGGTCAGAAACCTGGGCCATATATACACCCGGGGGGGGGGGTCGTCACACTGCAAGCCACATTGGGTGAGAGGGATCTAGGGGTGGTGGTAGACGTTAAAATTAATAACTCTGAAAATTGTAGAAGAACCACAGCCAAAGCAAACAAGATACTGGGCTACATAGCCAGGGGAATTACGTCCAGGAGGAGGGAGGTGATCCTACCTCTATATAATGCCTTGGTCAGGCCGCGACTCGAGTACTGTGTACAGTTCTGGAGACCTCATCTGAAGGACATAGCACTGCTGGAGAGGGTCCAGAGGAGAGCAACCAGGATGATTCAGGGCATGGTGGGGAGGCCCTATGAGGAGAGACTGGAAGAGCTTGGGCTGTACACACTGGAGGAGAGACAGGGGAGACATGATGGGGTCTTCAGGTATGTAAAAGGAATAACCAAGAGTGGAACCAAGGAGCTGTTCAGGCTAAAGAAGGGGGGGAACAACCAGGGGGCATGAGTGGAAACTGGAAGGGAGAAATTACAGGGGGGCACATAGGAGACATTAGTTCACTGAGAGGGTGGTGGAGCCGTGGAATGCACTGCCTGGGAGGCGAGTGGAGGAGGGTACAGTGGAGGACTTCAAGAAGGAATAGGACAGGTACAAGGAGAAACTAAGGCCAAAGAAGACCCTCTCAGGGGCTGGGAGGGTGGAAAAGCGAGCACCCACTAGGTGATTGGCTACATAGCAGACATGGCAAACCATTAGGCCTATTCTGCTGGCTTTTAGTATGTTAGTATATTAGTATGTAGCATTCAAGATGTATACAGAGTACAGTGAAAATTCCTTGACTATCGCCACGATTTTATCTTGTGATGTCTGGGGATTGGTTAAATACAGCAGTATGTCATCTGCGTATAACACTATTTTATGTTCTCCTGGACCTATTCTGACCCCTTCTATGGCTTGGTCTAGTCTAATTCTCTGTGCCAGGGGTTATATAAAAGGCTAGTGAAACATGATCATTTGCTCTGATATATGCTTGTGGTGTATTGTATCGCACCTGTATCTGTCTCAGGAAGTCCGGAAAGAACCCAAACCCGTCAAAGACCCGCTCCTAATCACCTTATCAAAGGCTTTTTCTGTGTCCATACTCATTGCAAGTGCAGGCTGTTTCATATTATTAATAATTTGCTCTATTATATATATAATTCTTCTGTCATTGTCACTTGCTTGTCTCCCTGCTATAAATCCTGTATGGTCCGTATTTACAAGCTTTGGGACCAACTCCACTAGTCTTTTTGTAAGGATCCTAAGGTACTTACAATCTGCATTTAAGATGGAGCTAGCACGGTATGACGAATCATAGGTTATGTCCTGCCGGGTTTGGGCAAGAGCCCCCACACCCACCCCTCACGGCTGAAGAATAGACTCTTCTAAGTAATGGAGCTGTAGTCTCTCTGAATGCCTTGTAAAATTCCACAGGAAGTCCGCTGGATCCCGGACATTTCCCTGCTTTACTATTACCTATTGCGTTTAATACTTCCTCCGCAGTGATAGGCACTATAAGTTTATTGTTTTGGTCCTGACTCACCTGGGCAAGTTTAGTTGTACTAGGTAATTATCCATATTAGTTTGTGGTGGTCCTTGGTTTTGCTACTACAAGTTCTTCTAGTATTTATGAAACACCTCAGTGAACTGCTTCAGGTCAGCTATTCTCTCCCTCACGACTGGACGTTGTAACCTCATGATCTGGACTTTTGTTCTCTGAGCTCTAAGTCTACACGCCAGTAGCCTAATAGCCCTAGGGCCCCCTTCATAGTAGCGCTCTCTAAGATACTTTAGGTTTTGCTCTACTTCATATTCTAAAACCATGTTTAGTTTTTCTTTAGGTTTTTAAGCTCCAGGCCCTTTTTCTTATTTATCTTCAATTGCTGAAGTATCTCTAATTCTTTGATTTTTTTTTCTATGTCTTTCTGAGCTTTTATTCTGTTCTTTTTTCCTCTGTGGCTACAGCAAATTTTCCCCTCAGTATTACCTTTGCTGTATCCCATAGCATTGTGTCAGGAATCTCTGGGGATTCATTGTCTTGTAGTGCTTGCTGTATTATTTCTGTGATCTGTTATTTTATTGCTTTGTCTTGCAGCAAAGAGACATTTAGACTCCAGAAGGAATTTTTTTTCTGTAAGTCCAAATCTACCTGTATAAATACTAGGGCATGATCTGATTGTCCTAGGGAAAATATATAACAGCTGTGCAGTTTAGCCAGTCCTTCTTGTGACACTAGGCATAGGTCTATCCTCGAGTACATTTGATGTGCGGCTGAATAATATGTATAACCCCTCATAGATCCCTGCAGGTATCTCCAAGCATCTACGAGACCCAGTTCTGACATCGGGGCTCTCACTTTTCTAACTACTTAGTGCTCTTTTCTAGGTATTCCCAAGGTGGTGTCTACCAAGGGTACTAAGGTCCCCAGCACATATCAACATACCTTCTGCCTTTACTCTTAGTAGTATAAAAAAAGTCTATAAAATATATATGTGCTGACTGCAGGGGCATAAATCGAGGCTAGTGTAACTTTCTGATTATTATATAGTCCTTTGATTATTACATATTTTCTCTCCTTATCCTTGATTTCTTCTGTCAGCTCGAATGGCATTTTGCTGGGTATGAGAATCACCACACCTCTCCTTCTCCCTTCCTTATATGACGAGGCATATACATGCTGATACCCAAACTTCTCAAGTTTTTATGTTCTTCATCTGACAGGTGTGTCTCTTGAAGCATGACAATTTCTGTTTTGGTTTGTCTCACATATGTCATAATCTTTCTTTTGATAGGGTGAATCAGACCATTGACATTTTATGTTACTATTTTTAGCAGATGGTTATTCATATCTGGTGCTTCGAGTTACATTAGAACCTGTTCCATTTGTGCCTAGGCCCTCTCATGTCCTCTTAATTTTATATTTCTTGTTATAGTCAAATCTCCTTGTAACAGTAAACAGACAAAATATATTAAACTTTCAACGTTAAGATTTAAACTCCTTCCAGCTGTGAGGAATATTTATGTATATTCCCTTAGCCCTCCCATGTGCTTCCTCCTCTCTTTGCTGTTCGCCAAGCAGGACTCAGTAGTGGTTGAGCATTCCTTATATTCATGGGCCACTACTTGAGCTCTTTCTCATCCAAGAAAACTCAAAATACTCAGCATACATAGGAGAACAGTATACCCACGCCTTGTTATCATTCCTTTCCGTTTCCAAGCCCCCCCTTCCCCTCTCAGTTCTCTCAATGGGTTCTCTGTGAACAGCCATGTCTTCCCCTCATTAGCCCCCTACTGGGATGAGTGATCGTTAAACTTTTCCAAAAGACAGTATTTTCTCCCTTACAGACATTTCCTATAGGTGTCCATCTGGTCTTCCCCTCCTGCACAGCCAACTGTCTTTCCC
Organism: Neoceratodus forsteri; assembly: GCA_016271365.2. Taxonomy (NCBI): domain Eukaryota; kingdom Metazoa; phylum Chordata; order Ceratodontiformes; family Ceratodontidae; genus Neoceratodus; species Neoceratodus forsteri. Next base: position 1,191,537,952 of record CM028130.1, on the reverse strand, counting down.
TCCTCAGACACCCCCTTTATTTTTTATTTATTTTTCTGACACATGACTGATAGCCCTACCGCTGCACTGGCAGGCGGCCTCCTTTTATTTTTTGATGCTATGGCCAGAATGAGAACTTTCCTCCAGGGGTAGTTCATCCTCCAATATGTTATTTATTCGCTTTAATATAGAGTTCCCCCTCTCACCCTTATCTTGGTCTGAAGAGAACTATCTCGTTTCTCCCCCACTGGTGGTCTTTCTTAATTCAAGACTTTAGTCTGGGGGGGGGGGGGGAGAGACCAGAGTGACACTTGCTCTCATCCTCCATTTCTGAGGGTGTATTGGTTTCTTTATCCTCTCCCCCCTCCCGTGGCCTCATGCCACATCAAGATTATTACTGGGTTTCACCAGCATATTCAATTTGACCCTCTTAACATTCTACATCTGTTTTTTTTGTACTTGTTCCTTCCCCCTCTGGGTCAGTCTTTCTGTATTGTCCCTCTTGTCTCTGGTTTCAGTTTTGCGCCTTGTTCTGTATGTCTCTGTGACTGAGCAAGTCTGACATTGTTATTGTTCTGTATGTCCATTCATGCCAGTCTTAATTCAGTCACTCCATTTTTCCAGGTGGAGAGTCTGTTACCTATCAATCCTGGTAATTTCATTAGTTCTCTCGGTTGTCCTGTCTCGAGTTATTTCCCTTCCCACCCCCACCCACATTTTTTTCTGTCCCTCTTGCTCTCTCTTCAGGGCTTGTAATGCATGTGTTTGTGATTATTTCCTTGCTTCATGGCTGCATCTCTTCTTCCGATTCAGTTCTCGTTTTGAAGTCTCGCGTGACTTTAGTTCGCAGATCTCTGGGAGCCTGTTGTCACTTCCTCCTACCTCCTTCCTTCTTCACTACATTGCGCATTTCGAGATGGCTGAATGCCAGGACAGGCCACACTGGATGGAACGGTAAGCATCTTTTTTACGGGTTTATAGGTATTTGAAAGGTGAGACTGGTGAAGTGGAGGGAAGGGGAAGATCGCGGCCATCTTTGTTAGATTTTTGGTCTCATTCCATAACACTGTCCTGTTTTTGTTGTGTTCCCCCGATTTCTCTAAAATACTGCAAGTTTTAGTTTCTTTCCACAGTATCGGTCCGATCCACATCTCGCTCCCTTATTTAAGTTTCAGTTCTGATCGTCTATATATGAATCCTCCACTCTCCAAGTTGTTTCCCAATTCATGTCTGTATCGGAGAAGCTAAAGCACTACCCCCTCTTCTTTTCTCTGTCTGTTTTCCCCCCTCTTCTGCAGTACTTTTCCCATTTATAAATTTCACATTTATAAAACTTATGTAATATCTACATCTTGGTTTTAAAGGAGAGAGCAATCTGGAAACATGATCAACTGTCTCTTCTTGTTGTACTTGAACCTTTGAGACCATACTCTGTGGAGCAAAATTCAACTTTGTTTGGTGGGAGTATGCTCTGCTGTCTGTCTTGTAAGAACCCACTGAAATAAGGGGGAAGGATAATGAAATAGTGTATTTCTTAGCTTGTTTTTCACCTATGTAGTAAATAAACATTATATTTAAGTCTTACTTTATGTTTGGGAGTCTCCATGTGTTTCGTGAGTTGTCTTTTGTTGAAGCTGGTGAAGAAGGGACCTAATTTCCTTCATCATTTGTGGAGCCACTTTTTGCCCTGTTATTCTGATTTGTCGTCTTCTCATCCTCTCCCAGCTGTCCTGTGATTTAAGCTGTAGTTGGTTGTTTAGGGCTAGTTTTTCATGGGTATTTCACGATCTTGTAGTGCTTTACATGCTTCTTCCAGAGTGTTATACAGCTGTGCCCTATCTTTCCAAAATATTCTGATTCTTGCAGGGTATGATGTTTGCAATCAGATTTGTTTAGCTTTCAAGGTCTTTATAATACCTGTATATTGTTGTCTTTGTTTTAGTATGTCTGCTGGATAGTCGTGATCGAAGAAGGATCTCGCTCCTTTGTATGTAACTTCTTTTTTTGGCCAGGTTAATTTCAGAAGCTCTTCTTTTGTTCTGAAACTTGCTTATTTCATTATTATTGGTCTTGGTCTTGCTTTTGGGTCACTTGGTTTCAGGTACAAAGCTCTGTGTGGTCTTTTTTTATTTTTATCTTCATGGTTGGCAAGGGGGCTAGCACATCTTCAATAAGTCTTCCAAAAAGTCACACATGTGCCCGACCTCTCAACCTTCCGGTAGTCCAGTCATTCGGACGTTGTCTCATCTTGATCTTGCCTCTAGAGCTGCACATTTCTCCTGAAGGGCCTCGGTATGTTTTATTATAAATTCAACTGCCGAGTCCAACTGTATGGTACCATCCTCTATCAGGGAGACCCATTCCTCCGCTTCTTTAACGCAGTGCTTGAGACCATCCAATCTATGGTTTAGTTTCTTGAACTCCTTTTGGTTTTCTTTACATGAAGCTTGCATCTCTTCTGCATTTCAAATCAGTTTCTTGTTAATTGTTCACTCTCTTGATCTGTGTCATAGTCCCATCCTTTCGAGCTTGCCAGGGACATGTTGCGGCTGCAGTACTCACTTGTTTCCCATAATCTCTCTGCATCCCTTTGTTTTTTGGACTTCACAGACATGGATCGGGTCTGTCTGTCTTCCCTCTCTTGTCTGGTCAGCATTTTTCCATTTCCGATTCATTTTTGTTAAAGAAATGAGAAGTTTTAAACTGTTAGGGAAAGGGAGCTCTTCTATGCTGTTATCTCCGTGATGGAACCGGAAGTCCCGGGAGAGGTAGACTGAGTGTCCATAGGACTGCTCTCCTCCCTCCGGGGGGGTCGTGACTGCCCTTGACTGCTACCTGGAGGAATCCAGGTGGTGGTGCGTGCGAGTCACATAGATGGGAAGGCCCACATTCAAAGCACCTGGGGGCATGTCTGCAGAGGCAGAGCTCGCACAATGTGCTCACCGCACATCCGTGAAGCCCAGGGGAGAAAATTAGGTGAAAAAATGGCGGATGGGCTTCAGGCCAATGGCCCATCTGATCTCTCCAGTCCAGTACAGTCTGGATTTGTGTCCCAGGTGGGGGGAGGACAGCTCTCCCTTCCCAGCATGACTCTTATCCAGTTCAACCATCACCCAATCAAAATACTGTATCAGGCTGGTTTGACAGGACTTCCCTGAAATGAACCCATGCTGCCTTGCATCCTGGAGGCCGTTGTCCTCCAGGTACGACACCAGTCTATCCTTTAGTATCATTTCAATCAATCAATCAATTAGATTAGTCTGACATGACCTTTCTGCTGTAAATCCATGCTGCTTTGGGTCCTGTGCCCTGCTGGCCTCTAGGTGCTCAACAGTTCTTTCTTTCAGAAGTGATTCCATCATTTTCCCTACCACTGAGGTCAAACTTACAGGTCTGTAGTTTCCTGCTTCTGCCTTGCTCCCACTTTTGTAAAGGGGAATCACATCTGCCCTCCTCCAGTCCTCAGGTACCACCCCATCCTGCCATGATTTGTTAAAAGTGTGGTCAATGGTGTCACTAGGTCCCCTTAGTTATTTTAGGATTCTGGGGTGAATCCCGTCAGGCCCCATTGCTTTGTCCACCTTGAGTTTTAGGAGTTCTTTCAGGACTCTTTCTTCTGTGAATGGACTGGTATCAACCCCTACCCAGAGTGCTTCTATTGTCTGGTTTAGGTAACTGCTCCTCATCTTCTTTTGTGAATACTGAGCAAAGTATTCATTCAGTATCTCTGCCTTTTCACTGTCTCCCTCTGCCCACCTCCCCTCTCCTTTATTAATCTTCACTATCCCTCCCTTAACCTTTCTATGCTCCCTAATGTACCTATAAAAGGTTTTATTCCCCTTTTTGACCGAGTTGGCTATTTTTTCCTCGGTTTGTGCCTTTGCTATTCTGACTGCCTTTCCTACTTCTTTCTGCTTTAATTTAGCTTAAAGGTTTCTGTGGCTGTGTTTTTGGAATGCAGCTTAAAGGTTTCTGTGGCTGGAGGGATTGTAAAGTCCCCCCACCCACCCCCTCCAGCAGCCTTTCTTAAATACTGAAAAGTCACTGGGGGTTGGGTTTGAAGTCTAAGAGGGAGGAGCTTGGGGAGCTGCAAACTGACCTGAGATCTCAGGGCAGGTCAGGAGGGAGGAAACAAGGAACAGCCATATGAGCTAATTCTTAAAGATATATATATAAGACAAAAAACCTTTGTGCGTAAGCACTAAGTCGAGGCTTACCCCAAAGGGCATTGGCTGGGAAGCCAAGTTTCAAAGAAATACAAAATCACACATACCCCATAATGCAAAGTATTATGGGATGTGTATGCCCACATTTTGTATTTCTTTGAAACTTGGCTTCCTGGCCAACGCCCTTTGAGGTAACCCTTGCCTCAGTGCTTATGCACGAAGGTTCTTTGTCTTTTAGCTTGTTTTTATTGGGCTTACCACAACCCAAACCTGATAGACCAACTTAGGGGAGCTGGTTCATTCCACTGGGGTGTCATACAGACAAGGTACACTTATGAGTCCTGGTAGAATGAAACACGTGTCTGTGTGTTTTGTTGGCACCTTTTGTAGACTGTATGAGAGGCCTTTTGGCACCATGCATTCCTGCTTAAAGTTGAACCAGCATAACATTTTGTGGTGCTTTGCATATACATCCCACGATGCTTTGCATTATGGGGGAATGTGTGATTTTGCATTTATATAAAACTTAGGAGTAGGACTGTGGTGTGCATTTAGTACTGCTGATCATATGAGTAGAATTGTGGTTTTCAGTTATTACTGTAGTTGGCTGTCTTAGGCTGCATGCAAGGGCATTTGGTATTACAGTGTCAGCTAGAGGCTAGGCTAGGATTACTTAATTCTACTTGCTGTGGAGAGAGTTAGTGTGGAGAAGATTTTTGCAAGTTTTCCTTTTTTTTTTTTTTTTTTTTAATTTAGTTTAAAGGTTTCGGTGACTGTGTTTTTTGAATTGGGCTTAAAGGTTTCCTGTGGCTGTGTCTTTTGAATTTAGCTTAAAGGTTTCTGTGGCTGTTTTTTTTTTTTTAATTTAGCTTAAAGGTTTCTGTGGCTGTGTTTTTTTGAATTATGCTCAACGGAGGCACAACGGTCCCACTTAAAGACAGGGGGAGGGGCCTAAAGAGGACCTGAGGCAAACGTCTAATTTCTGGACTGTGTGTGTGTTTGTGAGACTTGGGAATGCTATTGATGGGTTTGTAATTGTGTTCGTGAACAATTGCAGTCAATATAGAGAGACTGTATTTCACTGTCCTGTATAGGTAGTGTGAACTGTGGGTAGGATTGTGGGGTGCAGTGGTTGTGGGGCCCCACCCCCCCAGGCGTGGCATTTCCTTTATAGACACAGTTCTGACATCACTTCCTCAACAGTTCTTGGGGCAGAACTGTCATATTCCTAATAACCCTGCAACGGACATAAAGAGTAGGTACACAAAACAAGTAGTAATACATATATAATTACATATTGTATATAATAAGGGAGCGGGACATGTGGGGAGTGGTGCAATGCACTGGCTGTGGGGCAGCAGTTTTCCAGGAGACATTCTGGAAACTGCGTTGCTGTCCTATTTGTAGGCAACTGTCAGCTCTGAGAGAGGAGGCTGCCCACCTCCAGGCTGAACTAGCAAGGACTAAGGAGGCATCCCTCTCCCAAAGAGCACCACTGCCACAACCACTGAGTCAGAGGGTTCGGAGTATGAAGAGCAGTTGGACCACAGTGGGTTCTGGGAGGGTGCGGGTGGTGGACCAGAGGCGAAGCCCCCCAGTTGTACCTCTACACAAATCATATGCCATTCTGGCAGAGCAAGGTTCCTCTATGATGGCACCCTCAGTGGAGACCCAGAAGAATGCTGAGGACATCCACAAGGGAGACTCACAAAAGGGTGGCAAAGGACACCACAGGGGAAGGAAACAGCTACTGATAGGGGACTCAATTGTTAGGGGGGTAGAACTGGGGAAGGGAGAGAAGGAAGTAAGCTGCCTGCCTGGTGCCGTGGCTTGGAGGGACAAGAAGCGAATCCTCACAATTGCAGAAGCAGCATCACAGGAAAGTAAACTAGATATCATTGTCCACCTTGGGACAAATGACCTAGCTAGGCATGGGACCAGTGCAGTGCAGAATGAATCTATGGAGTTGGGGAGGGGCCTCAGATGGGTAGCAAGCACAATAACCTTCTCAGAGGTGCTACCAGTCCATGGCAGGAGTGAGGCTAGGGTACTACACACCATGCAGTTTAATGAATGGTTGCAAAACTGGTGCAGAGCACAGGGCTTTGGCTTCATTGGGGACTGGGGGTCCACCTGGAGAGATAAAGGTCTATACTGGTATGACGGTCTGCATTTGTCCACAAAGGGACCAAGCTCTAGGTGACAGGTTTAAATGCTTCCTTGGCAAGCTTTTAAACTAGAAAAGGGGGGAAGTGCTGATAAAAGGCAGGAAAAGTCAAGCCTCCCCCCACAAAACATGGCAGGTAGTAGGGTAAACACTGAGGTACAGAGCTCAACACAGGGCAGGACGGGGGTAAATGGTAAAATAGATAAGAGCAATAAGAGCAGGGATGGGGGAAAAGTATAAAGCCAACATTAAATGGAGGGCAATGACTACCAATGCCCGTAGTCTGGGAAACAAGCTTTCTGAGCTAGTAGCTTTGATGGAAGATGAACAATTGGATATTGTGGCAGTCACACAAACATGGTACACTGAGAACCATGACTGGGATGTCAACATACCAGGGTACACAATCTACAGAAGGGACAGGGAAGGCAAAAGAGGAGGTGGAGTAGCTCTATACATAAGGGAAAGGATCAAAGCTACATAACTAAAAAGTAAAGGGGGAGGACAAGAGGCACTTTGGGTCACCCTGGAGATGGGGAATGGCATCACAATCCGCACAGGGGTTGTATACAGACCCCCGTCTCAAGGGGAGGAAATGGACAAGAGAATGATAGAGGACATTCTCAAAATGGCTGAAAAAGGGGAGATACTGTTGATGGGGGACCTGAATATGCCAGATGTTAACTGGAGAACATGTACTGCAGCCACATCCAAGAGCAGGGGTCATTCTCGATGCCCTGCAGAGACAGACCTGTAGACAGCTAGTGCTGGAACCCACTCGGGAGGGAGCAATACTAGACCTGGTACTCTCAAATGGAGAGGATCACAAATTTAGAAGTCGGTAGACATCTGGGAACAAGCGACCACTGCACAGTGTGCTTACAATGAGCACAACCATGGAGATAAGCCATACAAAAACAAGGATACTGGACTTTAGAAGAGCTGACTTTGGCAAAATGGGTGAACACCTGAAGAATGCACTAGCAAATGGCCAAATAGGAGTGGTGGAAGAACAATGGAGAAAAATCAAAACTGCCATCATAGAGGCAATAAGTCTTTGTGTAAAACAAATAAAGAAAACAAAGCAGAAGAAAAAACCACTATGGTTCTCAAAAGAGGTGGCAGGGAAGGTTAAGGAGAAAAAGGCTGCATTCAAAAAGTATAAGGAATCACAGAAGGAGCACGACAGAGAACTGTATCAATTAAAGCAGAAAGAAGTAGGAAAGGCAGTCAGAAATGCAAAGGCACAAACCGAGGAAAAAATAGCCAATTCGGTCAAAAAGGGGGATAATACCTTTTATAGGTACATTAGGGAGCATAGAAAGGTTAAGGGAGGGATAGTGAAGATTAATAAAGGAGAGGGGAGGTGGGCAGAGGGAGACACTGAAAAGGCAGAGATACTGAATGAATACTTTTGGCTCAGTATTCACCAAAGAAGATGAGGAGCAGTTACCTAAACCAGACAATAGAAGCACTCTGGGTAGGGGTGTTGACACCAGTCTATTCACAGAAGAAAGAGTACTGAAAGAACTCCTAAAACTCAAGGTGGACAAAGCAATGGGCCTGTGAGATTCACCCAGAATCCTAAAAGAACTAAGGGGACCTAGTGACACCACTGACCACACTTTTAACAAATCATGGCAGGATGGGGTACCTGAGGACTGGAGGAGGGCAGATGTGATTCCCTTTACAAAAGTGGAAGCAAGGCAGAAGCAGGAAACTACAGACCTGTAAGTTTGACCTCAGTGGTAGGGAAAATGATGGAATCACTTCTGAAAGAAAGAATTGTTGAGTACCTAGAGGCCAGCGGGGCACAGGGACCCAAAGCAGCATGGATTTACAGCAGGACGGTCATGTCAGACTAATCTAATTGATTTCATTGACTGGGTGACCAAAGTAATAGAACCAGGAGGGCTGTGGATATGGCCTACCTAGACTTTAGCAAGGCATTTGACACAGTCCCACACAAAGATTAATAATCAAGTTAGCCAGCCTGGGAGTGGGTCCCAGGGTGTTAGCCTGGTAACAAACTGGCTGCACAACAGGACACAGAAGGTAATAGTGAATGGAACACATTCCGAAGAAAGGGGGTTACTAATTGGAGTACCTCAAAGCTCAGTACTGGGTCCAATCCTCTTTAACATCTTTATAAGTGACATTGCAGAGGGTCTGAAGGGAAAGGTATGCCTCTTTGCAGATGACACAAAGATCTGTAACAGAGTTGATACACAAGATGGAGTAGAAAAGATGAGAAGGGACTTGGCAAGGTTGGAGGAATGGTCAGACATATGGCAACTTAGATTCAATGCAAAGAAGTGCAAAATAATGCACCTGGGAAACAAAAACCCAGGAGAAGAGTACACATTAGCAGGGGAGGTACTAACAACAACAAAAATGGAAAGGACCTGAGGGTAGTCATATCAGATGACCTAAGGGTGGGTAAGCAATGTGAAAAGTCGGTAAGGAGAGCCAGGAGATACTGGGATGCATAGGAAGGGCATCACAAGTAGAAAGGAAGTGGTTATCCCTCTGTACAGACAGTTGGTGAGACCCCATCTGAGTACTGTGTGCAGTTTTGGAGACCTCATCTACGCAAGGACATAGACAGGATGGAAGCAGTCCAGAGGAGGGCAACTAAAATGGTGCAGGGACTACATCAGAAACCATATGAGGAGAGACTGAGAGAGCTTAATATGTATACCCTTGATGAAAGGAGGGACGGGGGACATGATTGAAACGTTCAAGTACCTCAAGGGAATCAACAAAGTCCAGGAGGGTAGCATCTTTCAGAAAAAGAGATGTGTAAGAACAAGGGGGCACAGTTTAAAGATAGAGGGGGGACGGCTCACGGGTAATGTGAGGAAATTCTTTTTCACAGAGAGAGTGGTGGATACATGGAACAGCCTTCCTGAGGAGGTTGTTGGGTCTAAAACAGTGGGGGAATTCAAACATGCATGGGACAGACACAAAGCAATTATAGTGGGGGGTTGCAGGAAACAGGCTGTTGGTTAACTAGAATCTGCAGCTTATCCAGTAGGTAGGGAAATGGGCAGACTGGGTGGGCCAAGTGGTCCTTATCTGCCGTCAAAGTCTATGTTTCTATGTTTCTAGCTGCACATTCGAGCAGACTTGATAGACCTCTAGGCCTTTATCTGCTGGCAAATTTCGTATGTTCATATATAGACACTATGAGCTACTCCATCAGAACCCCATATTCAAAGCAGTTAGTGTAGTGAAAACAGCCATTGTGGTCAGGATAGGGACTTTGGGAAGCCACACACACACGCACACTGCATTTCATCCTAGGGACGGGTCTGTCAGTGAGTAAGGCCAAAAAAAAAAAAACCCAGGTCTTACTAGTTAATTTACATTGAGCACAGACTGGGATGAAGAGAGACAGAGCCAGTCCTCTCTTCCTTGTATATACAGCTAGGAAAAGATTATTTGCAGTATAGAAGGACACTGCTCCTACTACACTGCTGTCCTGTTTGGAAGGTAGACTTAAAACTAGTCTCCCATGTAAAATCCTTCTGACAGAAACTAGCAATTTTTCAATAAAATACTACTGTGCTAGTTAAACAGGAGTGCGCTGTATGTCAACCATGCATAGACAAATTCTGATAACGGCCTGTCTTTCTTTTTTTTTTTTTTGAAATTACTGTTTATTCGCCTTCCTGCCTGCCATCCCCGACCCTTCAGGAGCCCCAAGGTAGACATCCCTCTACCATCCACCCTGCCCCTATGACCCTCTGGAACCCCATGGAGCTTCGGTTTGCCCCCCGAGCGGAGATGGGGCAGAGCCCCCTTACCCCAACAATCAACTTTCGTCAGTCCAAGGGCCATCGGGCGGGCAAAGGCACATCGAGGGCACGGCTCCGGAGGCTCCATCTTCCCGGTGATGGCAGGCATTTTTCCACTTTTTCTCCCACCCCTTACAGCGCAGGACCCCTGACATCAAAGCGAAAAGCGCTGACGTCACACTGTATAGTGGCAGCCTTCCCCCTAACATTAGGGGCTTGCAATACTCCGAGCCTCGGCTTAGAGTCAGACAAGTGTTCGGGCTGTTGCCTTAACCTCCCCGGAGTAGGCAAGCTGTCGCGAGCAGCTTCAAACCTAACTCCGACCCGGCCCTCCCAGCGACCCGAGTCCGCCTCAACCCGGGTCGCTAGCGGAGCGAGGTGGCCCAGCCAACCCTCAGTGCCACCGGCCGGCACGGCCTGTCTTTCTGTGCAGCCACACTGTTAGTTCACATCCAAGAACCTGTTAGGGGAAAGGTTGTTAAATATTTGGGGTTTAAAAAATAAAATAAAAAAAAAACTTAGCGGGCACAACTGTGGCTGCAGAGTTAGGGGGGGCCCGGAAGAGAAAAGCAAACTCAAAACAGATCAACAACCAGCTTGCTATATCACCAGCCTGATACAAGTTAGCTGTGGAATGACAGTTAAAGAGTTTTGCAGGGTAGCCAGTCAGTTAATCGCTGTGCTGCCTTTTCAATTACCTAGGTCCCACTCCTGTCTCCACTAGTCCGCTCATCTGCTGACCTGACCAGTCCCAAGACATCACAAATCCTGACTCCCTCCCATTCCCAAATACAAATGACAACCAGTGCCAGTGACATTAATTACTTGCAGGGGGGTAATTTCCTGTGTGCTATGCAGTCTGCCTCTACGACCCCCAATGAGCTGTTCACAGAGCCGCCAGCCTCTTCTCAGTCTCCTCCACTCAGATATTTACTGCGTTGCTGCAGGTGTGGTGGGACTCTAGTGAAATGATGTCCACATGCCACATCCGCAGACTGCGACCACCAGCTCCATGCTGCCTGTTCTGGCACAGCTGCGCCGACCAACCAACAGCTTCTGACCCACGAGGAGATACTGGTTGCTCACCATATTACCTGCTATCCTTGATGCTACAGTGCTGAAAACTGAATTTTGCACCAATATCCATAGCTATGCACACTCACAGGCAGCCCAGCGAGACAGCAGAGGAGACTTAGAGAGCTCCTGATCAGTAGGTTATGTGTGAGACAATATATAGTGCTGGCAAGACGACACCCACCTCCACCAAAAACAAGATCTTAATGACTCTGACTCAGGGCAAATAACTCAGTAAATGAAAGCACATTAAAAAAATAAATAAAAGGTGCAGCACAGGCCACAATGAAATAAGCGACCCAGGCACCCTGGGCCAGTCTGCGCTGCAAAACAGGTCTCAACACAAAATCACTGTACTGAGCATACACAGTCGAAGGGTTAACAAATAAAAAAAACACCACTTACTTTTTTTTTTTTTGGCCAATCAGAACAAGAGACAAGGAGCAAAAGTGGAGACAGGCAACTAACTAACCCCCCACCACTGGCTTCACTTAAGTATCTTCAGAATTTAAAAATGTACATTATAGCAAGGCAAGTCCACTTTCCTTCCGATCCAGCTTCAAGTAATGGAGCCGCCAGTCAGCGCAACCACCACACAAGCATATTCAGAGTAATATGCTAGGACACCACATAAAAACAAATTAAACAAAATGATACACCTATAACTTCTTTTCAGCTAACTAGAATTGGAGACAGGAGTAGGACTGGAAAACTGGTGTGACAAAACACCACCACCACCCCCCCCCCACGGCTTCAATACCATTGCAATTTCAGAAGGGACATTATATCAAACCCACTTCCCTTCCGATTGAAATTCAGATTTCACAGTACCGGTAAAATCAATTCATGGAGCAGCAGCATAAAAAAAATAATTGCGTTCGCCCAGTGGTCAGCACCAGCCATGCGAGCATATTCGGATTACACAACCATGCTAGGACACCCCGGCCCAAATAAACCAAAATTGCGACTTCCACAACTTTTAAAGTGAAAATAGATTTTTTTAGACGCATTACATTATTGCATTTACTAGGGCAGTTGACCTACCGTTTCATTGTTGTTAAAACAGGACTGGTCACCAGACTCCGAAACACCTTATCTGCACTCTCCGCGCTCTGCTCTCCCTCGTGCTTGCCGCACTCTCTCAAGTAATGTTTGGAGTGTTCAGCCAATGAGCACAGGTTGCCCACCCCATGCTCGTCAGACTGACATTAAAGAAAGCCAATAGATTTTTCTAAAACTCCCGCTACAAAAAAAAAAATGCACACATCCGTCTTCATTTTGCACTCGGTATTTAGAAACAAATGCACATGACCCTATTATTTTTGCACTCCGTACTTAACAGTCTTGCACTCTGTTAAAAAAAAAAAAGAACTAGAGATCATTTGCAAAGCCTTTCCCCCTCCGTGCTCCTAGTATACAGTAGGAGCACAGACAGAAGTAGAAAAGGCTTTAAAAACGTGCTCTTCAAAATCCAATCTGTGCTCTGAGAATGGAGCACACCCTTAACGTGACCCCTGCCCTAAAGGTGGTGACTCTCCATTCCAGGTAACCACCGCCCTATCTCCCTACTTCCTACCCTTGCTAAACTTCAAAAAATACAGGTTACTCACCTGTAACAGGAGTTCTAGGAATGGTATATGTTGTTCATCCACACTCATTGGCAGGTATCCTTGCCGCTTTAAATCTTGCCGGAAGGTCTTCAAGCCTCCTCCACCCACCGGGTGGGTATAACTCTCGGCTCCGCCCCATGGCGCCAGATCTGGCCCGCTGGAAGCTCAGGTTCTTGTCCCGAAGCCGGGGGAGTCGGGTGGTCGTGGATGAACAACATATACCATTCCTAGAACTCCTGTTACAGGTGAGTAACCTGTATTTCTAGGGACATGGATATGTTGTTCATCCACACTCATTGGCAGACTCCTAGCAGTTCTCCGGGAGGAGGGAGGCAAGACGCACACCCCAATACTTACTTGGGAAAGAGAGACTGGAGAACCGAGGCCCCAAAACCAGCATCCCGGCGTGACTCAAGGTCGATGTGGTAATGGGTAATGAAGGTGTTGCTGACTTCCAGGTAGCAGCCCTGCAGATTTCCTGGATAGGACGTCCCTGGAAGCAGCCACATTGCAGCAGTATGGCGGGTAGAATGAGCTCTTATCCTCTGGGAGGCTCCATGCCCGCCAACTTATAGCAGAGATCTATGCAGGAGGTTACCCACCTGCTTATCGTCCGCTTGGCTGCAGGTCTGCCAGATGCAGGCTTCAAGCGTGGGTGACAAACAGCTGGCGAACCTCTCCCAATTTCAGCCGTCGCTCCTTATAATAAGCGGCGCCCTTCTAGGGTCCAGAGTATGGAGCTATATTCGGCCTCCGAGGTGTGATTGAGGTAGAACACCGCAGAGTCAACACCTGGTTAAGGTGAAACCCGCACACCACCTTCTGGAAGGAATTCTGGTGGGGGCGAGGACAACCTTGTCCCTGTGGAAGACCAGGTAAGGAGACTCGATGGAAAGCGCCTGGAGCTCTCCCATTCTGGCTGGACGTGATAGCCACCAAGAAGGCGGTCTTCCACGACAGGTGAGAGAGAGCACACCTGTGCATAGGTTCGAATGGCTTGCCCATGAGCTTTGCCAGTACCAGCAGTAGATCCCACGGAGGTGGGGGTTCCCTGCACTGAGGGGAAATGTGATCGAGGCCTTGGAAAAGCCGCCAGACCACCTCTCCTGCGCCACTGACTGCTTCCCGCGCCCGCTCCGGTAAGCAGAGATGGCTGCCAGGTGCACCTTAGGTCGCCGACCTAAGCCCTTGACTAGAAAGGGACCATAAATAGTCCAAGATGCTTGCCAAGGAACAGGAGGAAGGGTCCAAGCCCTTGCCTGACACCAAATGGAAAACCTTTTCCATTTGAAGGCATAGCATTTTCTGTGTCGACTCTACGGGACGCCTCAACTACATTGAGGACCTCGTCGGAAAGACCCAAGGCCTGGAACTCTAGCCGCTCAGGAACCAGGCAGTCAGGTGCAGGGATTGAAGGTCCGGATGGAACACCTTCCCCTGATTGACCGAGAGCAGGTCCGGGCGAGCTGGAAGCTGCCGCGGAGTCCTGGAGCTGAGACTGAGGAGATCTGGGTACCAGAACTGGCGAGGCCAGTCTGGGGCTATCAGAATCACCTGCCTTGTCCCTCCTCGCAGAGAGCACCTTGTGGATCAAGGGAAATGGGAAAAGGCGTAAAGGGCCGGGGTCCATTGCCTAGAAGGCATCCCCTGCAGCGAGCCCTGCTGAGGGGGGGCGGCATGGAACAGACTCAGCTTCGCTTCTCCTGGAGGCAAACAGGTCCACCTGAGGTGTGCCCCAAAGGGAGAACAGATGTACTACCTCCGCAGGGAGACCACTGTGGGATGCAGCCCCTATCCGGCTCAGGGCATCGGCCAGGGTGTTGGAGGCTCCTGCCACGGAATGGCCAGCTAGGAGATCCGCCTCCAGGCTGCGCGAGTGACCAAATGCGGAGAGCTTCCTTGCATAGAAGCATGGGCGCGTCCCGCCCTGGCGGTTTAGATAGTACATAGTGGTATTGTCCGTCTGGACTCGGACCACTTGACCCCGGAGGAACGGAGCAAAGGCGGTGAGAGCTAGCGGACCGCCGGAGCTCCAGCAGGTTGATGTGCATCGGGACTCCCGCTGGGGACCAGAGGCCATGAGCTCAGTGTTCCCCAGATGGGCACCCCAACCCATCAGAGAGGCATCGGTCGACAGAGAGACGGCTCGGGCGGAATGAACGAGGATGCCCTCCTGCAAATGATCTGGAGCGGTCCACCACTGGAGAGCGTTCACATCCCCTGTCACCGACACAAGCTGGTCCAAGGGATCGCAGCATTGTGACCACTGGCTGGCCAGTCCCCACTGAAGGGACGCATATTCCAGCAGGCCCACGGACCACGCTGGTGCAGGCCCCATGAGACCCAGGGCGCAGGAAGTCCCGGGCAGGCGCAATTGCCCAACCAGAAATGATCGGGCAAAGGAGGAAAGAACCTCGGCCCTGTCCGCCGGGGCAGCGCTCTGGCTCGAAGAGAGTCGAGCTCGCCCGATGAATAGAATCACCTGCTTGGCTCGAGTTCACTTGGCCTCGTTGATAAGGAGGCCCAGTTGAGAGCAGACCTGGAGGGCCAGATCTCTGGACCACTCCGCCTCCTTCCTGGAGGGAGCTGCTATCAGCCAGTCGTCCAGGTAAGGTACACGGACCTCAGCGCGCAAGAGGAATGCTGTCACCACAGCCATGCATTTGGTGAAGACCCTGGGAGCTGGAGACAAGCCGAAGGGCATGGCTTGGAACTCGAAGAGGATCCTTCCGCTCGAAGCGAAGGAATCTCTGGTGAGAGCGGACGGATGGGACGTGAAAAGCGTCCTGCAAGTCCAGAGAGCAGAACCACACGCCGCTGCGTTCAAGGATGGTATTATCTGAGCCAGAGTGACCATCCTGAAGGTTCGAGACCTTAGGAACTTGTTTTAGGTCGTGTGGATTAGAAATGGGCGCCAGCCCCGTCCGTTCGGAACCAGGAAGTACCTGGACACAAACCCTGGGTCTGAAGGAGGGTCCCACCTCTCTTACCACCTCCTTCTGGAGGAGGAGGCGATGTCGGCTCGGCAGACCGCCAGTGAACTGGGGATCCCGAAGCCCCCCGGTAGCCGGCTCTGAAGGGTGGTGCCTGCTCGAATTCCAGAGGCAGGCCTCTTCCACCACCTCAAGACCCACCTGTCCGTGGTAACTAGCGGACCAGAAGTGAACGGAAGTGCGGGCAAATCCCCCAGGGACCCAGGGTGAGTGACGGGGATGGGGCGACACCCCTCAGCCCGTCACTGGGCAGGCTTGGAGGAGGGACCGCCGAGGGACCTCCTGGGCCCTTTCCTCCTTGCCTCCTGTTAGAGGAAGCCGGCTTGGGTTTGAGATGCCAAGGCCAGAGCCTGCTGGCCCTGGCGTTACTGGGCAGGCGCGCCGAGGGCACAGAAGGACGAAAGGGCTTAGGCTGTGGTTTGCGGCCTTTGTCCTTCTGAGCGGAAGAGACCGAGTCCAAGGTGGCATTGGACTTCTCGATCCTCTGCAGGTGACCTTCCACCCCAGGGCCGAAGAGGTCAGTCCCCAAAAAGGGAACATCCGCCAACTTGTGCTGGGTATCCGAAGTAAAGGTGGATATCCTCAGCCAAGCCCGCCGACGCATAGCCACTGCGGCCGCCACCGATCTGGCACATGAGTCCCCTATATCCAAAGCAGTCTGGAGCTGCTGTTTGGCCACTGCCCTGCCCTGGTCCCGCACCTGCTTAACCGTAGTCTGCAGATCGGCGGGAAGATGAGGGATGACCTCATCCAGGGAGCCCAACAGGGCATGACAAAAATGTGCCATGAGGACGGCCAGACTGGCCTGGCGAAGGCCGAGAGAGGGGCATAGCGTGGAACTTTTAAGCCCGACATAGTCCAATTTCTTGGACTCCTTGTCAGGAGGTTTGTCCACATCCCTGGGCGTTGCCGGCTAGCGAAGCGCTGTCGGTAACCAACCCTCAGCAGAGGGGTGTTCCCAAAACCGGACAAGGAACCGTAGGGACGCATACTTCCTGGCCATCCTGGCCGGCGCGCAGGCAGGAAGCAGGGCGCTGCCAAAGCTCCAGTGCGGACCCACTATGGCCTCGGCCACGGAAAGGCCTCCGCCGGAGAATCCTCGGTCCAGAATCTCCGTGAGGGGATACCTGGCCCGTTTGGAAGCGGGTTCGAGCTCCATCCCGGTAGACTCCGAGATGAGCGAAGCAGTCCTAGGAAGACGACGGGCTATCGTCCATTGACTGACCTCCTGAAGACTCCAAGTCCAGTCGCTTGGAGAAAAGGAGGAATCATCTTGGACTGGAAGAATCCTCGAAGAGCTGCCTCTGGCCTGAGCCACCCTTCACCTGCCGAGGTCGGTCGGGAGTGAGGGTAACTGACAGCCGATGGGGTAGACCCTTAGCCGACCGAGAATCCTTGGTCGGAGCCCCAATTGGTGGCTGTGGAGGCGGAGGTTCCACCGGAATCGGTGGAGCAGCTGGTTTTGGCCGAACAACCGGCCTGGGTATAGGCTCCTCGGATAAGTCGAGGGGTTGTGTCGGCCGTTCCGGTGACAGCCACTTAATGGCCGGGGAAGGCGACGGGGTCGGCTTATTCCCGGCCAGGAGGAGCTGTTGCAACATAAGGTCCTCGTACCGTCGGCGTGGGCTACGCGGCCTCCCTCATCCGAGGAGGAGGGCCGAGGGGCAGCGACGCCGCTTACACGATGCCGAGACCGAGACCGCCTATGGCGGTGGATCGGCTGGACCGTGAAGAGTCGAGACCGAGACCGAGTCCCGGAATTTCCGAGGTCGGTGCGGGAGGTGTCGGCGGAACGGCACTCCCCCGGCTCGGATGGTCCATCCGAGGGCTCCGGAACCGGAGGCATAGGCGAGCCACGGGATCCTCAACTCCTCCCGGGGAACCGGGAGAGGAATCTCGGCTGCTAGGCGACAGCCCGTCCAATGGGTCGAAAAATCTCGACTTCATGGGTGGGAGTCTCGGTCAACTGACCTGGCGGGGACACCGTGAGGCCAGTGGCGGCCCGGCGATCGACCGAAGCCGACGGTCGGCGGCCCGGGAGAGGGACCCTACCGCTCCCAAGAGCGTCGACGGAGGACTACCCTGTCCCTCTTTTGGACCGAGAATAAGGTCCAGCAGACACAGGCCCTTCTCCTTTAGTGGAGGGACAGACAAAACTCCTTAAAGAAGCCGTGTAGGAAGAACCCAGAAGGCGGGATAAATCGCGGCCGAGGAAGATCTGACCGCGCCGCCTCCTCTTGAGGCGACCATCCGCTCGGCTGATCCGCCGAGCCCGCCGCCGCTGACACCCTAACCGGACCTCCTTGGACTTCACGAGGGAAACGCTTCTGGCGCCCAGTTGCAATCGGGCAGCACGGTCTTCGAGGACGTAGGCCGAGAAAGATGAGCACAGGTCGCAAGCCTGCGGGTCGTGCTCAAGGCCTAAGCAGTAGACACACGTGGAGTGTGGATCCGTCCGAGACATCTTCTGCCCGCATGGGCATCTCCGAAATCCGGAGTCGATTTGTCCGCCATGCCGCGAGGATAAAGACTGAAGTCTTTTGCAAAATTTATTTTAAATCCGCCAAGCGGAGAATAGAACCAGTCACAAACGCAGAGCGTTAGGAGGGAACCTGAGCTTCCAAGCGGTAAGGAAGATCTGGCGTCATGGGGCGGAGCCGAGAGTTATACCACCCGGGTGGGTGGGAGGAGCAAGCCTGAAGACCTTCCGGCAAGATTTAAAGCGGCAAGGATACCTGCCAATGAGTGTGGATGAACAACATATCCATGTCCCTAGAACACTTAGTGCTTACTCAACTCTCCCCTTCCTTGATTCATCCTTATTCTTCACCCCTTTTCAGTCTGGTTTTCGTAGATTCCACTCCATCTCATCCTCTCTTCTCAGGCAGACTGACTCCATTCTCTCTGGCATGGATCAGGGCCAGATCACTTCCGTTATTCTGACAACCCAGCCAAAGCCTTCGACACCGTAGCCCACCCCCTTCTCCTTGCTAAGCTTACTGCTGCGGGACTTTCCACCCAAGCTAACTGGTTTCATTCATACCTAGTGGGCAGGACTCAATCAGTTAAACTTGGTAATTCTCAGTCCCCCCTCTCCCTATCAGCAGTGGCGTCCCCCAAGGGTCTGTGCTTGGCCCTGTTCTTTTCTCAGTTTTCCTAAACAGCCTCCCTACTGCCTGTACCTCTGCATCCATCCAGATGTATACAGATGACACAGTTATATTTGCCCCTGGCTCTTCCCCCACTGATCTGATGGCCAGCCTCCACCTGGACTTTGACAACATCCAGCTCTGGTTCTGCTCAAATCAGTTGTCCCTAAATACAAAGAAAATGGTCTCCATGACCTTTGGAACCAGATAAAAGCTCTCCAGACTTACTGCCCTCTCCCCCTTTCACACCTTAGATGGGTCTCCCCTTCAGGATGTGTCCTTCATGTACCTCAGGGTGTGGCTTGACGGTCACCTCGACTTTTCTGGGCACGGGGATGTCATCCACAAAAAGCTGCACCCAAAATTAGGTGCTTTATACAGAAACCGTAGGTGCATCCCCTTGCAGGCTGGCAGAACCATTCTACAGAAAATGATTCTCCTTATTTTCGACTATGTAGACATTGTTTATAGCACTGCTCCAAAGTCCACTCTAGCCAGATTGGATCCACTCTATCACTCCTTCTGCCAGTTTGCCCTTGACTGCCCGCCCCTCACTTACCATTGCTTCCTATACATCGCCCTCTCCCTCCCCTCCCTTGAAGCCAGATACCTAGTACGCTGCTCCTCCTTCATTGCCAAGCACTGGCTTAGCTCTTTTCCCTCTTTCTCCTCCTCTCCCCCAACCCCCGCACTCCCTTTGCAGCTCTGGCTATCGCTCCCTAGCCCTCCTGCCTAGGTTGTCTTCAGTTAGCCAGGCTGTTTTCTCCTACCGTCTCCCTAAACTGTGGAATTCCCTCCCATCAACCTGCTCTACCACTTCCCTTCCCCTCCTCTCCTCTCTTCTCCGTGACTTCATCTCTCCCACATGCAAATGCACCTGATTTTGCACCCCTGCCCCTCTACTCTACCTATTCCCCTCACTGTTTTAACCCCTTGTTTTCTCCTTCCCCTTATAACACTGCCCTAGCCCCTCTGCTGCCTATGCCAGAACCCTAGTTGTCTAAACTCCACTGCCTCCTCCTGGATAGCTCCTGGCTCATTTAAATAGCATCCTCTGCTCTGACCCAGTGGCGCTGAGGGTTGAGGCGCTGGATGCCACACCTCATGACATGCTGGTGACCCGTGTTTAGGAATGAGCATGGGCCACCGGGGGTTGGCAGGGAAGGGAGAGGATCGAGCATCCAGATGGCAGATCTCCTCTCCCGGGGAGGGAGGACTGGTGCTCCCGCTGAACAACTGCCCCTAGGTAGAGGCCTAAGGGCAGTGCAGGACTGTGGGTGCCATGGAAGGGAGGCTGCTGGGGACTTCCGCGAATGCGCACACACCTCCACGTGCGCATGTCCTGCGTGTGTGCCCCAGCAACGGGGAAGGGAAAAAATGGAGGGAAAATACCCCAGCTGCGGAAGATGACCTACCCCTCACAGGCTCCTCACCCAACAACCGGGCAGGCTCTGGGTAAGTCCCAGTGAGACCGGGGTGATGGGGGGGGGGGGGGTCAGTTAGAAGGGGGCAGCTGGGGCAAAAGGAGATAAACACCATATATATATATATATATATATATTTTTTTTTATATATAAATTGTATCCTCTGCTCTTCCAGCTTTACTCAAAATTAAGTTGCCTTGTTACTGAATACCTCTTATTGTATATACTGCATATATGGTTCTACTCCTGTTTGTAAATATTATAAATATTTTGTAAATATTGTAAATACTGAACTGCAAATGCTCTGATTTGTTATATTTTCTTTCTCCTTTGCCCCTTCCCCCCAAAAACACATCTGGAAACAAGATGCTACTCAGCTCAGTATGTCTTTCCTGGTGAAACTTTTGAAATAAATCAATCAATCTGAGACCAGCCAGGGGAGGAAAGACTGAGTGGTCCTAGGATTGCTCTCCTCCCGGGGTTGGCAGAGAATCACGGTGCTACCACTGTTTGCCTACCACATGGTAGACAACAGGTGGAAAGCACAGACAGGAGCACACACAAGGGAGGAGGGTTCCGTTATAAGCCCACCACGCATGCATACCACTGCATGCATGCATACTTGCAGCACTGCAAGCCAGCATGCCGGGGGATAAAATCAAGAGGATGGAGAAAAACGATAGGTCTGGCCATGCCAGAATCCCCTGCAGGCTCTTGCACAACCAGCATGGCAGGACACCAGCCACAATGTGGTTGTGGGTAAGTGGTGATCTGTTAAGTCCGTGAGGTCAGTAAAGGGACTCGTGGGGGGTTCAGCAGAGCCAGGGAAGAAAAAAGCTTGGTTACAAAAACAAAAAAGAAAAGAACACAATCCTTCAGAATCCAAGTAACTTCGTTGGTGTAAACATGTCACATGACCATTCATTAATATCTGGTATATGCACAGTTCATAACTCACCTGTCCTAATCTATACAGCAACAGCCTAACTGAAATTATAAAATGAGGAAAGAATTTCAAGCAATCTGATTGGTTGTTAGCCATGCATTAGATGTGTCTAATGCACAGCTAAAACTAGAACCCCCATTTAGAATACACAGGACACTTTTTAAACACAAAAACCCACAACAGGGCATATGTTTCATCTAAATAAATGCACCTTTAGATTCATTTAAAGAGCAGCTGGCATGATCTAACACCTCAGGCAGGCAACTCCTAGTAAGGAGCAGCATGCCCGAGGAGCTAATTTAGCCCAGTATGACATTTGTTGATGTAGTAATTAACGAAGGACTTACATTTTATTGTCCGGCTCACAACTTTCAAGTACAAGCTGCACGGCTGCAGCACCATCCCTAAAAACAGCACTTTGATGATGCCTGGCTGGGACCAGGGCTGCAATCAAAGATACTGTATGCATAGTTAGACAGCTCCCCTCCCCCGATATCACTGATCCCTTTGTAGAGTGCCTGCAGCGGTCCCAATCACACGTAACCAACGTGCTGTTTTTAAGGCCGGGCTGCAGTCCTCTAACAACCATAGCTTGCACTTGGAAATTCTGAGTGGGCAATACAATGTAAGTCCTCCGTTAATAACTGCATACAAAAATTTAATGTGAGGCTAAATTAGCTCCTTGGGCAGGCAGCTCCTTGATGTGAGTTGTCTAACTGGAGCGTGTCAGCTGCTCTTAAATGGCACTTACCCTAGGCCTGTACTAGCATTTTTGTCAGCCAGGGAATGATGGTTTTGTCTACCTTATTTCCACTAGTTGTTTCTATGTCACTGAAAGCTGTATCCTACTGTTGTAATCAAGACTGTTCTCTCATTGCCATTGCATTTCTGTTTTAACTGTACCATGCTGTCACTGTCCAAAGCCACACCCTACTATTTACTTTGTACTTTCTGTGCTTGTAACCTCCCGGGTCGTGTCTGAAAATAGTCATTTCTATGGCTAGCACACTCACTCAGTTAACAACAGCTAAATAAATAAAGGCGCTGCCGCAGCCCTGGTTACCAAACTCATATATTCTACCTAGCAACAACCTAGCTACAGGAAAATAAAACATTTTCTTATATAAAGTAAGTTTTCCATGTTATCAGCATCATAGGGCAGCTCATAGGGCATGGGTTTCTTGAAAATTACTGCACTTCCCATGTGCGCTGAAAGTCAGTCTCTGGCCTTGTGCATTTCAGTTCACCAAGATCATGCATCAATTCTCTAGAAACACATATCCTGTTGTGGATTATTGCCTAGGTGATGCAGCTGTAAATATGGGATTTACTGCAACTTGCAATGCAACTCAGAATGAATCAGCATACCATATAATGTGAGCTGGTGAAACAAGCCAGAATGTTTTGCAGAAACCATACAGCAGTTTTATCTATATGATGCATATTACATTGCTATGAAAAGTAAATGTTTCCTTTAAAATATTTTTTATTAAGAAGATATTAATCGATACTTAGAAAATGATAACCTGCAATTTGAAATCTCAAATGAAAGTTTGTGAACTTGGAGGGATAATTGGAGTCAGGATACTTGACATTTTAGGGGGAGAAAGAGCAATGCGGTTACCAAGAAATCGTAAACAAATGTACTTAATTCTGATCTCTCGGGCCTTCTGCCAAATGTATAGCTAGCTTCAGAAAACTTCCTGACCATAAGGTGCCCCCATTCGGCTCTAGGTACAAAACTCTGCAAGCCCTTATAAGGCCATTCAGCAAGGGCTGCATCATTACCCGAGGCTGTTCTTCAGAAGGAAACAACACATTCTTGAATGTTCAGCCAAACTTTCTGCAATCTAAAGAGTACGTGAATGGGCAAGAACTGAACATTCAAAAGAAAATACAGTGACACAACTACTACCTAGCTCATTTTCTAACACTTGCTGTGCTGCCAACAGGCAGTTCATATTTTATTCAGACAGGCCCACTTTGAAGTATGAATTTCTATGTCATGATGGGCAGCTCTAAAGCCCTTATTCACTACTGGAGGCCTTTTTAGCCCATTTCCACGATACAGTTTCCCTGGAAACACAGAACGTTTAAAGACGGCTTAGCTGTTTTGCACCTGTCACCCCACCCCTTCCCAATTCTTCAAGATGGGAAAGTTGGCAAATTGTACTTGGAAAGCTATTGGCAGGGTGAGGCAGACAAGAAACATAAGGGAAAGGTAAATAGAGAACCTCAGTCGGAGGAAATAATCCCAACTGAGCCATCATTAGGTAGCCCATGAATAGTTCAACTGGATTAGGGCTCCTGATCCTACAGCAGTCATTTCAATGGAAATTCAGCAGTATTTGTCGTATTCTTATTTCTTTAGTGACCATTCCTAGGGGCTCAGAGAGCTTTACAGACATAAAAACTCATTAAGTAAAACAGTCACAGATACATTTTATTTATTTTTTAATGCTCCCATCTCCTTGGCTAGCCCCCCCTTTTTTCTGCTGGTCCTCCCAGCCCCATCACCCTGGCTTCTCTCAGGGCTTACTTCTTCCGTAGTTCCCCACGACTTGCTCTCTGTGGCAGGGCGGCAAGGAGTCCTTAGACCCATCAGGACTGGATCCAGATTCCGGGAGGAGCCTGAGTTACAGTGTGCGGGGCCTGCGGAGGACGGCGATCATCCTTGTGGTGGCCAGGGTGTTTTTTCTGTTTTCGTCCCCATGAAAGACGTGGCGAGCAATGACATCATGGCATAAGTGCTGAAGTCTGTCACATCTCCCCAACCTTCCAGCTTGGGCTGCCTCTCCCCTGGCTTCTGCCAGAGGCTGCTCAGTCAGGGCCGTCCCCCAACCCGAAAGGAACAGAGCTGTCCCTCACGGATGCTGGATCCCTTCTCACCCAGCCACCCGGGCTTGCTTCGAACCCGGGTCGTCAGCATTGCAAGTGGTAGTGCTACCGCTGCACCGATGGGCCAGCCTGTAGACAGATTTTAAATGGCATAATAAATAACTTATGAGTAAATAAATAAATATATACATTTGGGAACATTTTCAAAAACTACATGGAATAAAACAGGTAACACATACAGAAGTTATCCAATTTTATTCTAAAGGAGCCCACCAAAGTAATTTAAAGTGATGTTCCAACCTAATGTCATAAGGTATTGGGCTTCATAGCCCAATACCTTATGGCAGTGTTAGCTGTTTGCTGCTAAAAGTAACATTTCTAACTTTGTCCATTTAGTTTGGGAAAGGATCGCACCTGCTGTCGAACCCACGGCCAGATGATCCCTTTCAGCTTCCCGGTTTGTCTGCTCTGCGCTCAAGGTTATGCATACTGTCCTGGTAAAAGCACTGTTTTGATGTGAAATCTTCTGATCCAGTTTCTTATTCAGCAAGGCCACTCCTCATCTGCACCCCTCGTGACCCAGGCAAGGTGCAGTGATGCGGCCATTAGAGTGGAATGAAGGAAGGGGTATACAGGGGCAAGATGAGGGAGGAAGAACAAATCCTACCTTTTAATAAGGCACTATTCACATAGGCATCTTCAAAATCTGTCAATCTTAAGCCATTTAAAGATGCTTAACACAGTTTGCATCTACACTAATTTTATTTTAAACCATGTTTAGCCCTGCAAAAGGGGTTGTTTTGAACATGGCTGAAAGTCAAGAAATGGTTAAAACATGGTCGTACTTGCTAATGTGGATGCTTTTCTGTAGCATGTTAGGGTACTACGGCCATCCTCCATCCCAACAGATAAAAGACTGTGCACTATAGGATTCATGGTTCAGGACAACACAGTTCACACTGGCCACATTTATCCAACGAACACATTTTTTAAGCAAAGAGAGAGAGATAATATGGGCAAATTAAACCATATTTGAAGTCAGCTGCATGGCACCGTGTGATGGGGCATTGCTCTGGCATGCTGGTGACCTGGGTTTGAGCCCCAAGTCCAGGACGACAGAAGACGAGGCCGGCATTGAGGGAGCCAGAGAATTTCTTGGATGCTTCCCTCCCAGGGGTTGGGTAAATGCATGCTGCTTCAACAGTGAATCCTGGTGGTGGCTCTGCAGTGGTGCTCTTGTCAGTGTGGGTGACCACATGCTGCCGAGCATCCCAGCCCCCAGGATGCCACTGAGGATACACATATGTGAGTGGTACCCCGTAAAAGGGCGGCCTCCCTGGCAACCCTCCCATGCTACCAGACCCCCAAAGCAGGCTGGCCTTTCCACCTCCGGCCGTTGTAGGCTGAAGAAAGTTGCTTCCTTTGTTATGGCAGCAGGAGGCCCCCTTCCCCCGACAGGGACAAATTGGATCCACCTACAACAGAGCTACCAGAGGCCTGGGGGAGGGGTCCAGAAGCACAGGGTGAGCCTGGCAGGCAGCAGTGGTGTGCCCTATGGACAGCCTGGTACAGTGGATGTCCAGGGCAGAGTGGCAAAAGGAAAAAGAAAAAATATGTGTCTTAACCTAGAAGCTTCACAGTGTGGACACACACGCTTGGCAATATAAATGCAGTTTTAACAGAATTTTGGAAAAAGGACTAAGAGGGTACACAGGGCCTATGATGCTACAGTGTAATAGCTAACTAAGGGAAGTAGATTAACTCACAGAAGCCAGAACTGCAGCGTTTCCTTTGTGGTTTATAACACCAGTTTCTCTAATTATGCCCAACCCAGTTGCGTCAGTTACCTAACCATATTAATTCTAAATTTAACTTAATAAGTAGGGACCAACAAGTATGTTATACAAACAGGTACTAATCTATGGGGATTTCCAGTGCACCGTATTATCCAGGGCCCTGCGAGACCCTTGGCAGAAATGTAACCAGGCTTACCTTGAAGGACTGTACTGCCATGTCACTGTTTCCAAAGGAAGCTGTTCCACAGGTTCACTACCCTCTAGGAGAAGAAGTGCCTCCCAGTGTAAAATGTAGCCCCTTAATTTACCACCTTTGAGTTTCAGGGTATATCTCTATGTCCGAATGGAGCACACCAGATCAAACACCTCTGTCTTTTCAATCCTGGCCTTGCCCTTCAGCATGCGAGTATGCATAAGACCATGATCATGCTGCCATCAGTCTCTTTTTCTCCAGGGTAAACATGTGAAGGGCCACTAGTCTGTCCCCATAGCTTTTCTCCATACCTCTGATTATTTTGGTGGCCCTGCACTGCACCCTCTCTACTGCCTCAATGTCATTATTTCATTGTGGAGCCCAGATCTGTACACATTATTTCAGGTAGGGCCCTACCAGGGTCTTGTAAAGTGGTAGGATTACTTCCCATGCTCTGCTGGTCAGTACCCCAGCAATCTTCTGGACTTCTTAACAACCATTCACTGCTTGCCCCCTGTCTATTATGATCCCAGGTCCTTTTCCTCCTCCACTGCTGCCAGAGAAGTCCACACAGTATGTACATCCTACCCCTTTTCAGCTACACTTGAATCTAAGACTCTAGGAGTCAGAGTAGTCGCCCAGCTTAAGTCTGTCCCCACACTCAAGGAAGTCCACCACCCTAGGCTGCTTAGTTTCAACACCAACCATATGCAGCCTTCTGTAGACCCCAGTCTCCAGATTAAGAAAATGCTGAAAAACAGTGACTCCATTACCGATCTCTATGGGATGTAGCCGAGTACTCCTCTCCACTTGAAGTAGTGCCCATCCACCACCACCCTCTCCTTCCTGCCCTCAAGCCAGAGAGAAATCAACATTGTGTGTGTCTTGTGTACCACACTGGTTTACTTTGCCCAGAAGCTAGCATGCACCACAGTATCAAAGGCCTTTCTGAAGCCCAGATAAACTATACTGACAGCCCATTCTCTGTCCACCTCTCCTTTCACCCCCTCAAAGAATGTGATCACATTGGTTTGCCACAATCATAAAACTACCATGCTGAGAGGGGATGAGAAGAACCTTAGCCTTAATCACATGATCTCTTATTATATTCAGGATAATGGACTGCAGGACATTGCCCAGTACTGATGTCAGGCTGAAAGGTCTAATGTTTGCCTGGGTTCTACCTTGCCCCCTTCATCAAGATCGGGAACACATTGGCAGCTTTCCAGTCCACTGGTACCACATCAGTATGGACAGATTTGCAACGTGCTCCACCAACCGCTCTATGAACCATGGGGGTATCCAATCCACCACTTGGGAGTTACCTGACTTGATCTTTGCCAGCTAGTCCTCTACCTGGGCAACTGTAATGTCCGCAGGTTACATCATGTTTCCCTTGATGCCATAGGCCCTCCGCTGAGCACACTCCCCTCCCTTGGGGCCCTCAGGGAACACCAAAATGAAGTACTGTATTCATTCAACATCTCAGACATCTCTACTGGCTCACGCACAATTCCTCCCTCCTTTACTTGTTTTCTGTAGTAGAATGGCCCCAGTATCAATACTTTGGACACACGCTTCTGGTATTCCTTTCACTCTGGGAAGAAACATTTTGAGACCATGGTATGTTTACCACTGTAACAGATTACTGCCCTTCCAGTGCCTGTCAGCCATCCTACTATATTGGGAAACTCTCTGTTTGTAAGGTGCCCAATCCAACAGAAGGCTGACACAGGCTTTGTAGATAAGGATGCCCAGCTTGTGCTTGTCCCTAGGAAGCTCTGTCCTCTAGTCTGCAGTAGAGTATCTCATGATATCATCTGGCTGGTGCTTGGAGCACTTCTCCATGTATTTATGATCCAGGATTTAGTTTCACTTTCCTTAAAGTAAAGAAATGAGGGAGAGTAGAATTTCATTTATGGGTATCCTGCCTGCTAACACTGGTTTGCCCAGATATCTGGAAGTTTGATAAGTGAGTATGATATTTTGCCTCCACTAATAATGACTCTTACTCCTTTTCAAAGTTCTTGAAGCTGTTTTTCCCTACCGTAACTAGGAATAAAGTTTTGCTGTCAGAAGTATATGAACATTTAGGATTCTTGGGTCTCAGAGTCCTCATTCCTGGTCTAGAATGAACATCAATCTGTGCCACATGTTCCTTCACATTTGGGTATGTACACTGGCAATCAGAGGTTCTCTGAGCAGGCTATTTGTGACTGCTAGATGAGCCAACATATCCTGTCAAGGGCCAGTATTGTTCATGCTTGGATTGTGTTAAGATGTTGGCTTGAGGTACAGACATTAAGCTAGGATGGTGGCTTGTGGTACACGTTTCTAAGTTTGCCCCTACACTTTTTTTCTTTTTGCTGGGCTCCATGTCCACCAGGTATCAGTCCAATCACGTTCCGCCCTACACCCCCCGCCACCCGGGACTGATCCCAGCCCAGAACATCCTGGGGTGACTTCTTTCACCCCTCCAATGGAGACTGGTCAGAAGCAAGGGAGTGGAGCAGGAGCCCAGGCAGCAGTGCAGGGTCCTCTACATGGGGAGGACGTCACCCTGCGGAGGTGAAACCTCTGGTTTTCCTGCATTTCTCCCTAAGAGGTGTGCCATGCAATGACACTGGGGCATTATGCCGAATGTCTGACACGCCTCCCTAGCAAATACAGTCCTGGCAGTCGAACTCCAAGTTGCTGCATGGGGTCACCCAAGCACTGGCGACTTACCCCCCCGCCCTGAGGAGGAGGAGAGCAGTCTGTAGGATGCTTGATCCTGCTCCCCCTGCCCAGCCCTTTGACTGCCCAATCAAGTTTTTGAACCTGGGTCAACAGCGTCAGAAGCAGTAGCACTACCACTGTGCTGGCAGGCCGGCTTGCCCCCTACACTTTAACCAGAAGAGGAGCCTTCAGTTGCTAAAGTCATTAGACCAGTGTTTAATCTCCCTAATCATTCTGGCTATAGCACTTGATACGGCTAAAACCTTCTTCTCACATTAATAAAGGTATTAAGAAGAGGTTAGCTATGCTGCAAACAAAATCAGTCTTCAAGACTCCTGATGGCATTCCATTTCTTTGAAGAATTACCCCAGTTCAAGTACTTTGATATGTGGTTGGGCCTATACAATGTTTTCTCATCCAATATTGATAACGTGAATAAAAAAAATAATTTACCAAGCTTGGCGCACTGTACTGCAACAAAACGTGTCTTGCACCCCCAATCTGATATTAGGTTATTCTTAAAATGATCTTGCGGGAATATGGCACCGTGTATGTGATTTACTGTGCAGTTTCCAAAACCACCCTGGACCTCCTTTTCCAATCCATTTGCCATGTTGCGCTAAATCTCAATCCTTTTACCCATCACTATTCCCATTCTCTTGCCATCACTCTGTACTCCCTTGAATCTCTGCGTCTCCTTGACTGCGCGTCCTTTCTTGCAAATTAGAGTGTCCCTCTTTTCTTCCTACCTTTCTGCCCTCCTCCACCCTTCCATCCCTTCCTCCTCCTCCCTCCTCTCCGCTAAATAAGGGATAAGACCAGACAGGGAGTGGGTTGCTGGGGGACACCCACACTTCTAGGGAGTAGTGAGGCCCAAAATCACAAGAGGAGGTCCTTACAGTCTGGAAGGGCAGTTATCCCCACAACAACCCAAACCCTAAACAGTCTTCTTGTGCTTATCAAATGGGTTGCATTGGCCCAACACAACCTTTTTTTCTAACTGTGATAGGATGGGGCTGTAATGTGCTGCAAGCAATACTAAGCGGAGTGCAGGCAACAGTGAGCAGAGCGGAGGGCATTCAGGGTCAGCATGGGCTGCAGCACAGAAGTGTGAGTCGCAGACCAACCCTGTTTTTTTGTTTTTGTTTATTTCTTACCCTGTGGTGTTGCCTGATACACTCATGCCTTGTGACTGCTATCAGCCAATCAGGTTTCAGGATATTTCAACCCATTTTTTAACTCCCACTCCTTTTCCACACCATGCTGTACAACCTCTGTACGTCAATCCACTTTCTCTATCCATCTCCCACATCACTGGAATAGCCTCCAACTCCCTATACATCTGTTCTCTAGTGTCCCTTACAGGGGAACAGTCATGTAGAAATGCAAGATTTATTGTGTCAAAAAGGGAGTCCTGCACAAAAACATAAGCCCTACACAAAAACATGACACTTCACAAAAAAGCAATGCTTCATCAGGTGACGGTATATCGGTACGCTCATTCCTTAAATACATATCTCCTAAAGAGTTACATGCACTACAGAGCAAATCCATAAGACTGCATCATTACTTACCAGTAACAACAGATCTTCAAGAGAGTCTCTCCACAGAGATACACCTTTAGAACAGTAAGCAGTTGGCGTCAGGACCACAGAAACTTTTGCCTAGCTGCAGTCACCCACACTGACATATGCTGGTGCTGCATATTTAACATGCACGGCCCCAAACCTCTTCAGTTTCTTGCCCGAGACAAGCTTGGCTGTGTACTATACTGACACGAACTGGAGACCAGAACCCTCACCAGGCCAGCAGAAGAGGTGGCAGTGCCAGGAAAAAAGAACTGGAAAGAGTCAGCCCAGTGGCTCAGAGGGCTGAGGCACTATGCGCCTTACCTCTCACCATGTCGACAACCCAAATTCAGGAACAAGCTCAGGGCGCCAGAGGTTGGCCAGAGGGGAGAAGATCGAGTGTCTGATGGACTGCTCTCCTCTCCCGGAGTGGGAGGGATGCCTTCTCACTCCTTGGCTGCCATCTGGTGGAGCACCTGAGTCTGAGCACCGTGCAAGGGAGGGGCCGCAGTTTCGCAGCATGGGGTCGCCACCACACATGCACGTTTACATGCTGTTGCTGCAAGGGGAAAAGGAAGAAAACATAAAAAGGGAAGCGCCGGCTTCATGAAGCTATGCCTGCCTACCCCATTACTGAATTG
The DNA here is from genome assembly GCA_016271365.2 of Neoceratodus forsteri. Classification (NCBI taxonomy): domain Eukaryota; kingdom Metazoa; phylum Chordata; order Ceratodontiformes; family Ceratodontidae; genus Neoceratodus; species Neoceratodus forsteri. Next base: position 1,191,506,890 of record CM028130.1, on the reverse strand, counting down.
CCACCTGACCACCACCCCGATAATGGATGAAAGTCTCTGGGTGGAGGAGAACAACCCTCCTTCCCAGGCCCGCCACAGGGTGCTATCCATGTGAAATTCTCATAGTGGATAGGTCGGAGGTGCAGACAGATGACAGGACAGGGCTGAATAGCCGCGGAGCCGACCAAGGAAAAAAGTAATATGGACGAAACAAAGAAGAAAGAAAAAAGAATGAAAAGAAAAACCCTACTGAAAGAGCACAGAAAAGCAGAAAAACCAAGTGTGCAGGGTCAGTAGTGTCTTCCAGAGTATGCCACCCAAAATACAGACGGGGGGTAGGTGGAAGGGTGGGCTGTGGATTTCTGGAGGTGATACTCTTCAAGATCTACTATTGCTGTTAACTACGGAAACTATCTTCTTTAAGGACATCTCACACCATAAAGCCACACCTCTGGAACAACTCCCAAGCAGTACAAATAATTGGTGAGGGAGGAAGGCCACACAGCAAGCGTGGATAACACCATTAAGACAGCTGGCTTTGGAGGATGGCAAGGCCAAAGCCAGCCCATTTACAGGACACCACGTGGGGGCAGCACATACATCAGCTGCCACGACTGAATGAAAACAGAAGTGGCCATGCCCATGGACAGGACTGGGAAGTCTCTTACTATACTTCCAGTAACAAAAAGAAAAGCAGACTGCCAACCATCTGGAGAAACACTGCTTTGAGACAGGGGCTACCACCATCCTGGGGTGAATGAAACAAAAATCTGTGCGGACTTCCGACAGTCCTTCATGTGGTCCAAATGGAACTATAAAGCCCATGGACATCAACAGAATGCAGGATACCTTCAATAGCATTCTGAAGGTAAGGAAAAATCACAGGAAAGTTTATAGATGGGTTTCAAATGAACTCAGAAACCTACTTCAGAAGGAACCTAGAATCTGCATGCAATGAAACCTGATTGTGATGAAACACAAGGTACAGATAATTCCACAACCAAAGCCTGCCACTCAGAACCCCTCTAGGCAGAGGTAATCACTGCTAGAAAAAGTGTTTTCCACCACAGTAAATAGAGCACCAGTTACAATGGGTTCAAAAGGCGACTGTGTAAGAGATTCCACAGGAAAGTGAGACCCCATCTGGAGTTCTGCATCCAGTTCTGGAGACCCCATCTCCGCAAGGACACAGAAAGTAAGACCCCATCTGGAGTTCTACATCCAGTTGTGGAGACCCCATCTCTGCAAGGACATAGACAGGATGGAGGCCATCCAGAGGAGGACAACTAAAATGGTGCAGGGTCTGCACCAGAAGACATATGAAGAGAGATTAAAGAAGTTTAATATGTATACACTCAAGGGGGGGAGAGACATGAAAGAAACTTTCAAGTACATCAAGGAATCAACAGAGTCCAAGACGGTAGCATCTTTCGGAAAAGAGATGTGCAAGAACAAGGGGCACAATTTGAAAATATGGGGAGATGGCTGAGAGGTAATGTGAGAAAGTATTTTTTCATGGAGAGGGTTGTGGATGCATGGAACAGCCTTCCTGAGGAGATAGTGGAGTCAAAAACAGTGGGGGAATTCAAGAATGCACGGGACAGACATAAGGCAATTCTAGTGGGGAGGTAGGAGGAAGTAGGCTGTTGGTTAACTAGGATCTGCAGCCTATGCATTAGGTAGGGAAATGGGCAGACTAGGTGGGTCAAGCGGTCCTTATCTGCCGTCAAATTCTATGTTTCTATGTCAGACATCAGAACCAGTTTATAGACCAGGGCCATAGATGCAGTAGACCTTAAAGGAACCTGCACGATACCTCCAAGTGGATCACAGTCTTCTTCCATGATGGCATGGATGACCAAATTACCAAAAGGTGCACCTTTACAGAAGAACACTGGATCCCTGTGCCCTAGGGACATCAGGTAGTCCAAGACAGGCTGAACTGGACATGAAAACATGTCTAGGGAGTGAGAAGCACACCAAATACTAAAACTTTCCATTTCAGGGAGTAAATGTACCGGATAAACCGCTTATGAGCCATCAAGGGAAAAGCCCAAATCATACTGGAGACCTTAACGTGGGGCAACGCTATCTCTTCAACAGCCAAGCATGACGCTACAGGAACTGAAGGTCTAGCTGCAGCAGACTGCCCTGGTCTGGTGATAGCAGACCCACTGGTAGAGGTAGCGGGAAACGGGGTTCTACTGCAACCTGCCAGAGCAAAGGGAACAAAATCTGTCTGGGCCACAATGCAATCAACAGTATTAGTGTGGCCCTCGCTTCTCAAGCTTGGCCAAAACCCATTGGATCAGAGGGACTGGGAGAAAGACGTACAAAAACCTCTCTTTACAGGAGAGGGACATGTTTTGATAAAAAATTCCATGCCCTGTAGCAAAGAAAAGCAGCAATTTTGCATTGTGTGGCATGCAAAAAGGTCAAACATGGGGCGACCCCAACTGGCAAAAAGGTTTTTCACCACATCATACAGTAGTTCCCACATGTAGGACAGAGCAACCAACCTGCTGAGAGAGTCTGACATGACATTCAGAGTCATGCAGAAACTTTGCAAAGAGGTACATGTTGTGTGCCAGGGCCCATTCCCATATCCACATGGCTTCTTGGCAGTGGAGGTAGCAGTGCATACCTCACATTTTGTTAAAGTCATGCATGGTGCTAATGTTGCCTGTCCAAACCAGCAGAGGATGACCCTGAGCATGAATGGCGAACGCCTGCAGGCCAAGAAGAACTGCCTTCACCCTCCGGAATTTTAATGTAGAAAGAATGTTTTGAGGGGACCACACACCCTGGGTACTGAGTGCACCTAGATGCACCTTCATACCCATCCTAAAGGCATCCATGGTGAGGACCTCCCTCAGGGACAGACAGGAAAATGGTGACCCCTGAAACAGATGGCAGCAGTTTTGACACCAGGAAAGGGCTCTACATAAGGAGTTCATGACCAAATCAGGGTGACCCAAGTATTGGAAAGCCAGGGCAAACCAGGCACCATGCATCCACTAGGGAATTACCACGTGGAAGTGTGCCAAGGGAACAGTCCTAATGGCTGCTGTCATGAGGCCCAACAGACAATGTATGGATTTCACTGGGACCCTTGCCCATGATGCATCCAGTGTGGCCTTCTGGGCAATCAAAATTTTGGCACAGAAGCCCAGAACACCACCCAATCCTGGGTTATGTTCAAGACAGCGCCTATAAACTGAAGGCACTGGCAAATGGTTAGAACAGGTTTGGGTTCACTGACCAGGAGATCCAGGTATTCGAACAACTGACGAGTCCTGTACAATGTCTGTAGAATCACTGTCAGGGCGGAGCCAATAATCCAGGTAAGAGAAGACATACAGGGCTTCTCACCAGGAGAACATAACCATCCCAGCTAAGCCCTTGTTGAAGACCCACAGCACTGAGGATAAGCCAAAGGGCAAGACATGAAACTGGTCTTGTTGGCCCTCCAAAAGGAGGCACAGATGTTGTTGATGGCTGCACTGAATCTTGATTTACAGGTATGCATTCTGCATGTCCATTTGGTGACAAGGGCTGGGAGGATGTACCAGAGGAGTTGCAGGCAATTCCGGTATAAGACACTCCTGAATAATATCAAGAAGTTACCTACTCATCTGACATAATCCCTTGCCATATCAGGTGAAACAATCAACATAAGCTATTACTAACAATGTATATCATCGTAGGAGTTTATTTAAAAAAAAAAATAGAAAATAGAAAAAGGTTACATGTGGAGGAAGAAGAGGTTCATCCTTAAAAGCAAGGTAACAGAGGTATTTTAGCTAAGATCTAAAGAGTGGGAGAGTATCAAGTAAGAGAAGGATGCAGGGAAGCTGTTCCAGATAGCAGGTGCAGCTGAAGAAAAAGTATGTTCTCGCATAAGTGCAGGACTAAGGACTCTCATAGTGTTTAACTGTACCACTGTTAACTATAGTTCTGCTTACAGTGCCAGTACAGAAACCAGCGATCAGGAAAAGAAGTGTGGACTGAAGCAGTTTTTTTTTTTTAAACAAAATAAAAATATATTGGGGCGAGGGGGCTCTGCCCCTCCATGTTATTAAAAAAACAGAATACACTTTCTATTTTATTTTTTTTATTTAAATGGTGGGGTGGGGGCTAAGCCCTCTCAACATAGCCAGCTATTTTTCTTTTCACTTTTTTTTATGCAGCTTTTTAGATCTAAAATGGGTGGGCTTCCTCCCAATCCACTAAGCAAAGATTGGTTGTTTTTTTTCAAATCAGGCAACTGTGGCAGGCCTGCCAGTGCAGTGGCTAGGCGTACCCCTTTGACACCAACTCGCCAGGTTCAGGAACGGACCCATGGATTTGGAGGGCCGGCCGGGGGGGGGGGAGAGAGAGGATGAAGCATCTGAGGGACTGCTCTCCTCCTCCAAGGGGGAAGGTGGGTGAGTGTCCGGCACGTGACTGACCACTGGCAGAGGCCAGGGGGATGCAGCTGCCATTGCCATACCAGTGGGGAGGCATGTCACATGTTGACACTTAGGTGTCAGTGTGTCATTATACACCATGCCCCCCCCCCCATCGGGGGTTACTGCAAAAACAGCATCTGCCATCTAGGATGCCCCACTCCTCCAGCCCCGTTTGCCCACAGTGGTGCTTCACCAATGACCTTGTACCATCGTTTGCCATTTCCAACCAATCCCATGCCTGCCCTGGGGAGGAGGGGGCCAGGGAAGCAATGCTGGTAGGTGACCTGCCAGTATCCTTGTATCAGCATTGTGAATGGTTCATGTCCGAGTGGCAGCCCCACCCTGGGGCACTAGTCAGGGGGATTGTCTGAAGGCGGTAAGTCCCAGGGATGAGGTGGGGAAATGGAGAGAGCGGGGGCTGAGCCTTCAGTGGTTCATTCCCCCAAAAAATAAAAAAATCTGGCAACTGTTAATTGGAACCTTAAGATGAGGGAAAAGCACTACAGGTAGTAATAGTGTCAGTGCATTTGCACAGGAGCGCTACAGTGTGGTGGTATTCACGTAGTATTTATGTGAGGGTCCTTAGTGTTCCACTAGCACCTACAGATCTTCATCGAGGATATCTCCTCCATTCGGCCACATTGTTGGAACCATAAGCCATCTGTGTCAGGACCACTTAGAAACTTTTGTTAGCTGGGGGCTGCCCAGAATTATATAGGCACCGGTGGTGCAAGTCCCCATTGCCCCTCAATTCTTTTTACCATCATCGATTGCTCATTAGATCTGCACAGAAACAACGTTATTTCCTTGACTTTATTATTTTCTAATCAATCAATCAAATCTATTTATCGAGACGGACACCATTGAGCAAGCTCATTTACAAGGTGGACCTGCATCACACAAGGTCAGGTACAATACACATAAGTACAGGCATTAAGGCAAACCATGGGAATATATAATAAAGCAAGCTAAATAACAGGAAGACAAACAGGCCATTTAGGCACACATTGTAATATATCTAACTATGTACATGTCATGTTTAAGAAAAATGAGAAAAAGGAGTTAGGGGTGAGGGGGCTATATATGAAGAGGGGGACGCAAGGTCAGGAATGAAGTGGAACCTCGTGAAAGAGTAGGTAGCAAAGGGGTACGGGGGTGCAGGGGCAAGGGTCCTGCATGGCGTGCTGTACAGAATACTCACTTATGGCTTAGGGCTTATAGTTTAGGGTTGAAGGCTTCAGGGTCGCCGACTGCCCGGTGGCCTTGGTTTCCTGCGGCAGATGGGTTGGGAACCCTGAAGGGTTCTTAGCTCTCAGGGATCGGAGTATGATCAAATGGATACAGACGGCAGCTTCAGCAGTGTCGACCGCTTGGTGACTGCAGTTGCCTGCAGCGTCCAAGCTGAGGCACTGGAGGGTTCTCAGTTCTCAGGGAGCGTAGTCCGATCGAGTGGTCTCGGGTGGTGGCTTCAGGGGTGCTGACCGCCGGAGAACATGGTTTACTGCCGCGACTAAGCTGAGGGCTCTGTGGGGTCGTTGGCTCTCGGAGAGCATAGTTAGAACACAGGGTTGAGAGGCTTGGGAGATGAAAGGAATGTCAAGGCAAGGGTGACGAGGGTATAAGGTTTCTGAGAGGTAGTGTTTTTATAGTGTGCAAGGCAGAGGATGATATTACGCAGAGAGGGAGCAGTTACTTTACCTTATCTTTTAATGCCCTCATTGAAAGAATCTTTAATTAGCTTTTGTACTTGCAGTTACAAGATATACAAGGACAATGCTCACAGTGAAAAGAAAAAGAGAAAAAAAACTAACACTAGTGGCTGCTTTCTGTGCTCACCAGATTTGGTTTCCACATGTGCAGTACCTGGCAGCTCCCCGTTTGTCGAAGTCTGCTGTCCCAGACTTAGGGGTTCCTGGTCCATCCAGACCTACAGTCTCTGCATCTGCATGACTGGCTCTTGACGACATATCCTTTGCCCTTTTTTTTTTTTTTTTGATTTTTTAATTTACTGCATCTTGTCCCCCTACATCCCAAATGACTCCCATCAGTCCAGCCGCCTTGCCCAGTCCCATCACCCTCCATCTCCGGGACTTACTTCTACCTTGCAGTTCCCCATGGATAATTCCCTATGGGAAGGACTGCCAGGGGCCGGGCCCTTACTCCACTGGGCAGAGTTGAAGTGTTGGTCAGTGGGGTGAAGAATCTAGTCAGCTGTGGGGGGGCCTGTGGCAGATGGTATCCTATGTTCAGTCAAGGTTTTTCTGTTTTTCCTGTCCCGCCCCTGATGTCAGGAAAATCTTGGCAGACGCATAGCATCATGCTGCCGATGTCTCCTTCCTTGAATCCATGGCCACGGCTACACCTCCACCTGTGGTCAGCCAGGTGGCAGTGTTGCAGCGGAGACTATACTCCCTCCTATCTCTGAGCAGGCAAGTGTCCATGGGATGCTCAACCATCCTCCCCCAGCTGGCCCTGTGACAGCCTAGGTTCGTTCCCAAACCCAGATCATCAGCATCGGGAGTGGTAGCACTGTCACTGCACCAGCGGGCTGACTTTTCATTTTGAAGTTTCACGCCGGGTGGCTGATGTCTTGCTTACTGCTAGAAAGCCTTCTGTGAGACACACCTACTCTATGAAATGGAAGCACTTTTCCATATGGTGTGCTTCCCATTCAGTGGACCAATTTACGTGTCTTGTGAATACTCTATTGGACTGCCTTCTGTCTCTTTCTGACTCCAGTCCTTGTCTACTGAAGTACATTGGGCTGCCGTTTTGGCTTTCCATGCCCCTATCGATGGGCGCACGGTGGCAGAACTAGAAGTGTCCTGTACATTTCTTAAGGGTATTGTGCATGTGTCTCCCTCGATTTGTAATAACCTTAGGACCTGAATTTCATTCTTGAGAAACTGACTTACTCTGTTTGAGCCTGCTGTGAACTATAACGTTTCCTTTCATGGAAAGCGCTGTTTTGCTCGCCATGATGTCTGCTTGTAGAATTTTTGAGCTTCAGTTCCTCATCTATGCATGAGCCTCCTTGTTTGATCTTCCACAAGGACAAGGTGACTTTGTGGACCAGTCCTCATTTTCTGCCAAAGGTGGTGTCAGATTTTATACTGAATCAGACCACACACCTTCCTGTTTATTATCCAGAGCATGCTAACAAAGGTGAGGCATTGCTCCATACCCTTGGTATATACAGAACACTACAGCTCTATTCTGATCGCACTAAGGGACTGGAGAAAGTCCTATCAGATTTTTGTTTCATTCGCCCCTGGGAAAAAGGGAACCCCTGTATATAAACAGTGCCTGTCCAAGCGGCGGACTAACTGTATTGTGTTCTGTTACAAGAAATATGGTAAACTTCCTGGTGTTGTGTGTGGCCACTCTACCCGTGGCATGGCCTCTTCTGTTTTGCTTTCAGAATGTTTATGCACCTGACATATGTGCTGCTGCCACACGGAGCACGCTGCATACTTTATGCAACTGCAGTCTAGACATAGTTTCTTGTAGACGTGATGGCTTTGGTATTGCAGTGTTGCAAAGCCTTCTGTCCTGATAGCCTATCAGACTTTGTCATCCTCCCTGCATACGCAGAGTACTGCTTGGGAATCATTCTAAAGGCGTGGCCCAATGGAAGAGATATTCTCGATGAAGCCAGAACAGTTACTCACGTAACAGTAGATCTTCAAATCTCCTCCACTGGGCCACAGTACACCCAGCCTCCTTCCCCCTTTCTGAGGTATACATTGGCAGGTTTGCCCACTGTCTTGTTTGGAGGCGTCCGTAGGTGCCTTATATGTATACTACAGTTCCAGTCCAGTGTCTCTCCTTGTGCTGGTCTGGTCTCCGGACTCCTCATGGTAACAGGCCTTCCAAGCTTATCTCTGGAGGGGGACTGAGGAACAACGGGGTCAACCACGATTATATAGGCACCAATATTGCTTGTTATCATGGGTGACCCCCAACTAGCAAACGTGTCTGAGTGGTCTGATGCTGACGGTTTGCAGTTCCAAAAGCATGGTCCAATGGAGGAGATTCTCTGGAAGATCTAGTTTCATGGTGAGTAACTGTTCTTTCCTATAGTACCTGGCTATTTCTGAACTCCCTAGAGCTCCCGAGCATATGAACATGTGAAAATGCCAGCAGATACAGGTCATACAGTCTATCAAGTCTGCTAGAGTGCACATCTCCCAGTCTAATGAACTGCAGCTACCTCCCACCTCCACCCCTTGCCTGTGCAGATGTAGCATGTTTCCCAGTGAGCTTTGCCTCAAACTGATGAAATTTTACAGCTGATACTTTCCTCTGATAATTGCCTTTCAAGTGTCCCTCCCCTATACTCTAAGCTGGTATCAGTATTATTTTTTATGAGAATACTGAATTAGTTATCGGTTCCTCTAAGTGGAATCAAAAAACTTTTTTTTTTTTTTAATAAACTGCTAGGTCACCTTGTGGCCTAATGACAATTTATACATCTTCTCATGTTGATGACCCTGGTTTAAATCCCTTGACAGGGTCAACACACACTGGGTGGCAGGGGCAGCACTGAGCATCAGTCTCTGACATCTCCTGTCTCAGGGAAGGTGAATGACTCCTGCTGGTACATGACAACCCCTTCATGGCCTGAGGAGGGGGGAGTCATGTCGTCAGCAAAACATGGCTCCACACACAGGGCTGAAATCTTGTGCTGGTATAAAGCCGGACACTGAATTCTGCCATGGTGGCATCACAGCCTAGTCCTGGGCCAATGAGTGTCAGTGTACAGTGTTGCTTGTAAACTTGGCCCTTGCCTACTTTTGTCTGTCTAGAAATGCCTCTGTTTTGATATGCCATCCCCCATTGTGGGGGGCGAGATACAAGGGGGATGAAAAACAGGCAGAAACAATGGTGGCACACAGATGGATGAGGCCACCACCCCACCACTCTCTCTGACCAGTTCGGACACCTGGACCTCTTGGCCATCTGCATCTATCCTCTCTAGTGGAGAAAGTTCTGGACATTTACCTCCAGTGCAGCAGGATACTATGTATGCAGCTTGTGCCAGGCTATGGCTAACCTGTCTAGTTGTGGCAGGAGGGGAGTGGGTTTCCTTTCTCTACTTTGCAAGAACAATATTGTTTGCCCCGCTCAGACATATATAGATATTTTTAGGTACAGTCTTATGTCCTGAATTTGACCAGCAGGTACCAGTTTACACTCCACCCCTTAGATGTCCTACTAGGTTCCTCCCTGATGAGGACTCACCATAACCACCTCATCTCACATCAGTATAGATTACTGATGGAGCATGGGTCTCAGGATGCCACAAAGGTCTTTGATTTGTGGTTGCAGGAACTGAATGCATCAATTACACTGGAGCAGTGGAAAACTATCTGCATTAATACATATATAATTTTGTCATCTATGTAATGGAGAGAATGTAACTAGAAATGTTGGATACTGTAGTTCCTTATCCCAGTGCAACAGGTATACAGACAGACTGCAGACAGTGGGGTGGACCGGCCAATGCCTGCCCATCTCCCTCTGGCTATGCCTCGTACTGGCCACATTTTAAAGAAATTGGAAACTGAACTACAAAAGGTTTTCAATCTCTAATTCAGGTTGTCTCTCTTGATAGGATTATTTGTATATTATACCATAGACCTTGGACACCAACCAATCAGAACGGCAGACTGGCACCTTACCTCCATTGTAAATCCTCAGCCGTATCTTAAAAAAAAAAAATCCCACGCTGAAATCACAGAATTGCGACCGCCATCTTGTTTCCCCGCTAAGCAGAGACCATAAAACAGCAGCTTCGTACATCAGGGAAACAAAACAAAATAAAAACACTGCTTTAATACGGAGTGGCTTATTAAGTATTATACCAAGTACTGCTTTTTTTCAAATAATAAGAAAAGCAGTACTTGGTATAATCGCAATAAGCCACTCGGGGGATCTGGGTTATCGGGGAATTTACCACGGCTGGCGAGGACACACCAATAACCCACACCCCTCTTGGCTTATTGCTTAATATACCATGGACATAAGTGAACAGCCAATGAAATACGCAGACAGGCAGTTTACCACCGTTGTAAATCCTCTGATAAATAAATGGCTGATGAATAAACTATCATCTATAACATCTACAACATAGTAATAAATACAATGAAACAACAAAGCAACCTCTTTAATATTTTAATTTTATTATAGAAAAAAATTTACCTTGGTATAATGCGTAAGACACTCTCAAAGGATGTGGGTTATCAGGGATTCTACGGCTGGCGAGTTACCCACTCAGCTGCTGCAGTGGGCAAATCACTTCAGCCATGGTAAATCCCCCCGATAACCCACACTCCCTCGCGGCTTATTGCGTAATTACACTACGGATTTCTGGGATAGTTCCTCAACATATCTGTCAGGCAATTCTGCTGTCTGCTGCAAGGAAATGTATTACAAAAAAGTGGTGATCTCCAGAGGAACCCTCAATATCAGACTGGAGAAACTGGGTGAATCAAATTTACAGATTGGAAAGCCTAACTTCCTCAGTTAGAAACTAGAAGGTGAAATGTACTTTACAGAGAACCACATGATTTCCATATGTGATGGATTTGATATGACCCAGTAAGGACAACTGGACTTTCAATACACTTTTTCAGTTGAACATAATCTACATGAATGTGTAAAGTGTTACTTGGCAACTGCTTTGACATATTTTCTCTGTCTGGTTTGTTACCGGTACTGTAACAAAAATAAATATAAAAAAGAGAAAGCTGTTGACAGTTCTAGCTCCCCTCTCGGTTGGCAATGCCACTCAAAAGGGATATTTTGGCACAGTATAGGTGGAGACAGCCAATGGATATCTGGTGGCCTGTGGTGACTGCTTTAGTACGTACGGATCCAGGGTTTGTGGACAGACTTTTGAGGAGCCTAGCACAATGAGTAACTAGGGGAAAGCAAAAAGAAAATAAATAGCTTGTCAGCCTACTAGGAGGCACCATTCACCTTTTACACTAAGATGACAAGCTGAGTTGCTATAGCCAAGTCTACAACTGCTTCAGCTCTTAGGCTGAGCAATGGGCTCATTTTTTTCCTTACAAGTTTCCCACAAGAAAAATGTACCCGTTGCAAAGAGCTCTGATTTGATGCCCAATGTAAAAAAAAACACACAGAGCTTCTGTTCACATTTATGTCAATGTGCCCCTTAAAGACAAACACACTCTAATAAATAATGACAGTAACAACAGTGTATTAGTGTAATTATGTAAGCAATAAGACATGACAAGGTTTGCTTTAAGGTGATATAGTCACACGCCTCAAGTGCACTTAGGCACAAGGCACAGCCGAGTGCTGTTAAATTATATTTATTTATTTAAAAGTTTCACCAGGAGGGCGTACTGAGCCGCAAGAGCTCGTTTCCAGATGCGTCCTGGGGGAAAGGGGGTTGGGAAATGTACAGTCAGTTACAGCATACAAGCACACAGAACATACAATTATGAGCACAAGTTAAAAACACATTTGTTATAAATATCAACTATATACATAGTACTAGCAGCTGAGGCATAAAGGTGAAAATACAAGCAATGGGAGTGTACAAAAGCAGAGGGTGATCACAGACAGAACAGCATGTTGGAACAATAACTTGAACCAGATTTATAGACACCAAGGGAACATAAACACATTTAGAACAAACTGTGTAGCCAGCATTGCACAGGTGGGTGTGTTGGTGCAATACTTGTTGTACAGAGATTAAAGACACCAAGAGAACATAAATACATTTAGAACAAACTGCGTAGTCAGCATTGCACAGGTGGATGTGTTGGTGCAATACTTCTTGTACAGAGATTAAAGACACAAAGGGAACATAAATACATTATAAACAAACTGCATAGTCAGCATTGCACAGGTGGGTGTGTTGGTGCAATACTTGTTGTACAGAGATTAAAGACACAAAGGGAACATAAATACATTTAGAACAAACTGCATGGCCAGCATTGCATAGATAGGTGAGCAGAACCGGGTGAGAACTATGGTAACAGTACAATCATGTGGCATAAACTTAGTCAACATTAATGTCAACAGTTACAGCATACTTATGGAAAAACACCAGAACACAAATAGAATGGACCCAATTTGGCAGCTGGCAGCAGGGCAGTGGAAGAGAAACAGCAGCAGGGATTTTTTTAACTCCAAAAACTGATTAGAGTTTTGCTCAAAAAAGTGCTAAAACATTATGAAAATCAGTGTTCCCCATTCATTGTTTTAGGGCGGTGGGCCACCACCCTATATTTTTTTACCACCGCTCTATATTTTTTACCACCACCCTATATTTTTATCCATTTTTTTTATAAAATCCTCCAAACTTGTTTTTTATTGACATCCTTTATTGCAATACTACCCATTTAATACCAGCACACTATATGTTACTTAAAAGCTACTTATGCACATGTACAGTGCATATAGGAGGTCCTGAAAAATAAAGCACCATTTGACCCGATCACCATTGCCACCGCCCTATATTTTCAGAGAGTGGGGAACCCTGAAAATGCATAGCACTTGTTTCACTGTGTTGAACAAACATAACACTTCTAGAAAACCTATATAAATACTTTCTGTACAGTTAGCATTGTCCCAAGAAAAAAACTGCTAATCAATTATTTAAAACACTGCAGCAGGGCAGAGAGCAGGGACAGAGAATGCAGAGGGGAGCTGGGGGTTGGAGCCAGGTTATGGTTGATGACAGGAGCATACAGAGCGAAAGTGGTCTTTTGAAAGGGTAAGGAAAGAGGAGGGAAGGGGAGGAGGCATGGCAGAGGGGTGAGGGAAGGGAATTTCAAAGTTTCAGGAATCGATAGGAGAAAGCAGCCTGACCTACAGAGGCAGTCATGTGAGGGATGGCCACAGTGCGCGAGTCAAGGCTTTTTAGATAATGTGCAGGAGGAGGGGGGTCATGATGGAGAAGCAGAGGCATGAGGGCAGGGAGCTGAATCAGAATTTGGCAGTAATAGTGGTCAAGTGCGACCATCACCAATCGAACAAGGAAGGGAAAGGATGGGGAGTGGGAAAGGTCACAATGGTGTGTACGAGGGGGGATGGAGTCAAGAGCAAAGCAGCAGAAGGAGTGGAAAAGTGTGTCCAGTCTGGATAAGGAGGACTTGGGGGCAGCACCATAGACTACATCACCGTATGGGGAGGATCATTTTCTGCACAATGGCCTGGCGGGCCGGTAGAGGGAGGCAGTCACGGTTCCAGTAGAACGCACCCAGTTTAGGGTGTAGCTTCTTACAGATAGCCTCAAGATGCGCAGAGAAATCGAGGTGCTGGTAGAGCCATACCATGAGGTATCTGAAGGAGGGGCAGTTTTCCAGCAAGGTTCCATCAAGGGTGTGGAAGGGGGGGTGCAGGGAGAGCCTCTGCCTGGTGCCAAAAGTCATAGATACTGGGGTTTATTTTGCATTGAGGAAGAACTGATTTGAGTGAAACCAGATCTGTACATCATCGAAATCCCATTGCAGTCTGGTTTCAACTTCTGAGGGTGAAGGTCCGAAAGCAAACAGGATGGTATCATCTGCATACACATGGATGGATGGGTAGGGGCAGGCAGAGGGCAGATCATTTAGGAAAATGGAGACACAACAACAGACCAAGGATGGAGCCTTGGGGGACATCAATCGAGATGGGAAGTTGGGGGGACAGAGGTGCCAATGTGCACAGACTGCATCTTACCCACAAGGTAGGAGCAGAATCAGCTGGTAGTCTCAGCAGAGAGTCCTGCAGAAGATAGTTTGTGCAGGAGAAAGGGGTGTGAGACCATGTCGAACGCCTTAGTTAGGTTGACAAAAATGGCAGAGGTGATGTAGCCATGGTCCATACTTGTAAGGATAGTGTTAGTGAGCCAGAGTAATGAGGCGGTGGTGGAGTGGGATTTCCTAAATCCAGACTGGTAAGGAGTGAAGGAGGAGGAGTTTAGGTAGGAGGAGAGCTGGGATAGAACAACCTGCTCCTGAAGTTTAGCAAGAACAGGGAGGAGGGAGATGGGGCAGTAGTTGCTGGGTGTGGTGTGGGGTCACCACCTTTAGGAAGTGGACTAACAATTGCGTGTTTCTATTCCACAGGCACAGAGGCAAGGGAGAAAGAGAGATTTAGTAGGGATACAATGGGGGAGGAGATGGCAGGGGCAGATAGGAACAGCAGTTTGGAGTCCAGCACAGAGGGGCACTTTCCCTTAACAGGGCTGAGAGCGCGGAGGGCTTTGTAGACCTCAGCCGATGTAATGGGCCGAAAGGGGGGTGAGTGAAGCACGCATTTGGCTGAGGTTTGGGGGGGAGCAGGAAGAGAGGAAAGCAGGGGAAGGGGCACAGGATATGAAGGAGCTGAACTCGGATGCCACAGAGGGTGGGTCAGAGAGTGTAGTAGTTCCGGCATTGATGACAGGGGTGGGGGCTGGACTGGGGTGGAAAAGGGAGTTAACCACCTTCCAGAATTTGGAGGGGTGATTTATATTATTGTGGAAGGAGGTTTGGAAATAAGCAGCTTTAGCCTGGCATGTGGCCCTGGTGCAGGTGTTCCGTAGGGCATGATATTTTTGATAAATGTACTTAAGTAGAGCAATTTTATAAGAAGTTTTATTGTCAGGGTCTAATGGAAGTTTTCAGTGCATAAAGGTGGTGGCCATGTTTATGACTACAATCAAAATTGAGTGGAAACTTGCTCTGGGAGACTCTGATACTGTAGGTCAGTCTGCTGTGTCCTGGTTTCAAAAAGAAGTCCGAAACCTCCGATTGTCACTCTGTAAACAAAGCTTTGGAATCCTTTTGACCAATCAAGATGCATGACACCCCCTACCCATGTTATTAGGTTTATTAAATTACAGCAGCACAATATCACAATTGTTCATTCTCCTGTCATTCTAACTTTGTTTCTTCAAGCAAGGCTGAGACCTGTTTGGGCACATATAGTATTTTCTAACGTTCACTACCTGGGTCGGGGGTGATGAAAGAATGGGTCCCCCAGTTTATCAAATTCACCCAGTTTGTCTACAACATAGTATATTTCCCAATTTTTTTTTTTATCTATCCTCTATGGGGACAGGGTGGGGGGGGTCTCTTGTCTCTACAAGGAGAGTATTATCCATTCATCTCCCAAGACTGTGCCTACTGTTCCCAGAAATTAAGTGCACATGCTTTTGAGCTATCCCCCGAGGAAATTTTTGAATTACTGAAATGCAACCCTCCTGGATGATGTCCCAAAACGATTGCAAATTTGAGCAGGACTAGAGAATATATGCCAGGTCTGCATCCGCTACACTACACCACCAGCAGCTATCATCACCTAAGCAGCCCATAGCTTTCACCTTCGCAGCTGTTTTATACCACCTGTGCATGATCCTGTATTGAATGTACATCCACGCAGCTCCCTGCACATTTGGTAAGAAGACAGCCTGCCATTTCTTTTTCATTCTGCAGCTCATATTAAACAGCCTAGATCTTTTCTCCATTAAGCATGTCTGGGGCCTTCGCTGAACTGCATCCCAACAGTTTATACGACCTTGCAGTGCCGCAATTTTTTATCCTAGACCCCACCAGTAGCTCAGTCCAATCATTGTGTGGTGGATCTCAAAGCCTCCCTTAGCTGTAAATACTGTACTGTTTACTCGATATGTTAAATCTAATTTGGAGATGTTGGAAAGAAAACAGTATCTGGGTATTTACGCCAACTAAGTCTGATACTCTTCATGCTACCAAATTACATTCTGAAGCACTACCCCACATCCCAACTTGAGGGCTGAGTTACACCAAAGTGGCATACTGGTTTGTGGGGGTGAGGGGAATGATACATATTTCATTACCCTCTAAGGCTCTGTACACACTGTAGAACTGTTTTTTGAAAACCGTTTTTATTTATTTATTCAGGATTCGGAAAGTACCTTTGAGTCAAAGACTCATTTACAAAGGTTCCACGTCACAAATAATGGACAGTACAGTATTAGGTAAAACATACAGTGCAGGAAACAGAACAGCTAAATACATGGTAAAAGTACAAAATAAGCTAGAATACTGTACAAGTACAAGATGAAGCTCGCAATCAGGACCTGAGAAACCTAGGGTGACACAGACAAGTATATAGTAAGACAAGGGGAGAGGTAAGCCGGCCCGAGGCCATTGTCATTGTGGGTGAATGGTTGAGAAACTGGTTCAACAGCAGCCGCAGCAGTTTGAGGACTGGAGATGTGTCTTAAGGTGGGTTTTGAAGTGGCCGATGGAGTTTTCGTTTGTGATGAAGCTGGGTAAGCTGTTCATCCACGAGGGGGCCTAGAGGCTGAAAGACCTTTGAAATAGGGAGGTTTGACATTGGGGAACTGTGAACAGCTTCTTGCTGGAGCTACATTTTACTTTAGGGGCTGTAACCGGGTGGATTAAGGAGGTGAGGCGGGGGAAGGGGGGGACCTATGGTGATTTTTTTGGCCATAAGACAGGTGTGGAACTGGATCCTATTGTCTAAGTTAAGCCAGTTAGTGGAGTTATAAAGTGAGCAGGTATGAGTGCGACGGTCGAAGCTCAGTACAAGGTGGCAGGTTTTGTTGAGGGAGAGATGGAGCCTATTGAGGGCCGAGGTGGTGGCAGTGTTATATATGAGTATGCCATAGTCGAGGAGGAAGAGGATAGAGGACGAGACTGCAAGTCTGAAGGCATCTTGGGTAAGGCAATGTTTAAACCTGTAGAGCAGGCCAAGGCAGACATTAAGGGCAGTGGACAGGTGGTGTATGTGTTGGAAAGTGAGAGCAGGGCCAAAGGTGATTCCTAAATATTTGAAGGATTCCCCTTGCTCGAGTGGGGTTAGGTCGGCAGTAAGGATCTGGGGACAAAGTTTTTTCCTAGAGTTCTGGGGTGGGTGAAAATCATGAACTTGGTCTTCTTGTAGTTCAGTATGAAGCGCTGTGTAGAGAACCACTGTTCGACTTCGCTAAAGGAGGACTGGAGGGTTTGGTGGCATTGCAGAGGGTCGGGGTGGGAAGCATAAACGACAGCATCAACCGCATATAGCAGTAGGTTGTCAGAGCAGGTGCTAGGGAGGGAGTTAAGGTAAAGACTGAACAGTAGTGGACCAAGGATGGACCCCTGGCGGACTCCTGAGAGAACTGGGAGCTTACTGGATAGGGTAGTGCAGATTATGACCTGTTGGCAGCTACCCGATAAGTAGTCTGTGAACCAGTGTAGGGCATCCTGAGAGAAGCCAATGTTGGAAAGGGTAACTAGCAAGAGGGAGTGATTCACGGTCTCAAATGCCTTAGTAAGGTCAACAAATACAGTGCCAGTGGCGTGGCCTTTGTCGAGGGCAGAGTGGATGTGTGTAGTGAATTCCAGGAGGGCTGTTGTCATACTATGCCCTTTGTGGAAGCCATGTTCTTGTCTACAGAGAAGATCATGTTTGTTGAGGTGGTCAGTGAGTTGATCATAGACAATGCGCTCGAGAACTCTGGATGGGGGGGGGTATAGTGCAGAGCTGGTAATTATTAGTGGCAGTACGGTCCCCACTCTTAAATATGGGGGTTATGGAGGCAGATTTCCAAGGGAAGGGGGATTTGCCTTGGCAGAGAGAGAGAGAGAGAGAGAGAGGGAGGGAGAGGTTGAGAATGTGGGTGAGGGGGTAGAGTACGTCATGGAGGGTGAAACGGACAAGTCTCAGATCCAAGGAGTCACCACTATAGTGAGCATGCCTTAGAGCATTTTTTAGGTAAGGCTCCACAGCCTTGAGGGTGATGCACCGTAGATGAAAGGGAGGGGTAGGCTAGGAGGGGGGGACCAGTCAGGGGGTGGATCGAAGAAGTTGGGAGGAAGGACATGGCTGAGGTTAGTGAAAGCTTGGTTGAAGGCCGTAGCTATTCTGGAGGAGTCTGAGGTTAGCTGCCCATCAACAGCTATTAGGTTGGGGTGGGTGGTAGGGTTTTTTCCTCCAATTTCCTTGATATTGTTCCAGAATTTGTGCCCTGTGCCCCAGGTAGTGGTAAAGGTAGATTTATAGTGCTCGGCCTTGGCTTTGCATATAGCCCATGTACATTTATTCCAGGCCTCTCTATACCTCTGCCTATCAGCTGGATGGTTGGTTTCGCTGGAGAGGTGCCAAAGAGAGTCGCGAGTATGCATCAGGGCAAGGAGACGGTCAGAGATCCAGGGGACAGGGTTGCCTTTGACCATCCTTTTGGTAAGCGGGGCAAACTGGACACAGATGGTGTTGAAGGTGCGAATGAAGAGGTTGAGGGCTAGGTCAGGGTCTAGGGTATTAGTTAAGAAGGACCAGTCCAGTGTTCTGAAATGTGATTTTAGTAGGGCAAGTTCTGCTGGGCCAAGTTTGCGATGGAAGATTACCCTTGGGGGGATCTTGGGCATTTTGCAGGACCACGTGCAGAGAACAGGGGAATGATCACTAAGCGCATTTGGTAAAACCATGGTGCTAGTGATTTTCTGGGGGCGGTTGGTGAAGACTAGGTTCAGTAGGGAGCAGGCTCTGGTGCGGGGTTCCAGACAAGTGGGAGAGGGGACTACTTGAGTGAGGTCTTGGGCTGTAGCTGCATCAATAAGTGGGGAAGCTGACTTTGACAGCCAGTTGGTGCTGAAATCCCCAAGGATAATTTTTTTGTTTTGTTGTGGAAGGGTGGTAAGATAGGACAGGATCGAGTGAAAGGCTAATTTCTGGTCTCTAGGGGGAATGTAGGCTGCCGTGATGAGAAGGGGGGGTTTGAGCATGACCCAGTGTGAGTTTGAGTGTAATGCCCTGAGGTCTGGATACCAGCGAGGGAAGGGGGAGTAGCTGGCACTATATTGAGTCCTTTACGTAGATGGGTTTTCCTTGACGATCAGCTCGGAAGAGGTTAAACCCGGGCAGGGCAACCGCCGGGTCCAGGATCAGGGGAAAAAGTCAGGTTTCATTCAAGGCAATGACATCAGGCTGGTGCTGGTGGACCCATCCCTGATAAGAGTCCCACTTTTTTAGCAGGCTACAGATATTGAGGCTGGCAATGCAAAGTCCGCTGATGGGGGCATGGTTTGGCCTTGAGGTTACAATCGGGCCAGGATTGGCGTGGATATTACTGGATATTAGAAGCAGCAGTAGGAGTAGGGATCTGAGTACAGCATTCCAGGCAGATTTTTTGATTCAATGAGCTAAGCGTGCAGGGATCCTGGAAGCACTGGACAGGGAGGGAATAGGGAGGGATAGAGCACGGGGGCTGACAGGAGGAGAGAGTAAGAAGGGGGGGGGTGAAGGATTTATATTTTTCGTGGGGTACGGTACCCAATGAAGTGATGTCCTAAGGAGGATTGTCCGTATATGGTAGTGGTCATAGTATGTGGTAGAGGTGGGCAGGGGGAAGGCCCCATTGCCTGGGAGGAGGGGGGGGATGCAAAGTAGGTGGGATAATCTTTGTGAGCTTTGCTGGAGTCGCTGGATGCCAGGCAGTATGGACGGTGGGGTGGAATCCGCTGGCTCTAGGGTAGTCCATGGTTCCAGAATTTTGACTGGTGGGGGAAATACGGGAGGGGGGAGTGAGCACAGGGGACAGAGCAGAAGAGAGAGAAAGGATAAAAAGGAGCATGGTATGGTTGGGGGAGTTGGTAGTATGAGTGATAGCCAGTAGCTGGAGACAGAAGAGAACTCAATAGAGCTGAGCAGCCTCTAGTGGAGACAAAGTATATGCTGCAGATGGAAAAGTGGGCTGATTGGTTCAGTCGTTCAGCCGCCACCTATATAAGGACAAGCTGAGCAAGGGTGGTGGGGGAGGTGGGGAGCCAACGCAACGCATTGACGGGGTCCCAAAATTCAGATCTGATATCAGCTTCAGTGCGCGTAGTCTCACAGAAACGAGTTCAAGGCAAAAGAGCAGTTTGCAGGCCTGAAACACCACGGACTGGCGCTGGCTCTTTCTGAGAATTACCTGGCAAATTTCTCTCGGGGGGGGGGCAAGTTCAATGGCCTTCACGACCTCTCAGTCGGGACCCTCGGTGGATCCTGTGTCTCTGTGGAGAATAGAAAGGCAGGTAAGGTTTAAATACAGACTTGTAGGGGGGAGGAGATAGATTAGTGAGTTGAAGGTGGGGGGGCTGTGCTGGTAGGGAGAGGGGTCAGAGAAAACAGCTTCCATCACGCAGCATTAACAGTTCTAATATGCGGTGTTGATTGCAACCAGATACAACACAGTTAATTTTGCTCTAAATAAAGTTAAACATAAACTTCAGACTGCATATAACAAGTGGATTGACTTTAACAAAGTTTTTTTTAAAATACCATTAACTAGCGTTTGGCCTGCGTATGAGATGCCTTTAATTAACAATGACTATTTTAATGCTGTGGAAGCAGTGAGAGACAGTGAGAGCCAAGGACATCTTTAAAGTAACGTTGTAACTTGAGAGAAAGCTACTTTACGGCAAAAAACTTTTAAGGTACCCTCTATTATGCTCAATATAAATGCATTAGGTTGGTGGTATTTTTGAGGGAAATAAACTATCTCCACTACCACGCCGACTGTTAATAGTGCACAGGTCTAACAAAGAGTTCAAGAAAAAAGGCACCAAGTCCGAATTCAGATTTGATGGCAGTTTCAGTGCACGGTAGTCTCACAGCAATGAGTTCAAGGCAAAAGAGCAGTTTGTAGGCCTGAAACACCACGGACTGGTGCTGGCTCTTTACAGAATTACCTGGCAAATTTCTCTGGGTGGGGGGAGTTCAATGGCCCTCACGACCTCTCCATGGGACCCTTGGTGGATCCTGTGTTTCTGGCAAATTTCTTGGGGGAGTGGGGGAGGCAAGTCTAATGGCCTTCAACTTTTCTGGGACCTCTGTGGATCCTGTGTTCCCTGGCAAATTCTCTTGGGGTGGAGGAGGCTAGTTCAATGGCCTCACAACTCTCCATCTGGACCTTGTGGATCCTGTGTCTCTGGCAAATTTCTCTCGGGGGGAGGTGGGGGAGGGCAAGTTCAATGGCCCTCTCAACCTCTCTGTCGGGACCCTCGGTGGATCCTGTGTCTCTGGCAAATTTCTCTCAGGGGGGTGGGGGAGCGCAAGTTCAATAGCCCTCACGACCTCTCCATGAGGACCCTCGGTGGATTCTATGTCTCTAAAACCAGTTTAGTTGCTGGCCCAGTGGCGCTGAGGGTTGAGGTGCTGGATGCCACGCTGGTGACCCGGGTTCGAGAGCAGACTCTGGCTGTCAGGGGTTGGCAGGGGAGGAAAGGATTGAGCATCCGGAGGACAGCTCTCCTTTCCTGGGAGGGAGGGAGGATGTAGGCCTCGCTGTCTAGAGACCCCCAGTGGTAACTGGGGGCAATTTCAGCAGTCAGGTCCTGGCAAGTGGGGAACAGCCATGGTGGCACTCCCGTGGGCGTGAGCAGGAGTGTTCATGCGCTACGCTGAAGCACATTGCACTGCTGGGCCAATGGGGGGAAGTAAACAAAATACCCCCTTCCCATTGGTAGGCGAAGGTGGGTCTAATGGTCTGGCACCACGTCCAATTCCAGGCTTACCAGCCCTCTGATTCTCCTTTTGCGCATCCCCCTCCAGATAATGTAGATAGGGTGCCGGGTGGAGTGGTGGCCCTTGCTCCCGGGGGGCTTAGATTCGGGGGGAGGGAAGGGCTTGGGGTTGTGACAAGGAGGAGACACAGACCAGGGGGACTGGAGTCTTCAGGAGGATGGGAGAAGCTGATGCCAAACGACCACGCTGGAGAGAGTCCAATGGGGAAAGGTGCCAGAAATAGAACTGACCAAAAAAAAAAAAGTTTAGTTGAACCATTTCAGTGCATCCACACTATTCATCAACCATTTTTGATAACAGTTGTGTCCACACTACTGGTGTTAAACCTGTTCTCCCTGTAACTATTTCATATTAATTCCAACACAGAGAAGTGTGCTTGCCTGTACACACTGCAGCTAGAACCGTTTAGTAAAACCGTTACAACTTGAAACATTTTTACTTCTGTCCAGACATGAGTAAAACCATGCTAGCTCTACAGCTTTTTTAAAACAGTTTTAAGACTAGGTATCTAGCAGAGTTTAAAAACATTTTTGTTAAAACGTTTTGAAAGGGGCTTGTTGTCTAGATACAAACAGTGCTAGGGTTATTTAAAACATTTTAAATCACCCTAGCAAGGGGAAATCATGTCAGACACACCTTGTGGAGTTCGACGATTGGGTGACGGGTGCCCTGGACCTAGGCAGGCCGGTGGACATCCTCTTTCTTGACTTCAGCAAGACGTTTGACTTGGTTCCTCACAGGGGCTTGTTGGATAAGCAGGGGGAAACAGATGATCAGACAGATAGGGAACTGGCTCTCGGAGCAGACCCAGAGGGTCGTGGTTGGGAGGGGAATAGTCTCATCTCTAAGGAGGGTCATTAGTGGGGTCCCTCAGGGATTGGTCCTTGGTTCAGCCGCTGCCTGTTCAACACCTATGTCTCTGACATAACGAAGTGTATCAGGAGCGAAATGAGTCTCTTTGCAGATGACTCAAAGCTGGGAGTGGTGGTGGATGTGGAAGAGGGGAGGGTGGCCCTATGGGGGACCTAGATGCTCTGGAGAGATGGTCAAGGAAGTAGAGACTGAGGTTCAATGCAGGGAAATGCAGGGTGCTGCATCTGTGCGTCAGAAACTCTGGCCAAGTGTACACCCTGGGAGAGTGGAATGCTACAACTCTTGATGGCTGAGAGGGACCTGGGGGGTTGCGGTGGATGTCAAGATGAACAACTCTGAGACTTGTAGGAGGGCAGCGGCCAAGGCCAATAGGATGCTGGGATGCATCGCTAAGGGACTCACTTCCAGAAGGAGGGAAGTGATACTCCGACTGTATAACTTTTTTGTGAGGCCACACCTCAAGTACTGTGTGCAGTTTTGGAGGCCACACATAAAAAGGGGCACTGAACTCCTGGAAAGGGTCCAGAGGAGGGCAACCAAAATGATCTGGGGCTTGGGGGAAAAGGACCTATGGGGAGAGGCTCGAGGAGCTAAATATGTACACATTGGAAGAGAGAAGGGACGGGGGGATATGACAAAGGTCTTCAAGTACATGAAGGGGGTAAATAGGGGTGGCTCAGTCGGGGTGCTCCAAAGGAAGGAGTGGGGGGCAACTAGAGGGCATAGGTGGAAGCTGGAGGAAGGGGAGAAAGGAGAAGGTGCTGCTTCACTGAGAGGGTGGTAGAACCATAGAATGCGCTGCCCAGGGGGCTGGTGGAGGCAGAGACTGTGAAGGGGTTCAAGAGGGGGTGGGACAGATACAGGGGAAGGGTTGTGGAAGCAAAGTCCAATACAGGGGGAATACCCCGGACTGGAAAGGGAGAAGCCTGAGAGGGGGGGGTGACAGCAGGGCCAGCTCCCAGGGTGGGGGCTGACCAAACGAGCAGACACGAAAGACCGTTAGGCCTACTCTGCTGGCATTTTAGTATGCTAATATGTTAAACCGTTTTAAGATCCACAGTCTATACAGGGCCTAAGTCTGGCCCCACATATACATATTACCATTGACAGCAGGTTGCTCTTTATAGCAAGGAAGAGGTTGCCTCCTAAATTTGGCTGTTTCCCCCACCCCGAAGAATGTCTTAACACCTTATTCAACGGTGTAAAACAGCTGTCTGCAATCTCTGACATGTTCTGGGCAGGCAAATCCTACCAAGACATTGCCTGCCTGAGGAACTTATTTAGCCATACTTAGAATTTTTTTGGTCCACTAGAAAAAGAAAGCTTTCCCTTAATATGCTTGGCTCGCAACTACAGTGTACGAGCCAAACGGACGACCATCACTGCAGCCCTGCCCCTAAAATAAGCTTTTATGATGACACAAAGTAGTAAATGGGGTTGCAGGCATGCACGCACTCTCTCTCTCTCTATATATATATATATATATATATATAAATATAATATGCATTATGTAATACAATTAAGCAACAAGACATGACAGGGTGTGCAGTGTGCAGGGTTGGCTGAAGTTCAAGGTAAAGCAGAGTGCTTCCACCACTCAAGAAGTGCCGTTATCCAGGCATAACACACACCTTGGAATGCTTCACTGCAGTTATGAAATGGGACCTTTATTATGAATAAATAAGATGATTTTTAGAACTTTTTATAATTAGGATGTCTAAAAAAAAGTGAATAGAAAATAGTACATTTTAGCACTTTTACTTTATAGAGTGGCCAGTAAGCTGGTTTCTAACTAAGAGAGTGTAAGAGGATGGCAGCGTGACTACCTTAATTGTATTTTTTTTGTGTGTGTGTTTTTTGTTTTCAGATTGCTGGGTGCCTGCCAGGTGTCATGCAGGACAGGAATTGTACTGAGCTGCGGCCAGTACCAAGAGCAAGAGCCATTATTTAAAACTGCAGTCAGTGCCAGTAGTGTGAGCACAAGCCATGATGGAGCCACTAGTTTTAGCCATGTTCGACACTTCCAGTGAAAGACCATTATTCAAAAAAACACAACTGTTTCAAAGTGCCGCCTGATGATTGTGTGAGTCCTGGGTTTTAAATTTGTGGCAGTTTGTAAAGGCTGCCCTCCAATTCTAGACCAGCTCAAAAGGTGAGCTGTCACCACAAGCCCTAAATTTACATCTGGTTGTAGACACAGTCCCATCGGCCCCTCTCATATCAAGACCAAATAATTGTGTCCCACGCTTAAAATCCAGCCAAGAGGTCACAATCTCTTACCTCAAGAAACAATGACCATTACTTCAAGGTCATTAGGAGGAGCTACACAGCCCATGACCTGCTGGGCTAGAGAGAGTGGTTGAGCTGTGGAGAGTCTACTGACTGAGGTGGTGAGTGCAAAAAACATTAATGGGTTCAAGCACAGCTGGAACAGAGTAAAGGCTTAACCAATACTCCAGAGAGTAGCAGTAGGGCACGGAGCGGGGGGAGGGGGGGGTGCATGGGCGCAAACCGTTCCTACACAATAGGTCACAAGGTAGGATAGGGTAGAACTGGGTAAACTGGATGGACCGATGGTCTTTTCCTGCTGCTATTATCTGTTGCCATGTTTCTGTGACCGCAGATTAAAGCTTAGATTATGACTCCACAACAAGTCCTATCCTACCTCCTTGGGAGTTTGAGTTTACTTCCCTTCCTGGTAACCCCACATAAATGCACCAGTCATTCACTACGTGTTGACAATACACCATCGGGTTGAACCTCAAGATGTTGAGTTTTTGGAGCCCTCCAATACTGAGCAAAGATTTCCGGAATGAAAAAGCCCTTATTTGTGTATGTATGTATTTATTTAAAATGTGGTGACCAGGAGAGGCACACTATGCCGGAGCTCATTTCCAGGTGCAACCCAGGGGATGGGACAGAACAGTGGGTGAAACAGTGACAACAGATGCATGAAAATGTACAATAAAATCATAGTACAAGTAAATGAATATCAAAGAAAGACAAAATCAATGCAAAAACTGTACACACACACTGCTTACCAGGTAACCAGGTTGACAGTTAAAGGAACGTGCCAACAATGTTGGACAAGACATTTATATGGAATCAATGAGACGTCAAATTCAGATTACAGGATACACTAAGTTGTAAAAGCTATACAACAGAGTTGGCAAAAAAGGGTACAATGGGGGGGGATCAGACATGGGTTATTGTAATGTAGAGCGAAGAGGAAGAAGTCTATCTGCAGGTGCATTCCTTTTTTTTTTTTCTATAGGTACTTTTATGCTTTTTCCGCCATTTTTTCCCTGAGAGTCCCAGGACCTCGGCAGACATGGCAGTGTATGCATGTGGAGGCGCACATGCACTCTGGGTACCGGCTCAGCCCCTTCTGCCCCACCCTTGGCTATTGCTGGGCCCCCTGTAGCTCGAACTGCCAATCATCCTCCACCAGGTGGCAGCAAAGGGCGGGGGAAATCCTTCATCCCTCCCCAAGAGAGGACAGCCGCCTTGCAGCAGCTCAATCCTGCTCCTTGCCCTCCCCCCCTCCATCGACTCCCAACAACCCGGGCTTGTTCCCGAATCCAGGTCGCCGGCGTGGCACGAGATGTGGCGTCCAGCACCTCAACCCTCAGCGCCACTGAGCTGGCCCTGCAGGTGCATTCTTTAGTGAAGTGTGTCAGTAAGAGTGGTTTGAGAGAGTGGAGGGAGGCTGTTTCAAAGTGTCAGAAGACAGAGAAAGTAGACTGGCCTGCTACAGATTGTTGTGAGGGATATTTATTTATTCCTATATCGGATTTACAAACCTTTGAGTCAGAGACTCATTTACAAAGGCACCTCGTCGCAAGGGAGGGGAGACAACATAATTGTGAAGCAAGACAGTGGGAACAGCACAGGTGATACACAGATAGCATATATATAACAGGCATTTCAAGAGTAAGTGAATATAGCCAAGTTGCAGAAGAGCTCATGAGAAGGATAAATCATACAGGGACAAGTTGGATTTGAGGGCACACTCGGATAGCCCTAGGACAGGCAACTACAGCTACGAGTACTCGTGAGGTGTTTGCGTAGGGCGGTTTTGAAGGGCCAATTTTGGGGATGTTGTGGCGTGCATGGGGAGGAGCTGTAACAGGATGGTGCTCTGTGGTGGAAGGACCTTTGTGCAAGTGAGGTCCTGGCTCTGGGCACCTGGAAGGTGGCTTTATTGGTATTACGGGTGGCGACCGAGTGGGAGGCCCGTAGAAGCGGTGTAGTGACTCCTGTGGGGCAAAACCCAAGGAGAGCCTTTTTTGCCAGTATACAGGTGTGGTATTGCAGGCGTTCTTCAAAATTGAGTATGTTTGAGGTGGAGTAGAGCTGGCATGTGTGAGTTCTGCTGGGGGCACCGGTCAGGAGCCTGCAGGCTTTGTTGATGGAGGTCTGTATTTTAGTGAGGGCAGTAGGGTCAGCGGCTGCGTAGATGGGGAGTCCGTAGTCAACCAGAGACAGGATGGAGGAAGAGATAGCCAGCCATAGGGCGACCTCGGGGAGGCAGTCTTGTGTGACGGTACAGGAGTCCAATCCGGGCATTCATGGCAGAGGACAACGCACTGACATGGGCATGGTAGGAGAGAGCCGAGTCAAAGGTGATGCCCAGGTATTTGTATGCTGATATCTGCTCAAGGGGGTGGAGGGTGCTGGGAATGATGCAAAGGGGAGCATTTTTGGAGTTCCTCTGTCTGTGTGCAAAGATCATTGATTTTGTCTTTTTGAGATTCAGAACCAGGCGATGGTCGAGGAACCATTTTTCAGCTTGGCTGAAGGAGAGTTGCAGGGAGCTCTGGAGGGTGAGTGGGTCGGGGTGCGAGGCAACTAGGACTGCATCGTCAGCATAAAGAAGCAGTTTGCCCGTACAGGAGCTGGGAAGGGTGTTTAAAAAGAGACTGAATAATGTGGGGCCCAGGATGGAGCCTTGTGGGACCCCGGAGCGTACAGGCAGTGCAGTAGATAGGGTTCCATTTAATTTAACCCGTTGGGATCTATTCCTGAGGTAACTGGAGAACCAGGCCAGAGGGCCAGATGAGAGACCCAACTGGTGGGTTGAAAGGAACATGAAAGGAACAAGCAGCAGATGAACAAAGAGAGTAGAAGGAATGGATGGCAGGGCTAAGGAGAGAGTAGAGGTATGTGAGGAGTGGCAGGCCAGTACTTGGCTATGAAGGAGGAATAGTTTGAGAGATATCTGGTCTCAAGAGAGGGAAAAGACAGATTAGCACATAGATAGCAGTGATGGGTGACAGATAGGGCACTAAGGAAAACTGGCAGAATGAATAAAAGGGGGTCAAGCCTGACAAGTGTAGACTTTGAGACAGCACTAGAGACTATATCTGCACGGTCAACCACAGTCAAGACCGTCTTAAAGGAAAGCTATCATCTTTAGAATCTCCGCACCCCCCAAAGCTGTACCACCGATTTGCCATTTTGCAATGAAAACACCTTTATTTGTTTTAACTTACTTTATTTTATTGATATAAAGTCTGAGTAACCAGACAGGAAGCTGCAGTTTCATTGGCGAAATTGTGGCATCGCACCACCGCCTGGTCACAAGTGTACTGAAGTGAGTGGTGCAGCCACAATTTCACTCTGAAATAGAACCACGCAGCTTCCGTCATGTTACGGAATCCCAGACTTTTCAACAATAAAATAAAGTAAGTTAATCAATGAAACAAAGGTGTTTTGACTGCGTAAAGACTAATCCGGGGGGAGGGGAGGTATTCTAAAGATGACAGCTTTCCTTTAAGGATGATCTCATGGCGGGCCAAGAAAGGAAGGCATTATTTGTTTCAGTACAACATACCAAGCTTAGGGCCAAGTTTCTTGTGTATGGCATCAATATGGGTGGAAAAGATGAGATTCTAATCCAGCCACACTCCCTATGTACTTGAAACTGGGTACCTGTTCAAGCAGGCTGCCATCTAGAGTTCAGAAGACAGATGTATAATTGAGCCTTTCTATCTCTGTCTAGTGCTGAATATAGGGGAGACTTTTTCTGGCATTTTATGCAAGTTGGTTTGCATGGAACAAATGCTGGATGCTTTCAAAATCACGCTGAAGTAACGACTCTAGCTCATGTGTTACCTGCATACATGTGTATGCGGGAAGAGATACAGGTGGAAGGGAGATCCCATTCTTACCATTAGTGCCATATGGCGTGGGAACCATCCATTGTTTAACCCGCTTAAGAAGATGGTGAAGAGGACTAATGCAAGGATGGAGCCTGGGGACACTAGAATGATGGGCAGAGGGGTGTATAGAGCATCACCAACTTAGACCAAATGGAGCCAGTCTAAGAAGCAGAGACACATCCACCTGACTGCCACATTGGATAGACCTACAGCACCTAATTTATCCAAGAGAAAGAGGTGAGCTACTGTATCAAAGGCCTTCACGAGGTCTATGAAAATGGCTGCAGTGAACTGATCCTAGTCCTAGCCTTTTAGCACAAAGTCTGTAAACTGGAGGAGGGAGGAGACGGTAGAGTGGTTGTTGCGGAAGTCAGACTAAAAATGGGAGAGGAAAGAAGAGGAGTCAAGGTAGGTGTACAACTGAGACAGAACACGTTTTGCCTGTACCTTAGCCAGGGCAGGGAAGGGTGACAATGGCTGGTTGCTACCTAGAGAAATGGGGGTCCTTCCCTTTGAGGAGAGAGTGAGTGTACTTTTGCCTCCTTCCAGGACTGGGGAACAGATCCAAGTTTAAAAGAAAGACTGAAAGGGGAGGCAAGTGGGGGGCAGTGATGGTTGGCGCAGACAGGAAGAGAAAATATTAGCATCCAGATCATCAGAGCTGTGCCCTTTAGTGGAATTAAGATTAAGAGTGAATAAGGCAGCAAGAATGGTCTCTGTGAAGGCTGGGGAGAAGGAAAAAGATGCTAGTGTTGAGGGTGAGGAGACATGGAAGGCAAGAGGGGAGGAGGAGGAAGAAGACACAGGGCACAGAAAGTGAAGAAATTGTTAAAGATGTTAAATCTCAGCTGGGTCAGAGATAAGCAAGTTTCCTAGTCTACGGGTGGATGAGGTAGACTGTGCAGGGGAGGTCGAGCAGGGAGTGAATAAACTTCCAGAACATGTCATGTCATTTAAGGTTGTTCTGCAGGTTGTAGGTGAAGTAAACTGATTTGACTTCCCTGGTGATCTTGGTACAGGTGTTACATAGTTGTTTGTATCTTAACAAATCCTCCAGGGAGCCTGAGGCTTTGTGGCGATGCCAGGCAGAACCAAGAGCTTTGAGCAGGTCAATGACCTCTGCAGAGATCCAGGGAGGGTGGGACCCATGGACCCAAGACCTCCTGAGAGGGGCTTGCTTGTCCCACGTAGCAATGAAACTGGACAGGAGAGAGGTTAGAGCAACATCTATATCAGTGGATAAATTAAGTGCTGATCAGTCAGTGGCCTGAGAATCATCTAGCAGGGGTAAGATGTCTAGAGCCTACAGCAACCTAGACTAGTTACATTTTGGTGGGGCTTTAATAAAGCAGTTCTTACAGATGCAGTAAACCATGCAGTGATCACTAAAATATGCAGTAGTGCTCCAGCAGAAATAATGCCATGGGGTGTGAGGACAGGACCCAATCAATGAGGGAATGATTTGAGGAGTTGAAACAGGTTGGCTCAGTGATGAACTGTGTGGGATTAAGAGAAACAATTTTGTAAACGGTATTTTTTGCCCAAGGGGTAGAGTCAGTTTTTATTTACATCCCTTGTAGTAAGAGCTCAACTGAAGCTGAAAGGGATCAGATGGATAAGAGGGTGGCAGGACAGTTCATAGTAAAGTTCATACTAAAGTTAGATTGAGCAGAATTAGGCTATTAGCCAACATAACTGGTCACCCACTGTTTCAGTGGTAACATGCAAGGTAATCTGTATCTATCATGCATCTGTCCAACATATTTTAAACTGCAATTTATTTTCTACTAATAACCACATTCAAAGTTACGTTGTTCCACAACGCAATTACTCTTATGGTAAAGAAAAAAACCTCCCTTTCTCAGTCTTAGAATTATTTCTTTTGATTTGAAGGGGGTGCCCTCTGGTACCAATTTTGTCTGGTATAAACTCTAATTTATACAGTAATACTGGATCTTGGATTATATCAAACAATAAGAGAAAGTTTCCCCTTTTTCTTCTACCAGGAAGAGGCATTAAGTTAAAGATTTTCCAATCTAGACTAATATGGGGGAAGGGGGGTCTTTGAAATTTTGAATTATTTTTTGTTGATTGCCTTTGCACTCTCTCTAACTTGTTAATTTCCCTTTGTCATACAGGGTGCCCAAAACTGAGATCCATAGTGCAGATGTGGACAGATGTACAATCTACACAATGGAATCATCACTCCTCTTCCTAATCATGGCAGCATGTGCTTTTCCTTACTGACCACAGTATCCTATTTGCTCTAGATACAACCTCTGTGAATGAGGAAAGGTTTTGATTAATAATAACCCCAAGATCTTTCCTGGTTTCTTTACTGCATAGCATTTTTTCTAACAGTTGGGAACTATGATTTATACTTTTGGCCCCTATGTACATTATTATACACTTATCAAAGTTAAACTCCACGCCCCATTCCTTAACCCACAATCCTGCAGTGTTTAGATTGGACTGTAATATGTCTCTTGCATGTGTGGTCGAGCTTGGTCCCCTGAGCTTGGTTATCTCTCAACCCAGTGAGCAAGAATAAGCAAGCGCAGAGGGGTGCAGGGAACCATCCTCTTACCACAAAGTACCACACTCACTCCGCACACAGGCACCGCTACAGACCTCACTACAAAGAATTCAAAGCCTGATTCAATGCCGAAAGTGGCGCTGTAGATGAGGGAGCACTTTCTGACGAAGGCCAGATGCCCCAGCGCTACATTCACCAAGAATTTTATCATTATTTTGGCAATAAATTTTAACTGCCAGAAGCCTGGCCACTATTTGAGTTGTTCCATATATTTCTTCATGTTTTCAACTCCTTCTGTTTCATCTTCCCTCCTGCACAGCTTTGTATAATCAACAAATAAACTAAGTTTGTTTCTCAGTCCTTTCCCCATGTTGCTCATCAACATATGTAGTAGGATTGGTCCCAGCACAGCCCGCTATGGGACCCTGAGTTTGTCATTTAGAATTACCCTTTGACTTCTTTCAAATAACCAATTGTCTATCCATCATGTTAGTTTCTCCTACACCCCCCTCCGGCCCTGCTTTCTGGATAAGTTGCCAGCACGGCACAGAGTCGAAAGCCTTGCTAAAGGTGCAGGATGTCCACTGCCTTGTTTCTGTCAATTTTCTGAGGCACTGTATTAAAGAAGACACCCAAGTCAGACTGACATGACCATCCAGCCCATAAACCCATGTTTATTTTTATCTGACTCAAAGAGAGAAGGGAGAGAAGCACTCGGAGGTACTGTAAAGAATGTGAGCACTAACAAATATATTCCAAGCTTCAGCGCACACATGCATCAGATTCTAAGCAGACAGAAGTTCGCAATATCAACACATCTATTAGAAGAAGGCTTAAATATCCAGGACATGTATCAAAAAATGTGCCTCTTGTGGTTGCAAGGCAGTGCAAACGCACAAAATAATGTGCAAAAATCAAAAGCTAAAGTGCTGAAGATATACGCAAAGGTGGCTATGCCACCAGACACAGAGTTACCTCTCACCAATTCCGCCATTTGTGCCAACCCCAGCACTTTGCCTGGATGGGCTCTGGCAGGGGGGGTGTCCCTCTGCATATATTTTTGGCACCGTAGCTTTTTACTTTTGCACATTATTTTGTGTGTTTGCACTGAATGTTGGAATATATTTGGTAGTGCTCATACTTTTTAGAGTACTTCTGAGTGATTCACTACCTTCTCTTTTTGAGTTAGTTTGTATCATTAAGGTCTTTCCGACCTTCAAGTGAAGCACCAACCCTGTATGAATAGTGCCAATACTTTCTGCTTGGAACCTTTATTTTCATGTCTAAGTCTGTTTTTCTTAAGAAAATATACTAATTTTCACTGGTGATTGTTTCCATAATTTCCCAACTAACGAGCATGGGATAATGATTCAGCAGCAAAGGCATACACTCATACTCACAAACACACACATAATTGGTATCCAACACAGAGCAGTTGGAAGTAAACCATGTGGAATTTTGCAAGCTGCCACTGATTGGCATTTATGGCAATTCCAAGCATTCCAGGGCAGGCTCTCCCTTCTTTCAGCGACTTCCTCAACTTCTACAAATGAAGACGGTCTCAGGACTGAGAGGGTGAGGGCTTAAAGGAGAAGAGCCATGGTTCCCCAACCCCTTCATGCCAAGTATCCACTCTCCATTATGGGTATGGATCCCCCCAATCATGGAAGCCGCTATAGTTCTGTCAATATTCCATCCTAGAAACAGGAAGAAAATACCTTTTCTTGTGCAGCCAGTGGGGGGAAAATCTCATGTTAGAACTATAACTGCATTCCCACCCCACACCCCGAAACGAACATATCCCCTGCATTACGTAACAGCCTCCACCAGCCTAATGTAGGATTTTCTGATGTACCAGAAAATCTGGTCCATTTGGTCAAGGCAAAAATAATATGTTACAATCAATTCTTTTGTTTGCTTGCTTGTATGTTTTTACATCTGGCAGATGATTGGATAGCCTGGCGATGGGTTAACAAGATTATAGTATGTGCCTAGACTAGGGCTTTAAATACCAGCAGCAAAGTTCATCAACAGCTGCAACTGATGTATTCTCGCCTTCAAAAGATCACTCAGTACAGAACTGCAGCAATCAATCCAAACATTTGTGACAAGCATTGGCAAATAATTCAGTTGTGACAGAACCCAAGTACACTCTAAATTTATGGTCACTTTACATACTGTAGATTGCAATAAATGGCTTTTTGAGAACAATTGGTACAAAAGGCAAAAGCAGCCATAGTTGAACTATGAGAACAGGTCATGGACACAGAATAGTCAAGATTAGCTTTTGCTAACATAATTAAAAGTTCCAATAACCAACATCTGTCATATATTCACTTATTTTGAGGAAATTATGTGGCATCGATACCTAGAACCCAGGTT
The DNA here is from genome assembly GCA_016271365.2 of Neoceratodus forsteri. Taxonomy (NCBI): domain Eukaryota; kingdom Metazoa; phylum Chordata; order Ceratodontiformes; family Ceratodontidae; genus Neoceratodus; species Neoceratodus forsteri. The sequence continues at coordinate 1,191,473,000 of CM028130.1, read as the reverse complement.
CGTCCATGAACCGAACCTGAACTGAACGCAAACTTCTTGAGTTTCTGCCAATTCAAATCGAACCTGCGTCCCCCCCCCCCCCCAAAAAAAAAATTACGTAAATAATGCCTGGTATACATCATTATGGTAGCTGAGCGTGCTGGTAGGTGTAGCTAGTTGGTACTGCACATGGCATTTAAATCTGCACGCATCACAGGTGCCAACACCACACCTGTGTAAATATTTTAACTTGTTGACAGCCAGTCGTAGCAGAGCGGTTTGTGAAATAAAGCTTTCCAATGGCTTCTTGTAAAACACCAGACAGAGCAGATCAAGAAAAAGAAAAGCTGGATATGGGAAAACAATTAAAAGCTGGATCATTGGAAATAATGGGTTACCAGACTGAGAAATGTGAAGACAGCTTTTGGAACCCTGTTGTAGAAGGGACTGTGGATAAGAGATGGGCTATTTGCAAAGACTCTAAAAAAAGTGTTGGCTATTCCAGCCAACACCACAACAATGTTAATCCGACATCTACACAGCGATAGCCACAGGAAGAAACGCGCATCCATATGTGACAAGTAAGTTACCATCACTCCTTCTATGAAGAAAGACTCTGTCTGCATTGAACTCAGCATCAGCCGCTTGTTCTTTTGTATCTGCGCCTAAGTTGCTGAAAAGCAAACCTGGAACCGAGTATGCAATAATGTGCTGCAAACAGGGCCATTCGACATGATTACAAAACCCGATTTTCGCAATTTCTGTCAGCTGCTTCTGGACATCGGTGCTCCGTGTGGAAAGATAAATGTGGCAGACGTCCTTCCAGATGAGTCTACCATAAGGCAGAATTATCTTCCCCTTGAATACAACAGTGTCAGAGATAAAGTTATCACACAGTCAGCAGATTTTTTTTTTTTTTGGCGCTGTTACAATAAAATGGGTTAACTCAGAAACAGTTAGGCAGTGAATTTTAAAATACAAGAAATTGTGATACTGGCTGTGGTCTATGCTTAGTATCTGCCCGAACTTATATTATAGTGGTCTCAGTAAAGAGAAATGCTATCGTGAACGTCTGTGTTTGTGTCTGGTCTGTACCTCTGGTATAAGTTACAACGTTATTATCATCTTATCTAATCTAACAGGTGCAACAAGAGATGTATGGTCTGATGACACTTGAAGTGGTCTTTCATGCCTGACGGTCCAGTATTGTACTGACTCCTTTGAGCTAAAACATGCTGTTCCAGGGATTCTCTTGCTGGAAGTTCAAAAAAGCACTGTAAATATTCAGGAATCAGTGCAAGCTCTACAATCACATCTTCTGCCAGCTGCAGAAATTGTCGATGAAACTGACAATGCTAGCAACATGATTGTCACATTTCCCCCTACAATTAGAGCCAGCTGTTTTGATCACAATCTGAATTTGCTGATGAAACACTCAACTGGAGGGACAGAACAAGTCAGTGAAGCTGCTGACGTAACCGATGTTTTGGTAACAACAAGACAGATAGTTAAGAAGATAAAAGAACGGGGTAAATGCCAATTTCCCAAAGGCACCAACACTTGATGTTGATTTAGATGGGATAGTCAGTTTATCCTGCTGGATTCAGTCATGTACTCTCTACAAGAAACAGAAGCAGTCCTTCAAACCGAAAAAAAAAAAAAAAAAAGTACGCTCTTGCCAGGTACTGGGCTTTTACGTGACGTCATTGAAAACTTCAAGAAAATAAGCAGTGCTTTCTCAGCGAATCAAACTCCAAAAGCTCCTTAGTTTATCCTTATTTTACACTTCTCCAGCTGTGCGAAATCCAGCAGACTGTGAAACGGTTTCATTGCTGAAGTCAGTAATGGCTGCCAAAATCCAATCCAAATTTGTAGTGAATATGAAATTTAAAGTGGCAACTGTTTTCTGCCCTACATATAAGCAGCTTAAGTTTGCCCCATCTGCCAAACGGGACCCTTTATGACCTAATCGAGGATGAGCTAACAAGTAACCGGCAGCAGGATGCATATACATCCTCTGATGATGATGATGATGATGAACTGTCAGCGAAGCAGCAGAGAAAACTGATGTCCAAGATAGATTATCCAGTCTTGGTGGCCCTTCCTCAACAGCAGCTAAATCAGTGCTGTCCAGTGAACTCAAAACATATTTAGAGCATGACAGTTACACTGATAACTGGCTGGAATTCTGGAAACAGACAGGAAGACAACTGTTTCCAAAGCCATGAAAGCTTGCCCAGAAGTACCCCTGCATGCCAGACAGCAACAGTAGCAGTGAGTGAGTGTTCTTATTGTGCATGCAAATGCATGATGACAGACGATCTAATTTATCAGTGAACACACTTGCTCATTCTGTTTTTATTAAATTCCTGAGTACGAGTCGAGCCCGAATGTACTTGAATTCCTGAGTTTGTCGCCAGTTCTAAGGCGCCGGGTGATGGGGGATCCCCTGGCACACTGGTGACCTGGATTTGCGCCCGAGCCCAGGACGACAGGAGCGGAGACTGGCAGGGAGGGTTCAGAGCTTCCGGTTGGATGTTCTCCCAGGGGGAGGGTGCAAGTCTACACCACTCTGGAGCAGCTCCTGGTGACCCATTGGGGCCACGCATGTTGGGGTGTGGGTGACCACATGCTGCCTGTGCGTGCTGCAAAGGACACCACAGCAGATAGCCACATAGGGGGTGGGCAGAGTGGGCAAAAAAAAAAATACTGAAAAATGTCAACTGGATGATGGCAGCCGGCCTCCCTGTGCACCGAAAAGCCCGGAGGATATCCAAGCTGATCCTCACCAGGCCCCATAGGAGGAATGGAGTGGACAGAGTCTCCCCTCGGGTCATGACCACGGGAGGGGGCACCCCGACAAAGGGATATATCGGGTCGACAGTGGGACAAGCAACAGGGGAGGTCGGGGCTTAGGGCCGCCAAGGGAGTGGCCGGCCAGGTGTGCTGGGAATTAAAAAAAAAATTCCCCAGGTATGTTAAGTAAATGAAATTCATAAGAATACTTTTAGTATTTGCTTTTTACTTGATTACAGTGTTATTGTATAATAAAGTTTATTTATTTATTTTTACAATCGGAGATACACCTTTGAGCTCAGGAGCTCGTTTACAAAGGTTCCTTGTCAAATTAAAGAAGTTACAAACAAAACGTAAAATGAAGGAAGTTACAAAGCAAGCAGGTACAGTACAGAAGCAGCATCAATTGAGCCTTGTCTCAGTAGGTTACAGTGGATGCAACAGTGGACACAGAACAACTGCATGTATAGGTACATAAGGTACTAGTTACTGCATATGTAGTCCATAATGAGAATCATTAAGAGGGTACACGGTCAGGTCAGACTGTTTGTGTAATCCAAAATAAGTAGCTCACAGTGGGCACACTGTCAGGCCTGGTAGGAGTCATAGCTGGAGCCTAAGCAGAGGAGTTTTTTCAGCCCAGCTTTAAACTGGGCTAGATTAAGTAGGTGAAGCAGGGTGTTTGGCACCTCATTTAGCCAGAGAAGAGCTCTATAGGCAAAAGAACGTTGAGCTAAGCTGGCCTTACAGAGAAGTACAGTTAGTGTTTTCTTTGCCATTCTTCTTGTTGAATATTGGTTTTCGACTGGGTGGTGGAGATTTTAGATAGCAGGAAGGGGAGGTGACAGACCCTTGAGTACCTTCAAGCCTAGCATGAAAACTACTTGATTCTGTCATGTAGCGGGAGCCAGCCAGATTGGGAGTACAGGGTACAGGTATGTGTGAGCCTATCAGCTCCTAGGATTACCCAGCAGGCCTTATTTAGTGCCAATCTGACCCTCTTAAGGACTGTACCAGTGGCTGCACCGTAAGCTGTAAGACTGTAATCCAACATGGGTAGAACAGAGCTGGATACTGCTATTCACCTAGCTGCAGGTATGAGGTGGTGCCTATGTCTGTAGAGTGCCCCTAACTTTAAGTGAGCTAGTTTTACTATGTAGTCTACGTGTGAGGCAAATGAGAGTGGCTCATCTACGGTTACCCCTAGATACTTAAATGAGGATATTTGTTCAAGGATGTTCAAGCCAAGGGGGAGGGGGAAACAGACAGGTTTCAGGAGGAGCAGAGGGAGAATGGAAGTATAAGGAATCTGGGTGGGTCGACAAAGAGGATCAGGGATAAGGGGTGGGGTTGGTGTTAGTAAATGCCAGGAGCTTGAGAAACAAGTTGCCAGAGTTCCAGGCCATGCTGTTCGGGGGTGGATGTGGCGGCGGTCATGGAGACGTGGCCAACAAAAACCATGACTGGGACCCAAACATGGGGGTACACTATGCTTAGGAAGGATAGAAAGGAGGGCAGAGGGGGTGGAGTGGCTATGTTCATTAGAGATGACATAGAAATTGCTAGGGTAGAAGAGGCAGAGGGAAACGTGGAGGCCTTATGGGTCACCTTACGATCCCCAGCAGGAGATAAGGTCAAGCTGGGTGTAGTATATAGGCCCCCCGGGATGAGTGATGTTCTAGAGGATGGTTTGCTGGACAACATCATTGCCCAGTGTGGACCAAAAAGAGAAGGAGTGGTGTTGATGGGGGACCTTAATATGCCAGGTACAAACTGGGGAACCATGTCCTCTAAGGTGGCCAAGGAGCAGAGGCTGCTGGATGGCTTCCAGGATGTGTTCTTAACACAGCATGTGATGGAGCCCACAAGGGAGGGGCATGTCCTGGATGGGGATCTGGTAGGGGACCTGGTTGTACACGACCCCCTGACTAGAAGCAACCAGAATACTGTCTAGTTTCAAATAAGCATTGGGGGGGGAGATCTAGGACACTGGCAGTGGACTTCAGGGGCAGACTTTGTGGCATGGGAAATATTCTCAAGGATCACTTGAAGGGGATTACATCAATGACAAGTGTGGAAAGGAGATGGGAGGTCATAAAACGGGGACTTCATGAGGCAGTCAGGATCTGCGCTAAGTTGAAACGTAAGGGAGCAAGGTCACATAAACCATGCTGGTGGTCCAGTGAGGTACAGGTAGCAGTCAGAGAAAAGAAGGTGGCCTACAAAAAATATAAAACAACAAGAGGGGATAGGGATAAGGAAATGTACCATCTTGCATCTAGAAAAGTCACCCGGATGGTGAGGGGAGCAAAGTCCAGTAAAGAGCAGCGGCTGGCACAGGGGATACATGGAGGGGAAAAGGGGTTCTTCCGGACATTGGGGAGCGGAGAAAAACTAAGGCCATCTCAGCAGATTGAGATCAGAAGGAGGGTGGGTGGAAGAGGCGAGGGACCAGGCAGAGGTATTTAATCTAGTACTTTGCCTCTGTGTTCACTAGGGAGGGGGTGGGATATCTACAAAGCAAGGTACAAAGTGGATAGAAGCTGCAGCGAGTGGACTAGGGAGCAACAGAAATTGAGCAAGAGGGAGGGAGAGGTACCCCAGGGTGTCACATCTGGATAAGGATAAAAGGCCAGTAAGGTGGAGGGGACAGATGATGCTATCTCCGCCAAAAGGGTGTGGTTAGCCCTCAAGGCCCAAAGAAAGACAAATCTCCTCAATGATGGCATTCATCTGAGAGTACTATGGAATTGGCGGACATACTGGCTGCGCCCCTGGCAGAGCTCTTCAACAGGTCACTTGAGACAGGGAAGGTACCTAGGGATTGGCGAGAGGCACATGTGGTGCCAATCCATAAAGAGGGGTCAAGGGAAGTACCAGGTAACTATAGACCCATCAGTTTGACCTTGGTGGTGGGAAAATTAATGGAGAGTATACTAAAGGAACGATTGGGGGTGTACTTGGAGGAGGTGGGAGGTCTGGATAGTCGGCAACATGGGTTTGTGCCAGGTAGATCATGTCAAACCAATCTTGAGGAGTTCTACGAATGGGTAACATCAGAACTGGACAGAGGAAAGCCTGTGGATGTATTATTCTTGGACTTCAGCAAGGCGTTTGACTCTGTCCCCCACAATGGTCTGGTGGAGAAACTGATGGGGTTAGAAGTAGGCCCTTTGATGGTCAGATGGATTGAAAACTGGCTAGCTGGATGCACCCAGAGAGTAGTGGTTCAGAGGAGCTCTCCAACCCTCAGAGAGGTTCATGTAGTGGGTACCGCGAGGGCTCGGTCCTGGGTCCCATCCTGTTTAATGCATACACATCGACATCAGGGAGGGTATAGGGTGTGAAATGAGTCTCTTCAGATGACTCCAAGATGGGAGCAGTAGTTGAGGGAGAAGAGGGGAGGTTGGCCCTGCAAGGGGACCTAGACACCCTGGAAAGCTGGGCTCACACATGGAAATTAAATTTCAATATCACCAAGTGCAAGGTGTTGCATCTTGGTCGGGAAACCCTAAACACAGGTACACCCTGGGAGGGGAGGCGCTGGAGGCCTCAATAGGGGAAAAAGACCTAGGGGTCATGGTGGATGCATGTATGAATAACTCTGAGCAGTGCAAGAGAGCGGCTAGCAAGGCAAACAGGATGTTGGGATGCATCGTAAGGGGGATCACCTCTAGGAGCAAGGAAGTGATTCTGCCGCTGTACAATGGACTGGTTAGACCACACCTTGAGTACTGTGTACAGTATTGGAGACCACACTTGAAGAGAGACATACAGCTCCTGGAGAGGGTACAGAGGAGGGCAACTAAGATGATACGAGGGCTAGGGGATTTGACGTATGAGGACAGACTTGAGGAGCTCTGCCTGTTTTCATTGGAGGAGAGGAGAGACGGGGGGACATGATTGAGGTCTTCAAGTACCTCAAGGGAATAAATAGGGTAAACATGGAGGGGATCTTTAGACTAAAGCAGGGAGGTATCACCAGAGGGCATGGTTTGAAGTTGGAAGGTGGAAGGGTGAGGGGGGAAAAGAGGAGGAGGTTTTTCACTGAGAGGATGGTGGACCCTTGGAATGCACTGCCTGGTGAGCTGGTTCAGAGATCCATAGTGGAGGGCTTCATGAGAGGGTGGGACAGACACAGAAAGTGGATGTATCAGATGATGGCCTGTCCCAGGGGGGTGGGGATGGATGAGAGGGGTTTCTGAAGCATAAGGGATGGGAGGGCCTCGGCACCCAACTAAGGGTCTGAGGTTCGAGCAGACTCGATAGACCGTAAGGCCTAATCTGTTGGCAAATAGTATGTTAGTATGTTGCCTTTTCCGTTAGTGATGGTAAAAGAAGAAGCTCTTTTCCGTACATGGGGACTGAAGAAAAGCATGGTCTTTGTTTTCTTGTAGTTAAGATAACGTTTATTCTGACTAAACCACCTTTTCAAAGCTGCTTTGGAGTTCCTGGGTGAGTGCCTCTTGGTTAGGACTGCTGGCATAGATGTGCAACCTTTGAGTAGAGGAGGACCTTAAGGGGCATGCTGCAGGGGGTTATTCACAAATAGGTCAAACAGGAGAGGACCCAATATGGATCCTTGAGCAACCAACAGTTACACTTCTGGTGTCAGATAGTGCACCATTAATCCTCACACACTGGGATCGCTTGGAAAGGTAGCTTTCAAACCAGGGCACAGTATCCAAATGGAGGCCAAGGGTATGGAGTTTGGTGAGTAGGAGTGAGTGGCTAAAAGTTTAATAGCATCTACTGGCTGTCTGTGTCATTGTCCCTATTTTTTATGTTTTAACACCCAACTTGAACTTAAAAATTACACAAAAAAAAACTCAAACCGAACTGAACTCGAACCCACACATCTAGTTATCAAATCGAACCAAACCGAACATGAACTATACTATGCCGAACCCAACTAGAACCCCAGAAAAGACACTGAACCATCTCTCTATCGACACCTTGAGGGCAGGATGGAATAGGATGGCTGCTGTCCTGGATCAAGGTAAGGTGCAGCCTCAGAATCTTCAAAATAGGAGAGTGATGGTGAGAAAATGGTAAAGAGGTAGAATGGAAAAGCAGTAGTAATCCCCAAAAAATAAAAACCTTCAATAGCATGAGGACAGGCAGAGGCAACATCCAAAAAAAAAAATTCAAGCTGTGTGCCAGCCACTTAAGATAAAATATAAGACTATGCAGCCAGCTCAGTGGCAAAAGGGCTGAGCGTTTCAGGCACCTTACCTTTTCCCATGCCGATGACTCTGAGTTCAGGAACAAGCTTGGGTCACTGGAAGCCAGCGGGGGAGGGGCAGAAAGGATCAAGCAGCCACCTGGCACCTCTCTCTCTTGGACTGGGGTAGTGTACCATCCTGGCTGCCACCGGGTGGAGGCCTGGTGGTAGCACTGATGCATGGGAGGTAAAACGTAAGTCTGGGTGGGTGGGAGGAAGCGTGAAATGCATGCACATGTGTCATTCTGTGTTTATTACAGCTCTGGGAAGAGACCAGAAATAAGAAGGAAAATGGAGGCAGACCAGGGGCTTCATGAAGCCCACCAGGACACCCTGACTGTCCCTTCTGCTCCTGCTGGTGGGGCCGTCTGGATATGCTAGCTCGGGGGAGGCAGAGGGGGGATGGTCCTCCCGCTCCTCACCTCACCATGGGGGAGGAGACTCCCCAGTAAGGCGAGAGGACTGGGACAGTTAGGTATGCCACAAGCCAAATCTAATACAGCAGCCCCGTGTCTGGCTCAGTGGATAAACACTTCTATGGTTTAAAAAAAAACAGGCTACATCTAAAATGATGGCAACAGATAGACTGTAAAATGAATGGGAATCAAAATACAGCCTTGAGGGATCTCTAAAACTATTACATGACATGTAGATTTACAGCTTTTGGCAGCAACAAAAATAGTCTTTTTAGGTTCTTACTGAACTTATGTGTCTGTAGTATCCTCTCAAAAAACACTGGAATCTCTGAAATACAATCCCTTATCTTACAGATTCTAAATATAACTTGAAATGTGTTTATTCCAGGAGCTGAAGTACATGTGGTACCCCCCTCCGTACTATCTCCTTCGGGTGAACTGTGACGATCCATGTGTCATAATGTGAGTCGTCATCTACAGATAAACATATTCTCATTCCAGACGTGAGCTACTGATGTCACATCTCTGTAGGAACTTTATGTGTCAAGGACTCCCATAAATTCCACAATCTTATAATAGTGCTTAGATAACATTTGTTTTGGTTCATCAGGAATGTTTGTCAGGCAGTAAAAGAAACCAATCAAACCTGCTGTACTAAGGTTACACCACTTAACGACTTTTGTTCTTGCTGCTTGGGCTCATACAAAATATTTACTACATCTGATAAGAACTGAGTGGCAGAACAATCACAACTGCTGGCTGACTTTAAAGGCATTTTTTTTTTTTAAAGGAAATTTCAAAGATGTGGGGTTGGGCTTTATAGCCTGTTACCTCATTGCAGAGTAAGTCATTTGAGCCTTAAAAGAAATTGTTTTCTTTAGTCCTCTACAGAAGGGAAAGAATCATAAATTGGGCCGAGCCTGATGGCCAGCTGATCCCTTCCACTTCCCGGTCTGCTGGCCACAACCCCGCACTCAGAAAGAAGTCTCTGGGGCTCAGTTTCAAAACATTTTTTAAGTGATCAAGCAATCTGTGGTATATGTGAAATCCACAGCTCAATTAAAATTCCTTTTATGGCTCAAACAACTTATGCTGCAGTGAGGTAAGGGGCTATACAGCCCGAAAGCCCCAATAAAATGTTGGAAATTCTCTTCACCTTTCAATTTATGCCCCTTGCTGTTCTCCAGCACAGCTTCCCTTCAGGAGCACCCATGGCTCATCCAGCTCCAGTGCTACTATCGGTGGCTAGCCTCCTCCATCTGACTTTGGCTGTACCCCCAGGTGGGGATGACAATAGGAAGGGATGTACCCCCAGTCTCTGTGTTTTCATTAGGAAGAACTGCAGTCATTAGCGAGGGGCCCAAATGTACAAGGGTCAGTCATCTACAGTGCTATGGCCTTTTCCTTGGTTTTTCTATTGCCCCTTAGATGTAAGCATGCAAGGAGCTAAATGGCCCTGGGGAAACATGCACAACGGTGTTCCAGCCACAACCCCAGCTGATGTCCAACCTCCCACTCTGCCTTTCACTGTGCATCCACCTGTGGTCACCCAGGTGGCAGCAGTGCAACGGAGGCAGTAACCCTGCCTGGAAGAGGAGTGTGTCCTCTGGGATGCTCAATCCAGGTCCCCCCAAACCCGGAAGTCCACCAACACAAGGATCTGCTCCTGAACCCAGGTCCCTAGAGCTGTAAGCTGCAGTTCATCACTGTGCCACAGACTGTGAATTTCTTCAAAGCAACAAATTCTGAACATAACTTGAACTAAGTTTTGAACCACACGGTTTCCTAATAATTAAAGCAATTTTCTAGTATACAGGAACATTTAAAAAAATATACCAATCAAATACAATTCAGCTTATATTTCTATTCATTTCCAACACTTGTCTCACCTCAATCATTATTATGGAGAATACGTATATTTTATTTATTTACTTTGTTCACTGGGTAAGTGCACTGAGCAAAGGCCCTTTTTCAGAAATTACCCAGAGCCACAATAATAGCAGCTAAAGATGGTACAATGTTCAACATATAGATACAACATACAAATAACAGACCATCACAGAATAATAATAAATATGAATTGATAGCAGATTTAGGTAACTAAAAATGTTTTACAGTTTAACTGTTACAGCAAATAAGACTTTAGATGGGATTTAAAAGCCATGTGTAAGCTAGGGTATATGAACACAGAAGCTTTCTCCCTTGCCCCTGCATTAACATCTGATTAAGTCACAATCCTCCATTTGTGACATCATAACAGCAACACACTGTGATGTCACAAACAGAGCACTGTAACTTCATTGTTGGTTAAAGCAAAAGACATTAGTCTGAGGGAGAATGATCCAGCCTTCATGTAAATGTCCTCAATAATAAACAGGGGAAAATACAGAACATTTATGAAATATTAGCTGACCTGTTTCACCATCCTGTTGAAAATGAGGTTGCGAGGTGATATGATCTCATTTTTTTGCATACTCAAGTGTATCGACAAAACTGAACTGTTAAAGAGATGTCTAATCTGGTGTCCTGTAATAGGATGCAGGGGACACGCCCTGAAGCTCAAGGGTGATAAATACAGGGCAATGTTAGGAGGCACTGTGCCTGCTAGATGGTGAGGGTTGGGAACCTATTGAACAGCTTGCCAATGCAGGCAGTGGATATCTGAAGACAGTGCAGGCCTTCAATGTGGGCCTGGACCAAGTTGTGCTTTTCAAGGGCATCATCAGGTACCTTGGGTAGTAGTGTGGGAAGGGAATCCCTATAAACTGATACATGTTTGCATAGCATACTTATTCCATCCTTGCTTGGGAAGGGGAGAGTATATAATGGACATGACAGACCTAGAGTCCCTTCCGACTTCAAATTACAAGTTTACTACATTTATCAAAAACTAATGCTGCAGGATTTCACTGATTCACTCAATCACCCCGTTTCACTATTTGTTCCATTACTGGTCTTTCATCTGCTTAATGAGGCCAAGATTTCCATTCTCTGTTCTCGTTTGTCACTTACTCATCAATTAGATCTACATAAATCTTATTCTGTTTTTAACTGCTGCATACTCCAGTGAGAAGCAGTTTGGGATATGTTTGTATGAAAGATGCTGTATCAAACAAAAACTGCATCATTTATTGTATTAATGACAGTGGTCGAACAACCAGAAAAGTTAGTTATGCAAAGATTTTTGTCGTAACAGTAGATCTTCTAGGAATGTCTCTTGCAGTAAGTCATTACTTCTAGGAGTTCCTGATAGGTGGCGCTCCAGCACGGAAGTTTCTTCCAACAGTCTCCACACCAGAGACCACCCACATGATCTCACTTCCTGGGCTGTGTTTATAAAAGTTGGTGGTCCCTGGTAATCTCCGTTCCCTGCTGGTTTCAGCTCTGGAAAGCAAGGGGCCGGGCGAGCCGAGGTACTAAAGCCTCCCCCAACCCTGTATCATTTTCCTGCTGCAGAGCGGCAGGGGTTGGAGGAGGAAGCTACTGCAAGAGACATTCCTAGAAGATCTACTGTTACGACAAAAATCTTTGCGTAACTAACAATCTTTCACGGAATGGTCTCTTGCAGTAAGTCATTACATCCGGGAGATTCCCAAGCAGTTATGTAGCAGTGGGGTGGCCAAATATGGCATTCTGCCACAGAGATAATGTAGTCATAGGACCGATAAATGCTGCAAGTAAACATATCAGCATATAGAAGAATTTTGTATTCTATCTGTAAGTGTTCTGTTATCTTACTCAGTATAGGGTTATGGCTAAAATATAAGCCAGACCTGCTATTAAGTGTTTATCAAGTGTGTTAAGAGGATGGCAGCCCGATCAGGGTGAGACATGTCAAATACATCAATAAATCAGAAGGAATTCCACCACATCATGGAGTGAATAGTTTTGATATCAGTGATCTGCACTGAAAAGACAGCCTCTGCCAAAGGCTACTGTGTCCTGAGTTGTAACAGTAGCTCAAATAATACAATGTTATTCTTTAGAAGTGCTACAATGCAGCAAGTTAAGAATTTTTTTCTTGCCATATCTGTCAAAAGGCATTATAAAATGCATCCATTTGGCACAGAACAGGATACGTAAGTAGCAGATAATGTTGTGAAATGAAACAATGTATCTGTGACATAAAGGAAGTCAGTGATTCTTAGAATCAGCTATAATCAATCTTGCATTCGGTTTAAGGGATATGTAAAGTAATGTTGACATATCCATCTTGTATTAGTATTATTTACTTACAAGGGGGTCCCAAGTATGTCAGGGCCTGCAACCTTGTTAGGCATAAATCTGAAATGTTTGTATAGTGAGTCCATTATGTGTACTGTTTGGAAAAACAGAAGCTAAAATAATGAACGATATAATTGAAATCATAAGGCAGTGGATCTCATTCTTGAGATTACGTAAACACATTTGTAACATGGCATAAAAGGAAAACAAAATGAAGCACTCAGATAGGTGCAAACACACCATGTGGTACAGCAGAAACCATGGTCTAATACCACAGTAGATAATGGTTTCGAGTGGGGGCGCGTAAATATAATCAGACCACGTTTTTATGCTGCTGGTGCTGAACAGCGTTGGTCAGGAGTGAGCACCATCTACACAGTGCAGCACAGGAAATGCGGTTTTCTGTCGTCTCCTAGTGGCAAGCAAGCAACCCACGGCAGAGAACTTGCAGAAAGGTAGAGGAACACAAACATGTAAATAGAAGCAGAGGAGCGCAGAGCAGAAAAGAAATGTTACCAGAAGTAATGGCAGAGAGAGCAGTCTGTGTGAGTAGAACAGTCATCAGAAGAGAAGGAGTGCAGTAATGTAAAGATGTGTAGTAGGAGGTGCCTGTAATCACTGAAATAGTGTGAGGTGGATGACAGGTGCCCACATGGCATAGCTGTAGCGCACTCTGTATCACAGCATGCAAATGTGGAGAAATACCCAGAGTGCAGCAGCAAAGAACACGAGAAATGTTAGAGAATGGAGCTGAAAGGAAGAGAAAAAGACAGATAGAAAGAAAATCGTGTACATCGAGCAATGTGAATGTCCAGGCTGCATATTTTACCCAAGTCCTGTATAGGTACAAAAAAGCACATCAGCATATGAATAGAAGGCGAATGTTGAACGTGCACGCACATGTTTTGAACTGTACAGAAGCTTACAGACAGTAGTGAGACATAAAAGTGGTATTCAGACAGCAGTTAGCTATTCATAACATTGTCGTCCAATAAGAATAATGAAAAGTAACCTAGTAAATTGCTAGCCATGTTACAAGCAGATTAAGCCACTCAAAAGAATGGGTCTACAGTGGAATTAATCCATGGTTGGTTGGTTGGACCCACTCGGCCTTCGCATCGTGGCCAACCCAATTAATTCCACAGTAGACCCAGCCTTTCTCGTGGCTTAATCCTTACATGTATATATATATATATTTTTTTTGACCAAGCAACCTGGGTCAAGTAAAAAGACATGCAGAGTTTTTAATACTTATAATCTCACCCTTAGTCATGTGATCTCTGTTCATAATCAAGTGAAAGCTGCTTCTAGCAGTAGAATGTAGAAAGAATAATATAATCCATACCAGGATATACTGATTGTGTTTCAGTATGTGAGTAGTAGTAGGTGGACCTGTTCGTGGGAGAGACATGGAGTCTGGGAAGCATCCCGATGGAATGGGCATGATGGTCTGTAACAGTGATACCTCAGAAAAAGTGGCTAGATGTATAGAGCCTTTTGGAAAAGGCCTCAGTCTGATCTTTAGTTGAAGCCACAAGAGGTCTCCGAAGCCTAGAAGAGGAGACTGGGGCGAAGTCTGAAGTCTTTAATGAGAGGAAGAAGCCCGCCCGACCGGATGGGCGGCCACGGGTTGACTTTGTTGTGTTCCTTGTCACTTGTTTTCTGCCCTTAAAGGTTTTTCATTGAGTATCAGATCTAGTTTTATATGAATAATAATACTGAAGGCGTGGTTTGTAGTACATGTATTGTACTGCCTTTAGTTGTCTGCCTGAGGCTTGCAGGTTATCCAGTATCATTTGAGCCCCGGGGCCAAAATGATGGTCGCCTGAAAAGGAGGCATTAGCCACTTTTCGTTGAATATCAGGTGCTAGCCCGGAGAGTTGGAGCCATGCCTGACGGTGTATAAGAATACCGAATGCAGAGGCTCTAGCTGAAGCATCAGCAATATTGTATCCCGATCTTAATAAATGTCGAGAAAGGGAAGTGAAGGTATTTATTATTGATGTGAGTTGCTCTTTTTCAGGGGATGCAGGTAGTCTGTTTCTAATGTCCCCAGCAGAGGTGCTCACTGTACGCTGGTAATTCAGCATATGTCCCATATAATTAAGTATTCTGATATTTAGTGTGTTTAGAGCAAACACTTTCTTACCCATAAAATCAAAATGTTTAGAGTCTCTCTCTCGGGAGGTACTGTACTTGTATGTTTAGCCTTGCCAGTGCGGTTGTGAGCAGCTGCACTAACCACAGAATCCACAGTGGGTGTATTTGTTAAATATTGATAATCAAGAGGAGCCTGATACAGCTTGTGCGCTTTTCTAGGTAACTCCTGTGCCACTGTGGGTTGACACCATGCTTCAGTAATCGCATTTCTGAATGTTGGTATAAAAAGGAGGGACTGCCTGGGTAGGTTCTTCCAGAAGACCCAGATATTCTGCCATATCTTTACTCAATCTATCCTGCTCCTTTGTGGTAAACCCCATTGTTTTTTGTATTTGTAACATCATTTCGAGGAATGAGGGGTCATCCGGTGGAGAAATGACCTTTAGTGGTTGTAACAGCCCTTCGTCCCAGTAAGATGGTACATCATAAGGGGACTCATACCCTCTTATATTAGGAGAATCATCACAATTTGCATGATGTTCCAAAGTTGTATGATAATCTGAAAAATATTCTTCTGAAGGAGGCAGGACTGGTGAGCGATCTAGCTCTGCACGTGCCTGTTTTGATGGAGGCGGAGACATAGTTTGAGATTGAGAGTTCTGTCTCGGAGTGTGTGTATGGTCAAAACCCATATATTCCAACACTCTATTTACTATTTCTTCAATACTTGGAACTTGTGAGGATGGAATTGCCATGTAAGCTGGTTCTGAGTCCAGTGTACGTGGTGACAGGGGATCAATTTGTGCCTCCCGTTAGAGTGATCCAGTGCTTTTTTGGCATCTTTGTTCACCACTGACTGGTGTGTGGGTACCATGCACGAGTGCAAATGAGGTTGCTTTGCCCCTGCGTTCCGTGGTATATAATTCTTTATTTTGTGTTAATGCAGCCCCATAAGTATCTTTTGATACATGTTTCTGACAGTATCCATTGCTTTTCATGGTAGACTTTTTATAAGGCTCCTCCACAGTTGTATTATATGCAGGTAAAGGTGCTGTTCTACGATGCAGGGGCTGCTCCATCAACAGTGGCATCAGCTTCGTCGATGGAAGAGGAAGAGAAGCATGCCTCATTGATGATGTTCTGTGTCTTATAGATGAAGGGTAAGTAAAAGCATGCTCTGTCGACGGTGGAATACACTCCGTTGCCGAAGAGGAAGATAGTGCATGTTCCACCGACGGTGGGATGCACTCCGTCGACGATGGAAATGCTGTCTTCGACAGTGAGAAGGTGAGTGCACGCTCCATCGATGGTGGTAGGCATCTCATCGACAATGGAGCATAGGGAGTATGTCCCATCGATGGGGGAGGCAGCCCTGTCGACAATGAAGCATGCAGAGTGTGCTCCATCGACTGAGGAAGTGTTCTCATTGATGAGGATGGCTTGTAGAGCCCTCTCGTTGAGAGGGGAGTATGCCCCGTTGATGGGGAAGGTAGCAGGACCTCTGTCGTCGATGGTGTATGTGGCCTCATTGACGGGGGAGTTGAGGAATGATGACCCGTCAATGAGGAACATTCCTTTCTGTGAGAGGTTGTACCTCTGTGCTCTTCTGATGAAGAAATGCCTGCCATCGATGGAGGTGTATTGCCTGTCAACAATGAATGTCTTCTTGATGATCCATGTTTCGGAGGTATGACTGTTGAAAGGTGGTCAGGCAGGACTTTGAGTGAAGGTGTTTCCTTCCCTGTTTTATTTCTCGAAGAGTACTCTGAGTTTTTTGAGCCCTTTGATTGAGTACCCTGTGTGTATGACAGGGAAACATCCATTGTAGCACTCTTATTGAGTACAGGAATATGGTGCTGTGTATGAAGCCCAGGCACCCCAGGCTATGGGTTCAATCCCTGTCATAGACTGCTGTTAGAAGAGTTGCTGTCAGAGCTGAAGCCGGCGGGAAAATGAACATAGATTACCAGGGACCACCCACTTTTATACACACAGCCCAGGAAGTGAGGTCATGTGGGTGGTCTCTGGTGTGGAGACTGTTGGAAGAAACTTCCATGCTGGAGCGCCACCTATCGGGAACTCCCAGAAGTATGATTTACTGCAAGAGACCATTCCGTGGAAGATCTTTGTCACTATCAATTGAGAAAGCAAAACAAAGGAGAACACAAATTACAGTTTTTAAAATTGTATTTAAATTTTTGCCTTGCCCTTCACTTCCCCATATCCATAAAATGGATCATGCTACCATCTGTGTAGAGTAGCACCCCTCTGGCAGTAGGCCTACATCACCCCCACAGGGAGCTTCGGCACAGCCGGCCCCCTAACAATACAAGCCAGATTCCAGAGCCGTCCACAGCAGCTCGGCAGCACAATATCCAGCTGGCACTTCTTCCATCTGGGAACTGCCCCACGAAGAATGTGAGGCCTTTGCCTGGCGCACACAGTGCTGGAAACTCAGAAGTGGCAAACTGCACATTTGGGGTCCTGTACAGAGTGACTGGATGTAGGATTTTGTGTGTCCCCTTCCACACAGAAAAATAATCTGTGTCTAGCATGTTCACATGAGACTGGAGACGTTTCTCTGGCATCCATCCGATGGTCTGAGAACACCTCTCACACACTGAAAATGTAGACAGATTCAATGAAAACTAGAAAGCAGGGGCCAAGCCTGCTGCTGTGCTGTCAAGCTGGAACCTGAAATAATCTCACCCTGCTGGGACTTTCTTTTTGATTCTCCTCAATAATATATTCAACCAGATTTCCTGCTACTAACCCCGTGGGCTAAACAGTTCCAGACTCACCAAGGGAGGGATTAATGGTTCTCCAATGCTACTTTTCTGCAGTGTTTTCATTTTTTCAGCGGAGAACTGAAAGTAAATCCCTTGTCTGAATCACGGAATTAGATTAAGACTCTACCAATTAAATTCCTTCTTTGACAGGGTACAGCTCCGTAAGCTCTCTCAAGAAGCATGAGATGAACTGGACAAACCTATCACACTAGCAAAAATCCAAACTACAATGAGCGATATAAAATTGAGAAAATCCCCCAGGCCAGATGGGCTTGTACCTGAATTTTACAAAACCTTTCAAGGTAAATTAGGACTGCACCTTCACAGAGTGTGTGCAGCAGCACAGGAGAGTGAGCCCCCCATAATATGCTCGTTCACATTTCCATCTTTCTGAAACCAGTGAAAAACCTCATTATGTGGTACTATCAACCCATATTACTTCTGAATGTGTACCAGAAAATATTTACATCTATTCTGGCAAATGAGATGGAAAGCACTCCAAGTGAACAGGTCACAACGCAATGTAATTCAAATCAGCTCATTTACTGTGTGACCAAACAGAAGCAAAAGAAGTGGCGCTACTTCTTTGCTTCTGTTTATGCCACAGATGAACTGATTTGAATTACATTGTGTTGTGACCTGTTCATACTTGCTGCTTTCCGGCCTTTGCTGTTTTTGCGGTACTCAGGGCTGGCCACCCCTGAAAGCACCCACTCCAGCTGGGCTCACAGCCACCTTCTTTTGCTACTATTCTGGCAAATAGGCTCCAGCGCTGTGTGGGTTCAATAGTCCATCCGCCCAAACTGAATTTATTAATGCACGCTGATCCATGATAATATCATCGCTTGCTTAATCTTATTTCATGGCAGTGCAAATTCCCCAAATTGGCACTTGCTATCTTTATGGACACAGAAAAAACATTCGACTGGGGGGCTGAAATTATTACTCAAGGCAGCTGAAGGAAATGGGAGTAGCCCCCACTTTCCAATCCAGTCTCCAAACCCTTTACACAGCCCCACAGGCAGCTGTAAGGGTGAATGGAACACAATCACAACACTTCCATCTGATGAAAGGCACACAAGAGGCACAAGACAGGGTTGCCCCTCTCCCCCTACCTATTTGCCACATGCATCAAGCCCCTGACAATAACAGTCAGGGGGAATCAACAAACAAAAGGAATTAGGGTAGGAACCAGATCCCACAAGATCTCACTTTATGCAAATGATTCCCTCTTTTTTTATCAAGTCCCCTGAGACCTCCATCCCCTCTCTCCTGGACGAGCTCCAACCATACAGGGAAGTTCCTAGGTACAAGATACACCTAAATAAATCATAGGCCAACAAGATCAGGGTGGGGGGCCTTGCCTTAATGCTATTAGAGACTCCTTTCCCTTTAAGTGAGCTATGAATAATACCCTAAAATACTTTGGGTCAGGATTTTCCCAAATACAGCCTCCCTATTTACACTCAATTATGACAAACTATTTGGGGGTCAAAAGCTGATTTCACTAGGCTGGCGATTTCACTTCCTCCCTTGTAGGACAAGTGGCCACTTTAAAATGAACATTCCTCCTAGGTTCTTATTTCTGTTCGAGGCCCTCCCTGACAAAATTCAGTCAATTTCTGGACATGTCTGCAGAAATTAACATGTAATTTCTTATGGGCAAGGGCAGACACAGAATTAATAAGAGACTCCTGACCTCAGACTATATTACACTGCAACTCAAATAGCTCCAGCAGTCTCCTGGGTTAAGCAGAGAGGTAATACAGGTTTGCTGGGCACTGAGGTGAGTTATCACTACCAGTACCCTTTGCACGCTCTGCTCATGCACCATCTCCACAAAGATTTGGTGGAAACAACTAATCCATGCACTTGTCAATCCTTAAGAATGTTAACAGAATCACATGCAATAACAAAACCTCTAATGAGGCAGGCTCCTTACCATTATAATTGGTGACCCGACTTCCTCCTGCCAAAGACTGACCCTAGCTACCATAGATGGAACAGGCAGTCTCTTAACACAGTTTGCAGCATTAGTACAAAATAAAGCTTGCATCTCTTTCAGAGAGCTGCAAGAAAAACATGGACTGCCATGGGAGGATTTCCTTATATACCGCCAGGTGAGACACTACAGTATCTCACCTCTGAGAACCTCCTTCACAAGGTGGACAGAAAACCCACACCCTCACAAAATGTCTTCTACTGGGCAGCCATGCTGGTGGGAACAGGAGGCACAGTTTCCAGGGCCCACAGAACCCTCTTATGGGAGACGAACACCCAGTGCCCAATGCAATAAAGTCCTAATGGGAGAAGAAATCGAGGTCCACTATCTCGGAGGAAGAATGGGTATGGGAAAAAAGAGAACGTATTACGGCCTCACCGTGCTAGCATGAATTTAGGTGGAAATGCATCTTATGATTTTTCCACACCCTCGCTATCATGCAACACTTTGAAATGGGAACCTCAAACATGCTGGAGGAGATGTGGAGTGGTAGGAACCTATTTCCACATCTTATGGGCATCTCCCAGTATAGAACAGTACTGGAGATGGATCCAGGAGGTACTAACAAGGCTCTGGGATCTTTCTGTCCCCTTCAAGTTTACAAATTTGGTCTTGGGAACCCAAAAAAAGGGAAGTGGGAAACCTAAAGCAGCACAACCACTTAAGGATATTATGTATTGCAGCTCTGAAAGGAATTCATTTATTTATACATAATCAGAATTACAACCTTTGAGTCATAGACTCCTTTGCAAAGGCTCAACGTCAACAGTACAGAGGTAAGGAGTACAAGGTGTTACAGTGGTTACAACAAGTTCTTGTAGCTACAATAGCAAAGAAGCATTGCATAATATGGATGAAAAAAAAAACAACAGTCAAGTAATCTTAGGTCAGACAGACCTGGCGTTCAGTTTTACATTCAGCAGATACATTAACTAGGGTAGTTAATTTACCCATCGTCCACAACTTGAGAAGCCCTTTAAGGCAATTTTAACATTAAATTCAATTGAAAACAGCAGAGAATAGGACCTTTGGGGAATCGCATGTAAGTGGCTGCAGAAGACTATCCCTACACTAGGGTTCTGGAAAGAGAGGGTGAATAAGATGGAGGAAATAACTGTCTCACCAAGACTAATCTTGAAAAAGCAGCGTGAGTTGTGGTCGAGCTGAGGGAATCATGGTGTTGATGCAGAAGCCAGCACTACAAGAGAAGGGGTTGGTGAACAACACAGAGACGTATCACCTCCACCAGAAATATGGCACCTTGTGCCAGAGACACATAAGCAATATGGAATATCTAAATACCCAGATTACGCAGACTTTGAAAACAGTTACGTGATTTGTTAGAATAATTATGTCTCTATTAGGCTAAGTTTATGCAGTTTTGTTATAGTTAAACTGCATATCGGCATACATCAATACGTGCACTTTATGTGTATACCGAAGAAGCGATAGGCCTGATTCAAGCTTTTAGCCAATCATAACATGAAACTGTATGATAACCGTCACTGGAAGGGGAAGGGTATTGTCTCCCCTTATACAGGATGGTATATTTGTAATGGTGTTTAGCTATGGGGCACAGGGTCATATCACCACAAACCAAAACTACGCAATTAATGCCGCAACCATAAGGGCATGTACTGAAATATCGTCAGGTAAAACACCGACAACCACAGAATAGTGTACACCCTTTAAAACAATGGGCTTCCATTTGTTTTTGTAGGGGGGCTTTAACCCAAGCACCCCACCTCGGACTTTATATAACAAATTCCGGGGATGCTAGAAGGCGACAGGTAGTAATTCCCTACTGCTGTTTTTCCTGTTGCTGTAAAGTGAGTCACGCTCTACACGGCGCAGTTAATACCGCACTGTCTTATATGCACAGTATTGACCCAGTACCTAGCTACGGAATATGCAGTAAAGCTGAGTTAAAAAAAAAAAAAGAAAAAGCTCTGCAGGGATCAGAATGGTTTCTGCAATGTAAGAACACGGAACATATTGCCACTCCATTGGGATTTCCCAAGTTAATGCAATATTAGAGTGATATGGGTCATTATAAAATGATTTCATCTGCTTTCCATGCCCCACATTCCCTTGTGAAGAATCGTATGTTCAAGGTGCCAGGGCTTTTTATACAGCTCACTGCCCATGATTAAAGAAATAAGAATATTTATAAAATGGCAACATGAAATCCAGCAACCTAATTAGCTGAGACCAGTCACGTGGCCATGAAATGATGCTGCACACTGCAGTCAACTGGCATTAGCCTCTTAACATACACCCACGCAGCTGACCCTCTCTAAAAACTTCTGGCAGCCATGTTTTCCCCTCGTTAATGGCAGCATGGTGTAAATAAATTGCGTTCAAGGAACACCTAACTCCATTTTTTTCTCACCTTTTTTCCTAACTAACAGTCACAGAGTGCTTTAGTACTTTCCTTTTCTTTTGTATTCCCCCTTTGATATTCCAGTGCGGCAATTCCTGAAAGATGAGAGTGGCGACTGATGAGAGATGCAAATGGTGACCATGCTTTCACTTTCATTTGTGATTGCTGTCCTGCTCTTCTAAATAATTCAGAAGACAGGTTCACAAATATAACACAAAAAATGCAATGCTTCGTTGTAGAGATTGTGTCTGTGTGTCCGGGGGGGGGGACTACCAGCAAAGCATGCAAAACTAACCGAACTAGGAGTATGACAGCCTCATTTGGACAAACTCCTAAAGCAAATGCAAAATACAATGGAGTTCCCGTAGGCGAAGGGAGTACTTGAGCAATGTTTTACATATATTTTTACTTTTTTGCATATTTAATCATGATTATTTGAATTACTAAACATATTTAAAAAAACAAGACAAAAAAAAGCCATTTTATAAGAGCAATAACACACTCCAGGGGGGTTGAAGGCACTAAGCCTGTGGCCTCATGCCTCACAATACACCCAGGGCATGTGGCGATCTACTATAACTCAGTGTCAGTGGCTCAGTAGGTAGCACACTCACCTCTGAGGCCGGGAGATCAGAGGGCTGTGGGTTCAGTTCCCACATCTGGCACTTGGGTTAATATCCCAGTACTGACACTGTAGTGCAGCATGAGAGGGGTGCTGCACTTCTGAGGTGCCGTCTTTCAGATGAGACGTTAAACCGAGGTCCCATCTGCCTGGATTGGTGGTAGTTCAGGTGGATGTTAAAGATCCCATGGCACTTATCGAAAAGAGTAGGGGAATTTCCCGATATCCTGGCCAAATTTCCCTCATTCACTAAAAATACCACCAACAGCTTAATCTGATTCAAGGTCAGTTGGCATTCATCTGTATCCCCTTCCCCTGGGTCGTACCTGAAAATAGGCAGGATTTGTCTAGTGCACTTACCCAGTCAACAAAAACTGAATAAATAAATAAATATGCTATTGTGTGTTTTTGCACCTCCTCTCCAAGTATCTTTTTGTTGTATTCACATCTGAAGGTAACTATGGGGATTCACAGAATGAAACAAAACATTAATAACATACATAAAAATATGGTATTAGCTGGCTCCATGATGCTGACAGGTGTTGACTGCTATAGCATGCTGGTGCCCCAGGTTCACTCCCTGAGTCCAGGATAACGGGATTGAGGGCCACAGGGCAGCAATGTAGTGGTGTCTGTGCAGACACTTTTCCTGGGAGAAGGGATGAAGAACCCTGCTTTAGCTGGGCATACACCTAACCTCCAGTACTGTAGATGCTCCTATAGCTAGCATGAACTACTTCTCTCTCAACTCTTATCTACATCATACAATAATAACAACAACTGTTACATATATGGATTGACAACATATTTAATATGTATCAGGGATATGCATTGGTCGGACTCAAATTGTAATGTGATCAGCACAGTGAAAGTTGCTCTCTGGTCAATACTGCACTGTGATGAAACTAACCTCTCAATATCAGTTATTAAAACACTAACAAAAATATGTCATGGAATCTCGAGGTTTGCTGCAAAACTATCACTTGTTATCTTACCATTTTATCTCCACTGGTGTTGTCTAAATAGTACTTTATATTTAAAGCTAAAGCTACCAACTTTCCGAAGCCTAAAATGGGGACAGGATCCATCCTGATTAAACCTCCCCTCCCGTGTCATTCACTAAGCTGGTGCCACCACAGAGAGCTGACACAATTAATTTTTGCGCTTGCTCTGGCCACACCGTTCCACAGTAACACCGCAGCAAACATCCAGATTAAAACAATACATCATTCTGCTGCAACAAGTTCTGAATTGTGACATACAGAAAATTAATCAGAAGCAAACTTACTTTAAATTGTGTTCAGACATTCAAACTGCATACACTGCTCCTCCTGACAGTCCAATCCCTCACCTCCTTTGCTGAGCAAAATTCACTTCAGTGACTCCACCACCACACCAGATTGTTGTCACACACTCCCCTACATCTGATCAGGTTTAATTACCTCAGTTCACTGCTGCTGGTCTCTTCCCTGTCTGGAGTCCCTCTCAGATACTGGCAGGCAGATGGCTGCATGCACTTGCTCACACCACTACCCAGTCTAATATCACAGGAAGAAAAGTACAGTTAGAACTTGCCATAACAGTTGATCTTCGACAGGAGTTCTTGCAGCAGGTAATACCATTAGGACTAAGGCCAACAGGCATTAGGACCCCACATAAAAAACTTCCAGCTAGCACTCTGTGGCGGGGGACAGCCCTCGACGTCGGCTCCACCCCGACATCAGATGTGGTATGAAGGGGGCATTCCCCCGGCACCACCTCAGTTCTGCTGCTGGAGATCCGACTGAAAACAGATGGAGAACTGAGGAGAATCTTCTATTCCCAAAGAGAAAATTGTAATATTAGTCCCTGGGGCAGGTGGGTGGGAAAGCAACCTGCTACAAGAGCTCCACTTGAAGATCTATTGTTACGGTAAGTTCTTATGTAACTGTACTATCTCACTTCGAGGGGGAGCTCTTGCTGCAGGTAATACCATTGGGACTGAGCCCCAAGCAGTGCCCAAGAAGAGACCCAGGGCAGAAGGGTAGAGGACAACAATGTCAGAATATAGGTAACTACGACAGGAGTCACTGAAGGACCACTAGGTGTAAATCTGCTCTTCTTCTGGAAGCAACGTCCAGACTGTAGTGCCTAACGAAAGTGTGCACTGAACTCCAAGTAGCAGCCGCACAGAGGTCCGCTGAAGAAACATTCCTAAGAGAAGCGAAGGATGTCACTATCCCTCTGGTGGAGTGACCCTTAACTGGTCCCGGTAAGGGTTTGCTGTGCTGCTGATAACAGAACGTGATACAATTCACAAGTCACTTAGTGTCTGCTTCATCATGGGTGCCCCAATCTTTCTGTGGGCAAACGAGACAAACAACTGGTCTGTCTTTCTGGAGGAACTGGTCCTGGCCAAATAGTAATGAAGGATTCTATGTACATCCAGAGTGTGTAACAAGGCCTCCTCCCTATTGGAGTACTCTGGGCAGTAAGCTGGTAATTGGATGTCCTGGTTCAGCATGAACTCAGACACTACCTTCGGAGGAAACTTGGGGTTGGTATCCAAGACTATCCTGTCCCTGTGAAAAATAAGATAAGGCTCTTTTACACATGACAGTCTGCAGCTCACAAATCCTTTGAGCTGAAGTAATAGCATCTTTCAAGAGAGAAGGCGTAGCTCACAACTTGCACCTGGTTCAAAGGGAGGCAAGGTGAGCTTCTCAAAACAAACAGGAGGTCCCAAGATGGCACAGGATCTCTTGTGGGGTTTAGTGTGCAAGATGCCTCTTAGGAAGGTCTTGCATCGGTCCAACTGTGTCTTTCCATTCAGTGGTGCGTGATAAGCCGACAATACTTAGAGGTGCACCTTAATGGACGAGTAGCTAAGGCCCAAATCCGAAAGATGGAGAAGATACTCCAGCACAGATTCCACTGGACAACTGAGAGGATCTAGAGAATGGGGGAACACCCACAAGCAGAAACTCTTCCACTTCATGGCATATGTTGCCCTGGTAGTGGGTTTCCTTGCTGCCAAGAGCACCTCTGCCACACTTAGGGATATTCCAAACCTATCCCTAGCTAAGTGAGCAGGAGCCATGCATGTAGATGCAGGGACTGGAGGGCCGGATGGACCAACGTCCCTTGCTCCTGGGAGAGCAAGTGAGTGGACAGGGCAACTGAACCGGTGGTTCTGATGCCAGCTGTTGTAACAGTGGGAACAAAATCTGTTGAGGCCAGAAGAGCACGATGAGGATCATTCTGGCACCCTCTGCCTGCAACTTGAGCAGGATCCTCTGAAGCAGGCTGAAGGGAGGGAAGGCATATAGAGACCTCCTTGTCCAAGAAAGGGACCATGCGTCTCACCAAAAAACACCAGGCCCTGGATCTAGCGAGCAGAAATAGGGCAGTTTGGCATTGTGTGGGGATGCAGAGCGGTCCAGCTTTGGTCAACCAACCCCACCTTTCAAAGAGGTTGTCTGTGACTTCTTGCTGCAGTTCCCATTCATGGCTCTAAGACCGAGAGTGACTTAGGCTGTCTGTGAGTATGTTGTAGATCCCTGGAACATGGATTGCCGTTAGATCAAGGCTGTGATCCACTGCCCAAGTCCATACCCTCACTGCCTCTCTAGATAGGGGTTAAGAGTGCATGCCCCCCTTGCTTGTTGAGATGGAAGACTTCTGGAGTATTGTCCGACTGGACCAGAAGTGGCCCAGGAAGGAGCACCCCTTGGAAAATTTGAAAAGCATACAGTACGGCTCTCATCTCCAAGATGTTTATGTGGAGGGACCATTCTGTTGAATTCCAAGAACCCCTAGTCTGATGAGAAGCAAGATGTGCTCCCCATCCCAGTCCCAAGGCATTCGTAGTCAGGATCTGCTATGGGCTGCGCGCTAGAAGGGAACCCCTTTTTCAAATGAACTGGGGTGATCCACCAATTTAGGGACTTCCAGACTGCGCCAAAGATCTGGATGGGCTCCTCAAGCTCGTCCGTGCCTTGGTCCGACTGTACTTTGAGGTGCCATTGTAGGATCCTCATATTCAAACGCATGAGGGAACTGTGGCTATTGCAGTGGCCATGTGACCTTGAAGCTGCAGAATCACCCGCTGGGACCAGGTCCAAGCCTATCACCCTGTGAGGATCTCCCTTAGCCTGGTTGCCCAGTCTGTGGGAAGAAAGGCATCCCCCTTGATGGTGTCCAGGACTGTTTCCTATGTACTGTAGCCTTTGAGCAGGCCACAGGTGTAACTCTGACAGATTTAAAGTAATGCCCAAAGTCCAGAATAGACTGAACATCTCCTCCATTGTCCTGTTCAACTGGTCTTTTGATGAAGCTGTGAGAAACCAATTGTCCAGTCAGTGGTAGACAAAGTGACCCCTCTCCTTTGGGCTGCCGCCAACACTGCCAGGCATTTCGTGAAACCCTTGGTGCTGATGACAGACCAAATGCAAGCACCATGAACAGATAGTGCCCTCCTTGGAAGGTGAAGCAAAGGTACTTCCTGTGGGACAGCAGGATCTTTATATGCACATAGCATCCTGCATGTCCAGGGAGTAGAGCCAGTCTCCATGATGGAGTATGGGCAACAAGCTCGCTAAGGTCACCATTCTGAACCTTTTGTATTGGATGAAGGTGTTCAGCTAACTCAGATGCAGAATGGGACTGAGCTCTCCCATCTTCTTTGGGACTAGGAAGAAATGAGAGTAAAATCCCTTACCGCTTTGAGCATAGGGTACCTCCTGGATGGCTCCTTTGTCTAGCAAGGCCTGTAGTTCTGCCTGCAGGAGAGCTATGTGAGGATGAGCAGGGGAGGGGACTGGTGGATTGTCCAGTGGGATTTGGGTAAATTCCAGGGAGTATCCTCTCTCTACTATCTGGAGGACCCATCGATCTGACGTGATATTGGACCATCCAGATTGGTAAAGGGAGAATCTCCCTCCTACCGCCTCCCCCTGCACTTCCTCCAGATGATGGGGGATCGGTAGGGAGTCATGCTGTTGTGGAGGGGGTGGGCTGGGGAGGTCTGGGCACCTTGGGCACCTGAAGGAACAGGGGGGCCTCTCCTTTTAAAGCCTCCCTTGTGCTGTGGCTGGCATCTTCCCTGCTGTCCCTGGTTCTTTCGAAAAGGACAGTGCTGGGTGGCCTGCAGTTCTGACCTATCGCCGGTGGACCTCAGATACCACATTGCCACAGTCTTGCATTCCAGTTTTAAGTTTCTCAGTCCTGGCCAAACAGGATGTGTCCCCAAAGGGAGCATCTAAGATGGCATCTTTAAATCCTGGAGGAAACCTGAACGCTCAGCCATGCCTCCTCATGCAGATATACTTGTGGCTGCTGCTCCTGCTGCCATGTCTGTAGAGTCATAAGAGCTCCTTAGCACATGCTTATCTACATCCATTACCAATTGTATGACAGTGAGAAGTTCTGCCTTACCCTCAGAGTCTGGGTGAGCCTTAGCCAGGTCCATGGCTTTTGCCCACAGTGACTTCTGGTATGTGACCATGTGGGCGAGAAAATTTAACAACCTGACCGTGCAGGTAGCTGATGAGTATACACCTTATGGCCCATCTGGTCCAGCTTTTTGGACTCTGGGTCTGGTGGCTGGGTGCTCATGTGTCTTGGTTGTTGTGCCCTGCCATGTGCAGTAGTCAGTACCATGGAATCGGCTTTTGGGTGCTCGCCTAAGAAAGGCTCCGCTTTTGGCATTTTGTAGATACTGTCTGCTTTTCTTGGTACTGCAGTCTGGTAGCCAGGTGCTTCCATGTCAATCTGGTGACATCTTGGAAGGGCTCTACCAATGGTGGAAATGACCAAGGGTTTAGGGTCAGAAGCTCCAAGACATTTTGCCAGATGGCACCGCTCGGGGTCCAGCTCTTCGGTGTCCCACTGGTAGAGAGTTTGGATATGCCTCATTATGTCCAAGGACTGGTCATCCAGAGGTAACCTTGGTGAGTTTCTTCTTGGATCTGGTGATGGAATAGGCAATTCATCCTCAGAGTAGGAGTCTCCAGCGTCCTCTCTTGAGGTCAATGGCAGGCGTCCACTAGTGGACAGGACGGATGATGGGTGTCTCTTTCTGCCGCCTGAACCAGGCATCTGCCTATCGTCCTCATCAGGCAGGGGATGTTCTGTCAGCAGCGGAGGTCGCATTGGTGATTGATCCCTGGGTGGTGGCTGGACCAGGGATGGGTCCCTGGGTTTTGGGAGTAAATTCCCTTTTATGGTGTTCTACCAGGCATTGAAGACCGCTCCCACCTCAGCTACAGGAACAACTGGGGGTAGGTACATTGGGTTTGGTATGCTGGAAGGGCAATGCGTCAAACCCTGTGGTCCTTTAGGTGCCGATGTCTAGTCCTGGTGCACCTTGTCTATAGGTGTCTGGCACCAGTCCTGATGAGGTTTTGTCCGGCGGAGCCAAGCCCCCTTGTAGTCTGGCATCTGGCCCCTTTTTTCTCCCTCCTTTTTTCCATTGTTTGATCCTTAGGAGGAGGCGGCTGGGCATCCTCAGCCCCTGTAGTTTTGTCTTCTCTGGCCTTGGTCGCTGGGGCTGACGGCTGGTCCTCTAGGGCCGATGACTGCTCTTTGGTTGGCAGCACCTGCTCTATCTCCAGCGCAGATTCAGAGAGGCCGGTAGTTTGCATTCCTTCGGAGGCTGACGTCACCCTCTCCTCAGGTGCAGGAGGCATCCAGTACCCAATGACCTCCTGGCATCTGGTGGAATCGTCTGACTTTTTATGCCTCTCAGATGAACCAGAATGCATACGGGCAACGGATCCTGAGGGTTTGCCCAAAGCAGACACCTGTCCCTCTTGGGTTGACCCATGCAAGGATTTGTGGGGTCACTGGGCCAAGAGAACTTGGGTGGATGAACGCCGCTGGGATGAAGACTCCCTACCTTTTTAGTGTGATGAGGCGGTGGCCTTCTTCTGAGTAACCCTCAAAACTGCTGTGGTACCTGGGGGAACTGACTCCGATCTCCCACTAGAGGTGGAGGAAGCAGAAGTCCTGTGAAGGGACTTTGGGCGGGACTCTGACCTGGCTCTCTCCTTCTCCCAGTGATGGTGTTTCCCTCCTGATCTTTTTTCCTTGGGGGGAGACTCTCTGGCTGAGGAGGAGGATGAACTACGTCCCGACTGGGTCTTCTGCATGGCCACCACTTATTGCTCCAGTATGTAGGCCTTGAGCATTTTGAGGCGGTGGATGCAAGTTTTACTATTAAACTTCTGGCAGTGCAGGCATTTGTCAGGACAGTGGTCTGGGCCTAGGCAGATCAGGCAGGTAGACTGTCCATCCCTCGCTGGGCTCCATTTCCCACATGCGCACTTTGACTTTCACTACTGAGAGGTTAATGAAGACATGCACTTTCTTGAAGAAAACAATGACAAAAATTAACAACAAGTAAGCTGCGGAAGGCGCAAGAAAATGGAAGTCGACTGCAATGATGGTGTCCTTGGATCCAATGTTAGCAGGTCAACGGCGGGAAAAGAACTGAGGTGGTGCCGAGGGACCGCCCCCTTTATATCATGTCTGATATCAGGGAGAAGCTGACATTGGGGGTGGTCTCCCACCACAGCCTGCTAGCTAGAAGTTTTTTTCCATGGGGTTCTAATGCCTGGCAGCCTTAGTCCTAATGTTATTACCTGCTGCAAGAGCCCCCCCTTGAAGTGAGATCATGTTTTACAGTGCTCCCACTGACCTGCATGCAATCTGACTATCCAAGCATTTTCACATTCACAGCGCAATGTAGGTGCAGGGCAGAAGGCTGCAAATTGCTCTCCAGCTCGAGCAATGATGGTGCTGAAATAAATGTCACTCACATATCAGCAGTCAGCAAAAAAAAAAGGGACAAAAACAGGACAAGTAAGCAAAAACCAGGACAAAAGTGATGTTTTGGAAAACTTGTGGGGACACTGGGACATGCTGCCTAAAATAGGACTGTCCTGGGAAAATCAGGATGGTTGGTAGCTTTAATTTAAAGCAACAATATTTGTCAGCAAAAATGTCATTTTTATTTTTATTTTTTACATATTTTTAAATATATTTTGTCTCTAATTTTGTAATTAATGACTCACAATAACGAGGACAACATTCACAAGTTTTAAAAATCTTTTCTGTTGAGTTTACAAGATGAATACATGTGCTAGATTCATAATATGGATGTATGAGGATGGTGTTATCAAATGTGTCTGATGGCAACAGTACAGCATCGTATCAAGATACCTGATTTTTCATGGAGGGCATAGCAGGAAAGTGGTAACATTTAAAAACTTCATAATCCTGCATCTTTGTCCAGGAATGACAGAAAATGAAAAGACACATAGATATCTTGATATTTTTGCCAGCAAAACATTATTGTTGGAAAAAAACGATATCATGACTAACAAATACCGCTACCTGAAGATTGTAACTGTACAAGACTGTAATAACCTGCTGTTGTTCTTTGCCCCCACAACCCTCTCAGAACATAGGTGCTTCACCTAAACAAGGTTGTCCTAACATGTAAATAAATACAAACCAGATGAATGAGTGCAATAAATGACCGTATCTGTTGCCCTCACAATTGTATACCTCAGTGCAGTGATAAGCATGGAGGAAAACCTTTATGGGAACTCTAATATACAGCATGCATTTGCATGCTGGTCAGCTCAAGTATTGTAGATCACAAAAACTTATATAGTTACCCCCTACTCGGTATGGATTTCCATACACAGACTCTTATTATTATGGTACAGTTCAAAGGTCATGAAAAGTTGTTATGGTATTGTTCTAACATCACAATGCTACCATAACGACTTTTCAGCCTTGACACACCAACCCATTGGTTAAATCCACAGCCTTCAAACAAAAATGAAGCAGAAAATGGTGGTGCTGTTTAGCGAGCAGGTGTCTGAGCGAGTTAGCTACATTGGTAGCTATCAGGCTCTTAATGACTATATCCCTGCCACGCCTCTGCCCACTGATGGCAAAGGCTTTCGAATCGCCTTTATTAACATATGCAGTCTCCCTAAGAAAACTGCAGCCCTCCAATGTTGGGTCACCCAACACTCCCCGGATATTCTCATGCTTGCCGAAACCTGGCTCTCCTCCCTCATGCCTGACTCTGCCATCTCCCTTCCTGGTTTTACCATTTTCAGGGCCGATAGGATGGGCCGGCGTGGAGGGGGGTGTGCTATCTACTTGCGCAACTCGATCCTCGGGCTTGCCCTCCCCACCCCCGAGCTTAACCATGGGGCACAAGCCATTACCTTAAAAATCACCCCCTGCCCTGGACGCGGTCCACTCTATCTAACTGCGGCTTATCTACCCCCGGGGACTAACAAAGACTCTGCAGCCTCCTCTCCTTTGACTACCTGGCTACTTACTTCTAAAGCTGAACAGTTAATTATGGGTGACTTAAATTCAAATTGGCTCAGCCCCTCAGCAGATAATCTGAAGAATGAGCTTGCAGCCCTTGACCTGTCCCAACTGGTCACTCAGCCCACTAGACTTAACAAAGTAACAGGAACTAGCTCCCTCCTGGACGTCATCCTCTCTAACCGACCTCATAAAGTCGTCTCCGTTGATGTCCTTGCGGACTCACTCAGTGACCACTCCCCAGTCATCTGCTTCTGGTCCTCCCCCACCCTCAGCCCTGGTTACAGCAGGACCCCTCGCCGCCGGTTTCTCCCCGGAGGTCTCGCCAACCTCAAACGTCACCTCGCCCAAATCGACTGGTCCCCATTGGCCAGTGCTCCTGGCGTTAATTTTGCCCTTACCTACCTCTCCACAGCCTTCAACCACGCCTGTGATCTGTATGCACCCCTCAACACTCGTAGGATAAAAAAAACGGACTGCCGCATGGATCACTCCTGCGCTGATCCAACAACTAAAAAAAAGAGATAACCTCTGGCACTTAGCTAATGACTCCGGCAGGGTTGCTGACAGGCAAGCCTACAGGGCAGCCCGCAATCAATGCTCCTGGACAATCAAGCAAGCTAAAGCCAAATTCTACCAGGCTACGTTGACATCCACCTGGGGCTCGTCCAGAGCTTTCTGGGACAACATTAAAGATTTAAATGGTAAGACCCGCTCCCCCCCTCCATCCCAGATTGTCATAAATGGGACTGTCTCGACTGGCCCCACCTGTATTATAACTGCCTTAATAAAACTTTCACTGACTTAAGCGCCCGTCCTCCCGGCCCATTTTTCTGACCCGGTTGCCAAACGCTCCCACGCTCCCATTCCCAGGCCGCAATTCCACTTCCGAATGATCTCACCCCACGATGCCAAACCTTTCTTAATAAAGGCCCTCGCCTCTCAGAACCCTACCAATGACCCTCTCGACTCCAGGATACTTCGCCTCGTGCTGGATGTCATGCTCACCCCGCTGACGCTTATCATTAACAAATCCCTATGCCTCGGCCAATTCCCTAAGGCCTGGAAGCATGCAGAAGTAACCCCCATCCATAAGTCGGGGACCGCACTCTGCCTAATAACTACAGGCCCATCTCCATCCTTCCCCCCATCCAAAGCCTTAGAAAAAATAGTAAACACTCAGCTCTCGGAATATCTTACTAACTACAACCTCCTTTGTCCGGAGCAACACAGGTTTCGCCCTGGCCATAGCACATCCACTGCCCTTCTGGAATTCTCCCACCACATTCACTCAGCACTAGACAAAGGTCATCTTGCAGGGGCGGTCTTTATAGACCTGTCCAAGGCCTTCGACACGGTGTGCCACCCCCTGCTACTAAACTCCCTCAGTACACTAGGTCTCGCAGCCGGCCCCCTGAAGTGGTTCTAAGCTACCTACACAACAGGTCCCAAAGAGTCAAACTAAATGGGACCCTCTCCTCCTACCTCCGGTATACTGGGTGTCCCCAAGGCTCCATCCTGGCCCGACCCTTTTCAGCCTATCCCTGAACACCCTCCCCAGCTCCTGTTCCAGTAAATATTACTCTATGCTGATGACGCTGTTATCCTTGCATCACACCCTGACCCACTCCCACTCAAAGCATGCTGCAAGCGCTTCCTCCAAACCAAAAGTGGTTCAATAATCACCGCCTAGTCCTGAACCTAAAGAAAACTAAGTCCATGCTATTTTCTCATCGGCAAAACAATGCCAGAGACTTCCCCTCCACATCACCACCAGCACGCCTCCCTCTGGAGCAGGTTACATCCTATAAGTACCTGGGCATCACCTTTGACTCGAGCCTTACTTTCCACACCCACCTTAAAGCTCTGTCATCTGCAATGAACTCCAGGATCGGTCTTCTCTACCCACAAAGACTGTCTCCTGAACCCGCCTTAAAACTAGCCATCACCTCATCGGTATTATCACTGGCCGACTCACGGTCTCCTGTCTACGCTGCTGCGATGCCTCTGCCTTATCCAAAGTCCAGACCTCTATCAATAAAGCATGAGGCTCCTTACCGTGCCCACAGCAGAACCCACACCTGTTTGCTATACTCCGCCACAAAATACTCACTCTTGAGGAAAGACTGATTTATCAAACCTGCCTACTGGCCAAAAATCCTTGTCAGGTCTCTGCCCTCCTGGGGTCTCTGGACCTTTGCAGCAGGCTGCTGGGTCCCTGCCAACCGATGCGCCCGCGCAGCCACCTTAACGTTCCCAGGCGAGGACACTCTCGCTACCAAAGATCTTTCCATCACCAAGCCCGTCCTGGTTTAACTCCTTCCTGAAACTATCTCCAAGATCCCTGGTATTGGCCGCTTCAAAATTGCCCTTCGCCAGCATATTATAGACAGCCGATGTTGTAAATGCTTGTAGCTTCTTACGCTGGTCCCTACTGCCTCTATGCGGTCCCTACTAACCTTTTCAAGCCCTACCCACGGTCTTATATATCTACATATTAGCTTGACATGCTCAATTATGAATAATGTATCTATTATTGTTTTACCAATGTTAGTACCTATTAACTTGTGACTTGCTGTCAAATTGAGTCTCTTGTTGTTCTTACCAATGTTAGTACCTTCCACAAGTTTAATCAGCGCAGCCTCGCTGTCTACTCTCTCAAGTGTATATTTTTTATGTATCTAACCTGTTCGTCATTTCCCTGTCCTAACCTCACACTTTTGTTGTCTCCCCTCCTTTTTGACAGTACCTTTGTAAACGAGTCTTTGACTCAAAGGTTGTAAATCTGATCTCTACAATAAAAAATAAAAAATATATATATATATATATATATATGTACACACATTATTTTTTTTGTTTGTTTAAAATAACGTGGCTGTTATTCACACTCAGAGCAATGGAGACTTGAGAGCAGTGCTTTCAGACACCAGAGGCAGCGGAGCAACTAGGAGCACCGACTACCAATGTAAGATGCTCATGGCACTGTCTGCAGGTCTCTATGATCTGCAAATACTCAGGCTCTTCCATTTTTTCAACTATATATTACACAAAGTAGTGTATGGATGAACATACACAACTAAGGCTATGTTTCTGTCTTGGGGCTGTGATGACGTCATCACATCCCCTCAACAGAAACAACCCTGTTGTGCATAGTCACCCATATACTATTCTATATACTGTATATAGTTCAGTGTTGTTGTGTATGGAGTTCCATAGAATGCTGTTGGTGTCACAGTACTTTTCTGTTTATTTGGTCATAGTGCAACAGATTAAGAAAAAAGGTAAATTTAAACAAACGTATACTATACAAAGTAATGTATGGGCAACCATACACAACAAAAGCTGACGTTTCCATCTTGGGGTGAGAAGCATCAGTGACCTCTTGAGGTTTATGAGGTAATCTCACCACTCAATCGACACACTGCTTTGTCGTGTATAGCTGGCGACACATTATTCTCTATACAGTAATGACAGAAAGCAGCAAACAAATGATGCCTCAGAAAACTAAATATGGTGTCTGTGTTGCTAAACACATGATCTGTATCCAGCTATTATTGCTTATTAATTAGAGTCTGTGTGAAACATGCATTTATCATGGATGACTCAGAAACACAGTATAGATTGGGAGGGAGTTTTGTCACTCTGGCACAGTGTGAAATTTTTTAAACATCTCAAAGGCCATAACATTTTGGAAAACCAAAGAGGGATTCAGCATTTAAAGCCGTATCCCCTCCTGCAACCATCCGAACAGTATGCCTGTGTATGGTTCAGGGTTCAATCCAGCCAGAACTGGTTAGTGACCAGCAATTCAGATTTAGCCTATCCTTTCCCCAAGGCTTCCACAGCTGCATATTCATGAAAACCAGCTGCTCAAAGGGTGGCCAAATGTTTTTCTAAATGAATTTCTCCACGGCAACAAGGAAGCTTGAAGGTGACTGCTGGAAAGAAGCACGCCAATGCTAAACTTTTTTTAGTTCTTTAGTAAGTAAATAAAAACTTTTATAAAAAAGGTAACATTGTTTAGCTATAATGTCTGTACATGAGCTTAACATAGGAAACAGACTGCCTCCACTCCAACATAATTCATCTCACACCGCTGCTTACAAACTGCATTGCAGTGGTTCACATTTGCCCTTACTGTCACTGTTGTTGAGGAATAGGTCAGGAAGCATAGGCATACCAGGAGAAGTCATAAAATTCAAGTAGTGTTTTATTATTATCAAGAACAATAAAATATAAATTGTGCAGGATAGCTCATACAGGCAGTTTAAACAAAACAAAGTCCTTCATCTGAGGTATCTCTAATTACAAATTTCAATGCCCCAAAACAAGCAAAGATTGCTCTCTTTATATATAATGTCTTTACCTAGCAATTAACTTCTGCATCCTGAGCTTATTACGATACAACCCATTTTCACACAATGTACCAAACTATGCCAACATCTTTCCTATGACCACAAACTGTTTGTTCTGGATTTCCTATTAAGCCAATTAAGACATTTTGGCCAGAGGTGGTTTTCCTGCTGACAGCTCTGCAAACAAGCTTGTGGAAGGTCAAAATGCACCTCATGGTTAAAGAGATTCACCATGAAAAACCCCTGCACCTGAAATATAGGTGTCTTACCATCACAGGAGTCCAAAATTGTGCAGATGTGAAAATATTATTCAGTAAGAAAAAACTACTGTATATCCTTCATAAAACTCATGAAACCGGGTCCCACAGACTTCCCCGTTATAAGTGATGCCCACGCTCACTAATGTGATGATGAGATGCCAGTGAGAGCGTGGGGGCGTGCTCCATTATAATCAATTATAATCAGCTTTTCCATCAATTTTTTTATATTATCATGGGCACTTGGTAATGAAACGTGGGTACCGGTCGATTAACTATACACATTTGCAAAACAAGGGTTCTCATTTTCACATAAAGATTCACATATCTTTTTTTTTTTAACCACATGGAGCAAAGGAAGGAAGGAAGGAAGAAATAGAAAGAGCAAGGCAAGGAACAGAGATTATTGGGGGGTTGTGGGACCATCAGAGTGCCCAATTCCAAGGTCCCACAAGGACAATTTGATTGTGCATCAGAAAGGGATGAGACAGACAAGCAACAGAAAGGAGAGACAGAAAAATAGATCCTTGCTTTTAACTCTCTCTGTATAACAAATGGGACAGGGTCTTATACAACCCTTTCATGGTCATCCACCTACTCACATACTGTATATGTACACACACACACACACACACACGCAAATATATATATATACAGGAAAAATTTCAGATTTTCAGTAGGAAGACCTGGTGTTAGAACCAGTTTCTGGCACTCTAAGCAAACATTCCAGTGTCACAAGCAAAAATATCAGGCATGTTCCATCAGAGGACGGGTATACAAGAGATTACTAACCTTTATTCCCATCAAATTATTCTAACATACTGCTAAAGATGAACCATGCCAATCAATTTTCATTCCAAAATGCTTAATAAAAAACAGACTTTTCATATTTAGTAACATGCACACAAATCACTTAATCCAGAATGTATTATTTTAATGAAACAAATGTTTTCAATGTGGCAACAATTGTTCCAAGAAACAGAAGACAGAGACAGTTTTCATTCACAGATGAATTGTTTCATTAAAGAAAAAAACAGAATCGTAAATAATTTTAATAAATCTTCTCCTGGCTCTATGACAGTTGTGGCTGGCAGCATAAAGACAGAGATGATTGCACAATGCTTTATTTGCAGAAATCAACTACATGAAACAATATCAATTTGTGCTAAAACTTCCCTTTCCTTATTGGGCCTTAAAGGGATACTGTCAGCTTTTTCATCAGTTTCTAATGTCACTGCATCTCTGTACCTGTTTAACACAGCTTCACTCATTTCTTCTGATTCTGCTAAAAGTGCAAAAGGCACTTTTCTAACATCTATATTCGCAAAAAAATGAAATTCAGTGGTCCGCTCCTCACTGCGCATCCCCAACAGTCAGAGGGCAGTAAATGACACAGATTCATGCATGAAAAAAGTAGCTGATTCTGGAGGGTTAAAAAATAAAATAAGTGCTTAATACGGACGCATATGCTGACTTCTACTTTGTGAATGTTTTATAAAACTGAGGACTATTTTTGACATAATTATTATTTGAAAAGTGAAACCAGGACTCCACGCATGCATGGCACCCATGCATGGTGTCCTGGAGCCACCCACAATTCCACAGGACATCACCCCTTCAGGCAAAGCATTTCACATGTCCAACACCCTTTCTGTGAAGAAATCTCTCCCGAGTTCCCTCCTGAATCTTCTACCCTCCAACCTCAACTGATGCCCTCTCATATCCCTCCCTCTTCTAAGCTTGAAAATCCTTCTGTGTTAACCTTATTTATCCCAGAGGTATTTAAATGTTTCGATCATATTCCTCCATCTATGCTTTCCTCAGGAGTACATGTTCAGCTCTGCTACTCTCTCCTCAAGGACTTCCCCTCAAATCCTTGAATCATCTTTGTTGCCCCTCGCTACATCCCTCCAACAACTTGATGCTTTCTTCATGAACGGGTGCCAGTGCTGCACGCAGTACTCCAGGTAAGGCCTGACGAGAGTCCTGTACAAGGGAAGTATCACCTCCCTATTCCTGGAGGAGATTCCCCTAGCTATATGCATTAGCATCCTATTGGCTTTTGCCACCACCTTCCTGCATTGAGCAAAGTTGTTCATACTGCCTATTATAATCACCCCAGATCCTTTTCTTCTATACTACTTTCTAGATGTATCCCTCCCAGCTGATAGCGCCTCCCCTGGTTCCTAGCTCTGAAATGTAGTAACTTACACTTCTTGGCACTAAACCCCAGCTGCAAGTACTGACCACTCCTGTTGTTTGTTCAGGTCCTCCTGCAGCCCCCTCCAGCCTTCAATGTCATCTACCACAGCTCCCATCTTCATATCATCTGCAAAGAGACTGATCCTACTCTGGACCCCCTGTGAGATATCAGCTATGATTATCCCAAACAGCACTGGTCCCAGCACCAATCCCTGAAGCACCCCGCTCGTCACTTCCTTTGGAGATGACAGCCCCCCCCCCACCACCACCACCCTCTGCTGCCTTCCAATCAGCCAGCTGGCGATCCAATTTACTATCTTTGTTCCCACCTCTATGAATGAAATAAATGAAAAATGTTTTTTTATATAGAAGGCACAAAATGTAAAATACATCTTGACATGTCATGTCATAAGGATGTTAGCTCTGTTTACAAGACAGTCCTTTAAAAGGTGTTACATCATATAAAATAATAAAAATCTCTCATAAAATGATACAATACTAACAAATTCACAACCGTAAATACACATTCATAAATTAGCAATGACATTCTATGGACAGAGTGGCTTTCAAGTTTGATTTAAATTCTGTGGTAGAGAGCACAGTTCACATGTTATATGATAGAGAACATTCCAGTATTGAGACGCCTGAAAATGTAATCTTTTTCCCCAGACTTGATTCCAGCTAATATTGGTGCAACCTTATTTTCTGATACAGTTCTAGTGGATTTTTGTTCTTTCTTAGATTGCCTAATAATGTAATTGTGATATAATGAACTGGATGTTTTACCAGATATTTATGCACAAAACGTTACCAGACTACTCGATTCCTGTCTTCTAATGTATGGCAATCCAACTCTCTAAACATGTCACAATGGTGAGTATCAGTTCCAGCCCCCCAGCCTCCCATGCAGCACAGAATCAAAAGTTTTGCTGAAGTCCAGGTACAGGACATCCATCCATGGCCCTTGTCCAGTTTCCTGGTCACCCAGTTATAATACTCAATTAGATTTGTCTGGCAGAATCTGCCAGAGACAAACCCATGCTGATGACCATCCTGGATACCACTGACCTCCAAGAAGGTCATCAGACTCTCCTTTAGGGCTGTCTCCATGAGCTTTCCCACAATTGATGTGATGCTCTGACAAGTCTGGTTAACTGGAGCACCTTTGCTGTAGCCACATCCAAAAGCAGGGCCATTCTCGATGCCCTACAGGGGACATGCCTCAGACAGCTAGTTTTGGAACCCACTCGGGAGGGAGCAATCTTAGACCTGGTGCTCTCAAATGGGAACGGAGAGAGGATCTCCAGTCTTGAAGGGGGGTAGCTATCTGGGAACAAGTGACCATCAAACAGTGTGGTTCATGATAACCTTAGCTGTAGAGTCAAGCCATACAAAGTGAAGGTACTGAACTTTAGAAGAAGCTGATTTTGTCTACAGTGGAAGAGTGCCTCAGAAAAGCACTAGCAAACAGGCAAGAGGGTGGGTGGAGCAACAATGGGGAAACATTAAAACCACCATCACAGAGGCAACAAGCCTTTGTGTGAAGTAAATGAACAAAACAAAAGAAAAAAACACTATGGTTCTCAAAAGAAGTAGTGCGGAAGGTTAGGGAGAAAAGACAGCATTTAGGAAGTATAAGGAAACACAGAAGGAGCAGGACAGAGAATGTACCAGTTAAAGCAGAAGGAAGCCGGGAAGGCAGTCAAAATAGCAAAAGCCCAAACTGAGGAAGAGATAGCCAATTCGGTTAAGAAGGGGGATAAAACCTTTTATAGGTACATTAGGGAGCAAAGAAAGACTAAGGCAGGGATACGGAGGCTGAATAAAGAGGAAGGTAGTTGGGCAGAGAGCAACAGTGAAAAAGCAGGGATACTGAACGAATACTTCTGCTCAGTATTCACAATGGAAGAGTGGGGGAGATACCTAATCCAGTCAATAGAAGCACGCTGGGTAGGGGGTTGATATTAGTCCTTTCACAGAAGAAAGGGTTCTGAAAGAACTCTTAAAACTGAAGGTGGCCAAAGCAATGCGGCCTGATGGGATTCACCCCAGAATTCTAAAAGAACTAACAGAAGAACTAGTAACAACACTGACTACCCTTTTTAATAAATCATGGGAGGATGGTGTGGTACCTGAGGACTGGAGGACGGCGGATGTGATTCCCCTTCACAAAAGTGGGAGCAAGATAGAGGCAGGAAACTACAGACCTGTCAGTTTGACTTCAGTGGTAGGGAAAATGATGGAATCACTTCTGAAGGAAAGAACTGTTGAGTACCTAGAGGCCAGTGGGGCACAGGACCCAAGGCAGCATGGACTGACAGCAGGAAGGTCTTGTCAGACAAATCTAATTGATTTCTTTGACTGGGTGACCAAAGTAATAGACCAGGGAGGGACTGTGGACATGGCCTACCTGACTTTACCAAGCCATTTGACACAGTCCCACACAAAGATTAATAACAAATTACTGCAGGTCAGTACCAGGGTGGTAACCTTTTAGATTTTAGGAACTGGAAGGAAAGTATGTCTCTGCAGATGACACAAAGATCTGCAACAGGGTTGATACATAAGGTAGGGTGGAAAGGATGAAAAGGGACTTGGCAAGGTTGAAGGAATGGTCACATGTATGGCGCTTAGATTCAATGCAAAGAAGTGCAAAGTAATGCACCTGGGAAACAAAAACCCAGGGGAAGAGTACACAATGTGGGGTGAGATACTGACAACAACAAAAATGGAAAGGCAATATGAGAAGGCAGTAAGGAGGGCTGGGAGAATACTGGGATGCATAAGGAGAGGCATCACTGGTAGAAAACAGGAAGTTGTTGGCCCTCTGTACAGACAGTTGGTAAGACCACATCTGGAGTACTATGTACAGTTCTGGAGACTCCATCTCCACAATGACAGACAGAGTGGAGGCTGTCCAGAGGAGGGCAACCAAAATGGTGCAGGGTCTGCACCAGAAGACATATGAAGAAAGACTAAAGGAGCTTATGATGTATAGCCTCGAGGAAAGGAGGGAGAGGGAGGACATGATAGAAACTTT
The DNA here is from genome assembly GCA_016271365.2 of Neoceratodus forsteri. NCBI lineage: Eukaryota > Metazoa > Chordata > Ceratodontiformes > Ceratodontidae > Neoceratodus > Neoceratodus forsteri. The sequence continues at coordinate 1,191,431,275 of CM028130.1, read as the reverse complement.
CAAATACCTCAAGGAATCAACAAAAGTTCAAGAGGGTAGCATATTTCAGAAAAGAGATGTGCAAGAACAAGGCACAATTTGAAGATAGAGGGATGGCTCAGAGGTAATGTGAGGAAGTATTTCTTCACAGAGAGGGTTGTAGATGCAGGGAACAGCCTTCCTGAGGAGGTCGTAGGGTCAAAAACAGTGGGGGAATTCAAGAATGCATGGGACAGACATAAGGCAATTTTTTTTTTATATACTTCATCTTTATTCACCTCATAAGTGGATACAAGCAAGAACAATTTCACATTGTATCTCTTTTCAAGACAATTACATCATTATCTCCACAACTGTCAAATTTCAAGAAGAAAACTTTGTTTCTTTCTCATTTTAATCTGTGTTAAAGACATAAGGCAATTCTAGTGGGGGTAGAAGGAAGTAGGCTGTTGCTTAACTAGGATCGGCAGCTTATCCATTAGGTAGGGAAATGGGTAGACTAAGTGGGCCAAGTGGTCCATATCTGCCATCAGATTCTATGTTTCTATGTAACTTCCTGGACTTCTTGAATACTCTTCCTTCTCAACCCCCGTTTTCTTGAGCTTCGAAATACCATTCTCTTGGCCTTACCGCCTCCACAACTTCCCAGAGTCAACCAACGTGGCTTTTTGTTCTTCCTTCTTAGTCGCGGCTTTGTAACCACCCAGTGGCCTCTGTCACATCCCTTTCAATAATCTCCACTTATGACTAGCATCCATGTCCTGACGAATGCCTGCCAGATGCTTATTCAAAATCTCCCCATCCTCTAAGTCTGCCCTTTAAAATCAATCACCCTGGTTTCGTATCCCCATTGCCCTACTCATATTAAGCGTGAACCAGACTGAGTGGTGGTCACTCCCAGCCAGAGGGTCCTCCACCCCAGATCCCTTATAGCCTCCACATTTGAAAATATCAGGTTCAGAGTCCTATCCAGTCTAGTAGGCTCATACACCAACTGCTCCAGGAAGCTGTCCTGAAATGCCTCTAGCAAGACCTGCTCCTCGCTGTGGTGGTTGGAGTACTCCACTCCACACCAGGTCGGTTGAAGTCCACCACAGTGCTCCCCTTCCTGCAGACCCTTCTGATTTGCTCAGCTAGCTCTCTGTCCAGGTCCCCCTCTTGCGCTGGAGGTCTGATACTATCCCCATCCTCAGTGTCCTATCTTTCGAGTCCTGAAGTTGCATCCATAGTGCCTCTGTTCTACCTTCCTCCCCCTCCTCCCTTGTATACCTTATCCTTTCCTGTATGTAGATTGCCACGCCCCCCCTTTCCCTTTAGCCCCATCCTTCCTGAATATTTTGTACCCTGGGAGCTTCATATCCCAGTCCTGGTACTGGGTAGCCCACGTTTCTGTGATGGCTGCAATGTTCACCCTTCTCACTGCCAAGAGAGCCTACAACTCAGCTAATTTATTACCTAGGCTCCTAGCATTCAAAATGACCACCCTCCAGCCCGTATCCTTCCTTACCTTATCCTGGGTTACCCCTGTCCTCCTTCCTCTGCCTCTACCCCGACTACGGCTGTACCCATTTTTCCTTACCCCTGGTCAGGGCTGTTCCCATTTTTCCTCACCCTTGGTTATCCGGGCTACCTCGGTTGCCGTGGCTGGACTGGCTCTTTCTTACCTAGGGGAACTCAGCCCTGGATTATTGTTTGTACTTAGGCTTTTGCCTGCTGGTAGTCTTGCTGAATTGTGAAATTGCACGTTGTGAGGATATCATCCCTTTCAGCGCCATACCTGGCGGGAGTCCTGGGATTGCTCCTTACTCTGGTCCCCAGCTGCCTCCAGCCAGAGGTGTGGTTACTCCTGTCCTTTCCTATGGAAGGTATGGAAGCTTCTACTGCAGTGCTCAGGGTAGGCCGCAGGTCAGCCTTATGACTCCTCTGCTTGTGGTGCTGGCCCTGGGGCTGGTCCTCCTTCAATGTGCTACCTCTCCTCCAATCCTACTGAAATTTCAGGGCAGTGGCCCTCCCCATGATGACAATGACTTCTTTCCAACCTGCTTGTAACCAAGGTAATGCACTACTGTACTATCCCTAGTCTAGACACTAGGTGCCTTATGTGTACAGTCAGGGTCAAGAAAATCCAAAGCATTTACTGTCCTGGTGGTAGACAGCTCTTAAGGCGGTTCCTCCCTGGCTCGTCCTCCTTGCACTTCTCATGGCCGAGATATTGAGCTCAACCCTGGACCCTCTAAGCTGTCCACTAATATTCCTGCAACTTGGAGTGTGAGTAAGGGACTAAAAATAGTGCATATGAATATTAGGAGCTTGCTTCCTAACCGAGACGAGCTCTTAGCGTGGGTTGAACTATATAAACCAGACATCCTAGGGGTAACTGAGACTTGGCTTAAACCCTCAATTCCTGACTCTGCCTGCTTCCTAAAAGGTTATGAGTTCATCCGTCTCGACGGGCCTGGGGGTAGGAAGGGGGGTGGCACCCTTATCTACTATAGAACCCACCTGAAAATCTCCCTGGTGGCTCAGTGTAAACCTGAACATCCTCCATGTGAGTTTCTTCATGTGCTGCTGCTGTTAGGGGATGCTAAGAAGCTGCATCTGGTGTGTGCCTATAACCCTCCTAGGGGAGGTCTAACAGGACTTACTTATCTCCTGGATGCAGTCAGGCCCAGTATAGGGGACAATGAACTCATTATTATGGGTGATATCAACATAAACTGGGAGTGTGGCAATATTAGGAAATATGAATCTCAACTTGCCAGCCTATCCCTAAACCAACTAATTCATGACCAGACGAGACAGGCTGCTAATGGCTCCTCAAGTTCCCTGCTGGACTAGATCCTGTCTAACCGGCCGGAGAGGATTGCATCATCAGGCACGCTATCAGACTCCATATCAGACCACTCCCGGTGTACTGTTCTGAAAATTCCTCCCCAGAATTCCACATAAAATCATTCATGTCAGAAACTACTCTAGTTTTGACTCTGAGGGTTTCCTGGATGACTTAAGATGTACTGACTGGACCAGGGTGCTAGAAGCCTCTGACCCCTCTGTGGCAACCTCCTGCTTCATTGATACCTTGGGTGATCTCCAAGATGAACACGCCCCAGGGTCACCCGAGGTGAGGGGAACTGCTACCTTCTGGCTGAATGGTAATCTTCTAGGCCCACATGCGTGACAGAGACAACTGCTTGGCCAGTACCAGGGATCCAGTGATCCCTCTAATCTCCTGAGATATTGGCAACTCAGGAACCAGTGTAAAAGGCTATTAGGGTAGCTAAAAGTGACTTCTGTAAGTCTGTGCTACTAGCTCTGCCAGAGACCCTAGGAGGTTCTGGAGGAACATTAAATCCCTCGTCAGTGGGCCCTCTCACTCGGGTGTCATGGATATGGTTATTGATGGAGTCTTGTGTAACAATCCCCATACTATAGCCAATCATCTCAATCTCCGCTTCTCCGACCTTTCGGCCCTTACCTCGCGTTTCGCGACTGATGGGGGTAGCTCATTTAATATCCCTCCAAATCAGGGTGAACATCCTTCTCGGAGAGTGTTTAATCTCAGGGCAGTATCAGTCCTGGATGTTCGGAACCGCCTGGCTGCCCTCTCCCAGCACTCCAGTTCAGGTCTCGACAACCTGGAACCCAGGCTTCTCAAGCTAGGAGCAGCATACATTGCCCCTCCGATTGCCCACATCTTTAATCTATCCCTCAGTTCGGGGATAATCCCTGATATCTGGAAAGACGCATGGACAGTCCCTGTTCTGAAGCAGGGCAATCCCAAACTTCCTGACAACTATCGCCCTATTGCTATTCTCCCATCCCTTGGCAAGCTCCTGGAAAAGGTGGTGGCTGAGCAACTCTCGGAGTACTTGCATACTCACGAACTGCTTTCCAGAGCCCAGCATGGTTTTCGAAAGGGACATAGTATCACTACTGCTCTGATTACTGTAACCTCAAGCATTAGATCTGCCATGGACCAGGGCAAACTGTCAGGTGCTATACTTATAGACTTGTCAAAAGCTTCTGACCTTGTCAACCAAGACCTACTGGGGGAGCAGCTATAGGCCCTCGGGCTCTCTCCTCATGCCATGAGCTGGTTGATGGGCTACCTAAAGGGCAGAAAGCAGCGTACCTGCTTCAATAAGGTCCTCTCAGAGCCCAGGGCAGTGACCATGGGAGTCCCCAAGGGATCGGTACTAGGACCCCTCCTATTCTCGCTTTTTATTAATCAACTGCCACTGGTGACCTCTCATTGCCAAGTCACTCTATATGCAGATAACCTTGTGCTAATGGCTCATTCTCGTGATGCAGCAGACCTTAACCAGTGCCTGTCTGAAGATTTCAGCAGAGTCCTGGCCTGGATTACCAACCATAGACTGGTGTTGAATCCAAACAAAACTCATGCCATGCTCTTTGGACCCATGGCCAAGATCAAAGCCTCATCAGCTTTGCTCAACATAACTTGTGATGATGGCCTCCTGTTGCCAACAGTGAGCACAATCAAATATCTTGGGGTCACTCTTGACCCACAACTTGACATGGGAAGTCATATCCTCAACATCCGTAGAGCTACAAGGTGCAAGCTTGGCCTGGCCTACAGGGCCAAATACAATCTAACCCCGGGGGCTAGACTAGCACTTGCGAGGGGAGTGCTTCTCCCCTACCTCAGTTATGGATTCCACCTATTTGTTAGGTCACCCCAAATTCACCTTGTTCGGTGGAACACGGTATATAATGATATCTGTCGGTTTGCATTAGCTGCCCCCAAACTCACCCATCGCTGTGAGCTCTATGACAAACTCTGCTGGCTCCCCCAGTTGAATACTTGAACTTGGTGTAGGAAGTTTCACCAGGAAAGTGCTTGCTACTGGCATCCCATTGGGACTGGCGCATCTCCTCCAAAATCGGACACCATCACCTACCAGCTTAGGTCTCAGACTTCTGTGTTGCTTAAAGTCCCCCTATCGGACCTTATGGGGGATCGTGACTTTGCTGCATACGTGCCCAGACTCTGGAACTCTCTTCCGGATCATGTCCACTCGGCTCCCTCCCATGGGACCTTTCGCACCTCCCTGTGGTCCCACTTAAAACAATCATCAATGTGTGACTGCTCTTAGCCTCTGTAATGAAATGAATACTTAGCAATTCACTAATGTCTGTCTATGTCCTTTAATAAGTTGTATAATTTGTTGCCTGTGCATCTGCCTTTATACAATTGTTGTTGTAATTGTTTTTTCCTGTATTACGCTGTTCCCCCAATGATGCCTTGTATGTATCCTGTATGTTTGTGCTCTCCCGGGTCGTTCCTGAAAATAGGCATATTACTTGTCTAGTGTACTTACCCGGTAAACAAAAGCTAAATAAATAAATAAAATACTCCCTGTTGTCCTGGGGGGGTAAGCTCATCGGGCTCCTCTCTCTGGCTACCCTCCCTACCAACTGTCCACTCCATCAACATTGTGATCTCACTAACTGTGACATCACAGGTGACTATCCTGGCAACTGCTGAGTTGCTTGTTGTTCCTAAGCAGCAGTGATATCACAGTCAGCTAAGTCACAATGCTGGTGAAATAGTGGTTGAACAGACCTAAATATGTCAGCTGCTAGGGCAGAGTGCTGTTCCACATATCACACCTGCTAACATCAGATAAAAATCTTCTAATTAACAAAAGGAAATGAAAAACTACCTCAGATATAAAGGTAATGGTTGACTGCTTTTAAAACTAGTATTACTTTTAGGCAGTAAACTAACTCTTTAATAGCTCAACCACTACGACAAATTTGAAGTTCATATTCTCTACAGTTCAGAATTATAGCCTGAAAGTTATTTGATGAAATCTGGAAGGCCTACCAGATGGCCTTGGTCGAGTTCATTATGTATGAAACCAGTGAATTCTAACAGTGCAGTGGTAGTACTATGACTTTTACGAAAGCCATGCTGCTGGGGACATTGAATATTGTATTCGTCCAGGTATTCCACAAGCTGATCTGCAATTATACGCTCTAGTGCTTTCAATAGAGGCAGTAGAATGAGGATTGGCCTGTAGTTTGTGTGGTGTGCCCTATCTCCACCTTTGTGACTGGGGTTACTAGGGGCCGCTTCCTGTTCGGGAAATCGCCTAAGTCTTAGAGAAAAGTTCAGAATCTTGGTAAGAGGTGTAAGATTCCTTGAGGGGGAGGGCAAGAAGAGGTGTAAGATTCCTTGAGGGGGAGGGCAAGAAATTTGAGATCTGGATTGTCCCCACTGAATCTTGATTTACAGAGTACTTTGCGTATGTACTTTCTAGCCTCGTGCTTAGAAACCCTTTGAAGTGAAAAGGGGGGAGCCTGCTGCTGAGCATCACAAACTGGGGGTTGGCAGGGGCAGAGACTGGCAAAAAATCAGGTGGGAGGACACTGCTGAGGTCTGTAAAGACATTGTTAAAAATATTGGCTACGGCCATTGGATCAAGAGTCGGGCTTCCATCAATGTTAAGCATGGTGGGTGCACTCTTGGGGTCTCTGCTAGTGATATCCTTTATGCTGCTCCAGAAATTTTTACTGTCATGCCACGAGTTGGAGAGCGCCACCCTAAAGTATTGATTTTTTACAAAACGGATGGCTCTGGTACAAACATTTCTGGATTTTTTATAAGCCAGAATATCTACTTGCTTGCCTGTGTCTTTGGCCCGGTGCCAGAGGTGGTTCCTAGTCCTCATAAGACCTAGTAGTTCAGGTGGTATCCAAGGTTGCACATCCTTAACTTTCCACCTTTTTAGGGGGCGTGGATATCGATGCAGCATTAAAGCGGTCAATGAAGAAATCAAGTGCCTTGTCAATGTCATTGGTAAAGTCCATCAGTGACCAATCCTGGCTTCAAAAAGTGTTCTGAGTGGCTCTAGGTGTCCTGGAGATAGGATCCTACAGAGAATAACCCTAGGTGGAGATTTGCTGAAGTTATTAGACCAACTACAAAGTATAGGGGAGTGGTTGTAGGGTATCAGGGAGTACAGAGGCATTTGTGATTCATTCCGGTGACTAGACAGAACCCAATCCAGTAAGGTACTTGATCCAGTTCTGTAGTTAATTCTGGTCAGGGTGTTTACTAGCTGGGTAAGGTGCAAGGGGGAGATGTCATCCTTAATGTGTCCACTGCCAGAAGAGAGTCAGTTTGCAGTAAAATCTCCCAGTATTATAGTTTCAGTGTTCCAAGGCACACTCCAAATATCCATGAAGTTATGAAAGCCAGAGACAGATTCTTTTGGTGGTATGTAAACAGATAGCACAGTTAATGTTTTCTTTAGGGCCCTATGAGTACCTTGATGGTTAGAGCCTGAGAGGAGTTTCCTATGCAGGGCAATTCAAGGGCGTGACCCTTTAGAGTTTCTTTTAAGTAAATAACACAACCACCACCCTCTTTAGTGAGCCTATCCCACCTAAAAATAGAGTAGCCAGGTATGGTGATAGCAGAATCAGGGATTTTGGATGACAACCAGGTTTCTGCAACAGAGAGAATATCTGGGTTGTTTTTTGTAATTCATACCTTGAGGTTGTCTAACTTACATGGAAGACTACATATGTTGATAGATGTGAGGGAGTGTGTACAGGACATTTTTGTGCTGCAACGGTCCATTGCCCTAGCAGGGGCAGGGTTAGGGTGCACATTTCCAGACAGGAGCAGAAGCAGTAGAATTAGTTTCAGTAGGTATGCTTTTTAGTTGTTTAAAGTACTGTTTCCGTTGCCATTTCCAGGAGGCGTACTGTTGAATTTATTGATTGTTGCTGTGAAGCCAGAGAAAGTAAGCAGAGTACGAGATGATGTTGGAAGCTAGGTGTTACTCTATCAGGGGTAGCAGTGGTGTACATACAGCAATTACTGAAACCATTTTTCCATTAACACAGTTCGAAGTTGATGTGCCAGTGGCATAGTGCATATAGCCTGAGAATACGGGATGACCTTGGGCCTTTTGCACTACCTAATGCAGGCCAGTTTGGTGCACCAACATTAACAGGATAAGCACGTGAAGGTATAGGAGTGAGGTAGATATCTCGTAGGGTTCATCTCAGCCAGATATTCCAGGCCTAGAGAGCTGGAGCTGATCCCCGATGTCCTCCTCGAGCTCCAGAGCTCTCTCAGTTAGAAGTAGAAATCCAGTGGACAGGAAAGGACCCACCTACTACAGTGCTTCCAGTCAAAATTAGGAAGGGAGGGCGGAGAAATAGTGCATTTAATAGAGAGCATAGGTGGGGGGGGGAGCGCAAAAATAGCCAAAGACAAGCAGCAGCTCCTAAAAAGCTAGTACAAATTACAGAGATTAAATTCAGGGCAAGAAGCAACTCCAAGGGAGCTGGTTCAAATTTAAGAGACTTAAATTCAGCTGTCCAGGCGTGAGTGCACCCGAAAGGTGCCAAGTTCAGAAGGGAACTCGTCCTGTACCTTCACTGCAGCAGGCTGGTTCCACTGGGGAATTCGGCGCCGATAGCAGTGAGGTGGCTGGAGAGGACTAAAGCCATAAACTAGCCCTCAGATCACGTAAAAGATTGTGACAAAAGAAAATTAACCTCTGGAGTTAAGTAAGAGGGCATTAATGACTGAAAGGGGAGGAAAGGGTTTCAACATTCATAGCAGGAAGGGGCCAGAGAACCAAGAAATTAGAGAGGGAGAATACTAAAAAAAAACATAATAAATAAAAGCAGGGAAGACTGTAGGGGAAAAAGCAGGAGGTGAAGAGTAATTAAGCTGGAAAAAGCAGTGCAGAAATAACTAAGAACAGCTTAATAAAAAATAGCAGTGCAGAAATAACTACCAAAGCAACTTAATAAAAAATAGCCAAAGACGAGCAGCAGCTCCTCAGAATCTAGTACAAATTACAGTGATTAAATTCAGGACAAGCAGCAACTCCTAGGGAGCTGGTTCAGATTTAAGAGGCTTAAATTCAGCTGTCCAGGCATGAGTGTGCCAGCAAGGTGCCAAGTTCAGAAGGAAGCTCATCCCGTACCTTCACTGCAGCAGGCTGGTTCCACTGGGGAATTCGGCGGTGATCACAGCAAGGGGGCTGGGGAGGACTAAAGCCATAAACTAGTCCTCAGACCCTTCACTGCAGCAGGCTGGTTCTAGTGGGGGATTCGGCAGTGATCACAGCGAGGGGGCTGGGGAGGACTAAAGCCATAAACTAGTCCTCAGACCCTTCTCTGCAGCAGGCTGGTTCCACAGGGGGATTCGGCGGCAATCACAGCGAGGGGGCTGTGGGGAGGACTAAAGACATAAATATGGACACTGCACAGTCAGAAAACTATGACTTGGTGAAAAGCGAAATCCTGAAGAGGTAGGACATCTCCAGAGAGACCTACAGGCAGCGACTTCAATCTCTGAAGTACAACTAGGTCGACAATCCTCAAGAAGCCTTCACCCGACTCAGAGAACTCCTGATAAAATGGATCCAACCAGACAGCAAAACAGTCCCAAAGATCATTGACACATCTGCCCTAAAGCAAATCATCAACATCCTACCTACAGATGTACAGCTTTGGGTAAAGAAACACCGACCAGAGAGTGGGGAAAAGGCTGTTTCTTCGGACGAGGACTATGAAAAGGCCAGACAGACACCACAACAGCGAGGTAACAGCCAAGCACTAGTAAGACACTTTTTCCCATTTAAACTGCAAGCCTGATGAGAACTTTGGTGGGGGTAACAAATATGTGCCCAAAGATCTTATCTGCTATAACTGTAATAAGCCAGGCCATATTGCAAGAAACTGCTGTAATAAGGAGAGTGGCACTGGAACAGAGTTGTCCTAGGCAAGTCAGGGCAAGTACCTAACAGATGAGAAGGTGGGGGATAAGACTGTAAAGGGACTCATTGATTCGGGAAGAAGACAGACCCTAGTGCACGATGAAGTGCTAGGAAAACACTGTGCAAAGGGACCAGGTACTGGTTCATCTGCATCCACAGGGACACTTGATACTATCCCACCACCCAAGTGACTCTGACCATTAAGGGTGTGTCGAACCAAATGAAAGCGGGGGTAGTACCTAAGTTACCTATATCTGTAGTTATTGGAAATTACCTTACAGGATTTAATGAGTTAATCAAGTTCAGAGTAAATCCTGATGTTTCAGCAGCTGTGGTGACAAGAGCGCAGGCAAAAAAATTTCAAATGGTGGGGACACTTTTCCTTTCACTGATTTTGATTTGGACCTGTTTGAGTGCAGATCCAAGATCTGGAAATACAGGAAAGAAAGACGATGCCTGAAGAAACTGTGGCAACAAATGACTGATGGACATAAGGGGTTAACATACGAAAATGTTGAAACTAAGTTGATAACTGATTGGGATTTCTTCAGAACAAAGCTAACCGATGTTTCTCCGGGTTATTATAAGCAGCTGGGGGTGAAACCAAAACAGGGTGGACCAATGTTTAAAAAATGTAATGGGTTACTGTATAGAGTTTGGGTTAACCCTCAGACACAGGAACAGACTGAACAATTGGTTACCACAGACGCATAGAACAGAGTTGTCCAGATAGCACATGATAGTCCTACGGCTGGTCACTCAGGGAGGGATCGCACCCTTGCCAGATTGCTGTATAGATTTTACTGGCCTGGAATTCATGAAGATGTTGCTACCTACTGTAATTCTTGTGCTGAGTGTCAGAAAGTAGCCACAATCACTAGAAAAGACAAGGTGCCCATGGTGCCCCTACTCTTGATAGATGTGCTTTTGAGAGAAGGTCCTTTAGACAAAAGTAAAAGGTAATTGATTTATCCTGGCAGTATGCGACTATGCTACTCAATACCCAGAAGCAGTTCCAGTGTGCACTATCACATCTTCAAAAGTGGCAGAGCTTGCAAAAATTTTCAGCAACGTAGGCATACCTAAAGAAATGATTACTGATCAGGGTAGTCATTTTGGTGCTGCATTACTTAAAGAGCTCTACAGACTGATAGGTATCACTGCCTTAAGAACCTCCCCCTATCACCCTCAGACAGATGGTCTTGTTGAGTGTTTTAACCAAACCCTAAAACGCATGTTAAAAAGGTTTGGAAAAGAGGAAGGGAAAGATTGGGACCAATACCTGCCTTACCTACTTTTTGCTTACAGAGAAGTGCCACAGGCATCAACAAGGTTTTCACCATTTAAAATGCTACAGTATGAGCAGCCAAGAGGGCCTCTGGATGTGATAAAAGAAATGTAGGAAGATAACCCCACTCAGAAACAATCTATAACATCTTATATGTGTGCCCTAAGAAAGAAGCTGGCAAAATATGCTGAAATTGCCCATAGTAATCAGGAAGAGGCTCAAAACCAGCAGAAGGCATATTATGACCATGGAGTAAAAAAAAACGTTTTTGAGCCAGATGAAACGGTTTTGCTGTGACCCACAACAAAAAAGAAACTGTTGATGAAGTGGCAAGGGCCATGTAGAGTTCTTAGACGTACTGGCATTGCTAACTACGAGATTGAGACCCCTGACAGGAAAAATCCTACTTAGATATACCATGCTAACCTCCTCAAGAAATGGGCTGAAAAAATGCCAAAAGCTGCTTTGCTAGTTTTACCAGAAACTGATAAGGAAGATACTGACGCAGCTTATGATAGACTGGAACAAACTGTAAATGCTGATGCTGTAAAGGTGAATGTTCCCTGAACCACAGAACAAACTGCAGACATTTGTAATGTACAAAAAACATTTAACAGTATTTTTACCACAGTACCAGGCCGAGCAAAAGTGGTTGAGCATGTTATAGGGACAAGAAATGCTTGTCCTATTAGGCAAAAGATATACAGGTTACCAGAAGGGTCAAGAGCTGACGTGGTTAAGGAAACACAAAAAATGAAAGAATGGGGTATTATAGAAGAGTCGAGGAGTGCTTGGTCATCTCCATGGTAACTGTAAACAAAAAAGAAGGGGGTGTTAGAATCTGCCTTGCTTTTAGGAAACTTACTCAAGTGTCAGAATTTGACAGTTATCCTATGCCCAGAATAGATGATTTGGTGGACAGACTAGGGAGTGCAAAGTATATCAGTACCCTCAATTTCACCAAGGGTTACTGGCAAATACCTTTAGCTAAAGAATCCAGAGAGAAAACTGCATTTGCCACCCCTATAGGATTCTACCAGTTCACCACCATGCCCTTTTGTTTTCATGGTACACCAACTACATTCCAACAGTACATGGATGTAATTTTATCCCCTCACACTGGTTATTGTGCTGCATACCTGGATGATGTCGTGGTGTACAGTCCCGACTGGAAAAGCCACCTGGAACACCTACAGGCAGTTATCTAAGCCATCAAAAATGCAGATCTGACTATTAATCCTACCAAATGTGCACTGGACATGCAGGAAACCAGATATTTGGGCCATGTGTTAGGAAATGAAGAAGTTAAGCCAGAAATTTCTAAAATGGAAGCTGTTGCTAACAGCCCTGTCCCCAAAACAAAGAAACATGTCAGGTCATTTTTAGGGCTGGCTGGTTACTATCAGAGATTGGTTCCCAACTTTGCAGAGTTGCTACTCCCTCACTGAACTCACGATAAAATGGTACGAAATAATGTGAAATGAACCCAGAGTGTGACAAAGCTTTCGGGCCATTAAGGCTGCAGTATGTTTGGCTCCTACTTTAAGAAGCCCAGACTCTGGAGAAACAATTTTGTTACAAACAGATGCATCAGAGGCAGATCTAGGTGCAGCCCTGAGTTAAAATGTAGATGGGACAGAACATCCTATTCTGTACATAAGTAAGAAGTTGCATAACAGAGAGAAAAGGTGCTCCACCACTGAAAAGGACTGTTTAGCAGCAAAGTGGGACATGGAGTCCCGTAAGTTTTATTTGCTGGGAGCTGACTTTGTACTTACGACAGACCACAATCCTTTCTGTTGGCTTAACTAGATGAAAGATAAAAACTGCACAATCACAAGGTGGTACCTGGCACTACAGTCATTTAAATTCACAGTGACACACAAATCTGGTAAAGAGAATAGCAATGCTGATTTTCTGTCAAGATATGGATCAGGAATTGAGGGTTCTGAAGGTTGAAAAACAAATGTATGACTTTAAACTTTACTGTTTGCTATACTGTTACAGAAAAAGGATAATGCATATGTGCTTAATTGCTGAAAGCAGAAAATGTTATTAGAGAATTACAAGTTTTGGAAATGTGTTTCTGTGTACGCCGACAGGGTAGAATAGGATCCTGTCCCAGTTATTATGGAGAAAGAGTTTAAATGCAATGATCTGTTTTTCCCTTTTCTTTCTCTTCTCTGTCTGGATGTGCAACTAAATTTTCCTGTGGGACCTAGGGATTTTTTTAATCTTTTGATATTTTCCTCCTTCCTGCCTCATCACTTCACTCATTCAGAGTCCCTACATGCCTCGCTACCTCGGTGTCCCGACACAGGAGTCTGCCCTAGAGTGCTCACCCCACAGTAGCCCTAGGTATCCCAGATATCCCCTGGGTGGGGCAAGAAGAGGTCCTCCTCTTACCTTCTCCTCGCAGAATGATGGAGCGGGTGTTGCACAGTGGAGTCTGCTCCTGTCTTGACGGTTGCTGATGCACTCAGCGAGGTAAGTCACTCAGGAGTGACGGCCCACCACTTTCCGTGTTCTGTTCTCCGCAGAAATCGGCACTCTAGAAGAGCCAATTAGAAGGTATGCATGAAGACACAACTCCTCCCAGGGCTTCTAGGCCGACGCTGCCCCGTGCCCCCTGCGTGGCCCGATCTGCACTGTCAACCCCGGGTTCACCCAAGAGATGGCAGTAGAGCAGCAAGACCTGAACAGAACCCTCCCCAGAGAAGGAGAGCCGCCATTGGGTGCTCAATCCTTCTCTCCCCCTGCCGACCCCCGGTGGCATGAGCTCGTCCCCGAATCCGGGTCACTGGCAAGAAGCAAGGTGTGGCATCCAGCGCCTCAACCCTCAGTGCCACCAGGCAAAGCTTAAACCTGTGGAACCTAGAATTTAATCACCCTGACAGTCTCACAATTCTTTGCCTCTGGCTATCTCTCAGTCTTCCCTTGCTGTTTGTCTTTTCCTCCCTTACATAACTGCTGGTATAAAAATATATGCAAATCATTACGTGGAAATGTATCTGATATTGGGATCCCTTTATTTGGAAATTATATAGTGTTAACTTTTGAAATGTATTAAATTGTGGCTTAAGATGATTGCAAAAAGCTACTGGAAACTCAAGAGGTTGCCTGAGTGCAAATTTTTAAGCCTTTTACAGAAAAGCTGTGGAAAAGGGGCCTCATTTCTGGGGCACTGTGTTCTAGCTGCACATGCCTGCTACTTACAAGAACAGGATGCTTGTTAAGAATGGGGGTTTGGAGGACATATAAGAGAGAAAAAAGGGATGACACAGAGATTGAAGAAAAACTCAGATGGACTTTTTCTATTTTATTTTGCCTTTGTAAATAGTTATACTGAACAAGTTTATTTTTATGTTACTGCTAGTGTAAATAAATTTTTGGTGAATTCTACAACCGCTCCTGTTTTCCCTCTGCTTCCTGACCTGTGCCTCAACAACAGTGCATACCAGCTGCATAGCACATGTACTGCATGTTTAAAGTCAGACATTTCGGGAGGGAGAAATAGTGGAAATACCCTACTTCAGCAAGATGATGCTGACTACACATGGGCTGTGTCACTGCCCAGAACGATGGAGCCCCCTGCCACCAAATTTGGAATAGTCCACTGAGTGCTTGCCTACCCCCTGAATGCCCTACCATGGCATGGCTTCCAACAGGGCAGGTAAGGGGAGCTTCCCAGAATCCAAGTCTGTGTTGAAGCAGGGTGCCTGTCAGGCTGATAGGGACCAAGGCAGGACAGTTTGGAGAAAAAAAAACACAAATTCAAAATAGAAATACTTACATGGTGGTGGCACTGGAAGGCACACAAGAGGGTCCATAAGGGACTAGAAGCCTTAAAGGAGAATAAGGCAAAGGGACCGGATGGGAGTCATCCAAGGGTCCTAAAGTAACTGAGCACGGTGCTATCTGCCCCTCTTGCAGCACTTTTTAGCACCTCAGTGGAGATGGGGAAGTTGCAGAGGATTGGAGGAGGGCCGATGTGGTCCCTCTCTACAAAAGCAGCAGTAGGGAGGGATGCTAACAACTACAGGCCAGTCAGTCTTGCATCAGTGGTAGAGAAGTTAATGGAGATCATACTGAAGGAGATATGTGTAGCACCGGAGACAAAGAGCTGCAAGACCACTAGCAGCATGGATTCACAGGAGGGAGGTCATGTCAAACTAATCTCATAGAGTTCTTTGACTGGATTACCAGGAAGTGGATCAATGGAAGCAGCGGGCATGGCCTTCTGGAATTCAGTAAGGCTTTTGACACTGTGCAACACAGGAGGCTAGTTAAGAAGCTAAGCAGCCTGGGGTGGGACGAAAGTGACAAGCTGGGTATCAAGCTGGTTAAGGGATATGAGACAAAGTATGGTGGTAAATGGTAGCCATTCAGGTGATAGAGGAATGATTAGTTGGGTGCCACAGGGTTCAGTGCTGGAACTGGTCCTCTTCAATGTCTTCATAAGTAACATAGCAGAGGAGCTTGAATGTAAGGTGTGGCTCTTTTCAGATGAAACAAAAATCTGCAAGAGGGTTGACAGGAAGGGGTGGAAAGAATGCAAAGGAATCTTTGGAAACTAGAGGACTGGTCTAGGGGGTTGTAGCTGGGTTTCAGTGACAAAAAGTGCAAGGTTATGCAATAAGGGCTGCGGAACCCAGGTGCTGGGTATCAGATGGGGCAGTGGAGCTTACAGTCATCAAGCAAGCAAGAGACTTATGGGGTCATCATATCTAATAACCTAAACATATCTGGGCTGTGTGACAAAGCAGTGGGAAAGGCTAGCAGGATGCTAGGGTGCTTTGGGAGAGGGATTTCTAGCAGGAGTTGGGAGGAGCCACTACTGCTGTATCGCTCATTAATTTGATATCCTTTGGAATTTTATTTTGTCTAACATCACTTGAGGTACTCGGTAACCTATTTACTCAACTATACTTCCCTTGGGCCTATATAAATGTGCTCATTCTCAGCATTTCTGACTCCACAGTGGGAAAGGAATCAATAAACTTAACCCATGCCAGTCTGGTGGTGCTGAGGGTTGAGGCGCTGAACACCACACCGGCGACCAGTGTTCGGGAGCAGGCACAGGCCACCAGGGGTCAGCCGGGAGGAGGAGGAGGAGGAGGACTGAGCATCCCAGGGACAGCTCTCCTCTCTGGGGGGTGGGTGGGGATGACAGCTGAAGTGCCAGCTCCTGGCAGTGGCTGGGGCTGTGCAGCCTCATGGGCCAACAGAAGGGTACGGCGTTGGCGGACGTGCAATGTACGGAAGCATGTGTTGCAGCATCCTTGACACCACTGCACACCAGCACTGGAAGGGGGGGCTACTACTATAAAGAGAAAACCCCTCAGTGGCATGACAGCTGCCCCCCCGACGACATCGCCACAGATGTGCTCAAGTCAGCTCCAACCTGTGCCAGCCCTCCAAGTCTCCATGGTGGTGGGGTAGGTACCCGCTGTGAAGTGATATGGGAAGAGCTATAGCGGGGGAGGAGGGGTGATCTCTGACCATGGCCGGGGTGGGGCCGTGAGGGCTGGCTGGATGGGGGAACCAAAGGTACAACCCCCCCAGCTGAGGATATAAATAAATATAAAAAAAATTAACTTAACCAATAAGCGTTCAAGGAGTTCCCCTCTTTCTTTTAAATCATATGTAGTTCTCGCCAATCGGGGGGGGGGGCTGTGGTCAGCAGCCTAGCAACACTACAATGTGGGCTGTTGGCATGAGACCCATGAGTTTTGTTTGCACTTCCGTGCCATTACTAACATACCCCTAATAACCATAGGGTGAGGAACCCATTCTGTCCCCCCGACACCTACTAAACAGCATGAATAAAGGTACATCTTGTATGTAAACACACACACACACAGAGTTGACCTATCTGTGCCTTTACCTCCCACCAGAACTGTTGCAAAGAATGGCTGCGCCAGAAATATGTTTTGCTTCCTCACATTTCCCACACATGGAGAAAACCCCAGTGAAAACTTACTTACAATGTCTGGTGGATGGGCCAGCCCGGCAGCGCAGAGGTCTGAGGCACTGGACGCCATACCTTGCACGCCGGTGATCCGGGTTCAGGAATGGACTCGGGCAGCCAGGGATCGGCAGGGGAGGGAAGGGATCGAGCGTCTGGAGGACTGCTCTCCCTTCCTGGTGATGGATCCGGGGCTAGCACTGCTCCCAGGCAGCTCCAAGTGGTAACCAGGGGCAGTGCCAGGAACATGCGGTGTCAACAGATGAGGGAGTGGCGTGTCGGTGTACGTCGGCACATAAGTGCCACGGACAGCACTGCACATCCGCATTCCACAGGGGCAACCATTACAAGAAAAATCCCTCGTCGGACCAGGGAGGCGAGGAGGGCTGTAGGGACCAGGCCCACATCCACAATGCCGGACCATCTCTCCTCCAGGTTCCCTTGGCTCTCATCCAGGACTGACTCTCTAATAACAGAAAGAACGCCAGGCAGGTGGGGCGGGCCTCCCGGGGTAATCTAGGGGGCTGGAAGGTCCTGGGTGGGGGTCACTGAGGAGGAAAGTCTCAGGCAGGGCAGAGGACTCGATCAAGTAGGCACCTCTGAGAGATGCCTGGCCAGCCAAGTGCAGAAAATAGAATAAAAAAAGTCTGGTGGAAGATAGGCAGTGAATACATTTTAATTGGGCCTCTTTGTATTTATTACACCGTAACAATCTCATGCGGAGCTCACATACCATTGCCCAGTTTTCATCTGTGATCTCCATCCACAAATTCTACTCGACATTAGTAACTTAATGAACCCATTGCACATAGGGGTTGCAGCTTCTTCCATTTTGGTTGCAAAACACATTCACGGATCACCATGCACAGGCCATGCACCAAGCATGGTGACCCTCATAAACTCAGCTGCAGGTTTCAAAATGAGCTATTGGTGTCATAAAGCTGTCACTGTGGGAGAGAAGGAGCAGAGAGGATGGCAAAGTGTGAGATATTAACTTCAGTCCATATATACAAGCAGTTGGGGCAGGGGAGGGTTCCACAGGACACCAGAAAGGCTGACAACTTGCAGTTATGGGAGGGAGGGTGCTGGATTACTGTGGAAGCTTTGCAGAGGCAAAAAAGCAAATAAAATAAATGACAAGGCACACTGCCTAGAAACAGGCACACAAGTATGTGGAAGGAGAGAGAGGAATCTTCTGGCAGTACAGCTGGTATCCACAGACTCACAGGATGGCACAATGCCATGCAAGTGGCACAGCACCATCCCGTGAATCCACCAGAGTTTGACACCAACATGTTAGCATGGGCAAACAATGACTGTACCCACTAACATCTGCCTATCGATTCTGCAGTGGCTTAAGTTCCAGGTGGTACTTCTCCTCTAAGAACTGCTGTGCATATCCCCAAAGGCTGGTGGTGCAGTGGGGCAGCTTTTTGCCCATTTTGCATGCCTCCTTTGCAGTTGAGAATGGGGCTCCCAGCCCGGCCCCACAGGCACAGCAATAGTGCTACTGCTCGCGACACTGGCTACCCAAGTTCAGGAACGAGCTCAGATCATCAGTGGCCAGCAAAGCAAGGACAACTGAGCATCAAGAGGACATATTTCTCCTTCAGGGAGGCATGGATAGTGATCCCTACTATTACAGCCACCTGAGTGACCGCAGGTGGTCGTAACATGGGACACAATGGAAAGTGGGA
This sequence comes from Neoceratodus forsteri, assembly GCA_016271365.2. Taxonomy (NCBI): domain Eukaryota; kingdom Metazoa; phylum Chordata; order Ceratodontiformes; family Ceratodontidae; genus Neoceratodus; species Neoceratodus forsteri. The sequence goes on along the minus strand of CM028130.1, from coordinate 1,191,412,570 downwards.
TGCTGACTGCACTTACAGCCACCTGAGTGACAGCAGGTGGTCGTGTAACATGGGACACAATGGAAAGTAGGATGCTGACTTCACTTACAGCCACCTGAGTGACCGCAGGTGGTCGTGTAACATGGGTCACAATGGAAAGTGGGATGCTGACTGCACTTCACATGGCACGCTTGCATGCTCACACTTCCAGTGGGCCAACATCCTGAAAGAGTGGGACTGACAAGTGAACAGCCCGGGGGAGAGAGAGAGAGAGAGGGCAGATCAAGGGCGCACTAGGCCCTGTCTCTCACTACTGGCTGCTTTCCCCATCCAGGTTCTGCCTCTTTCCCCACAAAGCTGGAAGGTGTAAGTCTCGTATGGCCGAGCTCACCACGAAGGGTAAGCTTGTGCAGTTAGATCGGCCTGGTGGCGGGGAGGGCTGAGGTGCTGGATGCCTTACCTTAAGCTATGCCAGCGACCTGGGCTCAGGAACTGACTCGGGTTATCGGGTGTCGGCATGAGGTGGGGTGGGGGGTCAGAGCAGGACTGAGCAGCGGAAGGGAGCTCTCTTTTCCTGGGTGATTCCCCCATAGTCCTACTGCCACCGGGTGGAGGTCCGGTGGTTAGCGTAAACAGCAGGGGAGATAAGAAGGAGGGCACCTTGAGGCGTGTGCATGCCCACATGCACACGCACATCCAAGGTAGGGGGTCGAGATCGGGAGAAACAGAAAAGGTACCTAAATACCTATACTGGGGCACTTGTGCAGTTAGGCAGCCCACTGGAGCAGTGGTAGGGCTTCCACTCGCGACGGTGGCGTCTCGAGTTCAGAAACGGACCCGAGGGTCAGAGGGCCAGCTGGAAGGAGGAGGAGGATCAAGCGTCCAATGGACTGCTCTCCTCCTCGGGGGGGGGGCGGGGACAAAAGGTGCATGACTGACCTCTGGCAGAGGCCAGAGGGAGCAGCTGCTGAAGCTGAAATAGCGGGAAGGCATCCCGGACATTGGCGCTTCTGCGCTGCCATGGCCCTGCACACCACGCCTCTGACAGGGGCTAAGCACGCAAAATAAATGCCAGCCCCCATGAATGACACCCCGCTCCACTGGTCCCGCTCTGCTAGCTCGCGGCACTCTGCTGGCAAACGACTTTAGTGTTCCATCAGGCAGCTTGACCCCGCAGCCCCCACCCTGGGGTGCAAATCAGGGAGGCATCCTGGTAACCAGGGTAAACCTGGTTTAGAATTCTGTTGGGGGACATGGTCCCACCCCGGGGGGGGCAAGTCCAGGAGGATCGCCACCCAAGGTAAGTCCCGGGAGGCCAAATGTGGGAGTGGGAGCGTGTTGGGGGGCTCTGCCTACTGGAGGAGTCCGTAGCAAAAAAAAAATCTGTGCAGTTGAAAGGAAGGGGGTAATACCAGACATACAAGGTGATGGGATGGGCCTGACCCAAAGAACAGGGAACACACCAGTGTGGGAACACAAACAATAATAAAAACAAGAATGGGGCTCCCAAAATCTAACTTTTTTAATATGCAAATGTCAATATTTGTTCCCAAATTATACAGTAGTGCTACTTTAAAGAACCCTGACAGCATTAGGAAAACATTGAAAAACTAAGATTTATATTCAACTTCATCCCATTTTCTTTATTTCATTTATTTTCAGTAAATAATTCCCCATTTTCTTTATTACTTAAAACAGTTGCATGAAAACATACTGTCCTCTAGATTATATTTACTCTGGATGCTTCTCTACACGATATCTCAATCCCCTGTTTATGACATCATAATCATCTCCACAGCAACATATTTTGATGTCATACACAGAATTATGTCGTCAGGTGTAGGAAGGCAGCCAGAGCACAAAGGGCAGAGATCCCATTTTCGTGCAAATACCCTTAGTAATAAGGAAATAAGGGTGAGAATTATAGAATAAAGTACAAAAAAAAAGTAAGCTGCATTTATGCCCAATGTTAAATTTTTTTCAAAGTTGTCTCAACTGTGTCAGGAGCTCTTTAAGGCAATATTATCTAATAGTCTATTTGCAGCTTTTCTACTGTCTTCTCATTTTAAGTACTGCACTGTAGCAGTTTTGTGTTACAAACAAAACCATAAAAGTACCCAGCTTTTTCATGTAGCTCAAACAGAGCCTCATCAGTTTTGGTTATCAATTTAAAAACATGTCACATTAAGACATTTTCAATTAATTGTTTTCTCTTCTTGCCAAGACAGGAATTGAATGAACCTCATGATTAAGTTTCTCCAAACCATTTATACAATTCAGAGCTTCAGATAAGAACTGCAGTCTTCGGTAACCATTGTTTCCGGACTCGTACATTGGGCAGCAACACCTGAGAAGGAGCTGTTACTGTTTACCTCCACCCAGAAGTAACTTTCGAGGCTGCACTATCCATGACAATAGAATGGCAGGCTGTAATAGGCTGTAGCATGGGGAGGGGGCCTTTGGCCCTCACACCTGCGATTTCAGTAGCTTTTGGGAATTTATTCAAGGGGCATTCCACCCCAACACCATCCATTTCCAATCAGTTGACTTACAGAAATTACTACTAATCTGAAACCACAATACAGACTTTTTTTTAGGTGCGGGCTGACTGCAATTAAGACAAAATAGACAGAACAATGGCCCATGTTAACTAAAACAGACCTCTGAAGTACGATACAACTTATGTTTATATTGTGCCTTTCATTCTTACTGCACTCACATACCAATGACATTTCACAGGGGGCATGAACTCATTTCTAACTGGCAGCTGTTTGTGTTATTCATGTCCACTAATGATCCACATTTAATTGTACCCAATTCAAAGTAGATGTGAGAAACCCACATTTTCTATTACTGTATTTCGTTTTTATAGACAACCTTCTGCACAGTTTGCTTCAAGGAACCAGTAATGTGAACTTCACCACATCACCGTTTGTGTACAGAACACGGACCACTCTTCTGATAGGTCTACAGCTCATGTTTAGAATTCTGTACACAAACCATGACATGAAGGTACCAAGTCAATCTACCATATGTGATACGGCATAATCAAAACTGCACACCACACACAGTGCGGGGGAATAAAGCGACGGTACAAAACACTGCAAGGAAGAAATGCTGCAATTACGGTTTTGTGCCGTCGAACATGACTGGAAGGGAGTGACGCAGAGCATAAGCCATCTGCTGGGAAGGTTCTCTGCTGAGCAGCTGCTGTGGCTCAGAGGGATGAGCCGCATCACTGGAGGGAAACTACGCATCTGTGGACTGGGGTTCGAGACCCAGTCCCAGCCTACTTGTTTTAACCGTTTTTGTTTTAACAGTATGTGTGATTTTTTATTCCCCACCCATGTTTCTCCCCATTCCTGTTAACCCCGAGTTAATTATATAAATGGGAGGAGGTGCACTCTACAAAACATAAATAATAAAATAAAGATTTTACTGCTATTTTCACGAATTTATTATTTGTCTTTTTGTAGCGAAGCTTAGCAATGTACTTGCTGTATTGATAGCACGGTACATTGCTGCACTGTTTTGTTTTAGGCATAATGACCCATGCCCATAATGAGAATTCTACATTACTCTTCCATGAAAAGAACTGCATAGACTTGTTCATGACAAGATAACGCCAAGCACTGTTTTTCACATCAGTGTTTATTGTGATTCAGTCAACTATGAATCATTTGAGTTGGCTTCAGTGGCACAGTGAGTTGAGGCGCTGGACACCACACCACAAGCTGTGATGGTGACCCAGGTTTGGGAATAAACCAGGTTCACCCAGAAGGCCAGTCAGGAGAGGGAGGACTGAGCATCCCAATTCTTGTATGTGGCCACTTGACTGCCTCCTGACGGAGGCCAGACGACAGTAATGGTAGAAACATTAAGAAGGGGCAGAGCATCGGTAGATGTGGCACATAAGCACCACAACGCACGTGTGTGTGTGTGTGTGTGTGTGTGTGTGTGTGTGTCGCGTCATTGTAAATTCATGCCCTAGAGGAAATCAAAGAAAAACACTGGAGGTAAACATCATGGCTCACTGAATGTCCCCCGCAGGCACTGCACAATCCTACAGGGTAGTCCACCATGGTGGTTAACCTGTAAGTCACCAAGGCGGGTTGGTGATGGGGCTGGGGAGATGCCACCAAGACCAGGGATGCCAGGAGTCACAAGCATGTAGAAAACAAATATATGACAAAGAACCTCAGTGCGCAAGCACTAAGGCAATGGTTACCCCAAAGGGCATTGGCCGGGAAGCCAAGTTTCAAAGAAATACAAAATCACACATGCCCCATAACGCAAAGCATCATGGGCTGCATATGCAAATCACCACAGAATATACAGATATATGGATTACTTGGGGCTATCTATGTATCTGCAGTGACAGGCAAAACTTCAGATTACTGGTTCTGTGAAAAGTACTATACAGAATGATGTCCATAAAAGGAAAACTAAACATTAGGTGGTATGACTATCATTTGTATGTTATTACAGCTGCAGAGACAGCTCTTATGGTTTTAAGAGTGGTCTCACACACACTCTTAGGGAAAGACAACTGTGAACTGAAGGTAAGCTGTTTTGATACTCTAAGGATGTAAGTGAGACTCCTCTTATAACCGTAAGAGTGGTCTCTGTGGCTGTATTAATATATTATTACATACATACTAAAACTAAAGCCAACAGAATAGGCCTAATGGTCTGTCTTGTCTGCTCGAAAGCCAGCAACCTAGTGGCTGCTCGCCTCACCATCCCCCCAGCAACCAAGAGGGTCTTCTCTAGGTTCAGTTTCCCCTTGTACCTATCCCACCCCTTCTTGAAACCCTCCACTGTGCCCTCCTCCACCAGCCTCCCAGGCAGCGTATTCCACAGTTCCACCATCCTCTCAGTGAAAAATGCCTCTTACGCTCCACCCTGAAATTACTCCCCTCCAGCTTCCACTCATGGCCCCTGGTTTTTCCCCCCTTCTTTAGTCTAAACAGCTCCTTGGTTCCACTCCTGGTTATTCCCTTTACATACTTGAAAACCTCTATCATGTCTCCCTTATCCCTCCTCTCCTCCAGTGAGTAAAGTCCAAGCTATTCCAGTCTCTCCTCATAAGGCCTCCCCCTCCATGCCCTGAATCATCCTGGTCACTCTCCTCTGAACCCTCTCCAGCAGCGCTATGTCCTTCTTCAGATGAGGTCTCCAGAACTGTACACAGTACTTGAGCTGCAGCCTGACCAAAGTATTATATAGAGGAAGGATCACCTCCCTCCTCCTGGATGCAATTCCCCTGGCTATGCAACCCAGTATCCTGTTTTCTATGGCTGCTGTTCTTTTACAATTTTCAGAGTTATTCATTTTGATGTCTACCACCACCCCTAATCCTTTTCTCCCAATGTGGCATGCAGTGTGACCCCCCCCGCCCCAGGGTGTATACATAGCCGGGTTATTGACCCCCCAAATAGAGTACCTAACATTTCCCAGCATTACATTTCAGTCCCCACCTCTTTGACCACCCCTTCAGGGTATCCAGACCCCCTGGACTGCCTCCCTCGCATCTTTACAACCCACCAGTGCTCCCAGTTTTGAATCATCCGCAAAGAGACTCAACTTATTTCTAACCCCCTTCCCTATATCCGAGATGTAGGCATTAAACAAGAGTGGCCCCAATACTGAACCTTGAGGAACCCCACTGATTACCTTCCTGTGGAAGGATAGTATCCCACCCACCATTACCTCTGTAAGCGCCCCGAAAGCCAATTTTGAACCCAATTTAGCTCCTGTCTTCCCACCCCATTTCCCCATTTTTGCTATCAGTCCATTATGTGGCACTGAATCAAATGCTTGCTGAAATCTAGGTATAGGACATCCACTGGCCTACGTCTATCCAAGGACAGAGCAACAGTTTTCCCGGAACTGCCTGTCTGCAGGGCAGCTGCGCATGACACACACTTCACAGAATAAGACAGTCTCATGTGCAGAGGAGAGGAGCACTCTGATTTGTCAGAAGCATTCCCTCAATCTATAATCTGAAAATAAGAATTTAAAAACAGCTGCCAATTTTTAAAACTTCCTGTCCCCTTTAATGTCTTTATTAAACTCAAGTGTCTGTATATGTTAATGTACATTTCATAGTGTAAATTCAATTATAATTGTTTTATTGTACACGAGGGATTCCAGCCATTACCCCAACCCTTTGCAATGCATATCAGCCAATCAGAATTGATCATTTTCAGTCACTGTTTAATAAATGAATTTAATTCTCCAATACACATAAAATACTAGTTGGACAACCATGGGCAACCAGCCTATGCTGCCACCTAGAAGTTCAGATTACAGCAGACCTTGAGAGCAAAGCTTGAGGGGTCCGTTGTAATCTGAATCTCGAGGTGGCAGCACAGGCTGGTTGGGCACGGTTTTGCCCAACCAATATTATTTTTTATAGTGTATGGAGATCAAAAATGAAGGTTTTTTTTGTTAAGTGTTTAAACTGCTGTGTCCAGTTTTTGTTCCAGGCCATTCTCCCACAGTCACCTGCAAGTGGTGGCTAATACAGAGAAAAAGATGATTAAAAAAAAAAAATAAGGTTAAGTGAGTTAACGTGCATATAGAAGTTTAATTTTACAAAATGTCGTTGAAAACAGAGCAGGGTACGAGAGGTCCACACTGTGGTCCATTTTTACAGTATCCACTGGGAGTGTGGTGTTTTTTTCAGTTCTGCTTTCATTACAGCTGGTCGCGCGGACACTGTTTTCACCTGTGTAGAAGGCTGTTGTGTCACAGAAGGGTACAACCAAATTCCATGACCTTTGCACTGTGGTACAACAGCATTCTGCTTAAGATGAACATCCATGCAGAACAAGCTTCCTCTATACACTATAGTAAGATATTGGTCATATGAACTGTAATAGGGATGTTATTTTGCCTGAAATACATATTACTCCCAACAGACATTAGGGTAGGGGGTAGCCTAGCCAACCCATTATTTGCTAGGTAGGAGGAGTGTATAGTATTTTGCACTTCCAGACACTTGTGTGTGAAAGCTGATAAACACTAGTGCTACTTACCCCTCTGAACTGTAGAAATTATCAGGGCTGACAGTGCATAAAGAAATGCATTAGTCATCTATCTATCCAAATGGGTTTACTGTGGTTTCAAAATTAGCATATTGTTACATTTAAGCTATCATATACAGTACTATAAACAGCATGGAATGCTATGACTGCTAAACCACTGTTCTGGTTGACTGACGAGCAGTTATTATTGAATAGATAAAGGACCTAATTAAGCAGAACAATTATTGTGTGCCTCTACAAACCTTGCTCATATTAAAAAAAAAAAGAAACTTTCAGAGTATTAATTTCTTTCTCCATTTGCTTGTTAACCTGCCTTAGTAGACTAGACACCTACAATATCCCTTCCTTGATTGTACCCACTGCTGTCCCCACTCCCTTCAGCATCTTCCTTCCAAGCTTGTCCTTGAGCAGCTCCCTCATGGCCTGTAAGTCCACACCACTGAAGTACAGCACCCTTGTTCTTATGTGGTCTTCCTGCACCCTAATCCTGATGTGGATCCACACTGTCAGATGGTCATTTTTTATCCAGAGGTTCATTTACGGTGACCTCCCCAATGCTGTCCCTGTTAGTGCCAGGTCCAGGCACCCTCTTTAGTGTGTTCCCTAATTAGCTAACTAAAGAAGGCCCCTCTGGAAATGATCCAGCATGGCCCGACTCCTAGCGGACGCTGCAGTGGATATGCTCTAATCCAAGTCGGCCATGTAAATGTTCCCCCACAACAGCACTTTCATTCCATCAGCCATCCTCCCAATTTCTTCCTCTAAATCCTTACCCGTCTCCACTGGCAGCCTGTACACAACCCCTACTCTTATGTCTTTCCCTCCCTTGTCTCTAGCTCTACCTACAATTCCACTTCCCTCCCTGTATCATTAGTATTGATTAATTTGGCTTTTACTCCTTCTTTAACATACATGCCAGACCCTTTACTTTTCCTGCTCTCCTGAAAAAGAGAGTATTCTGGGATGCTCATGTGCCATCCGAGGTGCATTGTGGCCCACACTGCTGGGATTCTGCCAGATCCAGATGTGCAACCACTAATAGAGCCTCCAGATCACAAACTGTGTTACCCAGGCCACTGGTGATTACACAGATAACCCACCAATCCCCTGGCCTACCTCCCGGCCTGGTTCTCTGCCCCTCCCAACTGAGGCTTGCCCTCTTGACTTTTTGATCTGCCAGCTTGAACCCTCCTGGGTTCTGTACTGCCGAACATGTTCTTGCTGGTCTTTACCCTCCCCTGTTCCCCAATGTTGTGTGTCTTTGTGCTAACTAGTCCTGGTGTGAAGCAGTCTTTGCTTCCCTTGGCTGGGCTGCTTCTGTCTTCTTAAGTACCACCTCATTCCTCAGCTTGTTTAAAAGCTTTTCTGTGGCTGGCCCAGTGGCGCTGAGGGGCTGAGGTGCTGGATACCTACGCGTGCTGATGCGGGAGACCCAGGTTCAAGGCGACCTTGGGTCACCAGGGTGCTGGAGCAGGGAGAGGGGAGAAGTGGAGGAGGGTGGGGCAGGGTTGAGCAGTGGCTCTCCTCTCCTAGGAAGGAGGTGGGGTTACATAAAACATAGAAACATAGAAGTTGACGGCAGATAAGGACCCAAGGCCCATCCAGTCTGCCCATTTCTTTTCTACCTTATAAATGTGCCATCGGCCTTTGCTCTTACCCGTCCATAGTCCTGCCATCCCGGATGGAGGTCCAGTGATAGTACAGAGTGACTGGTAGGGTGGGGCATCAGTAGAGGGCGAGGCGCCTCACACGTGTGCTTCACGTTGGGGACACGCGGGAGTGGGACTGAGGAGAAAAATCCACAAAAAGTAATAATTACTTACAAAAAATAAATAAATACATGCTTTCCTGTGAGCTTTTTAAACCTTCCACTTTGAAGCCTGGTACTCTACCAGGACAGGGTGAAGGCCAATCCATTTGTACAGTCCGTCACTCCTCTAGGCTTGGCCCAGTTTCTGATGATGCTGAATCCCCTCTTCTCTGCACCACTGCCTCAGCCAGCTGTTGAAGGTTGTGGTGAGCAGAAGTCTATGCTCTTCTGTGTCCCAAAAAAGGTAACCCCTCCAAGAAGGTCACTGAAGATGCCTCCTGTTTGAGGCTGCTCCCCAATCTCTTAAAACTATCCTGGGCTTCACCTATGGTCCCACTGACTAAGGCATTTGTCCCAAGGTGGACAGTTACATCTAGCCCCCCCCCCAACAATCTCCCACCACTCCAGCGATCTGAACAATCCTCCCTCCCTTATAGCAGTAGCCCTACCACCACAACAAGCATTGGACCACCCTGTCACCCTCTAATCCTCCCTCAACCACGGTCTCCACCACCTTATTATAGAATCCACCACCACTAATGCTTTCCTGCCTTTGCCCCCGACCTCCTTTGGGTTTTGTTATCTCCTTCTGGATGATCCATGTCAGCTAAGGTTTTTTCTGCCTTGTCTCCAATTACAGTACTTTAAAAATACAAAAAGAAAACCAAAGCCAAATGCCAGAAACAGAACAACGAAAGTCACTAAATGTGTTTGGAGCAAAAAGGGCGAATGCCCACAGGTAGCTTCTTACATGTCCACGTAATAACTGATTTCCTCCATTTTCAATGTATTTGTCTACCCTTTTTTTAAAGGCATCCTTAATTTCACTCTCAGCTATTTCTCTGGGCACTCTATTCCACAGGCTGATCACTCTTGTGTGATAAAAGTATTTTTTCTCGACTTGAACCTAGTTGCCTTTAGCTGTAATGCGTGACCCTTGTTGTTAAGTTCAATCTTAAATGCTAGGTTCAAGTTTTTGTTAGTGTGTCATGTCATCCTGTACATCGTAAATTAACAACAGATATCCCCTTTTTCTAAACCTCAGAGAATGTGGAAAAAAAATCTTGGCCATGCACAATCCCTACTTAGCACATGATGTGAAATAACTGTACAAAGATGATAAAAACAGCAGCAGCATGATCAAAAGGTCTGTGCTGTTTATATTTACTTTTGCACTTCCTGCAATGTTGGCCCGGCTCAGATTGTGCACGTTTCATCAGACTCACGCTGCCTTCTTGTTTCTCTGATGACATCCCTCAGGGAAAGTACTGGTCAGCTTATCAGGAAGCTCTGAGTCTAGTATTTAGAGCAGAGCTATGACTCAGTGCTTCTTGTCTGCCTCACAGGTTTTTCCTCTCTGGTTTGCCAGGATGTCTAATCGCCAACTAGTTCAGTGAGGCTGCAGATCACTTAACTGAGGTCTTTTAAAGTAAACAAAAGTCCTGTCTTTGTAACTTGCAAGACTGCAGCTTAGGGTTCAGTGAGGCAGCAGGCAACTTGTGCCATGCTCCCTACTGAGTGCTACTGTTTTTTTAGATTATTTATACTTCCACGGCTGGGGGGAGGTTATGCCTTTGGTTCCTCCCCCCAGATCTAGCCAGCTAGGCCAGCTGCCGCCCCGGTCCTGGGCAGAGCTCTGATCTCCCGCTACTACCCATCCCTGGTCACTTCACACCGGGTATGTACCTCACCACCGTGGAGACCAGTAGTGTGGACCCGGGGGACCGACTTACGCGGGACCCGTATCAGCGCGGCGAGCAGCCTTCAGCTGCCGGGGATTTTTTCTTGGAGTGGTTCCCCTGCTGGAGGGCGTGCAATGATGCCAATGGATGAAGCGCCGCGCATCGTGCGATGCTCATCCCAGCATCTGCCTCCTCCTGCCCTTACTTCACAGCATCAGTGTTGTTGCCCCAGGCTTCCACCAGGGGGCAGCCATGTGCCAACTGCTGATGACCCCAGAGAAGGAGAGCAGTCCTCCGGATGCTCAATCTTCCCAACCCTGACGACACGGGTCGACAGCGTAGCACGAGGTGTGGTGTTCATCGCCTCAGCCCTCAGCACCACCGGGCCGGCTACCTACTGAGTGCTACTTAAGAGTGCATGCCTCGGGTGTCATTCAAATGTTCATTTCTTTGCAGTCATGGCTGGCTTACCTTAGTCTACACCACTCTGCTGCTCTACACATGCCTCCTGCCTTGCTGCTCCATTTCTCCACCCTCTGCTGGCATGTTGCTAGCTGGCAGGGTTTGGTCCTGCACACTTGGCTGCACTGCTCCTTCAGTCATCTATCTGCTCTCAGTGAAGTGCTAGTGACTCTTCTACCGTCCACTCATGGTGCGTGTGTTCTGCTACCAAGATCCTCGTCCGCACCCTACAGTGCTCACTGCATTTTGGACACTGTGTCCTTGGCTTGTTTTCTCCTGTGGCAGCTGCTCCCCCCCCCACCTGTTTTTCTGTGTGCTTGGTACCAGACTGCTTTCTGTGGCCTTTCTGACTTGGACTGATTTTGGCTCTGCTGCTCTCAAGCATTAAGTTCTGCTGCTGCCCCTGGTGACCACTTACACTGTTTTTTATGCTGGAGATACCTGTAGTGGGTTCCCTTCACTAGTTGGCCCTTTTTTACTGAATTTTATATTTGCCTGCCTTTGCTGCTCCTCTCTCTTGGTCCTCTTCCCCTCTGGAGGTCCTTCTGCTCTGTTCCCTTGGTCTGTCCTCCTCTCTCTCCCATGTTGCTGCTTGTTGCCTGTTGTGGCTGCTTCTTCCCTTTGCTTCCCTGCCTTGGATGTCCATGTCCCTGCCTTCACCTCCCTCTGCCTTCGTCCTGGCTCCTCTTATGATGTCCCTTGCCCCTGCAGGTGCTGCTTGTGTTCGGTTGCTACCTGCACTCTTCATGTCTGTCCTGGATATCTGCCTTGGCTGTGCTTCACTCCCCTAGATTTCTGGGCCTCAAGATACTGCTTCTCATCCCATATTAGAAATGCCCAAATTGCTGGCCCATGGCGCTGAGGGTTGGGAAGCTGGACACAACACCTCGCATCACACTGGCGAGCCGGGTCCAGTAGTGGACTCGGGTGGCAGGGGTTGGCAAGGGGAGGAGAGGATTGGGCATCCGGAGGACTGCTCTCCTCTCCTGGGGTGGGTAGCGGAGGTTTTCCGGCCCGGCAGCGGCTCCCGATGGAGACTGGGAGGCACTGTATCTGAGCTAAGGACGTACGAGGGGCGAGGCATTAGCGGACATCTGCGGGATGGTACGGAGGCGTGCCCTTCATGTGCTGACATCATTGCACATCCATGCCTCAGGGGGAAAATGCTAAGGTGGAAAACCTTGTCTGCCAGGGAGGTGATGACACAACTCCAAGACCAGCTCACATGCCCAGTGCCGACCTTGACCCCAACATGACTCTCCATGGTCCGTCCCCCCCCGGTAAGGGGCCAGTGGGAGAGGGGGACATAGCAACCGAGTCCTCAGACTGGGGAGGGGATCAGGCGGGTGGTAGAGGCGGTTCCTTGGGGTCTGTCAGAGATGCCTCAGCAACTGGCGACAAGGAGGTAAAGAGAGTCCACACAAAAAAAAAAAAAAAAAGGAAAATATTTTATTTTTATTTATTTATTGAAAATTTCGGAATTACAACCTTTGAGTCAAGGACTCCTTTGCAAAGGCTCCACGTCAAATACATCAGAGACGTAAGGACAAGACTGAAATGTACAAAGTTTTCAAGACAGTGACATTACATTTTGACAAAATGTTCAAACTCACAGCATAGGCAATACCACATGTCAGTGCCAAAACAACATTACATAGAGCAAAACAGTGATATTACACTCCGACAAAAGTTGATATCATAGCATGAGTAAGGCTACGTCAGTTGTACTAGAGAGTACACAGAGAAATGGGATTATACAGAAATTTCAACAACAGGACATTAAAATGGTGCAAACAATCACCGTGTAAGATATTGCCTAGGCTAGCAAGATCTGAGGATAGTGATGCTCCTAACGGTGAGGTGGCCCCAGTGACCGACCACCTAAGGGAAAAGAGGGAGAACAGGTACAGGTCTCAGGGTTAAGAAGAAACTTCTGATCCCAGCTTTGAATAGACTTAGATTAGAGGCAAGTGAGACAGAGGATGGTAGATTGTTTAGCCAGAGTGGAGCTCGATACCGGAAGGATCTTTGCCCTAGAGATGTCCTACAGTGGGGAACTGTATAGGGTACCAGCAAGTCGTCTAGAGGTGCCCCTGTGATGGGCAGGGCGAACGAGGTGGTGGAGTCCAGTTGGTGTTAGTTTCATAAGGATCTTTTTGGCTTGGAGGCAGGTTTGGTACTTAAGCCTCCCTTCTAGGGTTAGCCAGTCTGCATGATAATAGAGCAAACAGATGTGAGTTTGTCTATTACTGTTAGTGACCAAGCGGCAGGCTTTGTTGAGTGCTATATTGATGCTGCTAAGCGCCGATTTGTCAGCAGCGCCGTAAATGGTTATTCCATAATCGACCAGTGAGAGGACTGAGCTTGTAACGGCTAACTGTAGCGCCTGAGGGGTAAGGCAGTGTTTGTGCCTGTAAAGAATGCCAATCCGGGTATTGACTGAGGAGGAGAGATTTGATGTGATGATGGTATGTAAGGGATGTGTCCAGAGTGATGCCTAGATATTTAAAGTGAGTGACCTGTTCAATGTGGGTACCCTGTGAGATTGAGATGGATAGCTGGGAGTTACTGAGGGGGTTTTGGCGATGGGCAAACAACATGGATTTAGTTTTGTCATAGTTAAGTATTAGCCGATGGTCAGAGAACCAGAGTTCAAGCTCACTAAAACAGCCTTGAAGGGCACTTTGGAGTTGGATGAGGTTGGTGTGCTTCCAATATAACACTGCATCGTCAGCATATAGCAGGAGCTTTCCAGTGCAGGCTTTGGGGAGTGAGTTCAGGAAGAGAGTGAACAATAGAGGGCCAAGTATTGACCCTTGAGGGACGCCAGAAGCGAACTGGTTGTTTGGAGGAGAGTGTGTTACAAATTTTTACTTGCTGTGTTCTGTCCGGTCAGATAGTTTTTGAACCAGGAGATAGTTTCAGGAGCAACATGGTGGGACGTAAGGGCACGGAGTAGAAGCTCATGATTGACAGTGTCAAATGCCTTGGTCAAATCAACATAGATTGCCCCAACAGCCGACCCCTGTTCAAGAGCTTCATGAATGTAAGATGTAAATTCTAGTAGTGCCGTGGTAGTACTGTGCCCTTTCTGAAACCATGTTGCTCTTGACAGAGAAGTCCATGTTTGTCTAGGTATTCCGTAAGTTGGTCAGATACAATTTTTCTAGTGCTTTTGAGGAGGGAAGGATCGTAATGGGCCTATAGTTGCCTGGGGTTGTTGGATCACCCTTTTTAGGATGGGTGTGATAATACCCTTTTCCATAGTGTAGGGACTTGGCCAAGGCATAGCCAGTAGTTGAGGAGTTTGGTGAGATGCGGCAGAGTCTCATTAAGGGTAAGCTGAAGAATTTTTCAGGTCAATGGAGTCACTGCTATAAGCAATTTTGAAGGGCTTTTAAGAGGTGGCGCTTTGCCTCATTGCAGGTGACAACACGTAGCCTGAAAGGAGGGTGTGTGGGGACAAGGTGTATCAGTAGGCGTGGGGAAATGGGGTCAAAAGTTTTTAGGAGGACATGACTAAGGTCGGAGAAAGTGGTGTTTAGGGTATTGGATATGACGGAGGGGTCTAGAGAGAGGGTGCCCTGCACTAGGAGTTGGCAGGTTCTGAGTTAGTGGATTTCCAGAGTTCCTTGATATTGTTCCAGAAAGATTTCCCAGAGCTCCAAGTAGCGGTAAAAGCTTGATGATAGTGAGTGGCCTTGGCTTGCGGATAGCCCTCGTGCATTTATTTCTTGCCTCTCTGTAGAGCTGTCTATCATGGGGCAGCTGGGAAGATAGGGCCCTGTGCCAGAGGTTATCCCTATGTTGCATAAGTTGTAAGAGGACTGAGTTATCAAGGGGTGTCCCAGGTTTTTATTATCTTTTTGTGAAGGGGCAAATATGTCACAGGCAGCGTTGAAAATAGTAATAAATGCAGTGGCGCGGCGTCTAAAGATTGGGCATTATGGACAGTATCCCAGTCACAGGTGGCGAGGTACACTCTGAGGCGAGAGAGGGCACCTTTTTGAGGTGCCTTTGAGCCAAATTTAGGTTTGTTTGGAGCATTTTTATTTGTCCACCGCATGTGACAGGGAGTGGTCGCTAAGTACATCAGGAAGCACACTGACATTGGAGAGGTGGTTGGGAGGTTTGTAAGGATTAGGTCTATAAGAGTGGAGGAGCCTGTCCGAGGAACCTGCCTAGTGGGTGTCAGTACTACTTGGGTAAGGTCATAGGCATTAGCTGCCTCTTTGTAAGGAGCCGACGCCGCAGACTGCCAGTTCACATTAAAATCACCCATAATAACCAGTTCACTTTTTGGTGGAAGATAAGTGATTGCAGATAGGATGGAATCAAACACTAGCTTCTGGTTTGCTGGGGGGATGTAGACTGCCATAATATAGAGTGGTTTGCCAGGAGTACCAAGGGTAACTTTGATGGTGATGGCCTGAGCTCCATGTTCAGGCTTAGGAAGAGGACTAAGAGAGGTTTGAGGATGTTTTAGCATATATGGCACATCCCCACCCTTTTGCCTATCCTGTCAGCCCTAAAAGGGTAAAATCCTGAGGGAGACCGAGGCATCAGGGACCTTTTGAAGCCAGGTTTCTGATAAGGTAAGGATGTCTATGGGGTGTTGCGTAAGCCAGGCCTGCAACAGGGTAAATTTTTTTGGTAGACTGCAGATATTGAGGTGGCCAGGAAGAGGCCATTATTTGCGCCTTCTTACTGCAATTTGGCATAGGAGGACCTGGGTTGGGATGGACATTGCGGATATTAGGGAGGAGGAGAAGGAGAGTATGCGGAGAGCGTAGCATCCTAAACAACTTGTTTGTATTGCAGCAAGTACCAGGATAGGTAGTCGATTTGGCAGGCCTTGTAGGTATAGGGAGGTGTATATCAGGTGGGTTAAGATAGTTAGATTTACTGAGGGTATGTGCTAGATGGTGGAGTCTGCAGGGGAGGTGTAGGGGCAAGCAAGTATCCACTAATGGTACAGCTAAAACTAGGGGTACAGTTTGGCTGAGAAAGGCTAATGAGCCTGGTTGTAGGTGCTTTGATACTGCTGTGTTTCCAGAGAGATAGGTAGAGGGGCAAGCAGTAGGGTCCCAGGTAGGTTTAGGCAACCACAGGGTAAGCAGGAGTGAGAAGCAAATATCAATATTAAAATAGAAGGTTGTGGGATACAATAGAGGGTGTTCATATTGTTGAAGATGAAAGGTCTGGGATGAGTGAAAAGAGAGGGCCCTCTTGTGGTGCTGCAGTATAAGCTGCAAATGGCAAAGTGGGCTGATTGGTTTACACATCACACGTGGTCTACCACTATAAGATCAGATGTCGACCAAGTTATGGGTGGTGGGGAGGGAGCGGGCGCGACAGCGCCAAGGGACCAATCTGTGCTGGAAGCAAACTGGTACCACAGGGAAGGCAGGCTGAGCGCCGATGCGCCCGCGAGTCCGATTCGATTCGTACCTGGCTTCAGTGTATGAAGGGAGGGCTGCTGGAGAAATTCAAAATTCAGCCCTTCGCGGTTCACGGGCGACGGAGGACTTCTTGTGAGGGAGGGCAGCTTATGAAGCCCCTCGCGACCTCTCCAGGGAAAGCTGGCTTCAGTGTATGAAGGGAGGGCTGCTGGAGAAATTCAAAATTCAGCCCTTCGCGGTTCACGGGCGACGGAGGACTTCTTGTGAGGGAGGGCAGCTTATGAAGCCCCTCGCGACCTCTCCAGGGAAAGCTGGCTTCAGTGTATGAAGGGAGGGCTGCTGGAGAAATTAAAATTCAGCCCTTCACGGTTCACGGCGAATGGAGGACTTTTAGAGGGAGGGCAGCTTATGAAGCCCCTCGCGACCTCTCCAGGGAAAGCTGGCTTCAGTGTATGAAGGGAGGGCTGCTGGAGAAATTCAAAATTCAGCCCTTCGCGGTTCACGGGCGACGGAGGACCTCTTGTGAGGGAGGGCAGCTTATGAAGCCCCTCGCGACCTCTCCAGGGAAAGCAAAAATGCCCAGTTGCCTGCCAGGACCATCATTCAGCTCCTCTCCTTAAGACTCAACACTTATTCTACCCTACCTATACAGGGCTATGCTTTCTATTGCTACACTACCAGTTTCATACTTTCAGGTACTGCCCTCAGCAAGTACAGGATTCTTACCCCAACATTTAGCTTCCCCCTTAAGGACTTCATACTGCCTTCCAGCCTTGCCCCACAAGGGCTTGGCTACAACAATTCTACTAATGGGCTGTGTACTACAGAGGTAACAAACTAGGCAGCCAGGCCTAAAGCAACTGTTGCATACAGTAAGTCATCTCTTCCTCCTTAAGGCCCATTCTGCAACCCTGATATTTTGTTAGCATTCATGCCTAGCCCATCGTGCACCGCTCAAAGGGTGGAATCCTCAGATGCAGGGACTTGTTTGGCTACACAGCTGAGCCCTGTAGCAGATTTACAAGAGTGGAACTCATACAGTGGCAGAAGGAAAGGACAGGTTGATTCCTTCTGTATTTAAGCAGCATGTTGGAGGTTCAATGTCCTCCAATAGAGTTTGTGTTAAATACAATATTAAGCCTGGAGCGATTGCAACCCAAAGCTTTGGATCCCCCGAGGTTTTCTGTACGTGTTGGGGGGGGCAGACCTCTCTTCTGTGTTAAAGGCTGTAATAACAGCTCTATAAAATCTGCTGTATGCTGGGTCTGGATGGTGGCTCTGCCTTTCAATACTATTCTAATGTCATCTGCATCTTACTCTCCAGTTGCTGTTCCATCTTTCCTTATGGGAAGTCTTGGGTCTGACTGTTCTACTCAACGTCATTGGTTACACTGTTTTGAGCATCTTTCCTTAGGTACCATTAGTTTAGGGGGACTTTGTTCCTGCAGCACCTATTAGAAGTGGGACCCTCCTCAAGAGGGTTCCTATGTCTTCATTCTACATGCTAATGGTGACAGAGAGTCAATGGCCACATATATAGCTATGTCAGTGGCTCAGTAGGTTGCACACTCACCTCTAAGGCCGGAAGATTGGAAGGCTGTGGGTTCTAGCCCCACACAAGGAACTTATAGTGCATAGTAAAGCACTGTTCTATATAGAAAGCCATACTTTTTAAAATGCTGGTGTACCACAGTTCAAAGGTCATGGAATGTGACTGTACCCTTCTGTGTCAGAACAGCATTCTAGAACCTCTAGAGACTGCACAAGTCACTGCCATTGTGAAAGAAAAAACACAATGCACACATTTCACATAATACTATACACTATAAAAAAAAAATACAGGATGAGCAACTTCCTGCATAACTAGTGTGTTCTGCCACCTCGAGATTCTGATTTCCATTACCTCTCGAGCTTTGCTCCTGAAGGTCAGAGAGATCAAACTCTTCTGTGGCAGAACACACTGGTTGCTGATAGTTGCCTGTCCAGTATACTCTAGGAGACGAATTCCAACACTGACACTAAAATGCAGCATGGGGGAGTGCCATCTTTCAGATGAGACTTCAGACGGAGGTCCTGTTTGCCTGTTCTGGTGGCTGCTCAAGCAGACATAAACAGCCTATGGCACTTCTTGAAAAAGTAGGGAAATTACCCCGTGTCCTGACTAAATTTTCTCCATTCACTAAAATACCAACAGCTTAACCTGATTCAGTCTGCAACTGCATCACCCCCTCCCCCAACGAAGAGACTGAAAATAAGTAGAACCGCCTAGACCTCCTTTCCCGCCAACAAAACTAAAGAAAACTACAAAAATATACACTGCATAACTGTGACAGGGTTGAATAGGACCCCATCCCAGTTGTTATGGAGAGTCTGAATGCAAGGATCTGTTCTGTTCAATCAATCAATATCTTTATTTTTCCTTTCCTGTCTCTTGTCTGTCTGGTTGTGCAACCAAATTTTTGTTGTGAGACCTAGGATTTGATCACCCCACCAGTCTTGCAATTCTTTGCCTCTCACTGTCTCTCTCTGTCTTCCCTTGCTGTTTCTGTCTTTTCCTCCCTTGCATATCTGCTGGTATAAAAATATATGCAAATCATTATGTTGAAATGTACCTGATACTGGGATTCCTTTGTTTAGAAACTATATAGAGTTACTGTTGAAATGTATATAATTGTAGTTTGAGATGATTGCAAAAAGCTACTGGAAACTCAAGGTGTTAAATTAAGAGCAGTTTCTAAGCCCTTTGTCAGAAGCTGTGGAGAAGGGGCCTCAGTTCTGTGACATTGTGTTCTCGCTGCACCTGCCTGAAAAATATACAAGAACATTTTAGAAAAAAACAGGATGCTTGTTAAGAAGGGGGTTGCAAGGACTTACAAAACAGAGCTGCAATTTCTTGCAAGAGACAGACACACAGAGATTGAATGAAAAATCAGATGGCTCTTCTCTGTTTATTATGCCTTTGTAAACAGTTATACTGAACAGGTTTATTTTTATGTTGGCGCGCTTACGCAGCCAACATCTTGCGGTAGTGCAGATTTGGAAGAGCGGTCACTGTTGGGTGAATGCAGGGCACGCATCAGTAGGTGCGTCCCTCATTCCCCAATCAGCCTGCATGCCGGCACCACACCACCTGGGTGAGCACATATAAGGAAAGGTCTGCTGTAATGCGAGCAAAACTCGTCACATGCAGCGGACCTCGACGACTCTTAACCAGAACACAAACATGGCAGCACACTGCCTGCCAAACTGCCGACTTCAGGTGCCCAATCCCCTGTCGACTTACCCCTGCCCCAATGTATGTGCTGACAGGGAGCCCACCTCCGTGGCATAACCCCCCATTTGTTATATGCCGAGGGGGTGCCCAATCCTCTCGGCTCTTGCCCCCACCCTTCACTGTCCTTGTGCCAATGGGTGCCTAATCCTCATCGGCATACAATAACCCTCCCTTTTATTGTGTGCCATGTGGGTGCCCAATACCCCGCTGGCTACAGCTGCCCCCAAAAAAAACAAGGCTCTATTGGCATGCTGGGAGTCCACTCAGTGTGCCATACCCTAAACAGAAAAAGCGGTCCCATAATTTTTGTTTTTTTTTACCTGTGGAAAAGGAAACCGGTCTGTGCTGTCTCCCTACCCCCCACAACCAACACCACCCACTGCGCACCCTGCCTCCCACACCCCTCACCTTGAAGTCCAGCGAACGATCTTCGGTGGACCAGGAACAATCTGCACTCTTCAAAGCCGACCGCGAACTGAGGAAATGCCAGTAAGCTGTATAATGGAATAAATAGGTTTTTTTCAACTTTGATGCATAAGCGCAGGCATTTTTGGAAATTTTGGCACCAAATTTTCAACATGGGATTTTTGGGACCCTTCCTCATGAATTCTGGCACTGTCATAGCATTCTTCGGTCCCGAATGGTGATTTCACAGTCACTGCGCAGAATCACCTTTCAGGACCGAGTAACGAAACGACAGTGCCACTGTTCATGAGGGGGGCTCTCAAAAAGTTTATGTTGCAAATTTGGTGACAAAACTCTCAAAAATGTCTGTTTTACGAGCGTGCGTTGCGCTGTTTCTACGCAAGCTCGTAACATCATGAATTTGTAATATTTTCACTCCAGATTTTCAAAATTGCCATTTTTCCACACCTCCTGATGAACAGTATAGCTGCCATTTTACACATCCTGCCCGAAATGTGTTTTTGCACGTCCGGCGCAGAATAGCGCGGTCACTGTGTGAAATCACTTTTAGGGACAATTTGAGGAAATAACAGTGACACTGTTCATGAGCAGAGGTCCTAAAATTTCTATGTTGAAAATTTGGTGCCAAAAGTCCATAAATGACTGTATTGCAAGCGTCGCGTTGAGCAGTCTCCACTGACCCTTGTAACGCAGATTTGCAATATTTCCATGCCAGATTTTCAACACTGGCATTTTGTTACACCTCCTTATGAACAGTACAGCTGTCATTTTTCACATGGTGCCCAAAATGTGTTTCCGCACCTGTGGCGCACAATGGCATGGTCGCTGTGGGAAATCAACTTTTGGGACAGATTAACAAAATCACAGCACCACTGTTCATAAGGGGAGGTCCCAAAATGCCTATGTTACAAATGTGGCTACCAAACTTCCAAAAATAATTGGGTTACAGACATGTGTTGCACAGTTTGTATGCATGCTGATTGCTTCACCAATATTTCATATTGTCACTCCAGATTTTCATCGTTGCCATTTTTTTACGCCTCCTCATGAACAATACAGTTGTCATTCTCCACATCCTGCCCAAAAATGTGTTTTTGTCCGTCTATCGCCAAATGGCACAGTCACTGTGCAAAATCACCTTTCAGCTAACAAAGTGATTGTGCCGCTTTTCATGAGGTGGCCTGACAAGCAGCCCATGTTGAAAATGTGGAGTGAAACTGCCACCACACGCCTATGATGTTAGGGTTTCCAACTGTAGCATCCCACCCGGTACAGACTGACAGGCGTCAGGGGTGTGACTTGGGATCATCAGATGTAATGCTAATGCCATTCCACCCTCCACCCTGCAGCCACTGACAGGCACTGTGGTGTGCCTTGCACTGTTCGGCCACAAAGTTCACCCCATGCTCCTATATTGCACCCATGTCAATGTATTTCCTTACGGAATAGGGTTAAGTTTAACACCCAAAGACCCCAAAGCACACCACGACACTTGTCACTGTCTACAGGGTAAAGTGAGGTACAATGGCATGAGCATTATAGCTGATGACCCAAAGGCACACCCCAATGCCTGTCGCTTTCTACAGGGTGGGGATGGGGTTGGCATCACTTCAATACTTCACTGCCATTCCTATTATGCGTCTCTAGCTCCGGCACTGCCAATGTCAATGCCAGCGCGACAACATTCAGCATTGACAAATGCTTGTTTTTTATGTTACAGCTAGTACTAATAAACACTTTTAGCGAGTTCTACAACTGCTCCTGGTTTTTCCTATGCTTCCAGACCTGTGCCTCGACGATACAACCAGCACAGTTCAAGTTCAAAATTTCCCTATTACTGTAACTAAGCATCCTATCACAAACTCAACTACAGTATCAAGTTGTCCATCTACATTCAGTCTGCATTGTGCGAGAGCACCATACGTAATTGCCTGCAAACCAGTAAATTATACAGCTGTAGCCTGGGGTTGTGTGGGCCAGTAGGTGACTTACTAAATGCCTTGGACCAAGCATAAATTAAGGCGTAGCTACAGTCATCCTTCAGGACGCTCATTTCTTTGCTCCATCATCCTCCTTCCTTCTCTGGTTGTTAACCTCCTCCTTTATGGGCATCTTCCCATAAAGGTACCTTCAGCCTAAGGGAACTTTGTCCCTGTTGCACTTCTAGGGGTGGAACCCTCATCACGAGGGCTCCTGTGCCTTCATGGTGCCCCAAAAGTGTGATAGCCCCTATAATGGAGACAGGGCCACGTGTACGTTGCATAAGCATTGAAGCTATCTACAGTTCCAGCTCCAGCTTTTAACAGCGCTAAGTGTCCTAGCACAAAATAACCTACAGCAACAAGTTGCACACCTACTTATTCAATGTACGTTGCATAGGTACTCTATACTTAGTTGCCCGCTGAACCTGTGAACTATGATGTAAGCATGCTATATATATATATATTTCAGTAATTACATTTTTAACCAAGGATGTGGGAAGGTATACTTGGGCTGAAAGCATGCATTTTTGAACCTTTATTACTTTTAAATTAAAAGTACTTTAAATGTGTAGTGCTGCTGCACTATTTATTTATTTATTAAATTTTGGTGACCAGGTAGGCCCACTGAGCCCCGAAGGTCCCTTTTTCAGGGTCAACCCTGAAAAGTGTCAATGGTGGTGGTGGATTCAAACCCATGACCCCAAAGAGACTGGAGCCTTAATCTAGTGCCTTAGACTGCTCGGCCACACTACTGCAGTGAAGTGGAACTGACTTACTGAATGGTGGCTGTCACAGGTGAAAATTATTGTTTTGTCATTTAAAATGTCCAGAAGTGTCAATGCAACCACAAGAAAGTTCTGCATTCCAAAGTGGAATCACTGTCAGTTAGTTAGATAAAGGATGGCATCAAAAATGTCATCACGGGGCATCTTGGACAAGGTGGATGCTCTCCTGCACTGCTGGTATGTGGGTTATTTGCACCCGATTGGAATGGTCAATAAAACTGACAACCATCCTTCTGCAGGCCAAATTTGATGTCATACTTTTTCGTACTAACCGAAAGTGACTCCATTTTGGAGTGCAGAACTTTGCTGTAGTTGTAAATACACTTTGAAAGACTGGCCGCCTTGTTACCGCACCCCGGCCTTGCACTAGTGTTAGCACATGCACTTATCTTCTTTGTCCAGAAATGTAAATAACCTGGTATTCTTTTCTTCTGCAATCGGTTTGGAAACATTTTAAACAATGACCTGATTTTAATGTAGACTGTATTCCTACAATGTATCTTCAAAGTGTCTGATCATACATGCCTGCTCACAGCAGCTGGGTTGGGGGGTGTTAACAGTCTCGGTAGATGAGCTTCTGTTCTTTATTTGACAGTTCAGAACTTAACTTTCTCTTAGAACATTTGCAGTTTTTGGTGTAAAGCAGCTGCCCATTATAGCTCAATATTTTCGCTTTTGCACATTCTGGACTGGCAGTGCCCACCCTCTCCGACTCAAGTCTCTTGTTACACAGATTACACAGAAACTGTCGGCAGATAAGGACCACTTGGCCCACCCAGTCTGCTCATCTTCCCACCCTACCACAGAGCCACAGACCCTATTTGGTCACCAGCATTACTCTTCCTTCAAACTGATAACATTCTGTAGATGTGTTCTTGAATCCATTACAGTTTTTAAAGTTTCTGCTTCAACCACCTCTGCTGGGAGGCTGTTCCAGGCATCCACTACTCTTTCTGTGAAGAAGTATTTTCAAACATGTTCCTGAATCTACCTCCCTCCAGTTTCATAGCATGTCCCCTTGTTCTTGGAGCATCTTTTTTTTTTTTATTAAAAATGCATTCCTTTTGTACCCTTTTTATACCCTTGATGTATCTGAAAGTTTCTATCATATCCCCTCTCTCCCTCCTTTCCTCTAGAACATACATACTGAGAACCTTTAGCCTCTCCTCATAGGGCTTTTGATGCAGGTCCAGCACCATTTTAGTTGCTCTCCTTGGAACTGCCTCCATTCTGTCTATGTCTTTTCGGAGATGTGGTCTCCAGAACTGAACGCAGTACTCCAGGTGAGGCCTTACCACTGTTTTATACAGTGGTATAATTACCGCCCTCTTTCTGCTGGTGATACCCTTCCCTATGCACCCCAGCATCCACTAGCTCTCCCCACTGACTTGTCACACTGTTTGGCCACCTTTAGGTCATCAGAAATGACTACCCCCAGGTCCCTTAGCTGCTTGGTGGTACACAGTACCACTCCCTCAGTCTTGTACTCTGCCCTTGGCTTGTTGTGCCCCAAGTGCAAGATCTTGTACTTCTTTGCACTGAATCCCAGTTGCCACATTTTTAACCACTCCTCAAGCTTTCTTAAATCGCGATTCATTTGTTCCACTACTCCTGGAGTATCTACCCCTATTGCAGATCTTGGTATCATCTGCAAAAAGCCATACATTCCCTTCTCACATGCAAAAGTCCGTGCTAAGGCTTCACAGGAGTCATTTGAACCACGCTGGTTCTTCCGATTTCAAAATGGCTTGCAGCACTCCCCACACCATATGGACCTTTGAATGCGATAGTGGAATTTTTGACCGGAGATTTGCTGTCATTTCTGGTTGCTGCCTTTGTAGTTTTTATACCTTCCCCTATAGCTTCTCTGCAGTGTCACTAATAAAGATATTAAAGAGCATCAGTCCTAACATTGATCCCTGTGGCATCACACTGGTCACTCTCTTCCTCAGAATGAACCGCATTCACCACCACCACCCTTTGTCTCCTATTCCCTAACCAATTTCTTACCCAGCTTACCACCCTCAGACCCACTCCCAGGCTGCCCAGCTTATTTATGAGTCTCCTATGTGGAACGGTGTCGAAGGCCTTACTGAAATCTAGATAGGCCACATCCACCGCTCCACCCTGATCTAGTTCCCTGGTCACCCAGTCAAGGAAATCTATCAGATTTGTTTAACATGACCTCCCTGTAGTGAATCCAAGTTGCCTCGGATCTTGTAGGCCCCTGGTTTCAAAGTACTCCACAATCCTTCCCTTTAGTAGTGATTCCATTAAATCAGACTAACTGGCCTGCAATTTCCAGCCTCCTCCCTGCTACCACTTTTGTGAAGTGGAACTTCATCTGCCCTTCTCCAGTCCTCTGGAACCACTCCTGTCTCCCGAGAGTGGCTGAACAGGACAGTCAGAGGTGCAGCTAGTACCTCCCTGTGCTCTTTCAATGACCTGGGAGGGATGTATCCCATCTGACCCCACTGCCTCATCCATTTTCAGATTTGCTAGTTCCTTCATAACTCTCTCCACTCTAAATGGACTCGAGTCCACCTGCCTTCGCTTAATGCTCCTATTCCTAATCTGTGATCCTGTTCTCCTTCCACTGTGAACACTGAACAAAAGTGTTTGTTCAGGACGTCCACTTTTTTTTTGATCCCCCTCCACACACTCCCATCCCCCCTGCCCCCCTTAATCTTACTATCCCTCCCCTCACTTATATACCTAAAAAATGTTTTGTCCCCTTTCTTTACCGTTTGGGCTATTTTCTCCTCTGTTTGCTCTTTCACACACCTGACTGCTTTCCTGCCTCCTCTGCTTCTCTGATACACCTCCTATCCCCTCCTCTGTGACTCCTTATGTCTCCTGAATGCTACCCTTTTGCACTCACCTTTCTAGCCACCTTTTTGAGAACCACAGTAGCCTCCTCTTCTTCTTGCTTTTGCTAACTTTTCTAATGCACGAGGGGTCTATTGCCCTCACTATATTGGCCTTTTATCTTTGCCACTCTTCCTCCGCTACACCTAAATAACCTCCCTCTTAGGGCACCACTAAGACATTCCACCATCTTTGTAAGTTCACCTTTTTTTTTGTACTTTATGTTTATTAATTTAATAGTAAACATACTGTTACCTTTCCTGATGTAGCACTTAAGGCTACAGATAGACTCCACACGAGCCACCCCTCTTAATACATGCGAATAACAAATCTGTCATACATCTATGAGATACAGCATACAGGAATTCAAATATGAGAAATATTCGTGACAATTAAAAAAAAATCTTTAAATGTTGTGTTCTATGAGACCAAGAGCCATCACTTAATGACATATTAAATCGTTAAAGTCCGTGTTTCCACTTCCTGTAAAGGAAAGTAATAAAGCAGCATGCTAAACCAAGGAAAATGTACCATAAAGGTACTATGCGATAGGAATTATACAAACTCTGTTTAAGAACCTCAACTAAAGCACTATCCTTGAACAGCAGTATAGCGCTAAACATAAACAGCCTACTTGTCATTAACTATTGAAGAAAACTTGCATACTGAGAGGAAAAATTCCTCCCTCCCCTCTAAGGGCCTATATGGCATCCCACCATCCCCATTATAATAGCAAATACAATTAGGTAAAATTTTCCAAGTACAGATAAACCGTCCAGCGAACAGGGGAAGCAAACCCCACAGTAGCCTTAATTATAGCTATCAAACCTGGAGCCAACAAAATAACAATGTTTCTCTAGAATTCAACGTCCTCGTCATCTTCCAAGTTGGACTAAGAGGATTCATTTCTCCTTCTGGGCAGCCTTGCGTGTTTTTGTGTCCAAGTCAGGGCTTCAGCTGCATCCAAAAATATGAAGACCTTCCCAGCATGTACCAATCTAAATCTCGCAGGGAACAACATGTTGTGTGAAATGCCTGCTTCTCGGAGCATTGCCGAAATGCTGTCAAAGCGTTTCTTTTCTGCTTGTCCTATAACTTAGATCAGGGTAGATGGACACTTTGTCCATCCTGAAAGCAGAGTGTGTTTTGCCTGGCTAAAGACAGAATTAGGTCTCTGGTCCCTATATTGTCCATCACTGCCACAATTGTCCTCGTGTAGCAGTGTTGCTTGGCCTTCCTCAAAAGGTGACTTTATAGGACTTCTGGATTGACCGATTTCTTTCTAGCAGGGGCTGGCCAAGCTGTTGTTCCATCCACTCTTTTAAAAGTAAGCAGAGATGTTCTCCTCACTGCATTCTGGTATTCCTATGATCCTGAGGTTAGAGGCCCTGGCTTGATTCTCTAAATCCTCAAGCCGGGACCGCAAGTGTGTATTTTCCTTCACCAGACTTGCTGCTGTGCCCATCGCTGTCTCAGACTGTTTTCTGGCATCAAACGCCTCAATTTTAATCGATACGGCATCTGCCTACAAAAGAGTAACTATTTGACAGGGCATTGAAGCGGTCCGAGAGACCTGCCATGGACGCTAAAATTTTATTCATTTTCTCCCCAACGTCTGTAAAGTCTCTTCTTCCCCTTCTGTACCTGGATCTGAAGTAGGGCGGCCCTGCACTGACCGCGTTGGTAGTGGGCTGGAGTAACTTTTACTTTTTGTGCTCTCTCCACCCGATTTATCTTTCTTAGGATTCCCCATCCTTGTTCTAGCAAGTTTCTGATGCCCAAATTTATACTTTGTGGGTCTCGTGTCGCTCTCTCTCAACACCCAAAAAATAACTTTTGTCATGAGGTTCCAACTAGCTCTAAATTCCTGCGGCCATACTGTTTGGGCTCCACAGTACCCCTCAAGTTGCCCTTCTTGAAGCCTAGGAACCCTGCCTTTTTGTGGTTTGATTCCACTCGAATTCTTATAGTGAACTGCGCTATATAATGAAGACTGTTCCCCAGGTGGCCACCTACCGTGATGTCTACAACACTATCCCCGTTGGTGAGTACAAGGTCCAACACTGCTCCCTCGTGAGTAGTTTCTCCTACTAGTTGCTGGAGAAATGCACCCTGCTGGAGTCAGGATATCTCTGCTTCTAGCTGAAGCTGCAGCTGAGATGCTCCAATCTACCCAGCAGACTGAAGTCCCCCAACAGCAACTCCCCTTATTTGCCATCTTTTGGATGTCTTCCATCAGAACTTTATCCATCTCCATCCCTTCCCGTGCAGATTTATAGATCACGCCAATGTGAATAGCCGCACCATTCTCTGTCTCTAGCATGACCCACAGTACCTCCGCCTAGTCCTGTATCCCCTGTAACTGTTACTTTAATGCTATCCCTCGCGTAAAGAGCCATTCCTCCCCTTTCTTACCCACTCTGTCCTTCCTAAACAGAGTATAACCTGGTATGGTTATATCACAGTCATGGTTCAACACTGCAGCAATATCTAGGTCAGCCTCTGTCATCATGGCACCAGGTCTGGGATCTTATTTCAGAAACTTCTAGCATTTTCACACATGACCTTCCAAATACTATTGCCACCCCTCCTGCCAGCCCCATTTTTCCCCTTATGCCTTATCACCTCATCCCCTGTCTTCCTTCCCATCCTCTTTATTTCTACCAATTTGTTGTACTTATTTCTAGGTATCCATGGAGATTTCCTCCCTTAGGGTTATCTCTATTGATGACTACAGCTAGTTTTGGGGGGGTTATGTCATCTTGTTTTCTTCCCCCAGTTAGTTTAAATGCTCCTCAATGAAGCATTTAGACCGTTTACTGAGGACACAGTACCCTCCCAGATGGATACCGGCCATCTCCATTGTAAAGGCTCCTATTCCTCTAGGTGTGACATCAGTAATTCTCCTCTTTGCCACTCCTTCAACCATGAGTTAAAGCTACTGATACAGAGTATTCCAACCTCCCCGTTATAAGCAACACCTCAAAAAAGGATATTGAGCATGCTACCTGTCTAAGACTTCTCCCCAACTCCCTGAACTACACTATCCACGTCCCTAACCAAGTCACTGGTCCTTAGATGGACAGTGACATCAAGCTCTCCCTCCCTTCCTGCTGCCCTAGCAATCTCCAGGATCCAGTTCCATCCCTCCGAGCCGTGGCGGCAGGTAGGCATTTAACCTTCCGCATCCCTCCCTTCCTGTCCCTAAATCTATTTTCCTCACAATAAAGTCCTTCACAGGAGCTGTTTGCTCCTCATCCTCTGGTGCCCTTTGCCACCTTTCTTGGAGTCTCCACTACAAATAACCCCCACATCCTCCCCTGACACCACTGCAGATGTCCCTATGGAACAGTCACTCTCCGACAGAGCCACATAAGAATTGTGCAGTGGTACCATATGGGGAATGTGCCTCTGACCCACCACCCTCACCCCTCCTGATCCCACCGTAGTCCAGCCACCCATCCTCCTTGGCAATCTTTGAGGTAGTGGCAATGGACTTAGCGGTCCCTAGGATTTCTTCTCTTTGTTTTTTTTTTATTCGTTTTATCTTAACTCAAATAACTGATATTAGGGGTCAGAATATGGACTATAAATTAAAGATGTACCTCACATACCACCATCATCCCCAGTGCTCCACCCATCTTTAGACAAAGTTATTATGGGCATCTTGCATCACACTTTATCTAAAGGCAAACAATGAGGAACATAAATCTGGGTCTGCCCCAGTAAGCGAGGTACATCTTTAATTTACTGCATGTGTTAACGTAAAAGAATTTTTGAGAACAATAACTCCTGGCCAGACAGTGTGTGCACTGGCAGGGCTGTAGCTTCGTGATACCAGCAAACTGTTTGGAATGAGCCACGGATGCTGAAGGGCTTGTTTTGGGGGGGTGGGGGAGAGGATTTAACAGCCAAGATTGAGCAGGATGCTTTTTCCAATGAGGAGGGAAGGAGGCATGTTCAGCCAGCACTACCACCTGAGTAACTACAGGTGGCAGTGCAGGAAGGACATGTCAGAAGCCAGGACATCTGCTAGACTCTGCTTCCACCATTCGCTCCCCTCTCCCAGATGTCATGATCCTGAGAACTGGGAAAAGGAGTATAACAAAAACACCTCGGCATAAGAGGGAAGAGGTGGGTACAACTAATGAATGGCCTTCTGCTATGGGTATCTCAAACAGCACATCAACACCTCTGGAAAGATGTCACCCTCCATGTAGTAGCCTCACCATGGGGGGTTGCAGTAAGGGTTAAGGTGCCAGACAACATGATGGATCGAGTTGAGATGTTGCACACAGATGGGGGAATACTGCAAGGAGGTATACAGAAAAATGAAAATAAAAAAATAATTACTCAGGGAAAGGTAGGGAGGGATGCTGTAAGAAAGTCAGATTGTGAGCTATCATGGACCGTTGCTTTATAAAATGGCTTTTACAACATTTATTTACAAAAATAATAAATATTCTGTGCCCAAGCGTGTTTTGGATGAGATATATTGACAAAGTTTCCCCGTGGCTATTACATGGAACTAAAAAAAAAAAAAAAAAAACTTAAGTACTTAATGCCTTTTGGCTGCCGCTACAGTCTCACCTGCCTGCAGCTCCTCTCAGCCATGCAGTACTGGCTCAAAGCCAGTGTAGACACATGGCTGCTGTTCTTGACTCCTGCTAGCTATGCTAAGGAAGCTGCTCTTTTGTCCAAATGGTAGAATTCTGGAGACCAAATATTTCTATGTGCCATGTGGTTGCTCCCACAAATTTTAAAACAATTTTTTTTTTGGGGGGCTGCTGATCTGAATTTCTAGTGACATCACCAGAAATTATAACTACTGGCACCTTTCTATCCAAAAACATGTTTAAAATACATTTGCTGAAGTGGACAAACTGCACATTTATTGATTTAGTTCTTTAGCATTTCAAAAATGTTGCTAGCATAGTTTAAATGGAACACCTTTTTCCTGGGACCCAGCTAAAGGGACAATAGCCATAGCAGAGCTTTATTTATTTTACTTATTTATTTATTGAGTATTCAGAAAGTACCTTTGAGTCAAAGACTCCTTTTCAAAGGTTCCACGTCAGTACAAGCGAAACAAGAAGCGAACAGTACAAAGCAATACAGAAGCAGAACACAAGGAAGCAATCAATATACAAAGGTACAGTAAACAGACTAACATTTAGATACAGCAGATTCATGATATTAGGCTCGATACAGCTGATACAGAATAAACAGTAGTTCAGATGAGGCATGTCTGGGTGTGGTATATCATGAGATATCATCACACCCTGGGTACGTTATGAGGCACGAGGCAACACTAGGTGCCTTTATCCACCCAAGTAGTGACGCTATCCCATGATGTACCACACCCTGGAGTGTACTGCTGCGATAATAAAATATTCCCCAAGAGTTAGGAAATGGCCGATCATGGTAATCTGTTTTGAACCTGGATAATGGCTTTGAGACACTTGGAGGCAGAAAGATGGCGGCTAGGTTATGCCGGCCAAAAGGAAAACTGTACTGCACCACCGCTGTTTTGGTTCTTTGTGTTGTATTTTATGTTTTTTGTTTATTTTTCACCATTTAACGTGTACTGACTTTGCTGCTTTTGTATATTTTTTAATTGTTTATGTGTGTGGACTTTACGTACTGTACCTCAGCCGCTTCTACCGCTTCCGTCTGTTTTCGGCTGGTTCATTGTTCGGCCGATGCAAAGTAAACTTGACTGCTTTTGTCAGTTTTACAACTGGGTCATCATTCGGTAGATTAAACCTGCTGGTGTTTCTAAGGGAGAATCCGTTTGGGAGCCAGTATTGGATCCTGTTATTGGAAGACTGGGGACGGTTACTATTTCATCGGTGGCTGGGATTGTTATAGTTGGAACTACCATGGTGTGTGGATTAAAACCTGGGATCTTTACTGCTCTACTGGAGGCCGGGTGCAGGAGCCCTCACGGAGGAATGAGAAAGTCCTTTTTCCGGGTATCATGGGTAGGATATTATGGAGTGATTTAAAGTTTGGAAAGCTTATTTAACATCTAAATCAGTGTTATCTGGGAGTAAGTGGTGGGGGGCCTCTGTGTGCCCTGGGCTATTTTAGTGTGAGTAGGTTCACTTGCAAAAGGGAAGGGAGTCCCTCCCTTAGAGTTTGGTTTGCACACTCCAGTTCACTGTTGTATTTTCGGATGTTAGGACTGGAAGCCTTGTTTTTCCTCCGGTGATTGAGGACTGCTCTGCTGTGGTGAAGATTTGGAGCACTGTGGCCGATTGGATTTATTATATTACTTGGAAGCTGAATGTGACTTGACTGTGCATTAGGCCTATGACCTAGTATTAGTGAAGGTCCCTGGACAGGAGGAGGCAGACTGTTTTTGTGGTGGTTCTTACCTTTCACAACTGTATGCTGAATATACTTTATCTCTGGCTTTTTTTTTTTGCTGGTTTCCCCATCCCACTGCATGAGAGGTAGTGAGAGTAATCTCCCCCCCCAACTTCTTTTTTCTGGTACTGGTGCACCAAGGTATCTCTCAGAGGTGCCTACCTCGACACTCGGCCCTGCTACTCCCCACCATGATGCTCCTCCATAGACTCCCAGGAGATTTCTCAGTGCCCCGGATCACCCCCCAAGGCAGGGCACACCTCTCCTACCTGGTGGCATCTGTCTGAAATTAGAGGGTCCATCTCCTTCCAGGAGTCAACCATGGGTCATCTGTGAGGGCATTCGGTGTTGGGGATGTGAGGGAGGTCCCTGAGGCCCTTGTCACCTCCTCGGTGTGCCAGCGTGTTTTTCTTGGTTTTTATGCCCTCAATACCCCCCCCCCCAAGAGCTCAGATGTGCAATGGTATCAGGTCGCCTGCCGCAGCTCCCGTCCTGCTAAGTGTTGCCCCTGGCAGGTGCAGTACCTACGGTCACCACTGCAGTGCCGTGCAAGCCTGAATCTCACCCCAGAGAGAGGAAAGCTGTGCTCCGGATGCTCAATCCTCTCTCTCCCCTGCCGACCCCCGGCAGCCCAGGCTCGTTCCCGAACCCAGGTCACCGGCATGGCACAAGGTGTGGCATCTAGCGCCTCAACCCTCAGTGCCACCGGGCGGCTAGTGAGAGTAATCTTGACTAAAGTAAATATTGATCTGGAATGGTGAGAGGACTTTGATTCACTGCTTTCTTCTTCCTTCTGTGTGAAAGGCAGCGGAGGTGACTTTTCTGGACAAATCAGCTGGAGTTGTGAGAGAACTCCAGGGTGTCACATTCATATAGTTTTTGTTTTCTTTTTACAGGATAATTGTATTGGATTTATATTTTATAGGTGGGAACAGTACGGGATACTGTGATAGTGTCTAGTTACCATACCCAAGGGCTCCTGTACTTCTGGGCAGATAACTCTGTCAGCCCCGGACTCCCATCTGACTTGAGTGGTGTTATGCAATGCCAGGTCTATTAGAAACAAGACAGCAATTACTGCTGATCCTGTTGGGACAGCAGGCCTGGCATGCATCACCGAAACCTGGCTTGATGACAACGCGGGCCCCATTTTGGAAGCAGTGGTCCCAGCCAGGTTTTCAGTGGTACACCACTCAAGGTCAGACTGCAGGGGCGGGGAGGGTGGCTATCTATTTTAGGTCGAATTGGGTCTTACTCGGTACCAGTAGAGGTGACCAGATCATTTGAGTCTACTGTAGTAGCAGGTGTGGGCTGCAGGATCATTCTCATCTACCGTCCACCCGGGGGTGAGAAATTGTTCCTGAAGGAAGTGGCAGACTTCATTATAGACACGGCATTGAAGCCACCCAGGCTGATGGTCCTGGGTGACTTCAACGCCTAAGTCGATGATGAACTCTTGCAGTTTGGTCAAGACTTCCTCCAACTTATGTCTTCATTGGGGTTCACACAGGTAGTTGCCTCTCCTACTCATAATCACGGTCACTCACTTGATCTGGTCTTCCTCCTGGGGATCAAGTCCGCTGACTTGGTGGTGGAGCCAGTCGTGTGGTCAGATCACTACACAGTAAGATTCAATTTCCAGCCCCCCCCCCCCCATAGGCCTGCCCCTGTGGATTGGTCATATACCACCCTTTGAGGGGTGTAATCCCGGAAGGTCTTTTGGCGTTATCAGACCTATCGGGCAGACGAGGATCCAGAGAATTTAGTTCTGGCTTATAGTAAGGCTATTACTGAGGCTCTGGATGAGTTACCCCAGTCCATGTTAAATCCCTCTCTCACACTCGATCCCCCTGGTTTGATGGGACCTTGAAGGAGCTGAAACACGTTGAGCGAAGGTTGGAGCATCACTGGCACAGAAAGCGACTCCTTGAGGGCCGACCACTTTAGATTGAACAGACCATTATCAAAGCTATCAATCAGCAATCTCGCGTGAAAAGGCAGAATTCTTGTCCAGTGAGATAGCTGCTGTTCAAAATCAACTGGCTCAGCTTTTTCGAACCGTGGACAGGTTGTGCAGCCAACCTGTCTACAGATTCGAGCTTTCACAAGAAAGTGTGATGAGTGCGCTCGATTTTTGCGGGATAAGGTGGCTGACATCAGGGCTGAGATCTGTTCTGCATGGGTTAGTGGTGGTCTACCCCTCGGTATTCTTGGATATCTTTCGACTGGCCGTAGATGGGAGACATTGTGTGGATTGTCTAGAATTTGTGGCCTACATGCTGTAGTTTGGATCCGGGCCCTACATGCCTATTATTAGGGTGTATTGAGACCATCGGTCCAGTCCTTGCAGAGATCTGTTTGGTGCTCTTTAGAATTGGGAAGCTTCCTAGTTCCCTGAAAGAAGCGGTGGTGACACCGCTTCTTAAAAAAGCTTCTCTAGACCTAAACAGCTGTGCAAAGTATAAACCCATCTTTAACCTTCCCGTTGTTGGGAAGGTGACTGAGAAGGTGGTTGGCTGCAACTGGCGAACCACTTGACCATCCATGATGTCTTCTACCCTCTCCAGTCAGGTTTCCGGAAGAGAGACAGTACCAACACCACTCTGGTTCGGGTGCTCAATGATCTCTTGATGGCGAGAGACCAGAAGCTCCGCTCCATCTTGGAACTTCTGGATCTTTCTTCAGTGTTTGACACTGTGGACCATGGGATTCTGCTTGAATGCCTGAGGGTCACCTGTGGCCTCGCTGGTCCAGTTCTCATATGGTTTCATTCCTTCCTAGCTGGTAGGTCTCAGAGGGTGGTAGCACGGATTTTCTCCTCAGAGCCATTCTCTCTGCTGTGTGGGGTTCCTCAGGGCTCAGTGATGTCCGTCATGTTGTTCGCAGTATATTTGCTGCCCCTCGGAGACACTGTAAGACAATATGGGCTGAGTTTTCATTGCTATGCTGATGACACACAGCTCTATCTATCTTCTGCACCCAACCAGGATAGTGCGATCTTGATGGGACAGCTGTCTAGCAGAGATCCATGACTGGTGAAACTGAATTCCGGGAAGACTGAGGTGTTTGTGGTGGATCCGGGGCCCGGATAGAGAGGCGGTGGTGGGATTACCCTCTGGGCTTTGGCTCGATGGGGTGCAACTGCCTTCCTCTGAGCGGGTGCAAAATCTGGGGGTGGTTCTTGACGATGGACTGACAGTGGCAAATGTCAGTATTCATCAAGTCTTCCTTTTACCATCTTAAGAACATTGCCAGAATTAAGCACCTTGTTCCGTCTGATGATTTGCCCACATTGATCCATGCCTTTGTGACATCACACCTTGACTACTGCAACTCCCTTTACCTGGGGCTTCTGGGGGTTGATGTCCGCCGCTTGCAGCTGGTGCAGAAAGCTGCAGACTTCGCATTCCAGTCATATTACTCCCGTGCTGCGGAGTCTGCACTGGCTGCCTATGCAGTGGCGGACCACCTTCAAGGTCAGGCTTCTGACCTACAAAGCCCTACACGGACAGGGACTGAGCTATCTACAAGAGCTCCTGGTTCCCTACAGCCCTGGACGGCCTCTCCGCTCAAGTCAACTGACAAGGGGTTGTTAGGGGTACCCAGGGTGCGGCTGAAGACATCTGGCGCCAGGGCTTTTATGTTCGTGGCACCATCCCTGTGGAACTCTCTACCCCATCAGATTAGAGAGTGCAGGACCGTGGAGAGCTTTAAGATTGACTTAAAAACTTATTTATTCAGACTAGCTTTTAATATCTGCTTTCTTTGAGAATTTGAAATCAATCTGGATGTATTTATATGAAGTGATGTATTTATGAGTATTTTTAATTGGAAGTTTGATTTATTTATGCGATTTGTTTAATATGTTTTTATGTGAAGTGCTTTGATATTTTGAATTGCGCTATATAAATAAAAAGTATTATTATTATTATTTACTGAGATACTGTCATGGGTCATGAACTGCTTCAACCAATCAGCCTCAGGATTTCTCTGATCCATTTAAAATTACCTGTAACTGCCTCCTACATTCTCCAGTTTCCTGAAAAAATTGCGTTTGGCACCAATAGGATTCCAATATCATAAAGTTCCAAATCAATGTGAATGTCCAAATGCACTGCTAAACACATCTGCATGGAACCAGGCAGTCTGTCCCTTAGACATCCTCTGTAGCAGCTGCTGCTTTTCCTGTCCTAAAATCATTATCCCTGACTGCCATGGCAACAGGATGTGACATCACTATGACTTCACAGAAGGAATAAGCAACATGAACGAGTGAAGTCTAATGGAAGAAGATCCTGTTTTGATGTCATCAGAAATACAACAAAAACAGAAGGTCCAGAAATTTGCAACTTGGGGAATTTTGTCAAACTGAATTTTGTTGATGCCAACCATGAATTTGTTGCTGGAAACAAAAAAAGTGCTCCTTACTGTACATATTAGACTATAAAATTTACATTAGCACTAAATTCTAATAAAGAAAAAAGTTAATGAGATGGGTAGCATTAATAAGGAGGAGGAAAGCAAAAGGTAAGTGGGGAGGTACTGTACTATGATAATGAAGTAAGAGGCTAGTTTGTTTGGTTTAACAGGAAAATAGGCTACAAAAGTATTTTTACCTGGCCCCTTTAAAATGCAATATGTTTCTGGCAGCTGGCTGCACCATTGTCAGGATGGAACTTCAACTGGAAGGGCAGTAAAAGACTTCGTGTTTACTAATTTATACCTCCATACTGTTTGAAGAAGCTTTTTTTCAGTGGGATCTTAAGTGGATGGGTTAGGTAGTCCTGCCTTGCAGGCTGCTCTAGCAGGATGGATAAATGCTGTGGACACTGTTATAGAGTAGCACAGAGGTCCATCAGAGATATAAGATGACTGTAGACCTATACACTAGAGAGGGCTTGGTTCATTTAGGAAGTCCAGCGGGCGTGGAGATCCCTAGATCACACCAATTTCAGTACTTCAATTACAGCATAATGCCAGAGACTTGCACCAAGAACCAATGAAGATATCAGGTCTAGTGGGAGTGAAACAAGAGATATATATGTAACCCCCTGCCAATGGGGGTTCTTATAATGCCAGCTTGGGCTTACCTTAACCCTGCCCCTCTGTTTCCTTTCTGCTGTTTCTCCTGGGCTTCACCGAATCCTGCCAACATTTTTTCTGTGCCCCAGGTCTTGTTTCCTGCTCCAGCTGCAGCCAAATGCAAAATCCAGCCCCTCAGGGCTTAAAATCCTGATCGCGATCTCCCACTGTAAAAGTGCTGCCTCCAGTGCAGGGAATTGGACAGCGCGGCGCTTCTGAAGTGCAACCAAACTGTTTTCGGTTGCCTCGGGACTGTGCCATGGTCCTGGGATCCCTTCCACCTATTCAGGACCCTGTGAACGGACAGCCTCTGGGGGCCAGCTCCAGTGCCAATTAAGGAGTTTGACGGGGCTTATTTAAGTATGCAAGAGCCAGGCTCCAGTCATCTGAATAATTAAATAAATGTGTCTGGCTGCCCCAGGGTAGCTTTTATTAGTTTCAGCTGAAAAGAGAAAATAAATGTTTTTAAATTGTGAACTGTTGCTGCATATTGGGGATTTACTGTGTAGGTAAGGGAAAATATTTAAATTAAAATAAGTGCTTTTCCCTGGCTGAACCAGAACTTTGGGACTCTATGTGTCAGCCTGTCCCACAATGTAGATATCCCACAAGTCCTGGCTTTGTATTCCTAGCTTTCCAGTTGGCTGCGGCTGCTTGCAATGGCTGCTTAACCCACTGTCCCTTGTAGCAGAATTGATACAATGTGAATGTCCCACAAGTCCTGTCTTTGTTTTCCTAGCTTTCCAGTTGGCTGTGGCTGCTTGCAATGGCTGCTTAACCCACTGTCCCTTGTAGCAGAATTGATACAGTCCTGAAATAAAGATCTGGTGCTGCCAGGAATAAATCATTATTTGCCTCAATGCCCCACAGTTCTTTAGCTCGGTTGAC
Source organism: Neoceratodus forsteri (assembly GCA_016271365.2). Lineage (NCBI taxonomy): Eukaryota > Metazoa > Chordata > Ceratodontiformes > Ceratodontidae > Neoceratodus > Neoceratodus forsteri. Next base: position 1,191,374,506 of record CM028130.1, on the reverse strand, counting down.
ATTCTTGCTGTCGCTGCACAGAAGAAAGGTGTGGCTCTGCTCATTCTCCTGTCAGCTGCTGCAGGGGGCTTAGTTGCGCAGTAGCGACAGGAGAATGAGCAGAGCCACCTTTCTTCTGTGCAGTGACAGCCCAGAGACTCCCAGCTGAGCTAAAGACTAATGAGGCTGCAAAAAATAATGTTTATTTCTGGCAGCACCAGAACTTTATTTCAGGACTGTAAATCAATTACGAAAAATGGAACAGCATTAAGAACAGCAACCAACAAACTGAAATCAAAACAGGACTTCCAAGAATTAACCTAACCTCATGGTAAACACCAGGTGCTCATGGGTACAGGGACAACATTTTAGGTACCAATTCACCAGACCAACTGTGCCTCGAGTATTACGATTGACAGGTCCTCCAGCCATTCGGAGATCTGTCACCTCATCTTCTCTGCCACTCAGGAGTCGAAAAAGAGCCCTATAAGAGTGTCTGCCAGCATTTTGCCAGATTTTGCCTGACCGAGACAGAGGAGAGCAGGCTCCAGACTGCAGGGAGCCCCCACAGGGGTAGGGGCCCAGGCTCCTACCATGCTTTCGGGCTACTTAGTTAAGTCCCCCCAGCCTGGGGGGGGGGGTGTTATTTTCTAGATAAAGTTTAAAGTTAAAGTCATTTTAGTTGTGCTACAACTGCTAGTCTGGAGGTTGCCAGAATTGTCCTCCATGTGCTAGCCCTCCCTCCCATGTCGGGAAAGACGTGGACAAAAGACCAGCTACCACCTAGCCTCAGTTATGACAGATGACCGAAGATACCAGGATGCCTCCTATGACGGATATGACCAGTGGAGGACCTGTGTGAGTACCCTCGTACTCCCCGGTGCAAGGAAAGCTTTACAACTGATCTTGAGGCCTCAAGCCCAATCTATCAGATGTTTATCTGCGAAGTGTTGAGAGACCTTAGATCTTATCGGTCTGGGCCGCCAAGCCCCAAGAGACTGCGTTTTGAAGATTGTTCGAATTCATGTTGCCTGCTGCCCAAATGGCCCATTGCAGGTGCATTAAGATGTGTTGTTGTGAATCATATAAATGTGCTGATATTCTTCAGTACCCTATGAGTTAGTTCTGCCCTTGCGGAGTTGCCAGCCAAAGTCGTGTTGTCGCTTCAAGGGGTAAGAGGCCCTAGAGCTTACTGTGGTCTGATTTATGCTGGAATTAACCTATTCCTGTCTTTGCCAGCTTTCATCTGAGAATGCTTGATAAAAGTGTTAAATATCTAGACATCCTGGATGAGACTTCGCTAAGGTTGCCTTGTTTGGTATTTAAATGTACTGGATGTGACTTCGTTCTGATGAATATGGATGCTTGATAAAAGCATTGCCTCTAATTATACTGGATGGGACTTCGAGTTGTATTGTGCTGAATATTCAGGATGTGAAATCCAAGATCTAGCCAAGTAGCTTGTCTTGGAATATTCGGTTTCTGTGATGCTCAGGACAATCCCCGTCTTTCTGTGACCAGCAGTGCCAAGCCTGCTACTTCTGCCAAAATGCAGGGCAATCCCTGTCTACTTGTTCTACAGAATATACAGCCATTGCAGTACCATAGCTTCCAAGTTTGCCTTCCTTCAAATCAAAAGCCAGCCAACTCGACCAGCTGCAACTTCCACGAGGCCTGCAACATACAGGACTTTGGTATCTGGATCCCAGCGTATAGTATGAGTTTGCGAGGTTGCAGCTATATCCGGGACCTGTACCAGTGCGGGTAAAATTAGACTTCTTGATGTAACACCTGATTTTGTCAGCTGTTAGACAGCCAGAGCTCTGGGTATCACTGTTGATTGGAATATATGATTGCCTTTTCTATTAGTAATGTAGTCACCCAGCTGGAGGGTTCACCAGCAAAAGCTAATCAAAGTCTGTGTAAATATGTAAATAGTTAATCACATAACCTCTATTCCAGTTCCCCTTTCCTAAATCCTATGTCCCCTAAATAAATCGATTGTTCCTGTTTTTGAAATTCTGTGTGTGAGCATATTATTAGAGAGAGTCTTTAAATGTGAAATATTGAAATGTGGGGAAATATCTGTCTCAAGGGGTTATACCTGTAACAACTAGCCCATACAAGCACACTCTGAGTGGAGGCACTAGCATTTTAAAACTGTTATCTGTTAGCGAACCCAAATCCCTTAGCCTATTGTCCATGATAGTAGGCAGGGGTGTAACACTAGGATAAGCACCACCCAGGAGTTACATATAAGTCCTGGAAGGACAAGAAGGAGCTAATAAGAATGACGGTATGGCAAAACAGACACTTCTTTCCAGACACATCTGGAAAAGTAAAGCAGCAGTGACGGACAGATCTAAGCCTGACCATTTGAAGACAGAGGGGGTGACGGCTCAGAGGTAATGTTAGAAAGTATTTTTTCATGGAGAGGGTTGTGAATGCATGGAACAGCCTTCCTGAGGAGGTTGTGGAGTCAAGAACAGTGGCAGAATTCAAGAATGCATGGGACAGACATAAAGCAATCCTAGTGGGGGGGGTAGGAGGAAGTAAACTGTTGGTTAACTAGAATCTGCAGCTTATCCATCAGGTAGGGAAATGGGCAGACTAGGTGGGCCTAGCGGTCCTTATCTGCCATCAAATTCTATGTTTGATTACTGAAGAGAACTGGAATACAGTGCTAGGCACACATATGGGGCTACTTGGTCTGTACCAAACATAAGGCGTCCAGTATAAGTTCCTATATCTGCTATATTGTCATCCAAGCGTGGTCCACAAGTTCCATCCTGAGATTTTGCCTATGTGTAGGAGGTGTGGAAGAGTGCAAAGCACGTACTTCCATTATTTTGGGGACTGCAATACACTCAGAGCATTTTGGAGGACAGTAGCCTAAGAACTAACTAGAGTTTGGGGGAACAAATAGCGGATACATCGCTTTCATTTCTATTTGGAATGGAAGGTATGGGGGGGGGGAGAAGAAGGGTGGACCCCATTCACTAGAACAATAAGAATCACACCGACTACAGTGAGGCAATGCATACAAACACTTGCGTGTTATGTGTAACGGCCACAGCAGTACAGTGGAAGAAGACAACTGTACAAAACCTGTCACTGGACCATTTCACATTTGTCCTAAGAGAAAAGGAGGTAGATTCTTACTGAGCCGGGCAGTTCAAAGACTGTATGTCACCATTAGAGGCCCAAATGCTTAGGGAGGGGTTACCTGAAAGCACCAGAAATAGAGGGAAGAACAGTTCCAGGAAAAGGAAGATGAATTTGACAAAGAAGGTGATCCAAGACCTAAAACAAGGTATTAGAGAATTGACATGTAAAGTGATACAGAAGGTTGAATTGGATATCTGGAGGTTAAAGGAGATAAAATTAATATTAGTAGAACAAATTGCTAAATAGTTATAGCTGGTATTTTATTTTATTAGTTGTAAGTTAACAATACTGTTTGTTGTATGACTTTATGAAAGATATGCTTGTGGATGAACTGTGTTACATGTGTAAAACTCAATAAAATTACACACACACACACACACACACACAAAAGAGAGGTCCATCAAGCATAAAAACATAGAATTTGTTGGCAGAAAAGGACAGTTTGGCTCACTGAGTCTGCCCAGATGCTCCCCACCTAATCTGCCTCCTCAGACTCCATCTGATCTCCAGCGACCCTCCCACCTCCCTGCCTCTTTTCTTTTTCCTTATTTTTTTCCTTTTTTTTGCACCTCCCATGGATGGCCACTTCTTCAAGCCACCAATGGATCCCTATCCTGTCACATCTTCCCTCAGCGCCATCCACCTTCCCCCATGTCTCATACCCCAGCAGGCTCAGCATATCCCTTTGCGGGGGGGGGGCCCCTCCCTGGACCCACGAGAGGGGAAATAGGGTCCAAATCTGTGCACGGCACGCGATAGGGGATCAGCTCTGGAAGCCACTCCCAAAGCTTCGTGGTATTAGGGGATCCCGGCAACCATCATCCGTCAGCTGGCGGTGATTTTCTGTTTTCTCCCCAGCCCACCCACCTCCCACATACTGGTCTGGATGCAGTGGTATTCAGCAGTGTGTCAAGGCTCACACTGCCAAGAACGCTTATCCATAAGCCACTACTAGGCGCCCGCTACTTAGTACTAGTACTATTCCCCGCACGAGGAGAAGTGTCAAAAGGCTCTTAACTCCCTCCCGATGATTTCTGTTCAGCGTCCAGGTTTGGGCGTGAACCTGAACTCCATCACTCAGCGACCTGCCGCTTTTCTAATATGCCACTATGTATATCCCATACATAACTGAAGCCCACTGTTTTAGCCTCCAACACTTCTGCTGGCAGTCTATTCCAGGCATCCATCACCCTTTCAGTGAAGCAGTACTTCCTCGCATCCTCTTACCGCCCCCCATCTTCATTGCATGCCCTCTGGTTCTGGTGCTCTTTCTCACTTGAAAGAGACTCCACTCCTGTTCCCTTTCTCCCAGACACATCTGGAAATGAGCTGTACATCTCATGTGCATCTCCAGTCAACTCTTTAAAGACCATGTATTTCACTTCTAGTAAACAGACAGGTACTGATTTGCATTTGTTTTGTTTTGGTGTGCTAGTAATTATTTTCTACTATTACAATAAAATATGTGTTTGTGCAGTGAAACATGTTTTCACATCTGAGTTTCACATTGGTAGTAAAACAGAAAAAGAATTCAATGGAATGTTGGTGTTGTGATATCAGAGATTGCCAATTACTGTACTGAGAAGCCCCATGTATTTCAATGACAAATTAAAGATATTCTTCTATCTACTTCAAAGCAACAGACACTCTATGGCTGGCCCGCTGGTACAGAGGTAGTGCTACTGCTCACAATGCCAATGACCGGGTTCAGGAACAAGCCAAGGCCATCAGAGGGCCAACCAGGGGAGTAAGCCAGTGCTAGTGACCCCAGTTATGTGCATGGTAGTAAAACACACTATCACTAGGCAATCAGGTGTCCTAATAAGGAATAGTTACTTACTGAACAGTAGATTTTAAGAATCCTCTCCATTGAGCCACATCATTGAATTGTAAGTCGTCAGCATCAGGACAACCGGAAATTCTGCTGGCCTAGAAACCCTGACATCAACGTGCATCAATACTCTATATAGCATGAAGTGTCCCATCGCGGCCTCACTTCTGCCACAGACAAGCTCAGGAGGATCATCGGCCTGGCAGAAACCAAAGCAACCAGGATCACCCCAGGCACACAGGAAAGGATATGGAAACCTGAGTAAACATGCCAAATTCAGGCACAAGAGAAGAACCAGCTTGTGAGAACAGGCATGATAACCACTTGTCACCCAAAAAATGGAAGAAGGAAGGAGGGAGACTTGTGACTCAAAAAAAGAGATTCTCACGAAGATCTAGTGTTACAGAAAGTAACTATTCTACCTTCCTCGCAGACATCTCCCTCCACTGAGTCACATCATAGAATGACTCCCAAGCAGTACAAAAGCACAGAGGGAGGAAGGCAGAATATAAGGACCCTGTTTAAGTAGTCCTTGCAGGAATTATGGACGAAGCCAGCACATCAACAACAGATGATGTCCAGACTATATTGTTTAGTAAATGTATGAAAAGAACTCAAGTAGCAGTAGTATATACACGTCAGCAGTGGACACACTGTGAAAACAAGCCACAGAAATAGAAAATAGCCACTCCATGGGTGGAGGAGATGGTCAGGACCAGAAGCTGCTTACTGTGCTTCTGGTAACAGAAAGAAATGCATCAGGCCAACCACTTGGAAAGGCCTTGCTTAGAAACAGCTGAGCCCACTATCCTGGGGGCAAAAGCCACAAACAGCCAAGAGGGTTTTCTACAGTCCTTTACTATGATCAAGGTAGAAACACAACAACCGATAGACATCAGGCGTATGCAGCGATGTTCCCCTCTATCAATCAATCAATCAGATCTTTATTTTTCCAGGTGGGCACCATTGAGCAAGGCTCATTTGCAAGATGGACCTGGTCATAACAAAAATCATAGTACAGTAACATGGTAAAACAAGGTGCAGTGTCAAACAGTGAAGTAAAAAATATACATATGTACAGAATAGAGTCATTCATACATATAATTAAGATATATACATTAACACTGAGCAAAGTGGCCTTTTCAACGGATAGGCTCAAAACTGGGTATAGCCAGCATGTTCACTGGAGAGTACCTGATTAGGAAGATAATTATGGAGACGGTGAAGTTAACTGGAATACATCTGGGAGGGAAGTGGCACCTGGCCAAGGCCAAAGCAGCAACTGATGGATCCAGGGAGAATCTGTAAGGGGGACTAAGACAGGGGAGAGACAGAGAAGGAGAGTGAGGCAGAAGGCCAGGCAAAAGGGAAAGTCAGGTTGGATAGGACAGAGACTGGAAGGGAGGTGAACTAGCGATGTGGAAAACAATTGCAGAATTCCTTCACAGAGCGGTCATACAGTAACTTGAAGATACTCAGACTAACGAGACAACTCAGCTTCAAGCTTTTTTGCATATTGTTCCACAATAAAGGCAGCATAAAACTTACAGCTGCTCTACCGAAATGAGATTTGACCTTAGCTATTTGCAGGGCAATTAGGGAGTAGCTTCTTAGGGCATAAGAACCTAACACACTCAAGGGAATACAATCCAAGAAGTATGATGGAAGCTTTTTGGTAACCGCTCTGAATGCCCATAGAACGGCATTTCTATTTCTCCTACAGTGAAGGAAAGTCCAGCCCACAGCAGTATACAAGGAGCAATGGTGTGTGGAAGGGGGAAGGCCAGTTATGAACCTGATTGCTCTATGATATAGGGTATCCAATTTAGCCAAGGAAGAGGCAGTGCAATGGCTATAGAAAAGGTCCGCGTAATCTATCAAAGAGAGGAATGTAGCTTGTACCAACCGCAGCTTAGCATCACTAGTAAGGAATTGGTCAAGTCTCTAGAATAAGCCTAATCTCTGTCTTAGTTTCTTCTGTAGCTCTTCAAGATGTTCAGAGGAGAGTCTGTAGTCGAGCAACACTCCCAGGTATTTCAATTTTGACACAGACTCAAGTTTTACGCCTGGTACTGTGGTGATCTGTGGAATAGCCTCAACACAAGCAGAGTTTGCCGCAAAGAAAGTATGGAAAAAGAGCAACACTTTTTTTTTTTTGGCATTAAGCAGAAGCTTTTTGCTTAAGAGCTGATTCTGCAATAGATTAAATTCGCTTGGAGGTCTTCATAAGCTGCTTTCAGTGATGGACAACTCGATAAAGTACTGTGTCATCTGTGAACAAGTGGATATTGGCCTTGTTGATGCTGTCATTGATGTTATTAATATAAACAGCAGGGGACTAAGAATAGACCCTGAGGCACACCTCTTAGCAGTGGTTTAAGAGGCGAAAGATCACCCTCAGCCTTAACCTGCTTTTGCCATCCTTCTAGGTAATCGCAAACCAGCACACTGAGTTGGGGTCTAGGCCTATTCTACACAGGGTGGAAAGAAGCAGGCTTTGATCAACTGTGTCGAAGGCCTTACCTAGGTCCAAAAAAACTGCTCAAAGTTCTTTTTGTCAAGGTCAAGGAGCCAATCATTAGTCACTTTTGCTAGGGCTGTGCTTTGCTCTGAATCCAGACTGCACTGGGTTTAATAAGCTCCTGGATTCAAGGTACATCCTTAGCTGACCACTAACTATATTTTCCAGTAACTTAGAATGGGAAGGAGGTAGATTGGCCTTCAATTGTTAGGTTGCAAGTATCACCTGATTTGTGCAAGGGAATGACATGTGCTACTTTCCTTTGAGAGGGAGGCTCCCTGGTATAATGACAAGTTGAAGAGGTGCGTGATAGGCACTGCCAACACATGGTATGCACATTTCAGAAAGAAGGGCTCTATGGAGTCCAAGCCTGCACCCTTCTTGATATCCAACTGCATCAGTAGATCTTCTACCTCTTTTAGAATGGCAGGCTGGAAGGAGAAAGCTGCTATGGTGGCGGGAGGCTTGTGATTCAGTAGCCCCAGTTCAGCGTGAACAGCATTAATGGGGGAGTTGTCAAAAGCAAGCCCAGCAGTTGCAAAATGATTATTAACAGCGTCTGGTATCTCCGTTCTGTCTGATATAGTGTTACTACAGTAGCTAATTTATGATGGAAAGGCATTATCAGGTGAATAGCCAGACACGTTCCTAATTGTTTTCCAAAATTTTGATGGATCTCTTGAGGCGGAGTCTAGCTCACCGCGATAGAAGGACAGCTTAGTGCACATGTTGCAGGCCTTCCTAAACTGGCACCAATCTGAGTCATTCTTCATTCTGTGTGCTTTTTTCCACAACCTATCTCTTTCTAGCATGGATGACTTAAGCTCTGGTGAGAACCAGCGACAAGTACTGCTCCTCACTTGCACCTTTACCTTGGGGGCATGCCTGTTTAAGGCCGTGGATAATATTTAATGAAAGATGTTACATGCCTCGTTTACCGATTTGGCTAAGTAGAACTCCAGCCAATGCAGGGAAAGTTTCAAATCGTCAATGTAAACAAGCAAGTCAAAGTTGCATCTACACCTCTTGGTTAAGAACTTTGATATAAATTGTGGACTGTGCATAGATCTAATGTTGGTGCTAAAACAGTGATCGCTAATGTCTGAGAAAATGTTCGAACATGGGAGAATCGGTGTTGTTTGCTTACCAATATTACATCTAAAAGGGTGCTGTTGCTAGGGTTCTTTTTATCTGGGTGCACAGGTTCGCTGATGAGTTGCACCAACCCCAAGGTGTCACAAAGAATTTCAAGGGAGCAGAGGCTTCTGATAACCAGTTGTAGTTCAGGTCACCTAGAATAATGGTTTCCAGCTACTAAATCCCATTATGTGCTTACATGCACAAGAGATGCAACCTCGCAGATGGAGCCTCTGTAGCAGCCTATTACACAGAGTGTAAGAATAGATAATTCAACCTTTAGGGACAAACATTCAAATTCATTTGGGAAGGAGGAAGATTCAAGGCAAGATACAGAGTATTTGTCCTTGACATAAATTGCCACCCTCTGCCTCTTGACTGCCTATTAGCTCTGAAGAGCAAATAACTTTAGATGTTGATTTCCTGTCAGGTGGCCATTCTTAGCCAGGACTCAGTAATCACCAGAACATCCGGTAGGTGTGGCTAACCCAAACCCTGAATCGATGATCTTTTTAGAAGACTGCAAACATTAACATGTAGGAATGACATTCCTTTAATTCTGGTAACGATCAGAAGGAGATGCAAGGTGTCTAGGGGCCCGGTTTAGCTTCGCTATTGCCAGAGCACAATAGTAAAAGCAGTAGAATCTTTTTTAGGACAGCAAAAGTTAATTTGCAATCTCTATTCTTTGAGCATCTGGATGGTTGATGAGGTTGAACATATGTGGCTCCATTCCTGAAGCTATACTGACCTAAGGTAGCAACTACTAGTATCCTGACTGCAACATGCAGGGATGAGTAAGCAACAGATTTGGGGGTGGTACCTGCAAGGGCTGCATAGGAGAGGTCCATCCACCAGGTAAATACAGATATACAATCTGGTAGTCATGTTGAAATTCATGGGAGGAGTTGTTAAGCACACAACAGGGATGAATGCAATCAACAACCCCACCCTGGGAGGACTGAGGAATCTGATAGAGGACACTAAGCACTAGTAGGACAAGGGGCATACAGAGGAGCAAGCTATACCTTTCCATGGCGATGCCTGCTCCTGGGCACAAGCTAAGTTGAACTAGGGACTTTAGACCAAATAGCAAACTACTAGAGCCTATGGTTTAGTTACAGTCTGCAGAAGGGGCCGAACCGCTAGAAAAGGGATAACCTCTGAGGAGAGTTTAAGTGTACAGAGGCAGCAATGGTTTAAATTAAAGTGTCTGTCTGTAGCAGTCAAGAAATAAACTGGAAAGTCAACAGTGTGATACAGTTTTGTTTTTTTCGTTTATCCAGGATAGACACACTAAGCTGAAAGCTTGCTTACAGGTGTGACCTGGGAGCACAAGGAAGTTAAGTGACTTGCTCAGGGTCACACAGTATGCAAGTGGGGGCTATGGGATTCAAACCCAGGTCTCCAGGTTTGCAGCTCAGAGCCTTAAACCACTGCGCTATACTGCCTCCTGCCAGTGAGGTGGCCCAGTGCCATGGAGGGCTGAGGTGCTGTAAAACGCCTTACCTCCTGCCATGCTGGCGACCCACATTCAGGAATGAACTTGGGTCACTGGAGGTCGGCTGGGGAGGGACAGGACTGAGCATCTGAGGAACTGCTCTCCTTTCCCGGTGAGGGGTGGCTTGTCATCCCAGCCTTGGCTACCCCAGTTGGAGGTCTGTGGGTAGAGCAGATCAGGGAGGCAAAGTATGGGAGGAAATGCGGGGACATAGGATGGTACACCTCCATGCACAAGTCCTATGCTCCACATGAGGTGTGGGACAGAAAAGCAGAAAATGGAGGTCAGGGGTTCTGCAAAGCCCGTCTCAACTATCGCCATGCCCGTGCCACTGTTCAGTGAACAACCTAGTCCACCTTGGACTTGAGTGCTGGGGAAAAGACAGCCCTCGCCCTCAGCCTTGCCAAAAGATGGGAATTCATAGAGAGATTTGAGACAAGGCACTTGCCGGGAGAGGCAGAGAGCCAGCCTGGGGAGGCTGGGGATCAGTCTGATGCAGCTACCCCTGGACAAAGAAGGATAAAACACTTGTATTAAAAAAAAAAAAAAAAAAAATAGCGTGACATCATATTTGCTCAGAAACAACTTTCAGCAGATAAAGAGGACAGGTACACAAGGTAACCCTATCACTGTGGAAAATAAGAAAAGGGGGCATTGCAACCAGAGCTTGCAATTCAGAAATATGCCTAGCAGATGTTATAACGAGGTACAAGGTCTTCCAAGAGAGGAAACAGAGCTCACAAGTAGTAGCAGAGTTGAAGAGATGAGCAGTAAAGGTCTCCAAAACCATATTAAAAGTCCCACACTGGAACTGGATCATGGACCGGGGGTGCAGAAGCGGACTACCTCTGAGGAACCTGCAAGGAACCTCAAGCTGGGCCACTGTCTTGCCATTGATGAGGGTGTGAAAAACAGACACCGCAGACAGGTAGACCTTACTGGAGGAATACCTGAGGCCTGCGTCTGTAAGGGACAGAAGGTAGTCTATCACTAGAGTGACTGGACACGTGAAGAGGTCCAGCTGACGGGCAGCACACCAAACCACAAAACATTTCTATTTTTGTGAGGTGCATGTAGTACGTGGCTTATGAGCTGCTAGCAGAATAGCTGCAACCACTGGGGGGAAACCCCCATAGCGCGAGAGCTTCACATCCTCAGGAGCCAGGCGTGGAGGTGCAGGGATCGAAATCCTGATGCACAAGAGCACCCTGCTTCTGTGGTAGAAGTCCCACTCATACAGGAAGAGAGACAGAGGGTTCCACTACCAACTGCTAAAGCAGAGAGAACCATAACTGTCTGGCCAGTACGGTGCCACCAGAATCAGGGTGGCCATCTCGGCCCTCAACTTGACCAGATCCCTCTGTATTAGAGGGAACTGGGGAAAGGCATATATGAACCTCCTTTTCCAAGTGAGGGACAACATGTCTCGCCAAAAAACTTCAGGCCCTGGAGTGAGTGAGCAGAAACGTGGCAGTTTTGCATTGTATGGAGAAAAGGTTGATCTCCGGGCGACTCCACTTTATGAAGAGGTCATCCACAACAGAGTCTAATAGCTCCCATTCATGGCAGAGCACCTGAGACTGGCTGAGATGATCCGCAAGGGCATTGAAGGTACCAGGCAGACAGATGTTGTGTTTCACAGCCCAGTGCCAGACTCTCACTGCCTCTCTGCAGAGCGGATACAGACAGACATTGCCTTGGTGGATTATGTACTACATCCCCAAGGTGTTGTACGTATGGATCAGCAGCTGATGACATGAAAGGAAGGTGACGAAGGCTTATAGGCCAAGCTGAACAGCCCTCATCTCCAGAGTGTTGCTGCGCAGAACTGTACTCAGATGAGATCACTGACCTAGAGTCCAGATGGGCACCCCATCTGGAACCAAGGTATCAGTTATTATTACTAACAGAGGAGATGGATAGAAAAATGGTGACCCCATTTTGAAGTTGGAGTGGTCCACCCACCAGGGCAGGGAGCAGCAGAGCAGAGGGGTCACTTCCATGAGACACTACAGCTTGTTGGAATGCCGAGCCAATTAGGCACAGAGGAACCAGTGCAGAATTCTCATATGCAGATGCAACAGTGGGACAGTCAGAACAGCAGCAGCCAGGAGGCCAGTCAGTTTTATGAGACATCTGGCCAAGACACAATCACTGGAAGAGCCGAGCTTAGCCTGAGCAACCAGTGCCACAGCACGGTCTAAGGGAAGAAACACCAGAGCCAACCCTATATTCTGGTTGTAACCCTATATAGTCAAACAGCAGCACTTCGCCCACCTCCCTACCCCCCGGCTCTGCCCCTGGACCTCTCCCTACCCTCCTCCCTCCCTGTCTTATGTGCTCTGCTCACCTAGCTCTCCCACTCCCATCGTATCCTTCCCTATCCTTGTCTACTTAAGTTCTTGACATGGGCATTCACTGTACAATGCCTCAGCATAGCTAGTGCTTTATGTTTGTTTTCTGTAACCTCCATGAATATTTTTCTCAGTATTTGTATATTTGTGCATAGCATTGTACCTTGTTGTCTAATGCATCTGACGTGGAACCTTTCAACAAGCATCCGCTCACAGGTATGATCCAAGAACTCAACAAATAAAAAAATAAAAATATTCTGAACCACTTCTATGTATTGGAGATACTGGCACAGAGTGAGAACCGACTTTGGTTCATTCACGAGAACGCCCAACTATTCTAAGAGTTGTCTGGTACGGAAGAGTGGCCTCCCTCAATAGCGTTTTCAGAAGCCAATCTATGATATATGGGAAGACATAGTAGCCCTCCCTTCTGAGGTAGGCTACCACCATGGCAAAGCATTTGATAAAGACACATGGTGCACATGACAGTCCAAAGAGCAAGACGCAAAACTGATAGTACAAGCCATGGGTAGCAACTGCAGGTATTGTCTGTGGCACTTTCAGATTTTAATATGGAGGCAAGCATCCTTCATATCCAGGGCACACATCCAATTCCCTTGCATAAGCAGGGGAAGATGGACTGTAAACAGACCAGCTGGAACCATTTAACAGGTTGAAGCCTCGAAGGTCCAGGCAGGACTGTAAATTCCCAGTCCATTTTGGAACCAGGAAGTACCTGAAATAATAGCTCATTTCTGGAACCAGGACAGGTTCAATGGCCCTTCTGCTGAGGAGGATTTGAACCTCCTCAAGCAGGAGGTTAAGATGCCCTAGAGGGTAACAGTTTGGCAAGCAAGGATGCACTGGAGGTACAGAGAACAGTTCTAAGATGTGTCCTCCCTGAATCACCTCCAGCACTCAAGTATCCATTGTGATCTCCCTTTACTCTGGAAGGAAGAGGGAGATGTGGCCTCCTCCCCCGCAGGATGCCCTGATCAGCAGGGACCAGAGGAAGGCAGGGGCCAGAAGGTGCCAGGGCAGTACGGGCAGCACCAATACCTGCAACCTTTGGTGGGCTTGGCATGGTAACAGGGAGGCATACTGGCTTGTGGGGAGGCCTGGGGCCACAGAGAGCTATGGCTGGGTCCCTGGGAGTAGCAACTAAATGGGTGAGTATAGAGACTGCAAAAGGAACCTGACTACTACCCAGGGGCTTAGGATCTAGAGTATGCTGGGACTGCAGGGTCATTTTAGACATTTGGAGGTCCTTCAAGGCAGACTCAACATCGGAGCCAAAAAGCTGATTACCATTCAAGGAAGCCTTATGAACCAGATATCAGAGGCAAAGCCAGCAACTTGTAACCAAGGGTGGCAGCACAGGCAAGTGCCAGAAGCAGCTGCATCATGGCATCATAAGCAGACATTAACAGGTGCTTACCAGCCTCCAAACCATTAGCAACAGTCCACTGGAGCACAATTTTTTCAGGGCCATCCAGCAGTTTGTCGGCCACAGCAACCATAGACTTCCACAGGCTGTTCTGATATTTGATCATGTAAGGCTGGCAGTTGGTAATTCGGAGTACAAGAAATGCCAAATATATGCCTTCTTGCCCATGACATCAAGCCTCCTGGATTCCTTTTTAGGAGGCAGACAGTTCATAAGTTTAGGTGCCTCAGACCCATCATGAGCAGTCAGAATAATCACAGAATCCATCTCTTGTTGAGATGACTAATAGCCATATGATCATCCACAAAAATCAGCACAGTGATGTTATTGTGTAATATCATCACTGTCTCAGGCACACTGACCAATCAGAGTCCAGGAAATTTTCTTGCCATTGTATAATAGTGTTTATCAGAAGGTGAGGCTATTGTTTATTCACCTTATGGGCACAGTTGGCAAAACACAAAGTCTGTGCCAAGCAGCCAGTGTGGCATTCTCCAAAGCCGAATGAACAGAAGGAACAATCACTGTAGGCGAGGCAGACACCTCCAAGAACTCAAAGATTTCTCTTAGAGTAATCCTCCTCCTCCTGGGCAGCAAATCCCAGTTCTAACTAGACTAGCAGGAAGAAAGCCTGAAAGGAGGCATCCTAGGAGGGGCCAGAGGTGTAAGATGTATACTATCTTCATTACAGGGTGATAAAATGGAGCTGAAGCCCAAGGGGGAGTGGTCAGACATTCCTCTTCCTTTTCAAATTCCTCCTCCATATATTCAGGATTGTATTCCAATTTATCCACCTCCTTGGTGGTCATGGGCAATGGGTTGACAGCGGAAGTAGCTGAGGAGGAAGAACCATCAATGGACCAGGTGTTGACAGGGAGTCAGTCTCTTGTCAGATACAGTAACCAGCAGAGGGAATTCTGACCCCATCAATTCTGGTGATGGCAGCATCGTTGACTGTGGAGTTAGGGGCAAAAGCTTTTGAAGTAGCTCACACAACATCATCTGAAAAAGCATCTGCACATCGATGGACCCTGATAGGGTTGTCAACGATGGAACCATCGATGGGACAGTGCCTGATGGGAGACTCCCCTGGTGGGGAATTAGAGCCAGAGTCAGACCTGACCTTGGTGTCTGAGAGAGAGGGGTGCAGCAGAACCAGAGGCCTTAGCCTGGGTCTGTAATTGTTCTGAAGACTTACCTCTTTTAAGAGGAGAGCAAGACCGCTCAGGAGAGCATCCTTTTCCTGTTGCCTCAGCTTGTCCTTTTCAGCATGGTGGTGTTTATCTACAGATTTAGCAGTTTTTCTTTAAAGAGCCAGCAGCTGGCACCATTGACCTCAGAGAACGCTGTGTTGATGAGAGTCCAGGAGAGAAGGACAGGAGACAACAGTGAAGCTTACTTGCGGTGCATGCTGTTTTTCCTCCATTGCCTTGAATTCTAGATAAACTTCCAAGGCTTTCTTGCAACATCTCTGAGTGGCCTGGTTAAAGCCCTGGCAAATGCTGCAGCCTTTCACGTTGTGAGAAGGCCTAAGCAGTGAATGCACATGGAGTGGTCATCATCATGTAGATTTTCAGTTTACCGCAACAACAGTAATGGAACAGCAGTTCCTCTTCTTTCCTTGGCATCATAAAACTATTAATTAAATTTAAAATAAACAGAGAAGTAGAAGTGTTAGCAATACCTGCAAACTAAGATGGCGTTCTTCAGCAGTGGTGGACCAATGAGTGGTTTATAGCTGAAGAAGGAACTGAGGCATGATACCGCCAGGTTCCACCATGCCTCAGCTCTTTCTCCTATCTGGGGCCACCCATGTTATATGGGCTGGCATCATGCAAGTTCATGTTGATGGCCCCAGCTAGCAAAAGTTCTTGGGCAGTCTTGATGCCGACAGCTTATAATTCCATGATGTGGCTCAATGGAGGGAGATGTCTTCGAGGAAGATTACTAATTTCTAGCACGGATAAAAATATTTTCATTTATTCACTCATGTAGGTCTGTGGTGGTTGCAGGATACAGGGACTGTAGTAATGATAAACCTAATGTGGATTGGACTCAAGGGTGATTCAGACAATTTGAGGTACAAGCAGGGGGCAGCCATTCATTTCCCTTAATAGAAGCCAAAATTCATTCAGATGTTAATGTTTACATTTTATTGCATCACTGAGTCCCAGCGTTTCGCCATAAAGACTTCTTCAGGGGCGGGGGCAGGAACACTGCACAAAAATGTAACTAAAAGATGTTTTTAAAAAAAAAAAATAGTATTAATGAAGCTGAAAGAAGCACTTTCCCTGAAGAAGCCTTTATGGCAAAACATTGGGGCTCAGTGACTCAATAAAATGGAAAACTTTACTACTGAATGGATTTGAGCTTTTACAGAAGCTGAGTGAGTGACATCCCTGCCTTTCCTACCTTTACTTATTTGCTTAAATGTTTGCTCCATGGGATAACCTGGTGAGATGTGATGCCTTGCTTTCACATTCAGCAGTATGTTGCTCACACCCTGGTACAGGGACAAAACACTGCCATAGAGAACTGAATACTCTACGTAGAGTTTAGCAAAGCTCTGTACACACTGCTTTGGCAGACCTGTTAGCAAAAGCTAAGACTCCATGGCCAAATCTGTGATACATCCATCAGTACGTGGTTAAGGGTAGAACTGGCTTAGTGGACAGCTGCCTTTTCGGTACAGTTTGTCAGGTGGCCCATTCACTGCTTGAGTACTCACACCTGCCTCTGCAGCTCCAGAAGGAGCATATGGTCGTTCATAAAAGGCAGTGTGGGTTAGTGGTTAGGGGACTAAATCCTCCATCGCCACTGGCACCCTGTTTGACCTTGAACAAGTCACTTAACTACCTTGAGCTTTAGTAAAAATTAGGTAGGCGGAGGATCCTACTAAAAATGAGATGATGAATCTCACCTGGTCTATCCAGGGGAAAACACATTTGTTACAAAATAAATATTAAAAATCATAGATCTTAGACAGATATAGGAATATTTCCTGTGCACTACTACCCCTGATCAATATCACTGTGGACTTTAAGCATATCAGTTGTGGTAGAGTGGTGCGCTTTCCAGATTGTTCAGGACATGTTATGCTCCTGGAGGTAGGCAAGGAGAGACAGCAATGGGGCTGGGTCACTAACTGCAATTTTTTAGTTATTTATTTATTTTAATCTTCTGTTTATTTGTATTACAACAATATGTTACCAGGTAGAGGTGAAATCAAGTGTGATACACAAGTAATGGTTGCAACCCAGGTACACTTTAGCACTCCTACAACACTGGAGACATAAGACATGAACATTAATGCCCTGACAATGTCAAAGAAACCCTAGTGATCACCACGGCACTGGTCAGAAAGTTCAAAAAGTTCTTACCACTAAAGACTTGGTGTAGTGTTCATTAAGTTCACAAGAGTTATTTCATATTTATATTCATGCAGGAGGACCATAAGAGATCAGCAGTAATCTGAAGTAGAAAACCTAAGAACTGCTTGTATAAAATCATCAGACAGGGAACATTAGGATGTGACAACTTTTAGTTGAAAGTAATTGCATCTCCCACTGTCTACAGAGACAGTATTTTAATTAACGCTAATATCACAACAGGCATTTCAACTGCTAAGTTATAAGAATTTTGTAAACATGCTGGCCTGTTGGCACAGTGATAGCGGCAACCGAGGTTCAGAAGCAAGCCCCGATCGTTGGGGGCCACCCGGGAGTGAAGGACTGAGTGTCCCAGTGGATGCTCTCTTCCTCCGGGTGGGGGGTGGAGAGCAGTTTTACTCCACTGCCATACCACCACCTGAGTGACCACAGGTGGTGGTGCAAGCCACAGGTGCCCAGATATGCCAGAGGCTGTGTGGCTGAAGGCTGGTTGCGGCAGCACACACACTCAATGTACACTGCTCCCATGGCAACCACTCGTGGCTCCAGCCAATGGGTGAGGAGTAACTAAGGTAAAACCCTCCATCTGCCACAGCATCAGGATTTGGGCTTCAAGGTCCAGTAGCCACTGAAGTGAACCAGTCTAGCATCTCAGTCCTTCATTCTTCCTGAGATTCCCCTGGTCCCAGGGGCAGAAAGTCCCACTGTGGGGTAATGCCAGCTTCCCAGCCAGTCGGACTGGATGGAGGGGTGACAGGGCTGGAAGGACCTGTAAACAGTCTGAATGGGGTACATCCCCAAGGTACTGGCAAGAGGAGCACAAACAGAATTTATTAAAACAAAAACAAACAAAAAAAAAAATAAATAATTTTATGAACATTGCAAAACAGAAACGCATTAACCCTTCAGTGGAGAACAAACCCGTCCTGACTTGTTAAAACTCAATACAGACTGATACATAGTGACTGAAATGGTAGGAAACCAGTACTCATGGGGTCGGAGCTAGGTGATGGGAACGGTGGCATGTACCACCATCTTGACCGTCAGCAGTGGTACATTTTATCACAGATGGGCATACGCCCACTCGACCCTGCCATCTCCCAACCCATTCCTGCACCCTTCCAAAGCAAACATATATACTTTTCAATCAATGATTACTGGAAGGCAAATTGAGAGCAAGAGCTCTCTTTTACAACTGCATCCAAAGAACTTTTAGAATATACAACCCTAGTACAACTTGCACTAAAGTACAAGCATGAACTCTGTGCATTTTAATAAAGTTTAAAACAGCATGACAGCCAAATCATCTGTCAATTCAGCTTTTCCACCCCTGAAGTGAACTCCTGGTGGATCTTTTCTGCGAGTTTACCCACATCATTGGGGCTGTAAAAATACATGTTTTGCCCATATCTATTAGATCTTGAGGAAAGAAGCCAACAAAAGACAAAGATTCTTCCAGGAAGTGTTCAGGGACTCCCTAGCACTGCACAACAGTGTCCAGTGACTTAGTGTAGAGCAGTGCCCAGTGACCTCCTTGGACTGTAGAGCAGTGTCCAGAGACTCCACAGGACTGTAATGCAGTGTCCAAGGACTCCAGAGCACTGTAGAACAATGTCCAGTGACTTCCTAGTACTGTACAGAACTGCCAGCAACTCTCTAGCACTGTAGAGCACTCTCCAGCAACCCTCTAGCACCAAAGGGCAGTGTCCAGCAATTCCCTAGGACTATACAGAGATGTGTCCAGTAATTCCCAAGCACCAGTGTCCAGCAGTGCCTGAGACGAGTGTGAAACCAAAGTTATTTAAATCATACCACAATACAGTACTGCAACAAAAGGTTTGAAATATAGATACCACCCAATCAGACTGCGAGGTGGTCCTTTTGATGATGTCACCAGGGTTCTGTACTAGAGTGTCATCCCCCTGAAATGAATGGAGGTTTCTGGGAATGCCATCTTTGATAAGTGTGTTCACAGACTTTGAGAAATAGCTTTTTTTTTTTTTTTTGTAAATCATATTGCAATTTCTACTCCTCCAGACAGCCGTCCATACGACTGACCCCCCATCCCCATCATCCAGAATTACCGGGGTTCATCTTAAGCCCGGCCCGGGAGCAGTGCCTGCGGGGAGTCAGTCTTCATCCTGCCGCCAGCATTTCCTCCTCCGGTTTTCCCCCAGGAGCCCCAGGAGTAGGAGCACATGCGCGTGGAGGCATGCATGCACCTTACAGCCCCGGTCACGACCCCTTTCCCCCACCCCATTGGCCTAGTGCCGTGGCACCCTGTAAGCCTGTGCTGCCCCTAGCCTCCACCAGGAGGCGGCCATCAGCTGAGGGATGCCGCTTCACCTCCCTGGAGAGGACAGCTGCCTTCCGGCAGTTCCATCCAGCTCCGCCCCCCCTTGCCGACCTCCAATGGCCCGGACTTGTTCCCAAACCAAGGTTACCGGCGTGCTGCGAGGTAAGGCGTCCAGCACCTCAGCCCTCAGCGCCACCGGGCCGGTGAGAAATAGTTTATTTTTTAATGCAATTCCTGAAAATAGACTTAAGACCTTTATGACAAGAATTTATTAATACAGACTGTAAGTGCACCAACCATTTTTTCATTGCTGAAGTCACTCCAGGCCTGTGAGTAAACATGCTTCTGCTGTTCTGAAGCTCAAATTTAGTCAGATTCTTGAGAGATTTTTTTTTTATTGGGGGAGAAAAGTAAAAATTGAGCCTATACACACAGATAGGCCTTACACTAGATCTGACTTCGGAATCTTGGTTAGAGGAAGGTAATCCCATAAATCAGAATGAGTAAAGTTCAGACTAAAGGGTCACACTGATTTTAAGGATCAGCAACTGAGAGGTTTTGCATCATCTTGTGCATGTAAAAGCTAATTATAGCAGAACTGGAAATGAAGTTTTTTTTTTTAAATGCTAATCCCAAAACAGCATACAGTAGGGTAACCCATGCTGGTGTGAAGTTGTCAGTAATCTGAATGGAATATTGGTGGGATAATGCTGGGCTTCACCAAGCAGATGACAGACAAAAACAATGTGACCCACGTGGACACAATAACAAAAACAAAAAAAATAAAAAAATGGATTTTTAAAGTGATTTTGTCAGGTTTGCCATAGCAAATGGGAGTAGTAACCTGTAGGAGTTGTGAATCAAGATTCTACCATTCAAACTGCCAAAAAGTGCTGTTTTCCATGAAAGAAAAATGCTTTTATTTCTGTGCTCTGCTTCATTTGCATAACCCTGACCCCTTTTTTCTTAGTGTTGCAACCCCCAACCGTGACACCATGTAAGAGAAACAATGGGGGATTCACAAAGCTCTCTGAAGGTGCAAACCTTCCTAAGTCCCCAAAAGTTCTGTAGCTGTGGAAGAAGGGAAAATTGCTCTGAGAGTTATTCACAAAACTTCATGCTGTGGAAAAATACACTACAGACTGTGGAAAAAAGTGTAGCTGTGGAAGTTCCTGAGGAAAAAAGTTAATTGATAAGTAAGGCACATTCCCTCAAAGGCTATTCTCAGCCAGGTTTTTTCCACATTTGCGGAAAAAATGTTACAAACATTAGAGTGAGGCAAACACTCCCTCAGCAAACTGCAGTAGTGCCCCAACAATTGAAATACAATTACAGTGGAGGTCAGGCACAAGTAATAGCATCCCAGTGGGCATATCAGTGGCTGAAGTTACAGCAACAGTAGCACACATTGCCAGGGAATGGCAACGAACCACCACCACCAGACCCAGTGCAGCCCATGCAGGAGCCCCACAGGCAGTAGAGCTTGAACTTGATCTTGTTACTGGGACCCAAGTCTATGCAAGGCATTGTTGCAGGTAAACCAATATGTCCATGACTGAAATGAGGAAAAGGCAGCATTCTCCTGAGCAACTAATTTAATAACTGCATTTTGCATGATTTATTAATGCTTCACCTGCTCACACCGCCACTCTCTCCTTCTGGTCGCAACAGACTGGACTCGGTCCAGGTGACCACCATCCCAGCCATCCCACATTGCAGCCTACCAAAGGGTGACCCGATGTATCCCTTCATCGGTTGGGTCTACTCCTGCAGAGGAATTAGCCTTCCAGCCTGCTTTCTTGGCCCTTGGATGCTGCTGGGACAGCCATCAGGGGGCTCTGGCGGCGAGGATCCAGGCAGCCATCATCTGAGCAGCCGGTGCACCTTTTCTGTTTTTCTCCACCCCTCCCAACACATTCTTGGCCTATAGTGGCAGCCGACCTCTGACGTGGGCGTTCAGGGGGCATGTTGAGGCCACATGTCCCCAAGCATGCACCCAATATGCCCAGAGGGGACCCAGGCACAGCCCAATGCCCCAGGAGGGAAGCGGCCCAATGGATACTTGAAATCCCTCCTGCTGGCCACCGGGCCCTGGTAACTGGGTCACAAAACCCAGTTCGCCAGCACATCGAGTGAACTCCCTTCACTCAGTGCCACAGAAGCAGCCAAATAACTGTATTTTAATAAAATACTCAACTAAAAAATGGTGATCCAACTGACCCTGGTAACTATAGGCCCATCACCATCCTTTCCCCCTCTCTAAAAGCCGAAAGAATTGTGTCAGACCAGCTCACTGAATACTTGGCCAAATACAATCTGCTTTGCCATGAATAACTGGATTCAGAGCAGGACACAGCACTACCATTGCCCTTCTCGAATTTACCTCTTACATACATGAGGCACTGGAACAGGGATCATTAGCAGGAGCAATCTTTGTTGATCTGACCAAAGCGTTTGACACCATCAGTCAGGCACTACTTATCCACTCTCTCCCCTTCCTCCATCATGCCCCTGAAGCAATCTCCTGGTTCAAAAACGAACTCACTGACCAGACACAACAAGTCAAAATTAACACTGCCCTATCCGCCAAGCAACCAGGTCTTGTAGGTGTCCCTCAAGGGTTGATTTTAGGCCCTCTACTTTTCACTCTCCTTCTAAACTCCCTCCCACAGGCCTGCATTGGTAAGCTATTGCTCTACGCAGACGACGCCGTAGTATACTGGAAACACACCAATCCAAACTCTCTTCAAAATGCCCTGCAAGGCTGCTTTAGAGAACTAGAATCCTAGTTCACCGATCATCAATTAATACTAAACTACAACAAGACTAAATCTATGATCTTTGCTCACTGCCAAAACCCCAACAGTAATGCCCTGCTATCTACCTAAAATTCTCAGGGCATCCATATTGAACAGGTCCCTAACTTTAAAACATCTAGGCACCACACTGGATACATCCCTTGCCTACCACACACACATTAAGCACCTCTCCTCCTCTGCAAACACCCGGCTTGGGATACTATACAGACACAAACACTGCCTCCCCCTCCCCCGGCCCCGGCCCTATGGCTGGCTGTTACCTGCTCAGCCCTATCTATGGTCGATTATGGAATAATAATTTACGGCACGGCTGACCACAAAGCCCTCAACAGCATCAATCTAGCCCTCAACAAAGCCTGCCGACTGGTCACAAGCAGTGACAAATTAACCCATACATGTGAGTTCTATAAGCAAGCAGACTGGCTGACCTTTGAAGGGAGACTAAAGTACCACACTTGCCTCCAAGTCAAAAAAGATCCTAATGAATCATGCACCCATGGGCCTCACCCCTCATCCAACCAACCCCTCACAGGAGCACCCCTAGGCACCTGGCTAGCACCCCTCTTAGTCCTCACTGTAGGACCGCAGTAGGGAAAGGGTCTTCCATTATGGTGCTCCCTCTGGCTTAATAACCTTCCTTCCTCCATCTCCCTGGCCCCTAGCCTTGGCCTATTTAAAATGGTATCAAGAGACTTCTCCTTGACTCAGAGACATGTGGCTGTTACCAACAGTCCTCCATAATTCGGAATGTGATAGAAAACTAGCGCTTCCCATGACTCCAAACCTAGGCCTACAAACCTAACGGTACTTAAACCACAAACTCAAGGCTTAGTGAAGGCCTCTGAATCGCTAACCTGTCCCACTTCACCACGATGACCCAGGGTCTTTTAACAACCCTAGAGTTACTAACCAAGCAATGTAAATTATCCTGCACGGTGTAACCATGTAAAATTTGTCTTAATGTAATGTTTCTGCATAGTGAGCTATGTACAAATTGTCTTCAAGTAATGTTTCTGTTTTGTATTGGCGGAGCTTTTGCAAAGGAGCCTTCGACTCAAAGGACTGTAATTCCGAAATTTCAATAAAATAAAAAAAAATTAAAAATACTATAAATCATGTTATGAGGGCTACCCAGTTTCCCAACAATAGCAGGCTGCATTATCAAACGGGCAGCAAAGGTCTGGAAGTGGCCCCAAGTGGTTACATCTGAGAGGCACAGGTTAGGAAAAATGCTGCTCCAGCCTGGGGAGGAATAGCACCACAGTGGGGGAAGCGCAACATAGGTCTGAGGTCCACTGTGGTGCTGAGGACAGTGCTGATGATCCAGATGCACAACATGATTATACAGGTAGAAAAGCCCCTGCAGCTGTCGAGATGATCGTCTGCCACAGGTACTCTCTGGCCCTGTTCCACGAGACTACTCTATACTAGATAGTACAACCAGAGGGGAAGGATGCCTCCCCCTGACAACCCTACCATGGGTGGGGGAGGGGTAGTCAAGGGGGATGTATGGAGAGTTATGTAGCGCCTGGGCTGCAAGGTCACCAGCAGCCTGAGAGTTGGATGGCTGAAGGCCACACACAGAAATAAATAAATGGTTGTATAACTGTAATTTCAAACTGTTGTTTGTGTTAGATATTTGGCAATGAGCCACCTCACTGGCCCAGCAACAGTGAGTCACGCTGCCATGCTGGCAGAGTTCATAAGTGCACTTTGGTCACCTGCTTGGTGGCAGGCCAGGCTATAGGCAGCTGCTGAAGGGCAATGCATCTCGGCCACGGGGGGCTAGCAGCAGGTTCCAGCCTACAGCCACCCCTGTGGGTGGGCCAGGGTGTTTGCTCGTTTTGTAGGAGCACACTGTACATTTGAGACTAAAAGGCAAAGCTCATGCCAAGGGTTGAGGGAAGCAACGAGGGAGAAAACTCAGAGGAAAAAACCCTGATGTCCGCATGATTGTGAACTGCCTAAATAGGGTATATATCCCTGACTAACAGAACCAATTCCTGTGCGATGTCAGAGGCAGGGATTAAAAACCTATATGGGGAAAAAAGGTATTTTCCAGGGTATTATATTTATTTCTGCAGAGCCCTAGTGAAAGCTAGCTTTGCTAACCCAGGTTTCTATAAGCAGCATTTGCCTGCTGCAAGTTAATCCGTGTTTATTGATGTTGGTATTACTGACATACTCCGGATAAATTAAATTACAGTACAGTAAATAACTAACTGCATTGGGGCAAAGACCAATGTAACACAAAAAAGCACATACTCAGGAGGAGGACTCGAAACTGCCAAAAAACCCTTTGCCGTAAAACAGAAATTTTTCAAGTTGCTGGCCAGATAATAATGAAGTGTGGAGATCCCCATACCTACCAAGTGCATAGTTCTTGATTTTCCCAGATGGTCCCATGATATGGAAGAAACAGATTTCTGTATGCACTGAAACAGTGCTTCAAAGATTAATAGGCCAAGCCTTGGAAGCCTCATCTCATTTGTGTTTATTATGCTTATCAGGCAATGCTGGCACACACTGATACTATACTGATCTAATGGTTTGTTATCTGTCATTTCTCCTTTGCTTCGTGCCTACCGTAGCTCTGTCAAAATGTCTGGTTTTGGGAAGACACTGATATATGTCATTTCCCCCCATCCTTTTCTTTATGCTCCCATATCCCCTGGTCCATGCTGCGTCCTCAAGCCCCATCACCAACTTTCTCGCAGACTTAACAGCCATCCACCACTTGCCCCAGGACCACATATGGCGGTGGTCCTGCCATGCTGGTCTTGCAGTGGCTGCGCAGGAGAAGGGTGCTGGATTGGGTCAGGGCATTTTTCTTGTATAGTTTCCACCCAGGGCATCAGCGTCAAATGAAGCGCATTCACTCGCTTTTGTGTGCCAGAGTCTGCCAAAAGCCCTGCCCCTTCTGCTGCTCTCACCTGTGCTACCAGCTAGCCTTCACCAAGTGCCAGTAGTCCTGTGGGGAGATGCACCATTCCCCACCCCAAAGGAGAAGAGCTGCCCCTCGGACACGTGTTTCTTCTTCCTTTCCAGCCACCCACCCACAACCCATTCTCATTCCAGAACACAGGCTGCAGTACTCCAAGCGGTAATGCTACCACTGCACTCATGTTAGCATATGTTATTTAACAATTTTCTTATGAACCTGAGCACCAGCCAACCCTTCCCCTCATCCATCTGCTGCTGCCACATGAGGATCCCACAGCTGGTAGGAGTTTGCTCTTACATAGCCACAAGCTTGTCCAGACTGAGGTATATAGGTTTGATGATATGAATTAGGACTGTTTGGTCCATCTAGTTTGCCTTCCTGTCAACTAAACAGCAATAACCTGAAATGACTTTTCCTTCAAGTGGCTATCAAGCAGAGTCTTGAAATTCTGACTACTACTACTACTGTATATTTGCATTTATCACCTCTTCTGGCAGTCCATTCCACAGCCCCATCACATCCCATCACTCTTTTTTTTTTTGGGGGGGGGGAGTCTCTGTACATCCCTCCTAACTGTCCCCCTCCCCCCATATGTTTTTTGTCCTTCTCCAGTCATCACCTCAGTGATTATACCCTATTAGGATATCATTCAAACATCCTGAGTTTTGTCCTTCTTCAGTTTTCTCCACTGTCTCTCTCTCTCCACTCCATGACGTGGGTCATGTCTGTGTCAGCCTTGGACCTGCACAGCAGCCCTGCGGCGACAACAAGCACCCTGACCCATCCGCAAAAGTTGCTATAGCACCAGATCCCACTGCCAGCACCTCCCGACTAAGGCAAGCTATGACCTCAGCCTGGCCTGCCTTGCAATGCAGCAAACTGAGCTCTCTCACAGGTTTGGGTCTCCTGCTGCTGGGCCATCAGGGCAGCCTCCGCTTCCCCTCTTAAATCCAGCCCCCACCCCACTTCAGTATCCAGAATTCTGCAGAATAGCCTGTTGTGGTTTCTTTTTGTATACCCTTTCATGACTGTGAATAGCTCAGTCATATCATCCCTCCATGAGCATTTGCCGAAGCCTCCCTAAGCTCCAGAATGCACATCCAAGTTCTCTCAGGGAAGCTCAAATGGTCATGGAGTTTTTAGATCAATGTTGAAAACCTGGCTTTTTAAGTCAAGCATGCTGATATATTAATCCTCAGTTTGTGAGACCAAAATAATTTTCACAGCAACAGGTTATGATGTCACTAACAGAATCAGGACTTCAGTGGGGGCGATGCAGAAGGATGAGATGATGTCTAAGAGAAACAAAGATATTATTTTCATACAAACATCCTCAGTATTAAAGGAAAGGGGACATAAATACAGAACAGTAACGAAATATAAGTTTGTGTCTGAATATTATATTTTAAAATGTTTTCCTGAATCCTGGAGAAATGCTTTAATAATTACAGCATTCGTTGAAGGAGACCTGTAAAAGTATTTTGTTTAGCATCTGCTCTTTTTAAGCTCCTCGGCCCTTTGTTTTAGAATGCATGACTAATAGGTCTTAAACTGAACAACAACAGGAAGCACAAACTAAACAAACTCAGGTTTTAAGACTATAGTTTCTATCCTCCTGGGTCACAGTCCAAGATTGTACATGAATTGGGAGAACTGCCAACAGAGGATTCTTGACCTCAAGCAGTTCCCTCAGTCATCGGATAAATGTGAGTTGGT
Source organism: Neoceratodus forsteri (assembly GCA_016271365.2). Taxonomy (NCBI): domain Eukaryota; kingdom Metazoa; phylum Chordata; order Ceratodontiformes; family Ceratodontidae; genus Neoceratodus; species Neoceratodus forsteri. The sequence goes on along the minus strand of CM028130.1, from coordinate 1,191,347,404 downwards.
AGAGGACACATGCCAAAGATTTCTTTCCTGACATTGGGTGCTGACTGTTGAGCTAATTTTTGAATGTCAGGACACAGGATGATGCATGTGAACTCAGATAGTCTCTCTTTTTCTCCATTTTTTTTTTTTGTTTTGTGCGTTTGATGTGTACCTACTTATCCTCTTCAACTGGCGGCATTTCCTCTGTAATATTTAGACAGCAGAGTTCAATTTCAAATGAGAATTCACCTAACATAACATCCCACACCTTTACCTTGCTATGATATGGGTGACTAAATCCAGAAACTTCGTAAGAGATTTTCTAGTTTACAGCACAGTGTTTATTGTTGCTACAGTAAGAATGCAGTTACACCTAGTTCCCCAAAGGAGTGAACTTTCAGACCTAACATTTTTTTACTGAAGACATTTTCATTAAAAAAGCATTCCTTTATCCACAGGCATCACCTGTCCATGTTGCCTATTCCTGCACTGAAATCGTAACTGTCTGTTCATGACATCACAACATGTTGCCCAGGAAATTATTCTCATGCCACAAGCAGGAGATTATGACTTCAGGGAAAGAAAAGAACCATGAAAAAGCAATGTCTGAAGAGTAAAAAGACCATTTTCATGTAAATGTCTTTAGTAATAAAGGACGGAATGTCCCGAAAGCCAATATTTGGCAATGTTAGACAGTCAAGTCTTTCTGATTAACTGTTTTGCAGAAAACTAGAAAATCACTTTAACAGATACTAAACTGTTAGCTAATGATCACTGTTTTGGGATTCTTAAACTTATCAGTAATTATTGGGGGTCTAATGGTAACTAAATTTAAAAAGGTCAGCAGTGACTAACCATCATGAAGGAACTGAAAACTCACAGTACAGCAAGATCATGTTCAAACATCAATACGGCAATAAAACATACTTAATTGGAAACATGAGCATTTTTGCTTTAAACTGGACTGCGCCTATGTACCAGAACTTCTGCCTCACTACACCTCTAACAGTGTAACAAATGTTTGAACTAGTGAGCGGGAGCAGAGCTAGAGGATATGGAGTGAAGGCCAGGGCATGATAAGTGGAAACTGCAGAATGCAGAATGCTGTTACGATCTCAGTCTATTTTTCACCAGTCCTTTCTTAAGCACATGCTCACAAAGACAAAAGTACTTCAGGACCACTGAACTCAGCAGTCCAATGCACCAGCTTCTCTTGTTAGTACAAGACTGAGACCTCAAGGAAGGACAGAATATAGCAAACACTACTTGCATTTTTTCAGATAGCAGAAAATAGACCAGTCACTAATGGTGCTACCTTTTCCTTTAAGCAAAACTGAGTCATGGTTCGATTTTAAATATTTAATGATATTTATAGAAAGTACACATTTTTCATAAATCAGTGGACCTCCAGGAGCCAATCAGAATGAAGAACACCTTACCTCTTATCCAGTGTACAGCTGCCACCTCACCCTAAGGACGATAACGTGCTTGCTCCACCACAACTCCAAACCATTTAGTGCTCCAGACCCCTCATGTCCCAAGTCATTCAGCGCCCACTGCTGCTGACATAACCCGTTTTCCACTTCCAGAACCCACAGAACATGTCCCTGAGTTAGTAGCTATGCTTAAAAATAGACACAAAACATGAAAGGAAGACGGTCTAGCAGTAACCTGCAGGATTTGACAGGAGCAAGCTGTCTGTGCAGGGGGACAGGATGAGATGAAAAAGTCTAACAATGGTTACATACCAGCAGAGTAGTGTTACATATAGAAACACAGAAACATACACTTTGACGTCAGATAAGGACGCTTGGCCCACCTAGTCTGCCCATTTCCCTACCTACAGGATAAGCTGCAGATCCCAGTTAACCAAAAGCCTATTTCTTCTACCCCCCGCAAGAATTGCCATATGTCTGTCCCATGCATTCTTGAATTCGCTCACAGTTTTAGACCCCACAACCTCCTCAGGAAGGCTGTTCCATGCGTCCACCACCCTCTCTGTGAAAAAATACTTCCTCACATTGCCCCTGAGCCGTCCCTCCTCTATCTTCAAATTGTGTCCCCTTGATCTTGAACATCTCTTTCTGAAGGATGCTACCCTCTTGGACTTTGTTGATTCCACTGAGGTACTTAAAAGTTTCTATCATGTCCCCCTCTCCCTCCTTTCCTCAAGGGTATACATATTAAGCTCTTTTAGTCTCTCCTCATATGGCTTCTCTTGCAGACCCTGCACCATTTTAGTTGCCCTCCTCTGGAGTGCCTCCATCTTGTCCATGTCCTTGTGGAGATGGGGTCTCCAGAACTGGATGCAGTACTCCAGATGGGGTCTCAACAACTGTCTGTACAGCGGGATAACAACTTCCTGTTTTCTGCTGGTGATGCCTCTCCCTATACATCCCAATATCCCCCCAGCCCTCCCTACTGCTTTCTTACATTGCTTGCCAACCTTAAGGTCATCTGATACGATTACCCCCAGGTCCTTTCCATTTTGTTGTTACTCCCCCAATTGTGTAATCTTCCCTGGGTTTTGTTTCCCAGGTGCATTATTTTGCACTTCTTTGCACTGAATCTAAGCTGCCAGCTACTTCTGACCATTCCTCCAACCTTGCCAAGTCACTTCTCATCCTTTCCACGCCTCCTTGTGTATCAACTCTGTTGCAGATCTTTGTGTCATCTGCAAAGAGGCGTACTTTTTCTTCCAGTCCCTCTGCAATGCCACTTATAAAGACATTAAAAAGGACTGGACCCAGTACTTAACCGTGTGGTACCCCACTAGTAACCCCCCTTTCTTCAGAGTGGACTCCATTTACAATTACCTTCTGTGTCCTGTTGTCCAGCCAATGTTTTACTCCAGGCTACCACCCTGGGACCCACTGCCAGGCTGGTTAATTTGATTAGTAATCTTTTGTGTGGGACTATGTCAATTGCCTTGCTAAAGTCTAGGTAGACCATGTCCAGAGCCCTTCCCTGGTCTACTACTTTTTGGTCACCCAGTTAAAGAAATAAATTAGATTCGTCTGACATGACCTTCCTGCTGTGAACCCATGCTGCCTTGGGTCCTGTGCCCCCACTGGCCTCTAGGTACTCAACAATTCTTTCTTTTAGAAGTGATTCCATCACTTTCCTTACTACAGAGGTCAAACTGACAGGTCTGTAGTTTCCTGCCTCTGTTTTGCTCCCACTTATGTGAAGGGGAATCACATACGCCTTCCTCCAGTCCTCAGGTACCACAACATCCTCCCATGATTTGTAAAAAGGGTAGTCAGTGGTGTCACTTGTTCTCCCCTTAATTCTTTTAGAATTCTGGGAGTGAATTCCATCAGACCCCATTGCTTTGACCACCTTCAGTTTTAGGAGTTCTTTCAGAACCCTTTCTTCTGTAAAAGGACTGGGATGGGCCTCTATCCAGAGTGCTTCTGTTCATTGGATTAGGCACCTCCCCCCCCTTCTCTTTTGTGAATACTGAGCAGAAGTATTCGTTCAGTATCCCTGCTTTTTCACTGTCCCTCTCTGCCCACCCACCGTCCATTCTATCAGCCTCACTATCCCTCCCTTTGTTTTTCTACGCTCCCTGATGTACCTATAAAACTTTTATCCCCCTTCTTAACCGAGTTGGCTATATTTTCCTTAGTTTGGGCCTTTGCTATTCTGACTTCCCTCCCTGCTTCCTTCTGCCTCAACTGGTACAGTTATTTGTCCTGCTCCTTCTGTGTTTCTTTATACTTCCTAAATGCTATCTTTTCTCCCTAACCTTCCACGCCACCCTTTTGAGAATCATAGTGGCTTTTCTTTCGTTTGATTTATTTGCTTCACAAAGTCTTGTTGCCTCTGTGATGGCAGTTTTGGCGCTTCCGACTGTTGCTTCACCCTTCCTTCTAGCCTGTTTTCTAGTGCTTTTCTAATGCACTCTCCCATCTTGCCAAAGTCAGCCCTCCTAAAGTCCAGTACCTTCACTTTTGTATGGCTTGACTCTATAGCTGAGTTTATCGTGAATAACACTGTTTGGTGGTCACTTGTTCCCAGATGGCTACCCACTTCTAGATCTGAGATCCTTTCACTGTCCCCATCTGAGAGTACAAGGTCTAAGATTGCTTCCTCACGAGTGAGTTCCAAAACCAGCTGTCTGAGGCATGCCACCTGTACGGCATCGAGAATGGCCCTGCTCTTGGATGTGGCTGCAGCAAAGGTGCTCCAGTTAACATCTGGCATATTCAGGTCCCCTATCAACAGTATCTCCCCTTTCTTTGCCATCCTAAGGATGCCTTCCATCATGTCCTTGTCCATTCCCTCCCCCTGAGATGGGGGTCTGTATACAACCCCTGTGAGGATTGTGGTGCCATTTCCAGTCTCTAAGGTGACCCACAGTGCCTCCTCTCCTCCCTTTTTGTTCTGTTGCTTTTATCCCTTCCTTACATAGACAGCTACGCCTCCCTCTTTCTCCCCATCTCTCCTGTAGGTTGTGTACCTTGGTATGTTAACATCCCAGTCATGGTTCTCTGTGTACCATGTTTCTGTGACTGCTACGATATCCAGGCATCCCTCTTCCATCAAGGCCACCAGTTCAGGGAGCTTGTTGCCCAGACTACGGGCATTGGTACTCATTACCCTCCATTTCTTGATGGCCTTACCCCTTTTTGCCCCATCCCTGTCCTTATTGCCTTTGTCATTTTCTCAATTTACCCCTGCCCTTCTCCCTATCGACATCTCTATCTTGGTGTTTACCTCACTTACTGCCCTGATTTTTTGGGGGCGCTAGGATTTCCCTGCTCCTTTCCAGTGTCTCCCTTGGCTAGTTTAAATGCTTGCCAATGAAGCATTTAAATCTATCACCAGTTGCAGACTGTTAAATATTTAATGGTGGGGAGCGGGTTGATAGTCTGCTGAAAACAATGCGCTAAGAGCAGAGTGTGATCATGCATAAACATCCACATTAATTGGACTGTACCAACTAACCCAGTGACAGAAGGAATACAACATCATGTTGATATCAATAAATCATTTTTATGCACACTTTCCCTATATTTGACTTGCACTGATTTATAATATGTTCACAGGGCTACTCCGGGTGCCTCTTATAAAATGTTATCTTATGGTGCTTTGGCTGATAGAACTGCTCAGCTTTGCTTCATAGTTCTCTTGTTCAAACAGCACAAGATAACTTCCTTATTCAATAAGAGACACCCCCGAGTAGTCCTACATATAGTATGAATAGGGCTGCAATATCACAGAATTATTACAGATAAATATAGTATGTTCAATGCCAAAAGGTTTATAAATGAAACGTTCTAGACAAACAGAAGACAGTAGCAATACTTTAATAATGGATATACTTCAAGTACAGTACTTCTTTACTTTTCCATTACCTGGAAACTCCCACCAGGCTGGGGTTAAAAGGGCAACAGAACCAGTCAGCCTTCTTCTGAGGCATGACCTGCCCATCTCTGCCTTGGCTTTGCAGTGGCACACATATCCTTAGTTCTCAATTTCACTGTTGTTGATGCATTTACCTCATACAATTTTCCCAGCGTAAATTTTAAAAAACCTTTGATTTTCACCTTGCCCAGCTAATGTGTCAGTTTATGAAGGCTCAGATAACAGCATTTGAACTGAGTTTAGAGGAATAACGTTTAAAAAAACGCCTGAAAGTCATCTCTGCAACCTCTCCCAATTCTTGGCCCATCAATCCTAAGCCTTCTGTAATAATCAAGATACTCATTTTATATACAGGCTCTGGCATCTATAGTATTTGCTGCCTTTAGGGAGATAAGGCTTGAAAGCTCCCTGCAGAAAAAAAATGCTAATACAGTTTCTCTCAACAGTGAAGAGTGGTAAAACGATATACTCTTCTCATCTTTCCCCTCTTCCTCCTAAAACTGAAGCTCACATTATTCTTTTGGCAATTTCAGAAGACTTTACTACTCAGGTTGACACCCAGACTGCCATCATTTTACCCAATTAGTTCACATCCATTCCAACAAGGTACACCTTCAGGTGTGCCGTAATCTAACTCTAGAGCTAAAACGGTCATATTGTCAAAAGAAAAATGTTCATCTGGTCTTTTCAATCAGTTTGTCTAGGCCAAGAGACCAGAGGAGTTTCGAACAAAAGAGAAACTAAATCTTAATGCAGCTTGTGTTCCCAAAGCATTACTTAACACAGGTTAGTAAACATGTGGAATAACCTACCTGGTAATGTTGGTTGCAGAAGCAAGCACTGCTAATACTTTCAAAGTATGACTAGACAGATTCCTGAGGAAGAATGGCATTGAGGGTTTTAAGTTTAAGTAGGGCTATTCTGGCTAGTAAGCTTGGATTTGTGTCCATACTCAGATTGGGTATATTCTCTGCTGTGTGTTGGGAGAGGCAGACAACATAAGCCCCAAGTCCATTCAGTCCTCACAGTACTATGTAACTATGATGCTGCCAGTTCTCAGGCATAACACTGCTTAGCACATAGAAGCATGCATGTCTTACCCAGAAGAAAAGAGCTGAGTAAATTATGGAAGGGTATGTAACACTAAACTTTCCTTCACTTCGCAAACAAGTCTCAAACTGAAATAATGGAAATGGCATGGTATTGTATTAATTTGAAATTGGTGAGTGGGAAAGGCACACTGAGCCAAGGCTCATTTCCAGATGCAACCAGGGGATGGGTACACAGGATAATAAACTACACAGCACATGTCACAGTTACCATAATGCAAATCAGAGAATTCATGAAACAAACCTAAGTGCACAGTGAGCAAACAGGTAAAATCAACAAATTAGTGCTTTCAGCCTCACCAGGAGGTAAATGTCTGTTCGACTATAAGGGAGAAAAAGGAAGGCGTAGGAAGGAGTCTCAGCTGATACCTGAGGGCTCCTGGGGAAGCACTGAAGTGGAGAGAAGCAGTGAGCTGGTTCCAGAGTGATGGAAAACGATATGTCCAGAAAAAGATGATTTGATACCTTTACCAAAATAGATGTTACAAAACAAAAAAGTTGCTTAAGCTTGCAGACTACACAGTCCTTCATAGAAGCGAAGGCTAACCGACCAGCAGAGGAGCAGGGATGTGGAATGGCGAAGGTGCAGGGATCCTGAAGCGGATGGAGCAGGAGGCAAGGGATGAGGGAGAAGAGAGACAAAGGTGGGAGGGAAGGGACCCAAACCAGCATTTAGACAGATATGAAGGAGGCACACTAATCTGGCAATGTGAGGGTAGTGGGAGAACGGGATAATGGCTAGGGATGAATACAGTCAGCAAGGATGATTATGAGAGGGGGAGTTGGTAGTAAAGCAGCAGCAGGAGTTGCAGAAAGTATCCAGTCTTGCCAGGGAGGTGGGGGGGGGCAGTGCCACAGACCACGTCCACATAGTCAAAGACCAGAGGGGGAGTTGGTAGCAAAGCAGCAGAAAGAGTTGCAGAGGGTATCCAGTCTGGCCAGGGAGGTGAAAAAGGTGGTACCCATAGACCACATCCACATAGTCAATAGTCAAAACAACCATTTTGGTGACAAGCTCACAATGAACCTGTGGTACAAAGCACCAATTTTTGGGCACAGCTTTGCATGGATGGTGTCAATCTGGCCAGAGAAGTCAAGCTTGCTGTCTCATCACACACCGAGGTACCTGAAGGGATGAACCACTTCTAGAAGGGAGCCGCCCAAAGTGAAGAAGATGGGCAGAGTTGGGAATCTGGCCAGCTTCTGGCTGGCACTAAAGGTCATGGACACAGTTTTTTTTGCGCTGACCCAGAATAGGGTTAGATTGAACACGCACAACACTGTGGGAAGTCTTGTTGAGCAGACCTTCCACAGTTGCAGTGACTGACCAGAGTAGTAGATGACTGTGTCATCTGCATACATGTGAATATGCGCGAGCTGACACAGGCCATGGAGAGGTCACTGAAAAAAATGCAGAAAAGTATCGGACCCAGGACGAAGCGCTGTGGGACCACAGCTTGGATGAGAAAAGGGGGTGACAGGGCACTTTCAGACCATACTGACTGAAGACAGCCCAGGAGGTAAGAATGGAACCAGTCGATAGCAGAAGCAGAGGCCAGCAGCGCTCATCTTGTTTAGGAGGAGAGGGTGGGACACCAAGTTGAAGGCCTTGGCCAGATCAATGAAGATGGTAGCTGTGATATGCCCCGATTCATCCCTTGATAGAAGACAGAATCAGTTACATTCAGCGGGAGGAAACTATGAAGTGATGCTTCTGAAGCCAGAATGCAACAGGACAGGAAATCGGAGAAGAGGAGGAATTTGAGAGTTTAGTGTAGACTAGCTTCTTGTAGCTTAGCAAGGAAGGAGAAGAGAGACTGGAAGGAGGTTGCCAGAGGAGGAAGGGTCCTCCCCCGCCTCTGTGGAGTGGTAGAACTTTGACCAACTTCCAGGACAGCACTGAGTAAGAATGAAAAGTTGAATAGGTGAGTCAGAGGAAATGCAATGGAAGACGAGGAGATATGGACGACTTTAGGATCTGGCCCATCAGGGCTGGACCTGCACAGGTTCAGGGAGCGAAGGGCCGTCAGGGTTTCATGGGTATTAACAAGGGAGAAAAGAAAACCCTGAGAGGGGAGAAAGAGCACAAGATGGAGGCTGGCGGAAGAGTGGAAGGGAGAGCTCAAATGATGAAGAAATTGCAGTTACGTAAGGACTTACCATAACAGTAGATCTTCGAAGAGATTCCTGAAGTAGGGGCGCAGTCCTGTATGTGAAGACCTACTGCAGAAACCCTCTCAAAGTAAGATCTCACTGAACTGAATTGCAACAGAGAAGGGATCAGACAGCGTGAACCATTTACCAGAAGGATTGGGTGGTGGGGGAGAGTGGTAGGTCAAAAGAGAGTGAATTATCTTCCAGAACTCTGAAAGGAAGTTAGGTTACTCTGAAGGTTGGTTTGAAATACTGCAATTTTGTGGTCCAGGAAGCCTTTAAGCAGGAATTTCTGCTAGCCCTATACGGCGAGATAGCATGACTTGCACTGATCAATAATTTCCACAGCAATCTAAGGGTGATGGTGAGATCTGACCCTGGATTTTCTGAGTGGGGTGTGCTTATCCCAAACAGAAGAGAAATCTGGAATGAAACAGGGAAAGGGCAACATCCATATCAGAGGAGGTGGGAATGGCTGTCCAGTCTGCTACAAGGTCCCACAGGAAAGCAGTGGTGTTAAGTGCCCAGAGGAACCTGGTCCATATGTATTTTGGGAGGAGGGTGGACACCGGATTTCCAGACGCCTGACACAGAACATCACCCAGTGGACAACATCCGGCCAAATGCCTGCTGCAACAATGCAGTGAGGACGGCAGGAGAGAATTCAGTCCAAGAGGGAGTGGTTTTGGGAGTGAGGATTAAGCCAAGCAGGTCCGATAATAATTGGTGTGAGATTAAGGGACTCAGCCTTGTGCGTAGTGTGCCTGGCGACCAAGGGGAGCCAACTGATACTGAAATCCCCTAGAAGAATGAGTTCACCAGAGGAGATATGGTATGGTATGGTATGGTATGGTATGGTATGGTATGGTATGGTATGGTATGGACGACCTGGTCTGCCTTCACTTGGGAGTACCATGTGCAGTTCTGGAGCCCACATTTAATGAAGTTGAAGAACTGGTTAGAGGCGGTGCAGTGGACAGCCACCAAAATACTATAGGGGCAGCAGGGTAGGTCATACAAGTAGCACGTTAAGGATCTCAAAACGTACACGATGCAGGACAGAATAAAGAGGGGTGACATGACTGAGACTCTTCAAGTATCTCCACAGAATAAACGAGGTGGAGAGGAGCATGTTGTCCACAGTGAATGGTAACACAGGTACCAAGAGTAACTCCCTGTAACTGGTGGAAGGGAGGTTCAAGAAGGACGTAAAAGAAGTACTATTTTACAGAACCAGTGGCAATGGCCTGGAACAGACTCCTGGAGAAGGTCATCAGGGCTGAAACAACTGGAGGATTCTGGAGGGGTAGGACAGGCACATAGGAATGGTCCATAATGAAGCAGACTGGAAGGGGAGCAGAAAGGATTAACAGGGTCACAGTCCAAAAATTAGACAGAACTGGACAGGCTGGAAGGGCTCCAGGTCCTTATCCGCCATCATTTTCTATGATTCAATGTACGGGGCAAAGAATTCACACAAAGCAATCAGCAAGGAGTGTAGACCTGCCCTACAGACTGACTGAATCATTGTTTGCGTAACAACACAACAGAAAGACTCATGCAGGACGATGGAGCACATACTGTAAATAAATACTTATGTAAATGAAAAGCAAATTGCAATGGTTAATACTGCACCAATCACTAAGTACCATCTTAAAGGAAACACTGACACACATTTCTTCCAATTATTCAACTAAAAAACAAAAATGAGAACTCTGAACAATCTTGAAGTAGAAAAACATGCAAAGCAATTACTCAGGATGAATAACAGTTTTTTTAAAACCTAGTTTATTCAAGTATGCAGTGTACAATACAAAGTAAACCCCAGAGGGTAAGCATGACCATGACCATTCACAGGCTAACACAAACAATTCTTCTAGCAGACTGAGTTTCCTTAATAAACAATACCCTTCTTGTACTATATAGTAGTACCTACTATCATTTCATCAGAATTCTATCTCGGTACATTCGTATACATATCTAGTTCAATATATATAGACTATATACAATTAAGAGTCAAAGGATTTATTTCAAAGTACCACCTGTGCCAATGACACCTTAAAATATAATAACAGCTAAGTGAAACACCCCTACTAAGTAGGCGACTAATCTTTAAGACACTGCTGGGCAGTAGTGGCAGTCTCTGACTCTGCTTCCCTGTTTAAGTGGCAATCTGGAGGTAGCCAACAAAACATATGGGTTGTGCTCAGTGGCCTTAATCTATAGGACATATCCTCCCATAATTCATTTTTTTTTTTTTTTTTTTTTTTAACTTTCTTTATCTTCCTTACAATGCTGGATTCTCTCCAACTAAGCTACTGGGCTAATCCCAGCTGTTCCCGTCCACCTGAAGCTCCTGTCTGCCTTCTCTGGGTCCCTCAATTGATCCCCACGAGCCGCCTGTGGCTCCCCCTCCAGATCCAAGTCCCCAGAGGCAAGGACCACAATCTCCTGGCACTCTATCTACTGTCTCTGGCCCCCAGATGGCCGTGGAGGATCTCCCGGAAAGGCAGCTCTGACCCGGTGTTGGACGTGGTGCTGAGGCGCCGCACAGCCTGCCTTCGCCTACCGGTGAGTAGGGTTTTTTTCCACATCTTTTTTCCCCTCCCATGGAGTGCAGCTAAGCAAAGCAATGTAGCACTGCAACTCCGCCTCCCAGCTTACGCTAGTGTCACGTCACTGAGTGCCCCCAGTCCCCACCAGAGGCTACTCTTGAGCGATCGCATCCCCAGGACCCTCCCCAGGAAGAGAGAGCAGTCCTCCAGATGCTCAATCTCTTCACTCCCCTGCCGACCCCTGACAATCTGGGCTCATTCCCGAACCCAGGTCGCCAGCGTGGCGTGAGGTGTGGAGTCCAGCACCTCAACCCTCAGTACCACTAGGCCGGCATCTTTCCATAATTCTAATTTTGTTCATTGAATCATTCCATCTGTTATGAGAGGGTTGAGTTGGCTGCAGCCATAGCCTGGTAACAGAATTTAATGCTGCCATCCAGAGGATCCTTAAGAAATACTTTGTCTTTGTTAAGACCAGGTCGGTGGGCGAAGAGTCCCACTGCCATGTACTGAAAGTATATGGGAGCAACTTTCCTACATGTCTTCACATACAGCATGCACTACTATCTGTAAGTGGTGAGAACTGGGCAATCCCAAAATGCATAAGTAAAATTCACCCTACAGCTGCATTCCCTCCAGCACCTGCCTGTGTTTACCAGATTAAAGTACTTAGCCACTGTTGGGATCTTGAACTATCTAGCTGCCACCTTCTAGAAGAACTCCTCCACTGAGCAGACAATGGTTTTAAGCGCCAACTGCCAGACTTGATCCCATTCTTTCTGGGAAGCCTGCCACCCTGCTTCCTTACCCTATTTTATCCTGTATATCTTGGCCCTCATCCAGTGCTGCTCCCTGCAATCCTCTGTATAGGGTTGACATCTTGCCCTGTAATCTAAACCTTCATGACCTTGAATTTTCAAGCTGGAGTCTGGGTTTTTGTCCACGAATTCCATTCTTCCTTATATGCTTTTGCCCTTCTAATGCTGCAAATGTGAGATTTTTATATAAATCGTTACATAATCTTTATATAAATCTGAGTTCCCCAAGGAATACTTACTAGCTAATTGATCAAATGATAAATTACATTGCCTGCTAGACAATGCTCAATGCCACACCAGCTGTATCCTTGGCTAAGCCACCAGCAGTCACATGAAACCGCCTAGGGATGAGACTTTACCTAGGCTCTCATGCTTTGAAGACTTCGGGACTGAACCTATTAACTTTAGCACTGAAGGAGCTGCAATTGTGCAGACGGAGCAGGGCGCTGGCTGGGCCGTGATCGCGGGCGCGGAAGGAGCACCGGGGCCCCATCAGTGGTAGGTACTAGCAATCTGGGGGCACCTTGGTGGCAGGAGGAGCCAAAGCTGCATTGGCAGCGGGAGAGAGGACCAAGGCACTGAAGAAGTAGGGGTGCTTGCTGGCTGCATCGGCAGTGGGAAGGAACACTGAGGGCCGCAGCGGAGGCAGGAGGAACTGCAGCAGGAAAGGACCGAGGTGTACCCAGTGGCTGCAGTTGGCGGTGGGCCAGGGCACGGGACAGTGGGGCTGCTGTTATCTTGGAGGACTATAGACCAATCAGAGGCCAAGGCGCCTTTTTCAAACTCGCGGCTGAGCTATAAAGGGCTGGCCCAGCCGCACTCAAGGGACTTCAACACTGAGGGAGCTGTAATTGCTTCCCTCAAACCTACCCCGGCCCCGACTGCTATTAAATAGCCAGAGGGGCCAGAGCCAAGAGATAGGAGTGGCCTGACTGGCAGGAGTTCACTTGGCTGGGTACCTTGTACTGTGTAGGTGCTGTAGCAACCCTGTACTGTGTAGGCAGCTGTCTAGGTGCTGTAGTAACTCTATATTGTGTAGGTGCTGTAGCAACCCTGTACTGTGTAGCTGCTGTAGCAACCCAGTACTGTGTAGGTGCATAGTACTGATCATTGGGGAGCCTGGAGCTTCACCAACAGAAAGCTATTAGGAGGGGGATGGGACCACATGTTGCTAGAGCGGACATCTTTGGGAGGGTGCTGGGGTGCTCAAGGTGCGGGGTGGCCATGGTACTTGACTGGGCATGGAAGTTCGGTGGTTGCCCAGTGTGCTACCAGCTGGCACAGCTCAGGAAGGAGGTTGAGCAGATCAGGAGGCAGTTAGGGGATCTGGGGGTGGAGGTATGGACAGGGTGAGGGAAAAGGGCACGGTTCAGCCAAAGAACTGCATGAAGTATAGCAGTATAGCGTAGTGGTTTAAGGCTCTGAGCTGCAAATCTGGTGACATCCAGCAGACCGGACCTGGGTTTGAATCCCACAGCTTCCACTTACATACTGTGTGACCCTGAGCAAGTCACTTAACTTCCCTGTGCTCCCAGGTCATGCCTGTAAAAAGTCGGGTTTAGTGTGCTAAACCTGGTTAAACACAACTGAAAAAAAAAAAAAAGGTACTAAGAACAGGGGCATGGGAAGAGGAGTGCAGGGAGTACCTGGGACACACTGGGAACCAGACAGAGGGGGGGTGCAAGAGGAACTCCCAAACCAGTGCAGGCATCTGGGACTGGCCAGGGGAACCAGGGTTGGGGTGGGTTGGGGACGTGGGAGCAGATATTGGGCTTAGCAACCATTTTAACCCTCTACACCTGCTAAGTCAAGAGAGGAGCATTGGGGGGGGATGCAGCCACAACGGGGCGGTAAGGTAGGGAAGGGGGGACGTGGCCCGGAAATCATGAAAACGAGGGAGATGCGGTGTGGGAAATGGTCAAGATGGGATAAGGCCAGACATGGCTGCCGACAGTCGGTGGGAAATCATTAGGAGGGGTGCAGGAGGCTACCAAGACCTGTGCAAGACTGAGGTGCAAGTGTGAGGCGTCTAAACCCTGTTGGTGGACCCAGGAGGTTCAGGAAGTGGTCAGGAAAGAAGGCTAGCTATAGGCGCCCAAACTCCAAGGAGCAAAAGGGATTGAGGGAGTAGGGTGAACAGTGAGATGGGTCACTAGGGTGGTGAGGACGGCTATGGCAAGGAAGGAACAGAACCTGGTCAAGAGAATTGGGGGACAGGAGGGGTTCTTTGGATACATTGGGAAAAGGAGGGTGAAGGGGCAGATTAGCAGGATTAGAACAGGGAAGGAATGGACACAGGATGAGGTATTAAATGAGTACTTTGCATCAGTCTTTGTGAGGAGAATGGGGCTGCATCATACAGGAGTGGAGACTGTGTAATGGAGGAGAGAGAGGGACCATTAATGATCTGGAGCCCAGGCAGGCCGGGGAGGGACATCACAGATAGGAGGGGGGAGGGAGACAGAACAGGGGGTAAGGGGCGAGGAAGTAGAGGAGGAAATCATGGTAGATAGAGAGGGAGGGAAGCTCTCAGGACCCTTAGGACGGAGAAAGCACCAGGGCCAGATGAATTACATCCCACAGTACTGAGGGAGCTGGCAGATTTACTGACGAAACCCCTGGCGGAGCTTTTCAACATCTCGCTGAGGACGGGGTGGGTCCCCCAGGATTAGAGGGTAGCACATATTGTGCCCACCCACAAGGGAGGATCAAGGAGGAGGTGGGAAATTACAGGCCTGTCAGCCTGACATCGGTGGAGGACAAGGTGATGGAGGGTATTATCAAGGAAGGGGCTGGGGGTACTGGAGAAGTCAGGCACCTGGATGATAGACAGCATGGCTTCATCCTGGGAAATCATGTCAGACAAACCTTGTGGAGTTCTACGATTGAGTGACAAGTGCCCTGGACCAGGGTAAGTCAGTGGACGGCCTCTTCTTGACTTCAGCAGCATGCCTGACCTAGTTCCCCATGGGGGCCTGCTGGATAAGTTGGGGATATGGGGGTGGGGAAACAAATGATCAGACAGATAGGAAATTGGCTTCTCTGGAATGTACCCAGAGGGTCGTGGTTGGGGGTTAGTCTGTCCCCAAGGAGGGTATGCTAGTGAAGTCCCTCAGGATCAATCCAAGGACCTTTCTGTTCAACGCCTATGTCTCAGACATAAGGTAGAGCATCAGGAGGAAATAAGTCTCTTTGCAGATGACTCAATGCTGTGGAGTGATGGTGGATGGAGAGGAGGAGGGTGGCCCTGCAAGGGGTCCTAAAAGCTCTGGATAAGTGGTCAAGGAAGTGGGACTGAGGTTTAATGCAGGAAAATGCAAGGTCCTGCACCTGGGTGCCAGAAACCCAGGCCACGCATATACCTGGGTGGGGGGGGGGTGCTACAAGTCTCGATGGGTGAGAGGGACCTGGTGGTGGTGGATGTCAAGATGAACAACCCTGAGACTTGTAGAAGAGCAGCGGCAAAAGCCAACAGGATGCTGGGTTGCATCGCTAGGGGGATTACCTCCAGAAGGAGGGAAGTCATACTCCCTCTGAATACCTGCTTGGTCAGGCTGCACCTCAAGTACTGTGTGCAGTTTTGGAGGCCACACCTAAAAATGGACCCTGAATTCCTGAAAGGGTCCAGAGGAGGGCAACAAAATGATCTCGGCCTAGGGGAAAGGACCTCATGTGGAGAGGCTCGAGGAACTCAATATGTATACATTGTAGGAGAGAAGGACAGGAGGGACATGATAGAGGTCTTCAAGTACATGAAGGGATAAACAGAGAGGCTCAGTTAGGGTGTTCCAAAAGAAGGAGGAGGGGCACCACAGGGCACGGTGGAAGCTGGGGGGGGAAGAAGGTGGTGCTACTTCGTTGAGAGGGTGGTGGAACCATGGAAAGTGCTGCCAAGAGGACTAGTGGAGGTGGGGACTGTGAGGGGTTCAAGAGGGGTTGGGACCAGTATAGGGGAAGGGTTGTGCTGGCAGTGCCCAGTACAAGGGGAACATCCTGGGGTGGAAATGGAGAATCCGAGGAGATGGGGGGACTGCAGGGTCAGCTCCAAAGTTGGGGGTGACTAAACGAGCAGACACGATAGACTGTCAGACCTACTCTGCTGGCTTTTAGAATGTTATGTCAAAATAATCCTTTTCTCCTCCACTGTACGTAACTTGAATCCCTAATCCCAGGTTAGAAATCTGTGTTATATACGAAGACGGTTCATCTGTCTACATCTGCGTTAGGTTCCCTTTTTTGCCAGAACTCCACCCATGCTTGTACGGATTGTACTGTCCAGGGGTTGATTAATCAATGCTTTTGGAGTTGCTTAAGGGGGAGTTAAGGGAGTATATCCAGTGGATAGTATTTCACATGCTCTTTCTTGCACTATATATACCCTGTGTCAGCCTCCTGCATTACCCACTGAATCACCTGAGTGACTGGTGCCAGCAAAAATAGCAATTCTCCATCTGGAAGGGCTAAACCTGATCTATCCCTTAGGAAGTGCAGTTGCACTCTCCATATTGTTGTTTTCATTTCCCCAGAGAAAGCCAGTAGTTAAGTTTAACTCAGAAAGCTGCTAGAGGTGCCAATGTGAGCATCCACAACAGAAACAGAAATCTGGGGAGCACATTCATTCTGATGGCCACAGTTTTGGCCTCCAACGCACCAGGGCAAGAGCTCCCATCACTGTAACTCTTTCTAAGCTTCCTGCAAGAGCTTACTGCGACTGCAAAGCACCAAAGCTAAGAAGAAATCCATTTTCACTTCTATTCCCAAGTATCAGAAACTGTCCTTTTGTTGTGCTTCTCCCCCAAAGTTGACACTCTGGATACAAGGGCCTCTTCCAATTTTTCTGCAAGGGTTCAAGGAACAGCCTTACCTAGTGCCTCTACCAAGTTTAAACTGCTCTGGTAACAACCCAGTGACTTTCATAACATTAATTCTAAGATGCAACACCCACCAAAGAAATTCTGAAAATGTTAAATACAGGCTGAGTTGCACAGATCCCAACTTATCAACTCTCAAACCGTGATAACCCATGAAAAGATGTTTCATTCTAGCTTCCATTCTTTCTGTGCATCTCACAGCTGTCGTCTGCTCTTGTTATCTTTTCTCCTGGCACCCACTACTGAAGCCTTGAGTGTTTACTACTGACCCTGGCATCCTTAATCTCTTTAGGTGACTCCAGAGTGGCCTATCCAATTTCTTTTGTTTACGTGGACACTACATCACTGTGCAGTGCTGAACCTTTCTTGCACCTGTTGTACCTGTTGCCAACATATTCTGTACATTTTGTATTTCTTTATATTGTCTAATCTGAAGTTTTTCTTATTGCCCAGTTTGTAATCTGTACCTGCTTATACTATATTTTCAGATATTGCCTCACTTTATAGTTCTGTAACTTTTACCCGTTGCTCCTGTCCCCCAAGTCACACCAGGAAACAAGCCTCAGCACAGTGCACCTTCCAACCAGGGGCTTCAAGAAAGGACTAAAGGTCCTATTACAGGAGTGTAACCAATGTACCTGCCTTCACAAATACATTTTTACCACTGTAATCCCCCTACAAATAGGGGTTCCCGAAAGTCTTCCTCGGGTGTGCCTAAATGCTCACTGCCAGGTTGGTATCCTGTGTCTTAGCATTTTAAAAGTGTTTATGAGAGTGCCTTAATGCCTCCGTGCTCTGTCTCTTTAAGAGCTGCCTATAACGTGGCGCTTATTTACCTGGGAGGGGACTGAGTGTTTTTATGCTCAAGTCCCTCCCAGGCTATCAGATAATTGCTCCATTCTGCCATCTCTATTTGCACAGAGGAGCTCTGTTAGAAGCTGTACTTATGTGCTGATTGTCTATTAGCATAGTAATGATATTGTAGTTTATCTAACCTGCCTTCTTTGCAGCATGGACAGTTCTGTTTATCATCACCATCTTGGTCCTGGACTGCCAGAATGGGCCAATCAGTACCTTTGGGGACCCTAAAATGGAATCTGTCCCCTTGGGTCTTGTGAGAGTGAATTTCTGTAGGAATTGTAGTTTTGAGACTTTGGCACCTAAATGCACTTGGAGGGGGAGCCCCTGCTTTGACAGACTGATGGATCAACCAACCAGAACCTTTTGGACTGAAGGGAAATTCCCAAGCTGCCTGCTGCAGTCAGTCAGTCTGGAGTTAGAGTTTGAAGAATAAACAGCTTGAGTGATTCGAGCAGCAGCCCCTGCGTAGTTCACGCGGGAGACTGGTGGAAAAGCTGAGTCTGGCCTATCTGCCTGCCTGCAGTCCCTCGAGAGGGAATCCTTTGAAAGGCTTAGCAATCGGACTGTATCCAAACTGGAGTGTGATAAAGCCACTGAAGAGTGACCAGATTTAAACCTGAAGAAGACCAAAGATCTGCTGTACGCAATCGGCCTGTCAGGACATCCATTTACCACAGAATTCCCGGTTTTACTCAGAAACACTGATATTGCGGCCGGACTGCCTTCCACATTGTGGCATGGTGATTGCTTTACTATAAATGTGCTGTTGGTGGGTCATGATTTGGTTACTTACTGTGTAAATGTGCCACGCTTGGTACAAGCTGCATCCAGCACTACCAGACTCAAAATCCGACTGTTCCACCTGGCCTGGGCCTTGCCAGCTGGCCCAGCCAGCTACTTCAGGCACAGAAACCATC
The DNA here is from genome assembly GCA_016271365.2 of Neoceratodus forsteri. Lineage (NCBI taxonomy): Eukaryota > Metazoa > Chordata > Ceratodontiformes > Ceratodontidae > Neoceratodus > Neoceratodus forsteri. The sequence goes on along the minus strand of CM028130.1, from coordinate 1,191,328,767 downwards.
ATCGACGAGAGACTCGCCTAGGGATCAGCCCCCTGCTCAACCATCTCGAACAGGAATGACACCTCAGTGATTTGTGTGGGCCCTGCTTCTCCTGGCAAACCAGTCATCAACCTGCAGTCTCCATTTCATCTAGCCTGTGTCTCGTATTGAGTATCATAGTAAAAGCCAGCAGAATAGACCCCATGGTCTATTATGTCTGCTCAGAAGCTTGCTTCCTACTGGGAGCTCACTCCTTTACCCCCCCAGCCCCAGAGGTGGCCCTCCCTGGCCTCAGCTTCCCCCAGTACCTGTCCCAGCCCTTCCTGAATCCTTCCACTGTGATCTCTTCCACCAGACTCCTGGGCAGTGCATTCCATGGTTCCACCACCCTCTCTGTGAAGAAGTGTCTCCTGCGCTCTCCCCTGTACTTCCCTCCTTCCAGCTTCCACTTATGCCACCTGGTAGTCCCCCCCCCTTCCTTTTTAAGCCTGAACACTTCCCTGGCTCCGCCTTTATTTATCCCCTTTACATACTTGAAAGTCTCTATCATGTCCCCTCTGTCCCTCCTCTCCTCCAGTGCGTACAGACTGAGTTCATCCAGTCTCCTCATAGGTCCTACCTCCATGCTCTGAATCATCCTGGTCGCCTCCTCTGTACCTCTCCAGCAGCACTATGTCCCTCTTAAGATGGGGTCTCCATAACAGCACACAGTACTCAAGATGCGGCCTAACCAGGGCATTATACAGAGGGAGGATCACCTCCCTCCTCCTGGAAGTAATCTCCCTGGTTATGCAGCACAATATCCTGTTTGCTTTTGCTGCAGCTCTTCAACAATTCTCTGTGTTATTCATTTTGCTGTCCACCACTATCCCTAAGACCCTCTCGTCCAATGCGACTTGCAGTGTGGTCCCCCAGGGTGTATGCATGTGTCCCGGTTTCTGACCTCCAGATGCAGCACCCTACATTTCCCTGCATTGAACTTCAACCCCCACTTCCTTGCCCAACCCCCAGGGTATCTGGATCCCCCCCTGCAGGGCCTCTCTCCCCATCTGACCATCTGCCAGTGCTCCCAGTTTTGAGTCATCCGCAAAGAGACTCAACCTACTCCCAACACCCCACCCTATGTCCTAGACATAGGAATTGAACAGGAGTGGCCCCAGGACCGAACCCTGGGGGACCCCACTCATGACCCTCCTGGGGTAGGAGACTATCCCTCCAACTACCACTCACTGTATTTGCCCTGTAAGCCAGTTTTCCACCCACCTGAGCAACTGCCATCCCCAGCTTTGTTAGTAGGCCATTGTGGGGTACCAAATCGAACGCCTTACTGAAATCCAGATGAAGACATCCACCAGCCTATGTCAGTCCAGGGCACCCGTCACCCAGTCATAAACTCCACCAGGTTAGTCTGGCACGACCTCCCAGAACAAACCATACTGCCTGTCATACAGGTGCCCCAACCTTCCAGCTGCCCCCAGCCCTCCTTGATAATGTCCTCCATAACCTTGCCTACCACAGATGTTAGGCTAATGGGCCTATAATTCCCATCTCCCTCTGACCCCCTTGTGGTTAGGCACCACATGAGCCACCTTCCAGTCTTTAAGCACGCACCCTGTTTTCAGGGAGATGTTGAAGAGTGAGGCCAGTGAAGCTGCCAGCACATCCGCCAGTTGCTTCAGACCCTTGGATGCAGCCCATCTGGCCCCGGTGCCTTCTCAGTCTTTAGCAACTGGAGGGCCTCTCTCACCCTATCTGCTGTGATTTTTGGCCTCCCATCCCCCCTCCTCATGTATCCTCTCCTCCCCTTCTAGAGACAACCCATCCCCTGCACTAGTCTCATCCAGTTCTTCAGTCTCCAACTGACCTCCTGGTTCAGTGGGCTGCTCTACCCTCCCATCGGGTTGGAAAGAGCCCCACCTCCCTGGTAAAGACAGAGGTAGTACTCATTTAGCACCTCTGCTTGTTCCCCAGCTTCCTGCACCCATCCCCCGGTTCTAATCCTGCTGATCTTTGCCCTCACTTTTCTTTTCTCCCCATGTATCTATAGAACCCCAGCCCCCAATGGATATCCCTGGCCAGGGTAAATCCTTCTTTGCCTTGGCCCCCCCTTACCACCCTGGTGACCCTCTTAGCCAGAAAATCATACTCTTCCCTCTCCCAAGCCCCCCTTGAGAGGTTTAAGCATGTATATGCAGCCTTTTTCTCCCTGACTGCCTTCTGCACCTCCCGGGTCCACCAACATGGCTTACTGGCCCTACATTGCTTGCGCCTTACCTTTGCGCAGCCCCTCGAAGCCTTCTGCACCCCTTCTTAATGGTCTCCTGCTGCTACCAGCATCTATGTCTGGCCTTATCTCATCCAAGCACCCTTTAAGAATCCTTCCCATGCCCTCAAAGTCCACCGCCCCCAAAATCTATTACTTCTGTGTTAGTGCAAATTTCACCTCCCCCTAGGAACATGAGAAACCAGACCGCAGCATGATCAATGCCTGCCAACAGGCTGCTCAGCTCCAGGCCCCTTATCTGGTCACTATCTGCTAGGACAATGTCCCAGATCCGATCCTGCCTAGTAGGCTCCCCCACATGCTGGACTAGGAAGGCATCCTGGAAGACATCCATCAACCTCTGCTCCCTGGCCACCGAGGATGTCATAGTGCCCCAGTCTGCCCCCGGCATGTTCAGGTCATCCATGATCACCACCCTGCCCTTTCTGAGGCCACATTGACCCCTGATGTTCTCAGCCAGATCATCCTCCAGTTCCACTTCCATTGCGGGAGGGTCTGTACACCACCCCTATTTTTAAGTTTTTTACACCCCTCATTTGTAGGTTTACCCAAATTGCCTCCACATCTCCTTCTGCCTCCTCGATTCCACCAACTACTATGTCATTTTTGGCCATCAATGCCACACACACCCCTCTTCCCACCCCCCTATCCTTCCTAAACATTGTGTATCCTTCTAAATTTAGGTCCCAGTCAAGCCTCTGGGTGGCCCACGTCTCAGTAATTGTCACAAGTCTGCTGCACCCTCAATTAGCATTGCCTGGAGCACTGGCATTTTATTGTCCAGGCTCCGGCATTGATAAGGACTGCCCTCCACCCGACCACCCTCTCCAGTCTTCTCAGCCCAGCGCAATCCCGTCTCTCTTCCCCTCAGATCCCCTGGTCTTTTAACGCTATCCACAACCCACTTTGCATGATCTAGTCCTGAATCCTCAAGCTTCCTCGCTGGGGCTTTTAGTCTTTCTATCCCTCCCTTTACAAGTTTAAACCCCACCTATCACCAATGAATCCAAAAGTTTTAGTTTAAGGATCTCCCTTGCTTCCAGGTTGAGGTGCAGCCTATCCCTGGCATATAGCCCTTGTCTTCATGTATCACCCCAGTCCCCATCAATCCATACCCTTCTGACTTGCACCAACTCCTGAGCCACTGGTTAACTCCTAAGTTTTTGTTATTTCCGCTGCCCTTGGTACTGGCAGTATCTCAGAAAAGGAGATTGAGCATCCTATAGAGTGACAAACCCTGGCCAATTCTCTGAATCTTGCCTGTATCTCCAGTTCACTGTTCCTTTCTAAATCGTTTGTTCCCAGTATGAACTAGAAAGTCTGGGGATCCTCCGCATTCCCTTGCCATTGAGTATAGCTGGAATTTGGTCTTATGTACTGAAGGCCTGGGATACATTTAACTTTGACTGGGCTGCCTTTCCTCCCAACCCCTCCCACTGGATACCTCTAATCATGGAGTCAACCAGCAGGAGCACCTTCACCTCTCCCCCCAAGTTATTAGCCCGTTTGTACCCTTCCATACTACTCCTTCTGTCTACGTCCCCTGGTTTGCTCCCTGCACCCCCCACAGCCTGGGTGTCTCTATTTTGTGTGTGTCCTTCCAGGCTCCCTCTTGTGCCTATGTCCCCCAGTTTTCTCCTCTCACCCCATGCAACTTGGGGGGTCACAGGTCTGTATGTGCTCCTGCAGACTTTCTCCTGATTATGGCCCTCTGCTTGCTCCTTGCCCCTCTCACAGCCAGGGCATCACTAGTTTGATTGCGACTTCCAGGCTCTCTCTTCTGTCTCCCACTCCCAGCTTGCTCCTCACACCCCTCACAGCCTGAATATCACTAGTCGCCCCCCCTTAACTCTTCCCCGGTTGGTCTGTTGCCATTGACTACTCCACCCAGGCCTCCTGTTCCTGCTTTCCTTCTCCCCTCCCCCCCCGGTACTGCAGTAACGGACCCTTATGCCCTAGTGCTCTCTACACCCCCTCTTCTGGAGATTCCAGTCTCAGAGCTGGCCTACCCAGAGTACTCCCCTCCTCACCCCCCGTCCACTTTTCCCTTCCTCAACTCTGCCCTGTCCTGGGTCCTGGCCTCGTCCACCCTGACTCTGTTCTGAGCATCCCCCTCTGCCTTACCTCCCTCAGACCAGGGCTCCTGCCCCTCTCCCTGCCAGTCTGGTGCCCTGGTCTCACGTTCCCCATGCCCTTCCCTCCTTTGGATCAGGCCCCCCAATCCCTGCCCCCCTCCAACATGTGGCCAATCCCTCCCCATCATCCTGCACCCTCTGCCCGCCAGCCTCTTCCACCTCATCATCCAGGCACAGCAGGGTGAAGCGATTTGTAAGTGTGATGCCTGCCCCAAGCTCGCCTACTCCTGTCCTCCTCCCCTTCCTTGGCTCTCTCTCACCACCTTCTCTCTGGAGTGAAGAACGCACACTGGTATTTTCATGTCTCCTCCGCAGTGACCATGTGGTCCTAGTCCTCTCACTCCTGCCCCTATACCCTGGGGTATGCCATCTTGTCCTCGCCTATCATCATATGGTTCCTGCTCCCCCTTCCATATCCAATCCACCCCCTCCCTGCCTCCAACTGCTTCCTGATCCCCTCAACCTCCCGCCTGAGGCCTGCTAACTGTTAACACACTGGGTATCCCCCAAACCTCCATGCCCAATTCAATATTATGGCCGCCCCGCACCCCATACATCCAATCCCCTTCCCAAAGATATCAGCTCTTGCATCATTCGATCCCATCCTCACTGTTAGGTGTGGGCACATGGGCCCCTCAGCAATAAAAGTGCCTCCAATCAGAGACACTCAGTCAATCTACCTTTTTCCAGCAGTAGCCAGCATATGCCCAAGCAATCGATACAAACAGTAGCCAAGATGCAGTAGCCAGCACTACCTAGCATCACCCCTAATAGGGTTAGGATGTTGCAAGGCCTTATGGATTCACCCAATAAATGTAGAGGCAGGCTTGGGGGTGGGTAGGAGTACACCACAGGCTGTGTCAAAACACAATCAGCCAAGGAGTCCTCTGGGAGTGACACCTCACACAACCACCAACTTGTCTACTAGAATCCCTGACTCCTGCCCAAACTAAATGTAAAAGTACAATAAATGGCAGTTAAGACCAGCCCTCAAATACAAGTACAAACACACAGAAATACCAGCTAAGAAAATCTTTCAGATCTACTTACACTCACAGCCACCAGCTAAAGGTTCCTTCTCCCCCTCCACTAACTGAAGATTAACTGAGATCAGTTACACCTCACATTCCAACAGCACTAATCCGCTGTAATATGATGCCTGCACTTACAGGCCAGACAGCAACTTTTAAACACACAAACACCAACTTGTCTACTAGAATCCCTTACTCCTACCCAAACTAAATGTAAAGCACAATAAATGGCAGTTAAGAGTAGCATGAGTGACAATCAGGGCAGCTCCTGCAACAACAGCTAAATCTCAAGTGTTGTCCTCTGATTTGCATTATTGTTTTCTTTCACGAACTGTGAGCCTTCAGGCTCTGTATTACAAATTGTGTGTGGTTGTGCATGCCTTTTCTTTTCTTTTCTTCACAGGGCCCCAACCTGCAGCAACACCAGTCTACCCCAGGCAACGTTCCAGGCTAGCCCACCTTACTCCCAACTGGGTACCCAGAGCGTGTGACTGTGTAGGGACTGAAAGTGCATGCATAATTGCCTGACTACATCAGTTTTTGAATCAATCAACCTGATTATGCCCCTCCCTTGTTCAATTCCCCTGAATAAATCAGATCTAACTTTTAAATAAGTATTTATTTATTTATTCAATTTTGATGACCGGGTAGGCCCACTGAGCCCCAGAGGTCCCTTTCTTGGGGGTGACTCGGAATTAGTTACAAGAAGGAGAGAAATTACAGCAGTGTACAAGGAATGTAGACCTTAACTACAGCAGAGTACATAATACATAACACATTAGGGAGGCATGAGGCCACGCGGGGCTGAGCCATTCGAGTTACAATCTGGCCAGGCCACCAGTGGATTTGCTACAATACAGTGGGTGAGGGGCAATAATCAGGAAGGAGGTGACAGGACCACAGGTGGGCAGAACAGTCCTGGTAGGGGTAAGGTGGGCAGAACAGTCCTGAGTGAGGGGTAGTAACAGGATTGGTTCTAGCTAGCATAAGGGAAGGAGGCGTGATAAGCAGATTTAGGAGGGTAGCAGGGCTGTGTGTGAAACAGGATGGGACTGTTGACAAGTACTGAAAAGATAATTGCTCAGGTACATGCGTGAGAGTGGGACTGCACTCACTGGCAGGAGAAGACACTGGCATCTAGTAAATGAGCATGGAGTCCTTTCCTGAATATTCCAAGGGAGGGGCTTACTGGAGGTGGGGAGGGAGTTTGTTCCAGAGGACTGAAGTGGAAGTGGCAAGGTTTGCCACCAGCCGTGGTCCGCACCCTAGGTACATCCAGGAGGTTTTGCCCAGAGGTACAGAGAAGCCTTGCCGAGAGCTTGAGACCGCCCAGACAGATGGGGGAGGGGGGCTGCGTATTAGTTTGTACACATTACACAGCAAGAGGTACGGAAGGCCACCATTTAAAGAAGGCCAGTGTAGGGAAGCAAGGGTCAGTAGTGGTGTCGCCATTTGTGAGACCGAGAGACAAATCGGTATACCTTGTTTTAGAGAACTTGGAGCCTGGAGAGCTCTCATTTTGCAATTCCCGGCAAGACAGGGGCAGCAAAGGTCAGGGTTGGGAGGAGAATGTTGTTGGCGATGGAATTCCTGGCCTCGGGGATGAGCTGGTCATTCAGCCGGTACAGCAAGCCAAGTTAGTGATGCACTGTTTTAATTATCTGGTCTATGTGAGCTTTCAGGGTAAAGCCCTGGTCCAGAGTTAATCCAAGGTATTTGAGGGTGCTCACCACCTCTCTGCGCGCCGCCAGATGTGGAGGTCAGTGGGAGTAGGGAACTCCTGTTGAGGCTCTAGGGTTCTTGTCCAAAGACCATGGCCTTGGTCTTGTTTATGTTTAGGACCAGCCTGTTCCCAGTGAGCCAGGCTTCCAGCCCATTGAAGTCAGCCTGGAGCTGGGGCCCCAGGTCAGCTGGGTTGTGCAAGGATCTGTAAATTACAGCATCATCGGCATATTGGATGACCGCAGAGTCCCACAGTGGTTGCTCAGGTCATTGACAAACAGGGAGAAAAGGAGGAGGCCCAGTATGGAACCTTGGGGTACCCCTCATGCAGGAGAGCGGATCGATAACACATTTAACCACTGACACTCTGGGAGCGGCCAAGGAGGTTGCTGTCGAATCAGGTTAGAGAATGCTGGTCAAGACCAGTTGAGGCCAGCTTGGATAGGAGGAGCTTGTGGTCCACTAGGTCGAAGGCCTTCGGACAGATGGATAAACATGGCCCCTGTGAGGAAACCTTTATCCACTGCACCAGAACATCCACTGAGAATTTGAAGAGGGCAGTATCGGTTCCATGATTCCTCCTAAACTCATGTTGAGTAGGGACTAGCAACTGGTTGGTCTCAAGGTTGTCACAGAGTTGGTTGTAGACTAATCTTTCCTGTATCTTGGCTAGGGCACAGAGAAGTGAAATAGGTCTGTGGTTGCCAGTGGGTTCCCTGGGACCTCCCTTGTGGATGGGGACAACATGGGCCAGCTTCCAGGAAAGAAGGGATCTGTTGATTAGCCAAGTAACAGGTAATGCGATGGCAGGTGCCACTGCCTTTAGCAGCCTTGGGTTTAGGCCATCAGGCCCACCAGGGCCTTTGGCGTTGATGGTCTTGAGGAGAGGGAGCACCTCCTTGATTTTGACTAACCTCTGGTGAAAGAGCGGCCGAGGGGAAGGGGAAGATGCATCCTGACCCAGGGGCTCGTATGAGGGGGGAAGGGTGAGAGACTGGTCTTAAAGCTCTCAAGGTTAGTGAAGTGCCCACTGAAGGCAGATGTAATATCATGACAGCTGTCCAGCATCTGGCCATTGACCTCTATAGGTCCTAAGGTGGGTTTGCCATTGCCTTTTGTCGGGTCGCTGAAGTGGGACCAAAAGGACTTAGGGTCAGCAAGGTTAGTTTGCTGGAGGTGTTTGACATAGTCTCTTTTTGCCATCTTTGTAGTTCGTTTGCACTGGTTCCTTAGGGTTTTATAGGAGACTAGGTCCGCAGGCAGGGCAGAGTTTCTGTACTTCTTCCATGCCTTGTCACGACACACCATCAGAGATTTGAGCTCTGGGGTGATCAATTTGTGGCAGCTGCCTTTGGCCCAGAGTTTCCTAAATGGGGCAAACAGGTTTGCTGCAGAGATGAAGGAGTTCTGGAAGTACTCCAGGACTTCATCCAGGACTGGGAGGAGCTGAATGCGGCTCCAGTCCAGGTCACTGAGGTACTCGTTGAAGGCGTCCACAGAGAATCTGGAGTAGTCTCTAGTGGTAAGCATCCTAGGAGGAACCTGGGGCGATCTATTCTTCCAAATACAGAAGACAGGTGAGTGGTTGCTCGAGGCATCTGCCATGATGCCAGCCACCAGAATGTTAGAGGGGTGAGACACCAGTGCCCAGTCTAGGGTCGTGTGATTCCCGGTTTTGCAGTTAGCCCTGGTTTTTTTCAGTGATAACTTGCTCCAGGTTAGCTTCTAGGAGCGAGGCTCTGAGGGCCTGCTCCATGTCCTGGGGCCAGTTGAGGTTCAAGTCACCCAGGATTAGAAGTTCCGAGGAAGCCTCAGCAGCCAGAGTCTTGATCAGGGCCTCCAGGGCTTATTGGGCCACCTTAGAAGGGTTGCATAGGCAGCCAATGGTAAGGTATTTTACTTGACCGAGTGCAGCTCTTATGAATACAGACTCGCCACCAGCGAGGTCGGAGCTGGGGAGTGGGGCTAGAACCACATCTAGTGAATCCCTTGCGTAAATGAGTACCCCACCCCTTTTTTTGCCCTCCCGGTCCCTCCAGAAGGAACTGTAGCCAGTGACTGCAACCTCATGCGACAGGGTACTGTATGTGGCTTCAGCCAGGTTTCAGAGACAGCCAGTATGTCTAGTTTGTAGAGAGCCATCATCCCTGGATTTCATGAATTTTTGGGCGGAGGATGCATATGTTCATGTGGTCTATTTTTAAGCCCTTGGATGACATCCAGTGCAGGTCGTAGGGGGAGGCTAGGGTGATACTTGCGACAGGAGGACCAGGGTTAGTCTCAATATTGCCTGCTAAATGCAGCAGTGCAGTCAACATGCTTAAGACTTTGAGTATTAAGGGGAGTAGGCCCCTAGGACCATGCCCTCAACAGGAGTGAAGTGCCAGGTAGCAGACCCGCTTTTTGGAGAGCAGATGCATCAGAAGGAGTTGCTGAAACCACTGTGAGTCTGGTTGTTCCACTGTAGCAGGTGGGCAACAGGTCAAAAATAAGTAAAAATACTCATATATTCTGGGGCTGCCCAAAGATTCAACCATTTTGGCAGGCAGTTATTCAAGAGATTGAGTCCACCTTGGACAAGCCTGGGTTACTCACCCCCACCCTGGTATTGATGGCTATCCTGCTGGCCCCCACCCTGGTACTGACGGCTATCCCGTGGCCGGAGTACAGTAGACCTAGCAGCTGCACGCTTAAACTCACTTTGATTTTAATTCCATCTGCAAAAGAATCAATAAGACATACTTCACTCTCCCCAAACCTGCCCACAGTGGAGGGGTGGAGAAAAATAGTCTCTGAAATATATGTGTTGGAAGACTTATCTACGTCCTCAAAAATCAACTGATAGTGTTGTCTACTTTATCAGCAGCAAAAAAGCCCAGACTTCATCCCGTAGGTGGCTCCTCCCTCCCATCTCTTACCTCTGACACTCAGTGCTTCTCTCAACTCTTACTACTTCTCTTCGCTTGCTTACCCTACTGGTGTTCATTTCATTCCACGGCATAGACCGTCACCCTACCCCACCAACTATCTTTATGCCAGCCTAACAGTTATATCTCCGTAAAGGCAAGCAACTAGTTGAACATTTTATAAATGCCTCTGGACAGGCCAAATCATTGGCCTCAAGTTACAGGCAGCTCCAAGGAACTGCCCTTCATAACTCTGTGGCATACCTGACCTCAGGCATGGCAAGTGCATCCCTTCAGACAGACTAAACAGCCAACTCGTAACTCAACACAAGGAGCTTCCAGTAAAGACTGAACATTATCTTCAGAAAACACAAAAGAGACCGACAACTATTTAGTCATCAGACTGTTCCCTTATTGTTATATATCTCATACACTCTAGTCTCAAAGATAACCTGTTATCAATCTCTTGTTATGCCAAATGGATTATTTATATAACTGTTGTGACTTTGTATTTTGATAAAACTTAAAATCTTTACTTACAAACAAACAAACAAAAAGGCTACAGGAGTGACTCCTGCTTACTCAGTGTTATATTTTGTAAGTTTAAAGGGATTCCATACTCTCACTGCTGCATATCTCTGTTCTGCACATGGGTGGACTATGTAACATGCTTCAGTCAGCCTTCTTATTAATAACATGGAAATGTGCTATTAATTTGCAGTTAGATAACCACTGTAGCTGTAACAAACATGCAACCATGAAAGTAACCACTGTAGCTGTAACAAACATGCAACCATGAAAGTGGTGTTATACCCATATTGCTGATTTGCTTATTTCCTTTGGAATCACTTTTGTTTAAAACTTGATCGCTCTGAGGTGGCCATTTTGCAGTAAATTTAATCGATGGAATCTTCAGATTTGGAAAAGCACCATTGGAGTGGGGCAGTAAATATAACCTATGCCATTTTTTTGTTGTATTTAGTACATTATGTCCCCCCTTCCCACCCCCAACACCCAACTCTCTCAGAATCTCCCAAGGCGCCCCAGTTCCCACACCTGACTACTAGACATCAACGGCCTTTAGCACAGTACTCCACTGCTTTACCCCCAGGTGGGGGTTGGGGATTTACGCCCAAAAGTGGTTCATCGTCAGGAGGCAGTGCAGCAGCATGGCGGTGCCTAGATATAAACAAGGGTCTTCAGATGTTGGGGACATTTTCTGTTTTTATGTGCCCAGCCCTTGAGAAGCCTGTGGCTGAGAAGCACATATGCAAATGCTGAAGCAATGCATGCTGGTGCTGGTGCATGGCATCAGCCAGTATCTCCCCTGCTACTAAGGTACGCCGATGACCCACAGCTCCACCCATAGCCATCCAGGTGCCACTGCTGTGACAGTGTTGCTCTCCCACCCTTCCCGGAGGAGCGCGTCTATTTGGATGCATAAACCTTCCCCCCCCAGCTGGCTCCAACGACCTAGCCTCATTGAGGAACCCAGGTCGCCGGCAACTTGAGTGGTAACCCTAAATGTTTACACTGGACATTCTATAGCTTGTGTTGTTCAGTTCCATAACTGTAAAGTATGTTTAAAACTGAAAATACTATGACTTACTAAGCTTATTGCATCATCAGTGGTGTACACAGTATGGTGAGGGCCTCAGTTGTGTCAGTGCTCACTAATGACTTCCTGGGGGCATACAGCACAGCTCACTACCTTGTCTTTCCCTTTTTGGTTCTATATGGGCACTATTTGTTTCAGATCAGTGAAACTCTGGGCAAATAATCAACTGTTTTGTATAACGGGTCCAATTAAGGAAATGTTAATTGATTCAGCCATTAAACTAAAATAGTATCAATAGAATTATTAACAGAAAAAATTTTCTCAGTATACTTTGTGGTGTGAAATTCTTTTAAACATGTCTTTGTCATTCTATGTCATCTGTCCACAGAGCTAGGTAAGCCCTGGTGAATAGGTCTTGCCACATGCAGTAGTGTTCCATTCTTTCCATGGGTGAGGGAGGAGGGTTACCAATGCCTACATTCATGCACTCAATACAAGTTAAATGCCTCTCCAACACAGCCCTTAAAGGGTCAAAAGAAAGAAATATGAATGTATTACACATAATTATGTTTATCTATCTGGCACCCATTATGTAAATATATAAGTTGATATATGTCCAGTAATTGCATAACATTGTCTTTTAACTTTGCAATAGCACTCTGGAGTCATATGACAGGCTCCATTTCCCACTTGAGCACTTTTCAAAAGAAGAGAGAAGTCATAATTTAAATCAATCCTTATCTTTCTTTCTCAGTCTAAGCAAATATGATGAGCTTTTATTTTCATCTGAAAGCGTTCTTGGCCTTCTTTTATTGATATGTATTTTCCAACTGAAACAGAAGCAGCGGTGGACAAAGTGAAAAAATTGCACAAGTCGCGTAACATACTATGAGAACTGCCACACTATGCAAGCACTACACACCTTGTTACAAATTTTACAATGTGACTTGTCATATTTTGCATCAAGAATTTGCTGCAATATGCAAATTGTGATGATTTGCATAGTAACATTTTTCTTAATACACAATGCGTAAACACTACGCGTAGCAACTAAATTTGCAGTAATTTGTGCACAAATTTTAAACATGCAAAACTCCTATACATAGAGAATACTGGATGGGCAACTATTCACAACCAGTGTGTTCTGCCACAGAGGGGTTCTGACTCCCTCTGACCTCGAGAGCGAAGCTCAAGAGGTCCTCAGGAATCAGAACTTCGAGGTGGCAGAACACAAAGGCTGTGTATAGAGTTGCTCATCCTATTTTTTTTTTTTTTACAGAGTATAGCAAACAAAACAAAAACATTCAGTCATAGGGCTGGCCCACTGGCGCAGGGCTCCATTCCCAGGTCCTTGGGACTAACTCTCTTATCCGGGGAGGGGGGAAGAGTGATTGGCATAACAAGGACCCCTGGCAGAGGCTGGGAGTTCCTCCATACCAATGCCGTAACTTACAGGGGAGGGCGGACGCAGGCCATCATTGCATGTCCCCACCCCAGGGGAAAAAGCACTCAAAAATTACTTCCTGCCAACCAATTATGGCTCTGCGGCATCGTCGGCCCTGAACCCTGCCCTAGCGGGAAAGCCAGGGAGGTATCCCCGCTGACACCTTCTCCTGTTGCAGACGGGCTTGTCTGGTGCCGTAGCCCCGCCCTGGGGAGTAAGCCAGGGGGTAATCTGCGGGGGCGAGGGCAGAAGTGGGAAAAGGTCAGGTTGTCAGGTGAGCGGAATAGACGGTGGCCGGCCCATAAAAAAAAACAAATTATGACATTTTCGGCAGTTCGTAAAAAATAATGTAGAGAAAAACTTTCCACTTTTAATTCTGCCCACTTTCTCTCACACCCCACTCTCCCTCTCCATTCCAAAGTCATTAATTGCAAATGTGTTTATTGTTTATGTTAGTCATGTTTAAAAAGGGTTTGTTCCCACCCGCTTTTGCTTACTCCCCCCACTTGCAGCTTTGCTTTTTGTCTGTGGGAACTGCCGTGCCGTTAAATCAAACGTGCATGTGGCAGTTCATTCACTTTCAAAATGAAACTGACTAGTGTAGTCTCTAGAGGTTTCAGAATGCTATTGTACCACAAAAGGGTACAATCATGTTCCATGACTTTTGAACTGTGGCACAACAGCATTCTGAAAGGGATGGATTTCTATACAGAACAATGCTGTACTATGAACTATAGTAGTTTACATAACAGTAAAACAAAGACTGGAAATGGAGCATTCTGATTGGCTGCCAGCATTTGAGAAGATTATATCCATAGCTTGAAACCCTCGGGTACTTGAGACTGATCCAGTTACTTGGTCAGATCATCATGCCATTTCATTCCTCTGTGGGGCCTCCAGTTATGTCCCCCCCTCCCCCACTGCAGAGATGGTCCAATACCACCTTAAGAAAAATCTGGAACCTCACTACTCCTGGCAGGTTTGGCCCTATCGGTATGATGTCTGCTTGTACAAATGGTGTTGAGGGGGCTGTGCTGCCCTTGACACAACAGCACCCTACTGTGTTCGTCCCTTGATTTCCCATGCAGTTCCCTATGGTGAGGTGAGGAGCTGAGGCAGTTGAAGACAAAGAAATGAAGGATGGGGCATTCTTGGCAGTGGTCCAGTTCAGACAGACTGGCACTTAAAACTCACTATGCTGAGTATAAGTGGGCAATCAACCTGGAAAAGACATGGTTACTGTCAGAGCTGATTGCCGTGGGAAAGAACTGACTGGCTCCACTTTTTCGCACTGTTGACAGATTGACTATCCCCACCCCCCACTCCATGAACAGTGCCAAAAAGTCTTTACTGCTGAGAACTGCAATGAGTTCATTCAGTTCTTTTTCTCCAAGGTGTCCTCTATTTCAGATGGAATCTCCCCAAGTGGCCTATCATGGGACAGCAGTACTAGTCCTCTGGTGGGCCAAAGCCATTGGTCATTCTGGGCACAGCTCTGTACAATTTTGGATCAGGAGGTGTTCCTTTTGATCTCGCAAATGTGTCCCATTTACTGTCAACTGGACCTGGATCTACCCAGCTGTTTATCGGCAGCGGGGGGGGGGGGACTCTTGATTATTTCAGAGATCGTCCCTGAGGGATGGTGTTTTCCCTGCCGCTTTAAAAACGACAGTGCTGAGGCCCATTCTAAAGAAACCATCTTTCGATCCTGATGTTCTTCTGAACTACAGGCTTGTCTCGAACCTTCCCTTTTTGGTGAAAGTAATCAAGAAGGTAGTGCTGATGCACTTGACTGTTCACCTGGAAAGACAGGACACCTATAAGCCTCTCCAGTCTGGATTTTGGCCTCATCACAGCATTGAAATGGCACTTGTTAAGGTGTTCAGTGATTTCCTTCATGGCGAGAGATGGAGTGCTTCAGTTCATTCTTGTTCTTCTTTACTTTTCATCAGCATTTGACACGGCAGACCACAGGGTATTTTTTGATCGCCTGAGGTGAGTCTCGCCAGCATTTTTTTTATATGGGTTTGAGTTCTACCTGTCTAGAAGAATGCAGCAGGTAGTCTTGAGTGATTCCCTCTCTGAGACAGCCTCAATGGACTGTGGTGTACCTCAAGGCTCGATTCTGGTTACTGCGTCATTTGCCTTGTATATCTTGCCCTTGTGTGAGACCATTAGGCAGTATGGTTTGGAGGGTCACCATGCAAATGATACACAACTATGGCTGTCATGTGCATCTGATGGGGTGAATGTTGGCTCGGTGCTGTGTCAATGCCTGAAAGAGACTAACAACTGGATGGACTCCAACTGGTTAAGTTCCAACCCAGGCAAGAATGAGGTGATAACTATTGAACCTTGCCACCGAGAATTAGCTGTGACAAGAAACAACTCCTGGTTGCCATCTTTAAATTGTGTTGTTTCTGGAGCTCTGAATGCAGTTAACAATCTGGGGAGTCACTGTGGACTCCCAGCTGATCCTGGGGTACCAGGTATTGGCGGCTGCCCATGGTGGCAATTTTCCATCTTTGAAATATTGCCCGTATCAAACCATTTCTAGCACCCAGTGGCAATAATCAATGCCTCTGTCACATCGAGGCTAGATTACTGTTAACGCTCTCTACCTAGGATTGTCTGTGAGTCTGATGTGAAACCTGCAACTGATCCAGAACGCTGTATCACTCCGGTGCTGTGCGAACTGCACTGGCTGCCTGTTCAGTGGCGTGTCAGCTTCAATACAGGCATGTTGGAATACAAGGTCCTACATGGTTTCGGTCTCATTTATCTCAAAGATCTTCCGACTCCATTTACCTCTGTCTGCTCGCTCCGCTCCACTCCACTGATGCTGGCCTGCTGCCTGTCACTCAGTCTAGGCTGAGGCTTTTTGGGAACATGTCTTTCTTGGTGGCTGTGCTGATAATTTGGTACACACTACCTGTTTACATTTGTTCTGCCAGCAAGGTGGTAGCTTTTAAGGTGGCCCTGGAATACCATCTTTTCAGACTTCCTATTGCCTGACTTTATTTATTGAAGTATTCATTTATTAATTTATTATCAAAACTCACTTCTAAAGTTGTGGCTGGCTGGGGTTTGTTGTACTTGTTGAAGAATTTCCCCACTTTCTGAAATATGTTTTACTGTAGCTATGCATTTGCTCTGTATGGCACCCTGAGCTCCAGGGAAATGGCATTTCAGAAATAAAATGTCCTTGCCTACAGTAAGAGAATTTTGTTTTCCCATACAATGTGCTTTTTAAAAAAAAAAAATACTGTTCCTTAAGCCCCTCTGACACCCAGCATGCCCTGTGAGCCTCTTCTTCCCCAGCCCCACCAACCCGCTGTCCCTGGGACTTGCCTTCCGACCCTGCAGTGCCTCACAATTCGTACAGCTTATTCTACCCAGCACTGCTTACAGCGAGGATATACCCTGATCAAGCCTAATTGTTCCGTCCTTCCTTCAATCTGACTATCTGGGTCCGATTTTTCCTTGACAGGGCTTTGAAATTATTAATGCCCCAAAGTCAGTCCACTGTGTGCCAGGATCAGTGTCCAAGACTGTAGGGACTTCTGGAATAGAAGGCCATCATGTGGACGGTGCATGTTTTTTTTTTTTTTCTCCCTGACTTGTTCCCTACCTCCTTCCTCCCCTTGCATGGGCAGAGCCTTCGGATGGCCTTGGCTGCATGCAGCAGTATCCTGCAAAGTAAGCAAGCTCCCTTGGCCCACTGATGGAGTTGGTGCAGCACTGGTGCCTGACGCCAACCCCACCCAAACTAAGTGCACTGCCAAGCAGCAACTGCTGCAGTGAGGCCTGCCTCCCCACCTGGCTTCCAAAGTGTGCTCCAAAACTTGGGTTGCCTGCACAGCAGTGTGCTGTGCTGTGCTGTGCTGCCAGTAAGCGGCCAAGAATTAGAATTTTAACTGTTAAAACATTTAGTTTAAAACAATTAAAACATTTAATTTTACAAGTACAGCAGCTTTATGTTTTGTCTCATGACCCCCTTGGGTTAGATTAATGAACGGAAACCCAACCTCTGGCCACATCTTTAATGGTTACGCAGTAAATATTGCTGTGATTTTTGTATCTATTTGACATGCAGTGAATGCATGCAGCCAAATAAAATGCGCATCTCCACTCTGCTCAAGCGCCTTAACTGCCCAACGAGGCAGTGATGCTGGATTACACTTTTTTTTGTTACATATTACGCCCATGCCTATTCATGATGGGCCCGTTTGCAGGACGTATTGGATCACAACTCCAGCAGTAATACAGTATTGCATACTTGGTCTGAAGTGAATGGAATCAATCACATTCAAGACAGGTAGTAATGTTAACTCCTGAACCAAAGTTGCCAGACAAGCAGCCAAGTGCCAACACTATCTTCAGATTACTTTTTGTTTGCCAGGACACAAATCTCACTGAGGTACACACCCTCCCATTTACTTTAAAAAGGTGATTCTCGATGAAGGGGCAGAGTTCCCCAAAGCGCTGGACTGGTTTTGGTGTCTCTGGCATGCCAATAAAGCTGGGCAACTAAAAGGAACTAGTTTTCCAGTGTGCTTACCCGTTAAGCGAATAAACAACAAACAACAACAACTTTGCTCCAGCAGGTCATGAGTGCACTGTCATTTTGCTTTGACTGTACAGACGTGTCCATGGAGCTGAAAGAAGTTTCATTACAGAATATGTTTACCTTACAACCACCTAGTTAGCAATTAAAAACAAAATCAATGAGGACATTCTATATAATCTCAAACATTTTAGTCTGAGCAGTTTGCCAGTTTATCAAACTGTTAAAATGATGGAGCAGGAAGGGACTTCAGATACTCGGATAACTCAAGTACAAGCACATGGAAATGATACCTTCTCAATTAGTGCATTTACACGGCAGTGAATACTCTGATCTCAATCAGAATACTCAGGATGGCTCTCATTGTACTGTCCTTGGACCCACTGCACTACCATTTGCATTTGTTCTTAAATCTCGACTCTGTATTTTCACTTTCTCTCAGTAATTAATTCCAGGTCACCCCTGAAAAAGGGAATTCTATATCTCAATGGGCCTAACCCAGTTAACAAAATAATAAACTAAATGTATATAAAGAGCATTATTCTGAATACTGACTGAGAAGTCAGAATACTAGTTTTCAGAATAACACAGCAGGGCTATTACCCTTTTATTCTGAATACTGAGTGAGTTTTCTGAAGACTAGTACCTGGAACGAACACAGAGGTGCTATTAATCCCCCTTTATTCTGAATTTTAGTGGAATACTGTGCCATGTAAATGCAGCATGTGTAGTATTCAGAATATGCCCCAGCCTCAAGGCTCTAAGCATGCACATGACCTATCACACATTATCAGCATGCCACTTGAACACCAGCTGGTGTACTGAGCACGCTTAAAGTGCTGCTTATTCTGAAAAACAGAACCAATGAAAACGGTACATGTGGCGCCACTACAGGGCCCAGCTGCAGGCGACGGGATGGCCAATCCCTTCGGTATATACCAGAAGAACAAGGAGGAACAAATGGCAAGGTTGCTGTTGGCACTGCAAGAATGGATGTCCACAGGCATAAATTATGCTGAAAAGCATAATAAACACGTGTTTCAGCATAATTTATGCCTGTGGACATTCGTTCTCGCAGTGCCAACAGCTCAACGTGTGGCCATCCTTGTTCTTCTGCTTATTCTCAATGCTGCAACAGACGTGGTAACTGAGACTTGCTGTATATTCCAGTGCCATGTAATCACAGTATTCGGAATACTTACACAGAATGCTCAGTGTTTCAAATACTGCAGTACTCCAAACTCTAAAGCCATGTAACTGCAGTGAATATCCTTTTTTTTTATTTATTTCCTTTTTATTGAAAAAGAGACATAATAATACAAGATGATATTTGTCATTCTCATATAACAGTAATGACAAGAATTATGACAATCTTGATTATAAAGTAAATGACATTGCTATAGTACAATCCACACAACATTCTTTTAATGACCTTCTCCATCTAGACAAATCCCCCATTTGTTAGTTCTCTCCAGGGCAAGCGGACAGTCTAACCTCCATATTTCAAACCCATGACCCTTATTGCCCCCATTCTCCCTGCCCCCCCAGAGGAGAAGGAGCTCCCCAACCATGGGGAACTGCATCCCTATTATCATTTCTCCTATCAAGGAATAAATTCTGGGTCTGTTTCAGAGGTATGAAGTACCCATCTGCGCCACTTTATTTCGAAATGAGGAAGTTTATTATGGAATTTGGCAATAAGGTGTTCCGAGTGGTAAATTTCTTTCATAATCTGGTGCCTATTTGCAATTGAGGGTATCGAGGTAGTCATCCATTTACAGGTAATGGCCTTTCTGGCTACTAAGATGTACAGTGAGAGCAGGATCCTGTCCCATCGTGGTCTGTGGGAGGGGGTAAATGGATAAAACCATCATCTCCGCTGTCAATTCAACCTCCTCTCCTAGGCACTCTGCCAGCTCAATCTGTAGGGCACAACTAAAGGTGTCAGCATGGGGGAAAACAAAAAATGTGACCTAGATCAGCCGGATTACAGTTACAATCTCTCCAGCATGAGCCATGAGAGGCTGAGAGGTATTTTGTAAGTAATGCCGGGCAGTGGAAGTACCTGGATCGAGATTTCCACGCAAACTCCCTCCATATATTTGAAGAGCTAATTTTGATGGTCTTCAAAGTTGCCTTGTTCCACACTGCAAAAGGGACCTCTAACTGTATAAATTTCTGTTCTAGGCTTCTAATATGGACAAAGAGGAATCTCCCAAGGCATCCCTTAATATTCTGTAGATGTGGCTAATTAATTTTCCCCAAGAATTGCCACCCACGGTATCCTTAAGCAATCTCCAAAGAGCTGGGAGAGGGGACGGTAGGCTAGCCACCATCTCTCTCTCTCTCTGCCTCAAGATGTAATTTCTCACCTGGGTATAATGGAGCAAGTCCCTATCTGGGAGAGAGTACCTACTTTGTAACTCGGAGAAGGGAATACCCCTGAACTGTTAAGAAATTGGTAGTAATAGCTAAGGTCCAGACTTCTCCATGAGCTGAACGTAGTATCAAGGTTAGCCGGAAGAAAATTCTCACCAGCCGAGATAAGAGTGAAAAGGAAGACTATTTGTATTAAAGCTTTGTTTTTCTTAATTTTTTGCCAGATCTTTAAAACTTGAGCTGTAACTTGGGGAAAAATCTCGCAAGGGAGGAGTTCATGCTGGGGATGCAAAGGCTATTTTTTCCATATTGTAAAGATCATTTATTGAAAATTCCATCTCCTTCCAAACAGGGTGAATTGTCATAGACAGCCAAGATATAAGCATTTTTAAGAAGGAGGCTATTGCATAGTGCCTAAGATTAGGTAAGTTTACCCCCCCAGTCCAGCGCAACGGATAATATAGAGAAGCGTATCCTCGGTCTCCGGCCTTCCCAAATAAAAGACGAGATGGTTTTGTTCCAAGACCTAAAATAAAAGTCTGCTGGGAAAATTGGGATATTCTGAAAGAGGTACAATGGTCTAGGGAGGATGTTCATTCGTATAGTCTCTATACGTTGATCCCCATCTATTTAAATCCTCCTGAATTTGGGTGGCTATAGGCTCGTAATTTACTACTTCCAGATGTATCACCTTGAGGGGAAAATGTATTCCTAGATATTTAATCTTAGTACGCCGCCACCTCAAGGGTAAGGAGCCCCTTAAGGCATTGGTGGGATGATAATAAAGCATTACTACCTCTGTTTTTGTAATGTTTAATTTAAAATTTGCTATACATTCATACCTCTGAAAGATTTCCCAAAACACAGGAATGGATATTTCTGGAGAGAGAAGGGTCAAGATGATATCATCCACGAATAGAGAAACCTTGTACATTTTTTGCCCTAGGGGTATCCCCTCTACATTCTGGTCTAAACGCAAGGCTGCCACCAGGAATTCAATATATAAAGCAAATAAGGCCGGCAAGGGGGCACAGCCTTGTCGAGTGACCTGTTGCAGTGGAAATGGGGGGGGCACTAATTCGAATATAAGCTTTAGGTTGGTGGTATAGGTTTAAAAGCCAGGAAAGGAAAGAGTCAAGAAAAGAGAAGGCCCTTAGAGGTCCAAAAGAAAACTCCACGAGACCCTATCGAAAGCCTTCTCCATGTCTAAACTTAACAGGCTAGGGGGATCTGTCTAGAGTGCACATGTTCTAGAAGTAACATGATATGTCTGATGTTGTCCGTGGTGCTTCGATGCTTAATAAACCCTGACAGGTCTGAATGAATAAGATTTGGGAGAATTGTTTCCAGTCTTGAAGCCCATATCGCTGTGTAGATTTTGTAATTGACATTTAAAACAGAGATTGGGCGATAAGATGATACATCTGTTACATCTTTATTTGGTTTTGGGATCGGGGTCAGGATTGCATATCCCCACGTAGGAGGAGGGGTTTCACCTTCTGCTATGGCTCTGTAAGTGAGTAGCAGGGTGGGGAGAAGAGACTCAGAGAATTTTTTGTACCATTCAGCCATGAAGCTGTATGTGCCTGGACAGTTGGCTGGTTTAAGGGCATTAATGTGGGAAAGGACATCGTCTGGTCTGATTGGGGCCTCCAAAAAGGAACATTGGGTTACTGAAAGCTTGGGAAGCGAGAGTCGAGAGAGGAAAACCTTGCTTTCATCTGAGAGAGGAGGACCAGGCGGCAACACGTAAAGAGACTGATAAGAGGAAAGAAAGGACGAACATATATGTTCGTCAGTGTGGGAGAGTTGTTTAGTAATTGGGTGTTTTACTTTAAGAATGGTTATTGTCCTCTTTCTTGCTCTGAATTTGTGGGCCAGAATCAGAGAGCCCTTTGCTCCCCCCTTGTAATTTGAGATTTTTAAGTATGTAAGGGTTTGTGTACAGTGTAAGCTCTTAACACGGTGACGCTTCAGTGGATAATCCGCTTCAAGGGACAGTATTTCAAAAACCAAATCCTATACTTCCTTAATACTGTGTGCCTTTTAATGCAGACCTGGTATGCCGACAACTGCGGACAACGGAAGGGCAGTTAGTAGGCAATTACGCTGCCTTCACACCTCCATTTAACACCACCCGAAGTGGAGGAGCCAGAATAAGAACCCCCCCCCCACGAGCCAGACCTACCACCTGCTACCGTGGCTGATGTTCGCACTGCTCATCACCCCAAGGATGCTGCCAGATTGGAACATGATGGCTGCTGTGGAAAGGAGTTTCTGCCCATATGCGACAAGTGCTACATGGCAGACGAAGTCTTCATTGATCTACCCCAACACATCCTCACGCCCTACCTCACACAGAAAAAGTAAGCAGACCGCAGAAATATATATAAATAAAGCTGAAGTTTTACCCACCACAGCACACATCAATCACGCGTAAACAAAAACCACAGTGCTGATCAGTATTAAGGCTCTGGTGCCCTCTGCCAGCAACTGCGGACAACGGCTACTGCTGACATACTTCACCTGCACTGAGGTGTCTATATAAACTGGCTTGCACTGTACCTTAAGGTCCATGATTTTCTGTATTTCTTGTCTCATCTGTCTAAGCTTCCTCTGGAGTACTCTGTGCCCCTCCCTGTATAAGAGCTGGTAAGAATGTAATTGCTCCACCAGATAATTGTAAGAGGCCTCCATTTTCCGCCTTTTCTTGGATGTAAAAGCTATGGTCTCGCCTCTGATTACCGCTTTTAGGGTATCCCACATGATAGGGTCAGAGATATCCGAGGAATTTTCTTTTAGTATTTTGGTAATTTTTGTGTTCATTAGATCTATATATTCAGGGTCTCTCAGCAAGGATGGGTTAAACCTCCACATTCTTGATGCCATAGGCTTTCCCAAGTTGAGTTTAAAAGTCAGAGGATGGTGGTCAGATAGAGCCTGACAGCCCAGGGTTAAGTCTTGAATATGAGAACAATTTTCACATGAAACGAAGTAATCTAGTCTAGAGTAAGTATGAAAGCGAGAAGAAAAATATGTGAAGCCCGGATTCATAGGAAATAGTTTTCTCCAGATGTCCTCTATACGAAGGTGAGACAACGTCCCTTTCAAATATTTGAGTGCATTAGTAGACCTACAGGCCTTTGAGGAAGAGGTATCCAAGTAGGGAGACAGGGATACATTAAAGTCCCCTCCCATTGTCAAGATGCCTCAAAGGTTGTCAATAACTTTATTGAGGAAGAAACGAATTACGGCTCGAGATGACTGAGGGGGTAGGTATGCGTTTGCTAGAGTAACCTCTTGCGAGTATAGGATTCCAGAGAGGATCACGAATCTTCCCTGGGCATCCATGACCATCTCCTTCATCTCCCAAGGGACAGAGGCAGGGAATAATATAGCCGCCCTTCTTCTACGTCCACAGGGGTGGGAAGAAGCACAGACTCTATATACACCTATTTCCCACTGTAGTTTCTCAGTGAATATCCCTTCTGATTGGTGAGCTCAACTATAGTTGTCAAAAGACCTTAGCAGATTTACACCAATTTTAACTTTATTGTTTTCTAGTCATTTTTGTGCTTTCTCTTGCTGTTGGTGTATCAAATATTGTAGATAATGCTGGCATGCAGCAGTTATTTTAACAGATGCTTTCAAAATGTATTTGACTCTCCCCAGCTAACCACAACACTGCTTTTTGTGACATCACAGTCTGTTGTCATGGTGAGTACTATGATAACATAAACAAAGGCACTGTGCGGTTGACAGGGGAGAGTCAAATGTTTTTAAATGTTTTCTATACAGACTTTTTAGATGGACTATCAAGATGTGCTGCAAATATTGAGAATGAAAAATTGTATTCTGTAATAAATTGTAATCGCTGAAACATCTTATTTATGAAAGCGCATGGTGAAGTGTAGAGTTGCTCTTTAACCAATGAGCACCTTATTTTCAACACTTCTAAATATAATTTCTAGCCAGATAAGACATGTCTTCTACCTTTAACAGGAAGCTATCCATCATCTTCATAAAGTTTATAATGATGTGTGCCAACATTATCACATAAAACAAGAAAACCTACTGTATTGCCATATTACATTCTGCACATGTGTCACATTCACTATTTACGGGTTAGCAATTTCAGTCGCTCAGTAGGCTGCACGCTCACCTGTAGGGCCAGATAATCAAAAAGTAGTGGGTTTTAGTCCCACACAAGGTACCTGGAGTAATACCCAATACTGACACTGTAGTGCTGCACTGGGATGGGGCTGCACGACTGAGGTACCTTCCTTTGGATGAGATGTTAAAACAAAGTCCCTTCTTCCCTGGTGTTCTGGCCAACATTATCCCTGTGACTAAGGTAGGCCAATGTAACCCCCGAAGACGTGCCTAGAAATTAGTTGTCATAACCCAGTATGCCTACACAGATCAAAAATTAAATAAAGTATCCCCAGGTACATATCGTACGGGTGTAATTCAATCAGTGTGTTCTGATGACATCTATAGAGCGTACCAGCAAAGCTCAGATTTATATTTGGCATCATAGCTCTGAAACAGAATTATGCCCTTATTTATGTATAAACTGCAGAAAAAAAGAGCTAATTCTCGTTTTTATACAGATAATGGATTACAGCACATTCTTAATACAGTTGAAGTGTGCATTTAATCTGCCACTTTGTGTTTTTTAGCATAGCGATCACAATACGACTAAGCGCAAACAAGGCTGTAAGAAACAACAGAAACGAAAACAACATTGTGGATGAGACAAAATGACTCCATCATCATTGCACATAACATATTTAACTTAAAAAGCATGTTTTCTTGTGATGTTTCATCCAGCAGTGACAACCTCACATTGACCCATCCAACACACACATATGAACCAAACACCTTAATGAAAATACCCAACAGCTAACAGTCTTATTTATGGACACTCAAATGAGAGCACTGAACTAAAGACAGATCATTTTCATCTCTGCACAAGTAATTATGTGATTATAGGAGCTAGTAATATAGATTAAGTGTGCCTTGAAACTGTCACTGTGTTTGCGGTTTTCAGTACAACTTTTGTACTACGGCAGACTGACCAAACAACGGTGCAACAGACCAACTTCCTAAAAGAGCATAACGTTTGTTTAGACAAGTTTTCTGGCTTTTGTCATTTAATCACAAATTACAGTTAATGAATCAAAACTGGAAATGGAGAGAGCAACTGCCACTTTTGCCATTCATTACTCAAACCTACGCGATGTGAGAAAGCCGATTATTTTTTTTACCCTGCATTAATAAAATGAGAGCAAAACTTAAGTTAAACCTACAGGCACACTATGTAAACACATACTAACAGTACATACTCTTTCACTACAGTCCACACATAATGAAGATGCAGATTTCATTAATCATTTAATCAAGTAAAATGAGATCTTACTCTGTAACTCACTTCCTGGTAGTGTTCAGATTGCCGTCTGGGTCAAAACGCACATCAGAGACAACGTAATAAGAATCCAAAATGAATGTTAACAGTGTGAGTCCCTCAGTGCTCTAAATTCTAATTTAAAAAAAATCCAGTGGTCTTGGCTCGGCAGCTGACAGATCGTGATTTTGGACTGCTGCTGTCACACTGTTAATGGCCTGCATTCACAGCAGCTCTCTTTTAAGACTGTAAGCTTTGCATGGCTTAACTGTATATTATAACTCACCGTACTACTCTATGCGTATTGTTGTTTGTTCTTGGAATGCTTTATTCCTCGGGTCATCACTGAAAAAGGGACTTTGTCTCAGTTGACCTAGCCGGCCATCAAAATTCAAATAAATAAACTATGGCAAGGACAAAGCCAGACAATCTGAGGGACACCAGATCCAGACTGTCGTGTTTAGTGTAAGTATGGACAGAACTGCATGTGCCGGCACAGCATATGTCGGCTGCCGAGAGGCCCGAGACTGAAAGAAAACAAGCAACAGAAGTGGCCATGCCATGAGTGGTATGCCCACAGACAGGACCAGGAAGCTTGTTTCTCGTAACAAACTAAACTGCAGGGTGCCAACCATTTTTGTTAAAAACATGGGTGCCCACCATTAGTGGGACAAACTAAAGACTTTTTGCAGTTATTTGTGCAAACCAAATAGAAAGTATAGGTTCTATGGACAACAAGAGAATGCAGGATAACCTACTAAGCATTTTGAAGGGAAGGCAAATATACAGGAAGGTGGATAGTACGAAGTGCACTTAAACAAGACATTAAGAAGGAACTGAGGAGAGGTGCACAGCAAAACCAAAGCCTTGTGCAGAGGAGCCACAGCCAAAGCCTGCAGTTCATGAACCCTGCAAGCCGAGGTAATAGCCACCAGAAAAACAATTTTCCAAAAAAGGAACTGCATCTCACAAGTGGTGACAAATTCCAGAGGAGCCTGTGTAAGAGACTCTAGAACCAAGTTAAGGTCCTACACCAGAACCGGCCTACATGAAGTGATCTGATAATCGCTGAAAACCACCAATCAGACACAAGTATCTTGCTGACTACATCAGCTGAAGGAGTCAGGAATTGTTTGAGAACCAAACCCAACCTCGACTCCAACAAAAGAGGTGAAGTAAGCCAAACATTCTGAGTTGAATGAGACTTGCCAACCCGTCAGGTCTATGGTTAAGGTGTCTGTCTTGGTTAGTTCAAGGGCAAGGTGGTTCTTCGACTATCTGGCTACATGATGAAAGTTTTCACCAAAATGGAGAGGCAGAAGCCACAACTCACAAAAAGGGGCTAGTTTATTAAGCAACTGCACCACAGAAACTGGAATAAGAAACAGGTGCGAGCAATAAAAGTTTCCTTTTGAACCACAATTCTATAATTATTACGGTACCCTAAAATCACTTCAATAAATATTACTGCACTCTAAATCACTCTATAACTGTATAAATTTAAAACTTGTACAATGTACCCTAGAGTTGATATGGATCCATTGGGTGCTGTGGATGAGATGATTTCCAAGAATGCAAATGGAGAAACATCTGAGCACATACTTTCTGTTGGCCTGCTTGAAGAATGGGCTGATACCAAGAACAAAGGATCAGAACTACCAGGTATCGACAAAGCCCAGGGTAAGTACCACACAAACTCGTATTCCACAGGTACCGCTTTCAGGCTGTCACACAGGACTCCGAGGAAGAAAACCAGTAATTCCAAGGCACTCTGGCAGCCTGAAGGGCTACTGGGCATATCGGCCGGAGGAACAGGGGGAGGAAGTGACACCTATGATCATCTAGAGTCAGTGGTGACGGAACAGGCAGGCACATGGGGCAGACTGGATGGGCCTAAAGATCCTTTTCTGCCAACAAAATCTGTTTCTATGTTTCCTCACGGCAAGCCTGGGAGAGCCTGTCCAACATGCACTGCAGTAAGCAAGGCAGCCAGAGACACCCCTTGACATCAGGACCAACTGCTGCAAACTCAAGGGCATAACTAGAATATATTCTTTCTGTATCAAATATTATGGATTGTAGCTATGCATGTTTATTTCAGTTCAACCTCTGTTTAGGGCCTTAGTTGCATTTTGTTCCCTCTGATGTCTGGATTCTGCAATGAATTCACCTGTAATGCTTTCCAGAAATGATTGCACACTGTATGAGTTCAATGAATTCTCAATACAGATTTTAAGTTAAGAACAAATAAAAACAGGAGAGTGAATGAGGAGATTGTGCCCCTGCAAACAGGGGAAGGTGAGGAGAACTTGATTTCTTGGGAGGGCTCTGGAAACAAACTTTCTGCACCATTTGTGTATTTTTTCCTCTTTGGCCTGGACATCCCATCATTACAGCTTCCAGAATGATGCCTTGTTTCCGTTCAGCTCTGCGCCTCTTTCTGGGACTCCTGGCAAGGCCATAGAGGCAGAAAGAAAGGTATATTAGCACACTGGAACTGGCAAGCAATGAAAGACATGATGAATATTAGCTGAGATTTAAGCTGAAAGGAAGAGGTGAGAATTACCGAAAAGGCTAATCCCTAAAGAAGCCATTATTAATACATCTGAGAATAACACACACAGTGTGGAAAGCACTTGCTTCAAGAGAACCACCACCAGAGATTTTGTGTTAGCAGTAGTGTAAGAGAACAGCTCCTCCATACATTGCAAGGAAAGCAGTTGATCATACGCAATTTCCTGTAGCAATACTTAGCTGTCAGAAGGCAATGAGGAACCAGTGTGGGAGCAGGGGTGATGACTTGGGTGCTGCATGAATACTCTGCTTTGCATCCTCACAGACCACACCGTGGTGAGCAGGTACTCACTGCGAGGGCCCATGCCATCAAGAGCAGACAAGAAGCAGCCTGCGGACATCACAACCTTTTTGGTAGCAGACTATCTGGGGAAGAATCAAGCAAGTAAATCCCAAGGAGTAGACAGGATAGAACCCAGGATCATGGTGGAGTTAAAGGGACACCACTGCATGCAGTGGTCTAAGGCTCTGAGCTGCAAATTTGGTGACATCCAGCAGACCAGACCTGGGTTTGAATCCCACAGCTTCCACTTGCATACTGTGTGACCCTGAGCAAGTCACTTAACCTCCTTGTGCTCCCAGGTCGCTCCTGTGAAAAAGCTTTCAGCTTAGTGTGCTATAGCTGGTTAAACAACTAAATAAAAAAAAAAAAAGGGACACCACTGCAAATGAGCTTGTCCCAATGGTTACATTCCCTAATAAAACTGAACTGAACAATTGGCTGGGCCACATGCAATAATCTTTCTTTTCTGTACCACTGCAATGTCAGAGGCTGGGAAGCAAATACAGTGCCCTTCCATCTTTAATATGTGGGCAAGGTTCAAACCGAGCAACTGCTGACTGATCAGCCTGACATCAGTGTTAGGCAGTGTCCTGGAAGTTATCGCCGTGGACAGAATAAAGTATCACTTGACTGAGGCCAAAGTTTTCGCCCCTCAGTTTGGTTTTGTGAGATAAAGATCATGTCACTAATTTATCTCCTGTGTCACTACCCTCCTTTGTGCCTTATGTAATGCTGTCATTTATTCTCTGTAAAACTGCCTGTGATTTATCTTGCTGTCATTGTACACTGTTAAATTTGCCTGTAACTAAATCTGGGTCACTCCTGAAAAAGGGACCACTGGTCTCAGTGGGCCTACCCGGTTACCAAATAAATGACATAAGCTTCTGGTTAAAGTACACCAGAGCAGTATACAGAAGGCATAATGCGGATTGCTACTTGACATGGGGCAGGAAGTAGAGGATTGTGGTAAATGGGCAATTCTAGTGGAGAGAGGTACTCAGTAGCTTCCTTCAGGGATCACTGTTGGGTCTACGGTCATTCAGCATTTGCAGTGCATCTCCGGCTGACCCCCCCCAACCCCCTCTTATTTAATCAGTCTATGTGTTAACATGTACTAATTTGATGTGTACAAGTTCAAATTTTACTATTACTGCCTGTGAATATGCTTCAAGGTTTTTCTTTTTTTCTCTGTAAACCTTATATTTTTGTAATGCTTGCTCAACATTGACGTGGAACCTTTGAAAATGAGTCCTTGACTCAAAGGTATTAATCCCAGACTGAAATAAATAAATAAACTATCTGGAGGCTGGAGTCTCCACCAAGCTGCTTAAGTACACTACTGGCACTATACTGGCTAGGATGGCCAATTGCCTTGCAGATGGGAACAGATTTCAAAAGAAACTGAATAAACTGTACAGCTTCTGGCATCTTAAGTAAGCATCAATGTAGCCAAATGCAAGGTGGTACAGTGGAGGAAAAACAAAGCTAGCATTTACACACTGTGTGAGGCTCCTGTTTTTGCAGTGAAGAACAGAAAGGACCTGAGGGGGTCATATCAGACAAAGGGTTTAAGAACGACTAGGGCCGGCCCTGTGGCACTGAGGCACTGGATGCCACACCTTGCGCCACGCCGGCGACCAGGGTTTGGAGACAGACTCGGGTTGCTGGGGGTCGGCAGGGGAAGGAGAGGATGGAGCATCTGGAGGACAGCTCTCCTGTCCCTGGGGTAGGATCCAGGGATGCTCGGTGTCCTAGTGCCCCCCGATGGAGATCGGAGGTACTACAGGCACAGTGGCTAACATAGTAGGTGGAGTGCAGCCACGCCGGCAGGGTCCGCCTTGCGCTGGCGTCATTGCACACCGTACTCCAGCAGGTAAACTTCACGCTTAAGGGACAAAAGCCCTCTGCAGGCACCACGGAGATGATGGGGACTACAGGGGCAGGCCCACATCCCAAGGCCGGTCAAGCGCACCAGGAGATTCCCTTCCCGCCCTGACACCCAGGTAGGGTCCTTTGAGTCTGTAAGGTCGCCACGTGAGGGTGGACCCTCCCCCAGGGGTACCAGGTTAGCCAGGGGATTGGTCCTGACTGGGTGCTCGGTGGGAGCATACTGGCAAGTGGAGGTTCAGGCAGGGAGCAGAGGCCCCGCTGAGAGAGTACCCTGGAAGGATGCCTGGGCCGCAGAGAGATAGAGAATAGGGGGGAAAAAAAAAAACTAGCAGTGTGTAGTGGTTATCAAGAAGGCAGGAAGAATGCTGGAGTACATCAAAAGTGGGATGACTAACAGAGCAGGGGAAGGAATGCTGCCACTTTAGAAGGCCCCAGGCACACTCCACCTGGAGTACTGTGTGTGGATCTGGGGTCCCAATATAAAAATGACACAAACAGTCGAAAACAGACAATGCAGGGCCATCAAAATGATAAGAGTTAGGAGAAAAAAGGTATGAAGATAGAGACTGGAGGTGCTTAACACAGTCATCCTAGAGATAAGGAGACTTAGGAGGAGGACATGATCTCAGTCTTTCAGATATCAAGGGTATCAACAAGGTCAAACAAATCAGCCTGGTGGCACAGAGGACTGAGGTGCTGTAAGCATCTTACCTTCCACCACACTGGCGACCCGTGTTCAGAAACGAGCAGGGGTTGCCAGGGGTCAACCGGGGTGGGAGAGGATAGAGCGCCTGAAGAGCTGCTCTCCTCTCCCAGGGAAGGAGGACTGCAAGGTCTGCCGAATGACTGCCACCCAGTGGAGGCCAAGTGACAGTGCGGGTTGAGGAGGGCAGACGAAGTGAGGTGCTGCGGGACTCTGTAGCATGTGTGTACCTCCACAAGCGCACTTTTACAAACGCACCTCAGCATGGGGACAAGACACAAACACATAGGAAAATGGTGGCAGAACAGGCACGAATGAAGCCTACCTGCTGACCCCTGCCCACCACAGCACCAGACCCCTGGAGCCAAAGACTGGATTTGTGCTTCTAGTATGTGATTGGGGGGGTGGACTGTGACAGGGTTGAATAAGGCCCTGTCCCATTTGTTATGCAGAGTTTAAATGCAAGGGTCTGTACTTTCTCTTCTCTTCTCTGTCTGGTTGCGCAACCACATTTTCGTGTGAGATCTAGGAACTGATCACTCCGATGGTTTTGCAATTCTCCACATCCTGCTATCTCTCTGCCTTCCCTTGCTGTTCTGTCTTTTCTTCCCACTTCAATATCTGCAGTTATAAAAAATATACTGTATGTGAATCTCTGTATAAAACTGTATGTGATACTGGGATCCCTTTGTTTAAAATTGTATATAGTTTTACTGTTGAAATGATTGCAAAAAAAACTATTTGGAACTCAAGGGGTTAACCTGAAATGCAGTAGTTAAGCCCCTTGCAGAGATGTAAACACGAGGTCAGTTCTAGGTCACAATGTTCTTTTTGCAGCACCTGCTGAAACTGACAAGAACACTGTGTGATAAGCATTCTGTTTTCTTAATGAGTTCCTGCAAAGACTTGTTATAAAAAGAACTGCAATGTTTTACAAGAGAGAGAGACTGAGATTTGAAACTGAGAAGAAACACTCAGAAGGATTGTTTTCTCTGTACTGCTGTTGAAAATAGTTATACTGAACAAATTTTTATTTTTTATTTTGCTGTTATTGAGAAAAATAAAACGTTATTTGCGAATTTTGAAACTGCTCCTGGTTTTCCTATGCTTCTGCCCTGTGCCTTGATGACAGATGTGGTCAGTCTAAGTGGGATTTATGCCGTGTATACTCTAAGCCAGGGATTTTGTGGGCACGGGTACTAGACCTGGTACCAGGGAAGCATAGAAGAAAGGTATGGATTCTGCAGCAGCAAACCCAGGAGTCATTACCAGGAGAATGGCAGCCAAACTAGCAGAGACAGAAGCCCAAGCTGAGACTGTATAGCTAGCACCAGTTATAGAGAAAGAACAGACAGTGACAGAACCTGAAAGCCTGACTGCCTTTTTCAAATGGTGGGCTACACAACAAAAAGAGATGGAGAAACAGAGAAAAGAAGAAATGCAACAACTCAAACAGCAGAGAAAAGAAGAGATGCAGCAACAGGAGCGTCAAAGAAGAGAAGAGATGCAGCAATGGACAGATGCCTTGCAAGCTATCAAAGCCGGAGGACCTGGCATTGGTCCAGCACAGCAACAAGACACAAACAACTTAAAATACATTAAACTTCCAAAGCTGTGTTCCTCGGATGATATCGAAGCATATCCGACAACTTTTGAAAGGGTTGCTGCAACCTGACAGTGGCCAAAGCAGCAATGGGTACTCAGACTGGTACCTTACCTGACAGGGAAAGTCCAACTTGCCTACAGCAATATGGACACTGCAGTGTCAGAAAACTATGATCTGGTGAAAAGCGAATTCCTGAAAAGGTACGACATCTCAGGAAAGACCTACAGGCAGAGATTTCAGTCTCTGAAGTACAACTCAGTCGACAATCCTCGAGAAGCCTTCACCTGACTCAGAGAACTCCTCCTGATAAAATGGCTCCAACCAGAGGGCAAAACAGTCTCATAGATCATCAACACATTTGTAATGGAGCAATTCATCAACATCCTGCCTACAGATGTGCAGCTTTGGGTGAAAGAACACAGACCAGAAAGTGACGAAAAGACTGTTTCTTTGGCAGAAGACTACCAAATGGCCAGACAGATGCCACAGCAGCGAGGTAACAGCCAAGCACCGGTAAGACACCCTTTTTCCCCATTTAAACTCCAAGTCTGATAAGAACTCTGGTGGCGGTAACAAATCTGCACCCAAAGACTTTATTTGCTATAACTGTAATAAGCCAGGTCATATTGCAATAAATTGCCAAATTAAGAAGAGTGACACTGGAGCAGATTTGTCTTTAGCAAATTGGTGCAAGTACTTAACAGATGTGAAGGTGGGAGATAAGATTGTGAAGGGACTTATAGATTCGGGAAGCAGACAGACCCTAGTACATACTGAAGTGCTAGGAAAACAATGTCCAAAAGGACCAGGTACTGGTGTCATCTGCATCCATGGGGACACTCGATACTATCCCACCACCCAAGTGACTCTGATTATTAACGGTGTTATCACACCAAATGGAAGTGGGGGTAGTACCCAAGTTACCTGTACCTACGATTATTGGAAATGACTTTCCAGAATTTACTGAGTTAATCACAGAGGGAGTAAATCCTGATGTTTCAGCGGCTGTGGTGATGAGCTCAGGCAAAGAAAATATCGAATGGTGGGGACTCTTTTCCATTTGCTGATTTTGATTTGGACTTGTTTGAGCACAGCTCCAAGATACGGAAGTCCAGAAAAGAAAGAAAGACGACGTTTGAAGAAACTGTGGCAACAAAAGACTGATGGACATAAGGGGTTAACATATGAAAATGCTGAACCTAAACTGATAACTGATTGTGATTTTCTTTCAGAACAAGCTAACAATGTTTCTGTCCAGGGTTATTTTAACCAGCTGGGGATGAAACCAAAACAGGGTGAACCTATGTTTAAAAAATGTAATGGGCTACCGTACAGAGTCTGGGTTAAACCTCAGACACAGGAATAGACAGAACAATTGGTTATACCACGAAAGTATAGATCTGAGTTGTTACAGATAGCACATGATAGGGGGTAAGGGGAAATAGACTTCTAGGAAAACAAACTGAACTTACAAGCTCAAATGGGCAGACTAGGTGGGCCATAGGCCCTTATCTGCCGACACTGTCTATGTATCTATGTATCTATGATAGTCCTATGGCTGGTCACTCGGGGAAGGATCGCACCCTTGCCAGATAGCTGTATAGATTTTACTGGCCTGGAATTTATAAAGATGTTGCTACCTATTGTGGTACCTGTGCTGAGTGTCAGAAAGTAGTCCCAGTGACTAAAAAAAGACAAGGTGCCCCTACCTTTGACAGATGTGCCTTTTGAGAGAATTGCAATGGATGTGGTAAGTCCCTTAGACAAAAGTAAAAAGGGTAACTGATTCATTTTGGTAGTATGTGACTATGCTACTAGACACCCAGAGGCAGTTCCAATTTGTACAGTCACAGCCCCAAAAGTAGCAACTGGACTGCCAAAATTTTCATCAGGGTGGGCAAACCTAAAGAGATTATTACTAAACAGGGTATTAATTTTGGTGCTGCATTACTGAAGGAGCTGTACCGACTACTAGGTATCACTGCCAGAAGAACCTCCCCTTATCACCCTCAGACAGACTGTCTTGTTGAGCATTTTAATCAAACCCAAAAACGCATGTTAAAAAGGTCTATAAAAGGTGAAGGGAAAGACTGGGACCAATACTCACCTTACCTGCTTTTTGCTTACAGAGACGTGCTGCAGGCACCTACAGGTTTTTCACCATTTGAAATGCTGTGTGGTAGACAACCTAGAGGGCCACTAGATTTAATAAAAGAAACATGGGACAATAATCCCCATCAGAAACAATCTATTACATCTTATATGTGTGCCCAGAGAAAGAAGCTGGCACAATACATTGAAATTGCCCATAGTAATCAGGAAGAGGCCCCAAAACAGAAGAAGATGTACTTGATCATGGGGTAAAAGAAAAGTTTTTGAGCCAGGTGAAAAGGTTTTGCTACTGTTACCCACTACAGAAAATAAACTGTTAATGAAGTGGCAAGGGCCTTATAAAGTGCTTAGATGTACTGGCACAGTTAACTATGAGATTGAGATCCCTGATAGGAAAATAATCCTACTAAGATATGGGTCTGTTCATGAAAAGGGGTTACCAAAGTGTGACATGACGGTCACATTTTAAAATTATTTCTAGATTACATTTGTGATGCATTTCAAGATATTTTGACCCAAGTATGAAAAAATAAACATGTTGGGAGATAAAAGCCCCACAGGTTCCTGAGATAAAAGAACTGTATTGTGGTGAGTGTAACAAGTGACACCACACACCATGGTAAATGTAGCACCTGACACAAAACATTTGTTTTAGTAGTAAAAACTTTAATAAACATGTAATGAGTTGTATTAAAACATGAGAAACAAATACTTATAAGAATTATATTACATTAATTGCAAATGTGAAGTTTTGCACCATGTACCATGGTGAATTTAACAAGTGACACCACACTTATGTTTCACTTACTAAAACTATACTAAACATGCCTAACACCTAACATACTACTGCTACTGACTGACATACTACTATAGAACATGAAAAAAGTTGACAATTACATTACTGGCAAGTGTGATGCTTAACACCACATACCACGGTGAATGTAACGAGTGACACCACACATTTGTTTCAGTTTTACAAAGTTTATTGAACATGCCTAATGGCTAACATGCTACTAATAATAACTGACACAGTGCTACACAACCTGGAGAAATCTGACAATAATAACAGTAGTGATAGGTGTGACGTTTGATACCACATACTGTGGTGAATGTAACAAGTGACACCACACTCATGTTTGACTTACTAAAACTGTACTAAACTTGGCTAACAACTAACAAACTACTATTACTGACTGACATACTGCTATAAAACATGAAAAAATCAACAATTACATTACTGGCAAGTGTGATGCTTAACACCATATAACATGGTGAATGTAACAAGTGACACCACACATTTGTTTCAAATTATAAAAAAATTACTGAACATGCCTCATGGCTATCACACCACTACTAATAACTGACAGTGTTACAAAACCTGGAGCAATTTGACAATAATAACAGTACTGGCAGGTATGATGGTTGACACCACATATCGTGGTGAATGTAACGAGTGACACCACAAAGAAAATCCATTTTAACTCTCCACCCCATATACACTGAATAATCCCTCTTACAATTTATGCCCAGCACTTTCCTTAGACATGCAGTTGTCACTGAAATATGCTCTCTGAAAACTTGCCCAACAGTCAGTGAATGACGGTAACCAAAGTCTACCTGTGGTGAATGTAACTGCAACCCTCATTGTTGCATGCAGTGCTCATCTTCATGGAATGTAGCCCTACAAATGGAGGAGCCATGTGCAAACAATGGGTTTTAAACCACAACTCAGCTCCTCCCTCTGTGGTTGCTCCTTGGTTCTGATGGGCAGATTATGGCTTTGCAACTGTCACAGACTGACGGGTAAACATTGGGCCTGATGTGACTCCAAGTACAGTGAGAGTCAAAGGTTGCTGTCTCTTCTGTGGGAAAGATAGATCAGGCAGTAACACAGTCAGTTATCACAAGGAGGCAAACTAGGAGAGAAGCCAGAAAATCTTTTAAAGTGCTAATAGCACAATTACAGATCTGGGGGTCATGTGGATGAATGTAACGTGCTGTGACACCAACTGTTACATTCACCACACTAAATACAAAGCTACATAAATTAAAAATGGAGCATTACAATGGGCTAAAGAGTACAGATAATAAGTGGACTTACTTTAATAATGGAAAACAGTAAATAAAGCTTGCAAAAACAATTAGTAAAACATGTGTTTTTGCATGTCACACTTTTTCAGGTAAAAAAGCAGCAAAACAGAGCGGGATACCCCATCAAAAAAAAATATGGATACCCTAGAATTCTATAGTTATGTTATTTATCTGCCCATATAGCCAGCATTCAGATTTAGTCAAAAACATGTGCCTGACAGTTCTTGATTTTTTAAGATGTGGTATTCACTGTATGGTGGGCATTGGTAACCCCTTTTCATGAACAGACCCATATACTATGCTAACCTCAAGAAATGGGTTGAATAAAACGCCAAAAGCTGTTTTGCTGGTTTTACCAGAAACTGATAAAGAAGATATTGATGTAGTGTATAATAGACTGGAACAAACTGTAACTGCTGATTTATTTATTTTTGTATTGAACATATCGGAATTACTAACCTTTGAGTCAGAGACTGCTTTGCAAAGGCTCCACATCAAAATACAAGCTAACTGTATAATACAATTTTTTTTTTTTTTTTTTTAATTGTATTTATCCTCCCGTGGCTGGTCGACTTCTGCATCCGACGAGCCTACCAAACTCGGGGTCCTTCAGGGGGCTTCTAGTGCCATGCACGCCCCGGCAGATCCCCAGAGTCAGTCCGGGGGCATCATCCATGTTGGCCCCCGCAATTTCCTCCATTTCTCCTGTGGCTACTACCTGGGACCCCCGGAAGCAGTGGCGTATGTACGTGGAGGTGCACATGTGCACCGCAGCTCTAGACCAGGTCCCTTCTACCCTCCCCATCAACCTAACGTCGGAGCTCCTCGTGAGTGGCACCGTCCCTCCGGCCTCCACCAGGGGGCGGCCAAGCTCCGAGAGAGCTATGGTTCACCTCCCCAGGCAGAGCGCTGCCAGCCGGCAGCGTCTCACACCCTCTCCCTTCCCTGCCGGCCTCCGACGACTCTGGCTGTTCCCGAACCCAGGTCGATGGCATGGCGCGAGGTGTGACGTCCAGCGCCTCAACCCTCAGAGCCCCCAGGATGGCTTTGTACAATACAAATTAAAAGAACACGTGGATACATGAGGTACAGAGCTGGGTACAAGACACACAGAGGGTAGACAACTATACCCTGAGTCACAAGCAGATAAGCAACAAACCGTATATTACATTTAGCATAGTACAATAAGTAGCATAGAGCAGCAATATATTTGAGAACACTCAGGAGCAGGTACAAGCCTATCATTTTAGAGATGAGTGAGACCACTCAGGAAGCGGTTACAGACACAGCGTTTTAGAGATGGGGAGAAGGTATGGAGGAGGAAGACGGGGGGTGCCGTCAGAAAAGACTGTCTGAGAAAGCTAGTAGGGGAAAAAGTAAGGGGTGTAAGGAGAGCAGGGGGAGGGGAAGGGAGGAAGGTTATAAGCAATCGCAGACACAGGAGGAGAGGAGAAGCTCTCTAAGTTTGGATTTGAAGGGGCCTAGTTTCAATTCTGGGAGATATCTAAAGGTAGGTCATTCACCCACAGAGGGGGCCCTACAGTAAAATGCACGTTGCCCCAAGGACGTCCTGCAGTGAGGGACTAGGAGTGGGTCTTTTGTAGAGCTTCTGGTGGATCTAGCTAGAGGAGCTTGCTGGATTAGATCACAAAGCCCCATAGAGAAGAGACCAGCTGAGATTTTCTTGGCTATAAGGCAGGTTTGATATTTTAGTCGAGCCTCAAAGTTTAGCCAGTTTGTTAGCTTGTAAAGGTCACAAGTGTGGGTCCACCTATCACACCCAGAGACTAGCCAGAAGGCTTTGTTCAGCGCTACCTTGATATGACTGAGAGCAGTGTTATCAGCTGCACCACAGAAAGTAATCCCGTAGTCAACCAGGGAAAGGACTGAGGATGACACGGCCAGGCGGAGGGCTCCAGGAGGCATACAATGTTTGTGCCTGTGCAGCAGGACAATTCTTGAGTTAATGGACTTGGTTAGAAGATGAATATGATTGTGATAGGCAAGATGGGAGTCTAGGGTGATACCCAGATATTTAAAGGATTTTACCAGCTCGAGTAGGGCAGTTTCATAGTTAAGAATGTGAAGAGGAAAGTCTTTTTGTTTTGGTGATGGGCAAAGTTCATAGCCTTGTTTTTTTTATAGTTAATACGAGTTTGTGCTTAGTGAGCCAGGCTTCTGCTTCACAGCAGAAGCTCTGTAGGTTCGTTTGTAGGGTGAGGGGGTTTGAGTGGCTACTGTAAATAACCGTGTCATCTGCATAAAGAAGGCAACCTGTAGTACAGGCTAAGGGAAGTGCGTTCGGGAAGAGACTAAAGAGGAGTGGACCTAAAATGGATCCCTGAGGGACCCTGGAGAGAACAGGCAGGCTGGAGGAGAGGGTAGAGTTAATTTTAAACTTAAGACCTTGCACTTAGGTAGTTATCAAACCAAGAGGTGGATTCCTGTGCAAGCCCAAGGGATGGCAGGGTCTTGAGAAGGAGGATGTGATCAACTCTATCGAACGCTGATGCTGTAAAGGCGAATGTTTCCTTAACCTCCTAACAAACTGCAGAAATTCGTAACTTGCTAAAGACATTTATCAGTACTTTTACCACAGTACCAGGCAGAGCATGTAATAGTGACAAGGAATGCTTGCCCTATTAGACAAAAGACATACAGATTACCAGAGCAGTTAAGAGCAGACGTGGTTAAGGAAATACAAAAAAAATGAAAAAACTGTGTATCATAGAAGAGTCGAGAAGTGCTTGGTCATCACCAATGGTGATTATAAACAAAAAAGAAGGGGGTGCAAGAATCTGCCTTGATTTTAGGAAACTTAATCAAGTGTCAGAATTTAACAGTTATCCTATGCCCAGAACAGTTGATTTGGTGGACAGACTGGGAAGTGCTAAGTATATCAGTACTCTCAATCTCACCAAGGGTTGCTGGCAAATACCCCTAGCTAAAGAATCCAGAGACAAAACTGCATTTGCCACTCCTGTAGGACTCTGTCAGTTCACCACCATGCCGTTTAGTTTACATGGCGCACCCGCCACATTCCAGCAGTGCCTGAATGTAATTTTATCCCCTCACACTGGTTACTGTGCTGCGTACCTGGATAATGTCATGGTGTATAGTCCAGACTGGAAAAGCCACCTGGAACACCTACAAGCAGTTATCCAATCGATCAAAAAGGCAGGTCTGACAATTAATCCTGCCAAGTGTGCATTGGGCATGCAAGAAACCAGATATTTGGGCTATCTTTTGGGAAATGGAGACATCAAGCCTGACGTTTCCAAGACAGAAGCTGTAACTAACAGCCCTGCCCCCAAAACCAAGAAACATGTCAGGCCATTTTTAGGGCTGACTGGTTATTACTGGAGATTTGTTCCCAGCTTTGCCGAGTTAGCTACTCCCCCTCACTGAACTCACAAAGAAATGGTTCCCGAATAATGTGAAATGGACCACAGAGTGAGACAAACCTTTTTGGGCCATTAAGGCTGCATTATGTTCAGCCCCTGTTTTAAGAAGCCCAGACTTTGAGAAACAATTTCTGTTACAGACTGATGTGTCAGAGGTAGGCCTAGGTGCAGCCTTGAGTCAGCATACAGATGGGAAAGAACATCCTATTCTATACATAAGTAGGAAATTGCATGAGAGAGAGAAAAGGTACTACACCAATGAAAAGGAATGCCTTGCGACAAATGAAGGTTGAAAAAACAAAAATGCGCGAGTTTAAACTTCACTGTTTGCTATGCTGCATATGCACTGAACTGCAAAAGTTATAAGCAAATGCTGAAAGATAATTAAAAGAAAGTTTCTGAAACCCATTTTTGTAAAACAGGTTCCCTCTTAAAGAGGGGGGTATGTGACAGGGTTGAATAAGGCCCTGTCCCATTTGTTATGCAGAGTTTAAATGCAAGGGTCTGTTCTATCCTCTCCTTTTCTTTCTCTTCTTTGTCTGGTTGCGCAACCACATTTTCATGCGAGACCTAGGAACTGATCACTCCGATAATTTCACAACTCTCCGCCTCTTGCTATCTCTCTGCCTTCCCTTGCTATTCTGTCTTTTCTTCCTGCTTACATATCTGCAGTTATAAAAAAATATACTGTATGTGAACCTCTGTGTAAAACCGTATATGATACTGGGATCCCTTTGTTTAAAACTGTATATAGTTATACTGTTGAAATGATTGAAAAAAAAAAAACCTATTTGGAACTCAAGGGGTTAACCAGAAATGCAGTTTTTAAGCCTCTTGCAGAGATGTAAACAAGAGGTCAGTTCTGGGTCACAACCTTCTTTTTGCTGCACCTGCTGAAACTGACAGGAACACTATGTGAGAAGCATGCTATTTT
The DNA here is from genome assembly GCA_016271365.2 of Neoceratodus forsteri. Classification (NCBI taxonomy): domain Eukaryota; kingdom Metazoa; phylum Chordata; order Ceratodontiformes; family Ceratodontidae; genus Neoceratodus; species Neoceratodus forsteri. Next base: position 1,191,287,758 of record CM028130.1, on the reverse strand, counting down.
CTTAACGAGCTCCTGCAAAGACTTACTATAAAAAGAGGTGCAATGTTTTGCGAGAGAGCGACTGAGATTTGAAACTGAGAATAAACAATCAGAAGGATGACTATTTTCTCTGTACTGCCTTTGTAAATAGTTATATTTAACACATTTTTAATTTTTATTTTGCTGTTACTGAGAAAAATAAAATGCTATTTGTAAATTTTGAAACTGTTCCTGGTTCTCCTATGCTTCTGGACCTGTGCCTTGACGACAAGGATGATCCTCCCCATCCTGACCACTCCACGGGGAGGGAATCCGTAGGGGTACTCAGGCTTGTAGGTGAATTCCGGGAATTTGCAGAATGGTAGGATCGGCAAAACACAGTTGAAGGGAGCCCTGCCTGTCTTGGCCTCAGGAGGATAAACAGAAGATGAAAGAAGAAGAAAAAAACAAACGAAAAAAAAAACAAGGCTGAGCAAATGGAGATATTTGATCTGGTGTGCTCCAGCAAAAATACAGGGGCATGCCATGAAGCTCAGAGGTGGTAAATTTAAAAGTAATGTTAGATGGCACAGTACAGAGTTTCACTGTAAGCCAGGCCAGATTTCAGATTACCAAGGGAATCAAGTTTCCTGTCCATTAGGGTGGGAGGAGAATCTCTATAAATTAGTACATAGCTGCACAGCCTACTTGTTGGTCCCGACTTGCGTAGTGTGAGCACTAGTGCACATGCTCAGGATTTCAGCTCACTTTTTATTAAAGTTCGGTTTTTTTGTACTTCCAGTGATCATTTTTGAACTTTGGCATCCCTCTTGTCTCAAGCTTAATAATAAAAAATGGGCAAAAAAGATTCAAAAAAATCTATTTATGACACATATTGCGGCAGTCAAAATAATTTCTTTGCAAGCTATACTCACGAAGGTGTAAAAACATGACTGTGTCCCTTTAACTCAAGGAATGTTGATAAGGTCAGGGTGGCTTGGAGCGTCCCTCCAGGACTGTCTTCACAAACTGTGGCCTGCGCATTGTTTTTTGCACTTTCAATAAACTCAAGCATCACCTTGGAACCTGATGCGTATTTCAGACAGATCTGTTTGGCTGGGGTGAGTGAGTGACATTTCTGTTGTCAAGAGCCTCTGCACTTAACCCAAATACCCCAAGATGGCTTTATTGCTAAAACAGCCTGTTCCTCTACCACAGGTGCAATACTACAAGTTGCCTGGTCCCTACACACCATAAGTTTAGCAGGGAACTGAACTCCTCTCTATACAGGCCTCTCATTTGCAATGAGGTCTAGAAACAGTTTGATGCAGTGAAGCACACATTACAAAGCTTAAGGATTGTCAGTTCTCTAATTATACCTCATTGTTTAAGGATCGCCTATGGGGTAGGGGACCAATGGTCAATCAGCCAAAGAAAGGGCAGCAGAACTCAAACTATACACCAAAGTTTTACCCTTGGTTTCAATATGGACCTATGCTGGAAAATTCATTAATGAACCCTGTTACTGTTGTGTTAATGCACTGATACCTTAGGCAGTCAAAAAACATTTTTTTTCATTCTTTGGCACATGAAATGAAGACAGAGCCCATCATGTGAGGATACAAAACTCTTGAAATGTTACTGAAACTGAAGTTTGGTACCTCAAGCACTTTAAGGACCACTATGAACTTTTGTGTGTCATTCTAGAACTTATCTTGTATTACATTATATTAACATCATTGTATATGTTTAAGTAATAACATTCAGTTAGCCACAGTATATGATGCAATAACCAGCTAATGTGGGTGATTAAATGCTGAGGCCAAGGTGTTTAATCAACCACAGAAGCCAGTCCCCCCCCCACCGAGTATGCTCTGGCTAACTGAATGTGATTACAGTTATAATGACTAGCAGATTTGAAACCAGGGGCTTGATTTTCGAAGCTCCATAACTGATGCAAGGGGCTTGCATCAAGCAGAATTGACGCAAAGGGAATCTTGCATCAAATGCTGTAGCAATCCGAATTTTCGAATGCACAGGCGGTGTCGAAATTGAATGCCTTGCACTGAACTGGCCCTGTGCCAGCCCTGCACCTGAGATGGATGTGCGCCATGGTGGAAGGGGACAGCGCCAGGGCGAAGCTGCAGTATACTCTTTTTTTGGAACTCCTGAAGCTCTCCTATTGGCCACAGGCCCCCTGGAAGTTAGACCAGTCCAGAGATGGTCTAATAGCCCTTGTGCCACACAGTATGGCAGGTCCAGGTGGGGGGCCATGTCCTCCTGTTGCGGATGCCCAATGCCAGGCCAGCGGATGGATCCAACTTTCCGAAGTGCCTGCCATGTCCTCACCTGGTGCCAGGATCTACTGGGACCTGACAGATGTGGGGCACACCCCACGTGAGGGGCCCTTTGGCAAGGGCCAACCTGTAGATGGCTGGCACTATGTGGGCAACACCTGTGAGGCACAGCGGCCAACCCCCACCAACACAGCAATCCACACACAACAGGGGTGACCTGTCCCTCCACCCTTGGGGCATCATCCCCATCTGAAGGCTGATACATTGCAGACAGGCCCCATACAGCATGTAGTGGCATACTGCCCACCCACCGCCCATCTGGGGTACATCCGGAACTATACCCCATCCCCAACCCACATAGCATCCCAACTTCCCATTCTCTCCCAGGTGCCCTTCACTCCCCATGGCCTCAACACAACAACCCACACAGCACTCCAGGCTCACCCAATGTCCAGCCCTCCAACGTGCCCTTACCCCGTTGCCCAACCCACACAGCACCCCAGCTCCCACCCCCTACCCTATACAGGTACATTCCAGATGCCCCTCACTGTGCCCACTGAGCTCCCCACTACCCCATCCGGTGCACCTACACAGCAGTAGGTACAGAAACTTGGTGGGGTATTGTGCCCTCCTGACCACATTTGTATCAGCTGGGAGTGATGGCCGCCTTCGTCAAACCCCTCCGGTGTGCCACTTGTGTGGCACACAGGAAAGGTTGCAGCAATTCCGTGGAGTTTGGCACTGGGACCGACCTGTACTAAAATTAGGTTGAGTCCCTGGCGCACCGGTGGTTGATGCAAGCTGCTTGCGTCATGAGGGTTTTAAAAACTCTGTTGTGGTTCTAGTTAACAGTGTCAATGCCTTTTTCCACCCTGTTTCTGTGGACTAGATATGAATAAACTACTGTGAAATGTCTTAAATGTGGATAGTTGAATAAAGGAGTGGTTGTAGTAGTTTGTAAATGTTACAGTGGTTTTCCTCTATTCTGAATGGCTTACAACAGATACCTGTCACATAATTCCCCATACACCATACTAACCTACTATTTTTCTACATACTCTATATACATATGCTTCATGGAGCCTTGGGGACTGCAGTGAAGGTGAGGCAGTTGTTAACTGAGTTCTCAATAAAGTGTTGCTGGCCATTTTGATGGTCCCCATGTTCTTTGAAAAGTTATTCAGCAGCCTGCCCATCGGCACAGCAGTAGCACTACCATTCGTGATGCCTGTAACCCGGGTTTGGGAACCAGCCTCAGCTGTCAGGGAACCAGACAAGGGGAAAGGGGAAGAGCATCCTATGGGGGCACACTTAATTCTCCTCCCAGGTGTGGTGAGGGTGCCATGTCCTGCTGCAGCACTGCCACCTACAGATATGTGAGAGTGGTACAGCATGCAGGACAGAGGCTGGGAGGGACATGCCATGTAGCATATCGCATGAGCATGGCAACACAAACTCACACTGGGGGTGTAGTCTGAGCTCAGGCGTCCCTACGGGGAGGGGCAGAGCAGCAGCACAAGAGGAAAAACTGAAAATGGAAAACCACCCTGGCTGGCAGGATAATTGCTGACCTCTGCAGATGCTGCACCAGTGACCCAGGCACCTCCCAGATTTGGAACCGTTATTCGGTGGCTCAAGGGACTCCTCACCACCCTGCTACAGAGGGCAACAAGCTGTGGGGGACTCAGCAAGAGATAAAACCAGGGAGAAGCCAGTTGACACAGCTGGGAGGATCAGCAGGAAGTAGGGCCAGCCAGCAGCATAAGAAAGAAAAGTGTAAATACAAAAAAAAAAAAAAAAAAAAATTTATTCAGTGTTATACAGTAACCTACCTGTAAGAATTTGCTTACATGCAATTTTTTTTTTATCATTTAACATTTTCTACCTTGCAGCCACAGTCCTGCTTCACATCCAGTCACTGCTCCTCTGCCAACCCCGTAGCTTGCATGCCCAGCTGGCAGACGCATCTACACCTGCGAAAGGGTCCCCGCCTGTAGCACCAGTGCCCGGTGAGGAACCAGTACCGGCAAATGCCTCCAGGCATCATCGTCCGGTGAAACTGCAGCCATCAAGCTGCCGCGGACTTGTGCTGCCATTTTCCACTTGTTCTCCCCATTGGGATTGCGGACGTGCAATGACGTCTGCGCACATACATGCAGACGTCCGCCGCGGTCCCCTCTCAGTTACACCATCGCATGCGGTACCTCCAGGCATCCCCAGGGGTCGCCGCAGCGCGGTGTAATTTCCCCAGCCCACCACAGGACTAGGAGAGCTGTCTCTCAATGCTCAATCCTAGTCCTCCCCTGCTGACCCCCGATGACCCGAGCTCATCCTTGAACCTGGCTGCTGGAGTGGTGGTGACGCTCCAGCGCCTCAACTCTTCGAATTTTTACTCTAGTTTTTCACTGTTAGCCTCACAATTGCTCCTGTAACAACCTGACTGTGTACTGATGTACTGCTATGTAACTGTATGTCTCTGTATGTAAATTCTGTGACTTGGAACCTTTGAGAAGGAGTCTATGACTCAAAGGTATTTTCCGAACCTCCCAATAAAATAAAATAAATAAATAAAACCCTCAGTGCCACCGGGCCGGCCCTGCTTACATGTTATTTTTTCACAAGTATGGACTCCGCACTACAACACTGCTGACTATTAAACTTGGCAAACTGGGAGAGCTATGAAGGCTTACATAAATGAATCTGTTAACCTATGACGGTACTCCAACTGAGAGTACACCCACACAGTTAACTCTTTTGTTAATTTATTTCCAAGAATAGCTAATTTGAGATGCAACATCTTGCTTATTATCTCCCAGAAACACTCAGCTGAGATGCAACATCTTGTTTCAGGTGCGGTCCTGCTTTTTACTCATTTCCACAACTGGATGGACAGAAGCACCGGGAGGTTGAGTGACTTGCCCAAGGTCATGGAGAGAGGATTTGGCTCTAGTGGGCTTTGAACCTGTAGTCTTGTTTCCAAGACAGTGCTCTAACCACTAGACCCCAATGCCTACCAACTAGCTTGACATATTCAACAATATATGGAGAATTTAGGTGTATTTTTGTGTTTCAGAATGTAAAATTTCTGTACATTTACAGTACTGAGTTTAAATAATCTGTACCCATAACCATAAAAACAGGTTACTCACCTGTAACAGTAGTTCTAGGAGTGGTATATGGTGTTCATCCACACATCAAACAGTGTCCTTTCCCCTTTAAGGCTTGCTGGAAGGTCTTCGAACTGGCTCCTCCCACCTCCCTGGGTGGTAACTCTCTCGGCACTGCCCGGTGACTTCTGATCTTGCCCACTGGAAGCCAGACTAGTGTGCCACTTGCCAGGGGAGGTCGGGTGGGTCAGTGTGGATGAACACCATACATCACTCCTAGAACTACTGTTACAGATGAGTAACCTGTTTTTCTAGGGACGTGGATATGGTGTTCTATCCACACATCTGGCAGACTCCTAGCAGTTCTCCAGGAGAAGGGAGGCAAGGCACACACACCCTACTTAGGGATTACAGACTGGAGAACTGAGGCCCCGAAATCAGCATCCCGGTGTGACTCGAGGTTCGTTTTGGTAGTGGGACATGAAGGTGTGTGCTGACCTCCAGGTAGCAGCCCTGCAGATTTCCTGGATAGGGACATCCCTGGAAGCAGCCACTGAGGCAGTGGTATGGTGGGTGGAAAGAGCCCCAAGCCCTACAGGAGGCTCCCTACCTGCCAACCTATAGCAGAGGTTGATGCAAAATACAACCCACTTGCCAGTTGTCTGCTTAGCTGCTGGTCTGCCAGGTGTGGCCTCAGCATAGGTGACAAATAGCTAGCAAACCTCCCCCTGAACTCCAGCCGTGCGCTCTTTATAACAGGCTAGCAATCGCAATAGGTCCAATGTATGGAGCTTGTGCTCAGCCTCCGAGATGTGGTTGGTGAAGTACACCAGGAGATTAATATCCTGGTTAAGGTGAAAATCTGACACAATCTTCGGGAGGAACTTCAAGTTGGGGCGAAGGACAACCTTGTCCTTGTGGAAGACCAAGTAAGGAGACTCCACCGAGAGCACATGGAGCTCACTGATCCTTCTGGCTGATGTGATAGCCACCAGGAAGGTGGTACTCCATGACAGGTGAGACATGTCACACCTGTGCAATGGTTCAAATGGCTTGCCCATGAGCTTTGCCAGCATCAGCAACAAGTTCTAAGGTGGTGGTGTTAACATGCCAGAGGGGAAATGTGGTCAAGGCCTTTGAAAAAGCAGCAGACCACCTTCTTCTGAGCCACAGACTGCTGACCGACCTGCGCCCGGTAGGCATAGATGACTGCCAGGTGCATCTTAAGGGTGGTTGACCGAAGGCCCAACTGGGAGAGGGACCAGAGGTAGTCGAGAATGCTAGTCACTGGACAAGATAAAGGGTCCAGCCTCTTGCCCTGGCAACAAGTGGAGAACCTCTTCCACTTGAAGGCATAGCATTTTTGGATCGATTACTTCAGAGATGCCTCAACCACAGTGAGGACATCTTCGGAGAGACCCAAATACTGAAACTCTAACTGCTCAGGAACCAGGCTGTCAGGTGCAGGGATAGAAGGTCCGGATGGAGCACCTTCCCCTGATTGATGGAGAGCAGGTTCAGGTGGAGAGGAAGACACCTCAGGAGCCTGCAGCTGAGGCTGAGGAGATCAGGGAACCAGAACTGATGTGGACAGTCCGGACCCACCAGGATCATCCGTGCCTTGTCCCTCCTCGCCTCAAGTAACACCTTGTGGATCAAGGGAAACAGAGGGAAGGTATAGAGGAGGACCGGAGTCCAGGGCCTCAAGAAGGTATCCCCTGCAGCGTTCCTGCTGAGTGGGGGGGGAGGCGGGCACAGATCAGCCTAAGCTTTCCATTCTCTCTGGAGGCAAACAGGTCTACCAGAAGGGTGCCCCACTGGGAGAACAGGTTGTGAATAACCTCTGGGTGGAGAGGCCACTCGTGAGATGCCTTGCCCACACGGCTGAGAGCATCCACCAGCTGGCTGAAGACACCAGCCACATGGATGGCCAGGAGATCAGCCCCCAAGCTGCTCATAAGAGTCCACATGCAGAGAGCTTCCCTGCCTGCTTGTTAAGGCAGTAAATGATTGTGGTGTTGTCCGTCTTGACCTGGACCAACTGACCACAAATGTGTGGAGCAAAAGCAGTCAGCGTCAGCCAAACTGCCCAAAGCTCCAGCAGGTTGATGTGGTAGTGGGACTCCTCAGGGGCCAGAGCCTGTGGACTCTGTGTTCCCCCTGGTGTGCAACCCAGTCCATGACAGAGGCATCAGTCATCAGGATGACCATCAGCTCTGGGCAGACAAACAAGATACCTTCCTGTAGATGTTCTGGGACTAACCACCACTGGAGGATGTCCCACATCAACTGGGTCACAGTGACCCGCTGGTCGAAGTGGCCCTTGCACTGAAACCATTGGCATGCCAGCTCCCACTGCAGAGAGCTCATTCTCTAGCGGGCCCAACGGACCACACTGGTGTAAGCCTCCATGTATCCCAGTAGGCACAGGAAGTCCCAAGCAAGACGCAACTGCCCAACCCAAAATGATCGGCTAAAGGAGGAGAGAGCCTCCGCCCTGTCCACCCAGAGTCAAGCCCTAGCTCTGCAAGAGTCGAGCTCCACCCTGATGAAGTTCATCACCTGTGAGGGCATGAGTTCCAGCTGGCCTTGTTGACCAGGAGGCTGAGGGAGATGCAGGTCTGGAGAACCAGGTCCCTGGACCTCTCCACCTCCCGCCTGGAGGGACCCACAATCAGCCAGTCATCCAGGTAGGAGTAAACACGGACTCCTCAGCGCCTCAGTTAGGCTGCCACCACTGCAGTGCATTTGGTGCAGACCCTGGAAGCCTAGGACAGGCCAAATGGCATGTCCTGGAACTCAGAGGATCCCCTCCACCTGGAACCAGAGGTGGGACAGACCGATTGGGTAGTGAAAAAACTGTGTCCTGATGATCCAGGGAGCAAAACCACATGTTCTGCTCGAGACATGGTATGATCTGAGACAGAGTGACCACCCTGAAGGTGCATTGCCTGATGAACTCGTTCAGGTCGTGTAGATCTAACATGGGGTACCAGCTCCCTGTCTGTTTTGACACCAGGAAGTACCTGGAGACAAACCCTGGGTGTTCCGGACAGTCCGAGACAGGAGTTACGACCTACTTGCGGAGAAGTTGGGCAATATCATCCCGAAGGGCGGACAGGATGTCAACGGACACTATGCCTTCCCACAGGGCGTGGGCTTGGCAAGGTGGGTATGCCTCGAACTCCAGTGGCAGACCATGACTGACTACCATGAGGACCTATCCATGGTAACAGCGGAGCAGGTGGAAAGGAAGTGGCGGAGCCAGCCACCTATGGGAGGACCCAGAGGAGGTGTGATGAGCATGAGGGAGGCACCCCTCATCCCATCACTAGGCAGGCTTGGAGGCGGAGGAGGGCCTGGCTGAAGAGCCACCAGGGCTTCATCCTCCAGGCTTGCGGAGGACCATGGCCACAGACTTTGTTCAAGATCACCAGGCCCGAGCCTGCTGTCCAGCTTGGGGCTGGGCTGGTTAGGCTGCAGGAGCCAAAAGGGGCCAAAAGGGCCTCTTCTTAGGCTGCTTAGAGCCCTTGGGATCCCTCTGAGCAGATGTCACTGAGTCCAAGGTGACACTGGACTTCTCAATGCGAGTGAGGAGCCCTTCAATCCCAGGCCTAAACAAGTCAGTATCCAGGAAGGGGACATCCACCATCTTGTGCTGGGTATCCGCCGTGAAGGTCGAGATCCGCAGCCAAGCCCAGCAGCGCATGGCCCCCGCAGCCGCCACGGACCTGTCACATGAGTAGCCAATGTCCATGGACGTCTGGAGCTGTTTGGCAGCAGCTCAGTCCTGGTCCTGGACCTGCTTGACCATGGTCTGGAGGTTCACTGGAAGATGAGGGAGGACCCCATCGAGCATGCCCAGAAGGGCATGGGAAAAGTGGGCCATTAAGAGGGCGAACTTGCCTAATGAAAGCCAAGACAGGAGGCAGCATAAACCTTTTTGGCAGAAAGGTCCAGCTTCTTGAACTCCTTATCGGGCAGTTTGTCAACATCACCCACATTGCCCAAGCACCTAAACATGGAATCTGCCACAAAGCTCTAAACCGGGGGTGCTTCGTGAACCCCGAAGGGGAAGCGATAGGGACCGCACACTTGTGGGCCATCCAGGCTGACAGCACACAGCAGGAGTCTAGATGTTACCACAGCTCCAAGGCAGGGCCCAGAATGGCCTCTGCCACCGGGAATGCCTCCTCAGGGGAATTACCCCGGTCCAGGATCTCGGTGAGTGGGTAATGCGCCCGCTTCTGAACGGCCTCCATTTTGAGACCCATGGAGCAGACCCATAAAGGAGGTAGGACCTTCCTCCATCGAGAGATCCCCGGTCAACTCTATGTCTACTGGACGAGAAAGCAAGGAGGAACTCTCTCTGACTCCAAGGACTCATCAAAGAGGGGTCTACCACCGGAGTCCCCACTGACCCTCCGAGGACGGTCAAGGGTGACTGTGACCAACAGCAGATGGGGAAGACCTGAGGTCGGGTGAGACTTCTTGGTCAGAGCACCAGTCTATGGTGCCTCCATCAGAAGTGGCGGAGAAGCCGGAAGAGGCTGAGCCGGGACCTGAGGGGTTGACTCCTGCCAAGGTGGAGAAAGTGTCGGCCTCTGTGGCGACAGTCAAGTGATGGCTGGGGTAGAAGCCAGAACAGGCTTCATCCCGGTAAGCACGAGCTGTTGTCACATCAAGTCCTCGTAGCGTCGGCGCCACTTCCCCGAGCGCCGAGAGCACAAGCGTCAGCGTCGACGCAGGCTACTCAACTCTGGGGATGGAAAGGATCCTCCAGGTCCAAAGTCTCCTGAGGGAGGGGTGGTGGATCAGCTGACTGAGTCAAAGGCAGGACCAGAGTCCTGGATAGGGAGGTATCGGTCTCTTCGTGCGACGATGGGTCGATCAGCTCGAGAAAAATCTCAGACAGAAGACTGACCTGCATCTCAACCAACTGGCCCGATGGGGACACTGTGGGGCCAGTGGCCTGGGCTGAAGCAATGACCAAAGTCAAAACCTCTACAGAAGCGTGGGTATCGGAGGCCAGAGAGCGCTCCTGATCCCACTATTGATGGCAAGATCATTTCTTGATCTCTTTTTTAGACTTAGATCTTGTACTTGGAGGGAACCTACCCATGAGTGGGGAAGGGCCTGGCACAATTCTCTGAATGCCCCAGTAAAGGAGGTACCCAAGGAGAGCAGCAAAAAGGCCGAAGCAGAGAAAGCATGAGCGGTGGCCTGAGCTGCAGCCTCCTTGAATTCCACAAGTTGTTCAGCAGACCCCACTGCCGCGGAGACCATTCAATGGAAATCCCTGGATTTGACCAGCAGGTCCCGATCATCCAGATGACCTAAAAGCAGGCGGGCATGGCAATCCTCCAAAGTGGACAGATGGAAAGTGCGGCAACTACCGCAGGCCTGGGGACTGTGCTCCTGACCCTGGCAGTACATGCAAATGGTGTGTGGCTATCCGGGACATCTTCTGCCCGCAGGCACATTTCTGGAAACTCGGAGCAGACTTCATATAATCCATGTCAACGGCGAGAAGAAAACTAGCCTGAAGACTAAGTTTTTTATTTGAATTTGAAGAAATAGAGCAAAGGGCCTCTTCACCGCAAGAGTGGTAAGGAAGGAGCCTTCCTCCAGTGGAAAGGAAAATCTGGCGTCACAGGGCAGTGCCACTGGAGTTACCACTCGGGTGAGTGGGAGGAGCCAGCTTGAACATTTTCCGGCAAACCCTAAAGGGGAAAGGACACTGCCAGATGTGTGGATGGAACACCACATCCACATCCCAAGAAAAAATGTTAATGTCTTGCATGATATACTACTTTGTATTGTGCTTTTTACAAAAAATAAATAAAATGCAAGTTAAAAACAACAAACAAAGTAAGTTTCAAAGGTAACAAACACACTATTATTTTACCACCAACTGCTCTAACATGGAAAGGAGACGCTGTAAGATGCTGTTTGTCATTACAGTTTTAATTTAAACAGCAATGGACATATTCCTGTCCACAACTAGGAGCAAGCATGTAGAATAGCATGGAACTGCTGAGAAAGGAAAAACAAAACAAAAAAGAAAGAAAAGAGGAAGATTTAGAAAATGCATAGGTTATTTTGTCACTTAGGAAATGACGGGGATCCACATCACCTGTTGAGGCTGTCCAGTATTCTGTCACTTTGCAAACATAAGTTTCTTTACATAATGTTTTTATTGAGATTCTGCCAACCCATAAGCCACAAAAACATACTGATAATCCGGCAGGACAGTAGTCAACCATGACATCACCAAAGGGTACACATTATTAAAGTAGCAGTACTAGATATAAAAACTGGATCTTCTGCAACAGTTTGTTCCATGTGCTCTGTTGAGCACTTGCCTGGTAATCTTTCTTGTTTTTGCTGTGCTATCACCCCATAATATGTTCCGTTTGTTTTTTTGTTTATATTTATCCCACCTGGCATGTTGAACTGGAACCCTCTGCAGCCAACTGCGCATGTGCATGACTTGCAGTACTACACAGGGACAATGGGAATGTGCATCACAGGGTCCCACGGATGTAAACAAAAGTCATGATGCAATAAGAGGTGGAACTCAACTGCAAATTAGGCAACAGACATATTTGGTGTGGATCCACAACAATGGAAATAAATTTTAAATATCTAAAAAACTAAAGATCGCTAGAAAAAAAATATTTGCAGATATGGAAACTGGAACTATGGCTGCATGTTTCCACCCAACAAGTAGAATTTTTTTTTTCCAATACTTCATTTCTCCCGGATGGCCAGCCCTCCATCCCCATTTTCTCCCTGAGTGTGGCACAGCAGCGTGCAATGATGTCAATGGCTGAGCTGTGCACACTTCCGCATGCAGCACGCAGAGTATATACTCCACATCCACCCCCTCTATATGTGGGTCCACTGTGTCAGCCCTCAGCAACCGTTAGGGGTCAGGCAAGCACCGGACTCTATCTCCGCCCCTCTCTGGGAGAGGAGACTTGTTCTCTGGATGTTCGATCCTCTCCCTTCCCAGCCAAACCCCGGCGACCCGCTCACACCTCAAACACGGGTTGGCGGCATGGCAGGAAGTAAGGCAGCAATGCCTCTGCCCTCCACGCCACTGAGCTGGCCCAAAAAGCAGAATTTTGATAAATCACTTCCTGATCATCCAGCACTGCTGCTATAATAGATCCAGAGGTGGCGCAATAGGTTTCAAATGTCGGAACTTCTGTCAGTGTGATCGCAATATAACTGCCCTACAGACCAGCTACTGTATAAAAACTTTGATACTCAGGATCTCGCATCCTTTTTAACAGAAACTACCTTCTAATAAATTTGGTACATTCTACGGCATTTCCAACCAAGCTCAGCAGTGGCACATTTTTTTTTTTGCAGTTAGTCTTTTTATTAAGTTTACAAGGTTCATCAGTTCCAGCAAAACAGTCATGTCATATGAGAGGTACAGACATTTACATTGTTCCAACATCTTTATGGTTCATTCTCTTCATTTTGCAACATTATCTATACACAGGGTATGAAACACATTCTGACAACCAAAATAGTATCTTGCATAAGTAGTTTGCTTACAGGTGGCATACATATACATTTACTAGGCCCGTTTATACAAACATGTGGCCTTAGATTAGGTAACCAACCAGTCAGATTCTACAAATCAGTAGCGGCATATTAATGAAAGGCATCCCAGAAGCGATCTCATAAATTAAACTTCAAACTTTCCAGCATGGACCTTAGCTCGGTGGAACACTGTGGATAAACTGACTGGAAGGTTTGTGTCTTGTTTCCCTGTATCCATGGTAATCTGGCCAAGTGCAGCTTCCTAAAATTAGTCTGTAAACATCACCAGGTCTCTTTTTTTATATACTCAAAACTTTATTTTAATTCAGTTACAAAGATTACAAGTATCCTGCCAAACACTGTTTTTGGAAAACTGCCGCGACATATATAAAACCTTAAAAAAACAAAACATTTAGGATTAAAACTGCAGATCTCTCTCTCTCAACGTGTGCTCAGAGCACTGAAAGTTCTGAAAAGGTTTGTCGCATGCAGTGAAGTACACTTGGCAGCAGCTCACGCCTTCATGTTTGCAAGGCTGTCATTTTCACCAAAAGGACCCTGAAGAGGTTAGACAGGTGCAGTGCTGGAGCTGGTACTGCGCCCACTGTAACAACTCGAAGCTTCAAATGCTAGCGCCGTCTCACTATTTCTTTTCCAGAGTAACTAATCCAGTTTAAGCATGCCTTTTCAAAGTTGTGATGACACACATATATGATTTCATATACTGCACTTGAAAATGAAAAGATAACGGCACATTTAATGACATTTCAAGAGTTGCTGATGCCTCTGGGGAAAACTTTGAAAAACATAATATTAAGACACAATTCAGTTTGTATTGCATGTTTTTTCTACAGATGTCTCCTTCCCCTTACTTAATTGTAAGGATAACTGCATGAAAACACAATCGTTATCCTTAGGAATTCATCCACGGAGTTGTTTTATTTCTCGCTTGAAGTCACGATCCTCTGTTATGATGTCAGTCTGCTGCCGTGCGATTAACTGCGATGTTGCATGCAGAGTATTATGACATCAGGTGGGAAGTAACCAACAGGATCCAATGAGCTCTCAAGGAATAAAGCTGTTGTTTTCATGCCTATGACCTCAATAATAAATAATAGGAATAAGTAATACAGCGCTAATAGCAAATAACAGAAATGTGAATTGTGACACTATATTATCCTTTTTAAAGTTAACCTGGCTATGTCGGCTACTCTTACTTCTCCTGATCAGTATTAGTGCTGCAAAGTGTCTGGACTCAGCTTGCAGATTCTAGGTTGTTATGCATTTATGCAATCCAGCAACTTAAGGACTGCCTCCATGAAAGTGCAGCTGCAGCTCCAAGGTAATAAGGAAGCCACAGAGAAGGGGGTCCGGAATGAGTAATGTCAGTTTAATCTCTTTTAGCACAATGTCAGTAATTTTATGAAATAAATATGCTCCTCAAAAATATTTTTGGAAGTATTATCCCCAGCACTACACTTAATGAAAATGGTTTACCTTGAATTATACTGAAAAAGATCCTTCTTAGCCAATCAGAATGCAGGGTTAGTGTCCAGTTATTCTGTGATAACCGGACAGCACACTGAATAATGGGACAGTGGTTCTGCATTCTGACTGGCTGCTGTATGTGTAATTAGCCAATCAGAGGGCAAGCCCAGTTTGTCCTCCCGCTTCAACATGCTGCAGCCAATCAGATGCCTAGGAACACTAGAGCGCTTCTGTGTGAAACGGTTCCTGCCTTCTTGTCTCTCACAGATGCGCTGTAGTGTGAGGATCTGGCAGTTTTACATTACAGTGATATTACCTTAATGGTCTGGGTTTCCTCGGTAATAACCGGACCAGGGAGTTAATAAACACTTCAGCCTTGGCGTTTATTACCCCTGGTTTGATTATTACCTTGTAAACCCAGACGATTATGGTATTATCACTAGAGTAGGATTATCATGCACTGAGCGGTCACAGTTTCTTTTGCTCTGAAAGCTGTCTCACAAAAAAAATCAAGACTGCAACTTGTTTTTTGTCATATCAATATATACAAAACAACATAGACTTTTTTCCCTGTCGCTAAAAAGCCACTCATACTAATATTCTTTGTAAAACAAATTCATTAATGCACCAGTTAGGGTAACTTAATGCCACAAAAGTAGGGAAATGTGGCATTAGGATTTCCAACCCTAACTCCCCACCCCCATCCCCAAGCAACAAAAGAAAACACATTAGAGGTTTGGGTCTCCAGAGCCTTGGTGAAATCAGTGATGGGGTCTTCCTTGGGGTGGTCAACCCTAATGCCCCCTCTCCCCCACAGCCCATAGCCCTCCTCCGAAGCACAGGGTACAGCTGCAGCCAGCACCTCCCAATGATACACTCTTCAAAGGTACATAAGTATGTCTCGCCACATGTTGCCAACACTATTTGGTGTAGCTTTCTTCACCCAGGGCCTGCAGGGCGCTGCATGAAGAAAGGAAATCCTGTGTGACTTTGGTCAGAGAATGCGGTGGGTATTAGGGTTGAGAACCCCAGGAAAACCCCACCACTGATTCACCAAGACTCTGTAGACCCAAAACCCTAATTTTTTTTTCCTTTTGCTACTTGGGGGCTGGTGGTGGGGAGTTAGGGTTGGAAACCTCAACGTCACATTTCTCTACAGTACTTTCGTAGTGTTAAATTACCCTAACTGGTGCATTAACAAAGTTTTTTTTTTTTTTTTTAACAAATAATTTCCTTTCTTTTTGAGATAGTGGAATTGTACTGTCATTCACACAGGTGCAGATGTGCAGGGCCCTTTTAGCCCTGCACCATGGGAAGACTCCGCCCGCCTACAGAAGTGCAGGGTCTGGCACATTTCCCCCACCCCAACCAGAGAATGTAAGTTAAAATTACCAAAGTTGCTGGCCCAGTGGCACAGAGGGTTGAGGCGCTGGCGCCTCACCTCATCCCACGCCAAGCACCCAGGTTCGAGAACGGACTCGGGTCGGGGTTGGCAGGTTGAGAAGATCGAGCGTCCGTAGGACTGCTCTCCTCTCCTCTCCTGGGGGTGGGTAGTGGGTCTTGTCACACCGCAGCGGCCTCTGGTGGAGACCAGGAGCAATGCTGACGCATGCAAGAAAGAGGGAGTAACTAGAAAAAGTGGAAATACCGCCTCCCGGTAGCTGGATGACGGCTTCCCAGCGCTCTGAGGCCATCAAGCTCCTACCGAGCTCACCGCCTCAGCAGCATCTCTGGGGCTAAAGTAGGAGCGCTGGTCTGCCCTTTGGTTGGTGCCTTCCCCCTCAGAGGAGGGGGACCCATCCGGCGAAGGGTTACGCCGGGTCACCCTGGGGATCGGCTGCGATCTGAGGCAGAATCTCGGAGGATGGATGGGTCAGAGGATTGCCTTGGCAAGCCTGAAGGAGTGGCTGCCGTGGAGCACGTAGGGGTAGAAAAAAGATAACACAAAAAAAAAAATTACCAAAGTTACAAGCGGGAGTATAAAAATTTCAATGTCCACTCATAACTTTGTCATTTTTACATATTTTGATCCAAAATTTTCATGGTGAAAATGTTCAAATCTCACCCTAAATGTGATTTCACCAAGGGAACGCTAAATTGCCTTTCAGGTCTTATTTGCATAATTCCAGCGCCACTGATCATAAGGTGGGGTCCCAAAACTACCATGTTGAAAATGTGGGATCAAAAATATGCAAAAATGATAGTTATAAATCAAAGTTCAAAACTACATTGAACTGCACTTAGCTTACATAAAAATACATGTCACAAATTACTGCATGACAGGTAAAAATGACGAGTCTCAAACAGTAAAAGCACGGTAAGAGTTAATATTAGCTGCTCGCAGACTATTTGCGAGCAATAATACCCCTTTAGGGATCACAAATACCATATGGCTGGTTAATATTACCGCTCGGGCAGTAGTCTGTGTTTACCGATCAAGCTGTAATATTAAGCAATCGCAAGCTGCATGTACCCTGTAAACAAGTAGCACAACTCAAAAACGTAATACTACCTGGTATTTGCAAGCGGTAACATCTGTTTATGGATGGTGAATACCATGCCTTTGGTTAAGAGTATCACTGGAGCGCTACATTAAAATACATGTCGCAAATAACACGTTGTGCAATAATTTGTGGCGTTATTTGAGATGTGTATTTTACCGTTCGCATTTTTTGGTTAACTCACAAATCTTTATAACTCTAAAACCATGTAATATTTTTTTCAGGAAACTTTTCAAAGGCACGCCCTTGGCACAGGCCTTTTCAACTCTGAAAATGTCATGAAAAAATTGAACACCGTCTGGGCTGTAGGTGACAGCAAAAAAATATGCAATGTTAAGTATAGGCTATTTTTTTTCTGGTTTTGGTGCTCTGTAGCTTGAACAAGTGAATAAGATGCCATCATGAAACTTTTCAGGTCATGGGACTCTGACAGCCTGACCATGCATGCCAAATTTTGGGCTATTTCATCAAACAATACCAAAGTTATTAAGGTGCAAAAACTGGGGTTTAACATTAAACTGCCTACTCAACTGTAACTATTAGGGCGCTACCATGTCCCTATAATACTAACATGACAGTAAAGAAGTCACTTATCAATTTATCAAGGGTTGGTGAGCAATTTAGCCTCGTCACTGGTCGCAACCTGGCCCCATAGGGCTACTTTATCCTGGGGAATCACCCAAAAGCAAGACATGTTATCTGCGGAATAACCTGTAGAGGTCAAAGATCAATGTGCAATTAGCATATCATGTCACAAACACCCTCTATAACAAGGACCCCCTCCCACCACTCCAGGTAGCTAGCCCAACCTATCCAAAAAAAAAAAAAAAAGCAATTCTATCAAAATAAGCATCCTCAAATCACAATTCTCAAAAAGAAAAAAGAAATCCACCCAGTCTAAAATTAAAAAGTTAACTAAGACACCCCCCAAAACAGCAACCAACCTCAAAATTTCACTGACATGCATTTTTTTTAAATAACCAGCCCACCTTTAGTTTCCTCCCCATCCACATTCCTTCCTCGTGCTCCTCCCTGGTTTATCCCCAAGGAGGGGCCCTGGGGTGGGGGTTGGGTGGGACACTGTTACCTGGAGGAGTTACAGCTCGAGTCCAGGGGAGACAAACCATGGTTGGTGGTGCAGGGTCTGCAGTGGGGATGGACATCATCCTTGCTGTGGCTGGAGTGTCCCTTTTTCTGCTTTTCTCCCCTCCCAAGACGCCAATGGTGTCCTCCTCTGCACATGCACACACTGAATGTGCATGTGTGTCAGAGTGCATTAGCATCCTCTCTCCCTCAGTTTCTGACTTCTGTCTTGCACTGCCACCTGTGGTCACCCAGGTGGCAGTACTGCAGCAGAGACTGGATTTCTACCTCCCCCCACCCCACCCCCATGGTGGAAAGCATCCACGAGGGGCTCAGCCCACCACTCCCAGGTGGTCCTCCGACAACCTAGGCTCATTCCTGAACCCTGGTCACTGGCATTACAACCAACACTGCTATCACTTTGCCGGTGGGCCAGCTATGGAATTTCTTTCTTGTACATGACATGTTTAATCATGTTTCCCATACACAGTAGGACACGAAAATCAAAATCATGCACTTACACCACAACTTGCATGCCACTTGGTAAAAAAATAAATAAAAAAATATGAGGACAAAAATATTCAGATTAAAATGTCAATGTTATTTACGAGGTAACACTACAGTCCAAAGGAGGGTGAATACTTACTGTTTCCTGACCCAGTGTTTCATGTGAGGTCACTGCAAGCTTTTTCAAGGTCTTTTTGGCAACTGGCATGCATGTGATGGGGTAGGGGCATGATTTTCTTGCATTACAATGTCTTTATTGGTGCACCCCTTCGTTCCTTGGTGCTGGCATTTTTACTCCTAACTGCAGTCTGTTAATGCTGTCATACTTTTATCAAGCAGCTAAAAAAGGGTTTTGTCATAAAAGTTGTAAATAATTTTTCTGCGTAGGAATACTTTGGTGAGAACAAGACAGAGACTCAGTGGTCCATGAAGTACTGCAAATTATTCAACAAGCAATACTGGAAACTGTTCTGATGCAGCACGATGCAAAAAGATTATTTTTGTAAGTATGCTTGATTTGTTTTAAATTGCCACTTGCAGGAAAACCCGCTTAACCTACCAATTTATCACCATTATAAAAGCTCTCTTTCTACTAACATTATGCTCAGCTATATGAAGTCATCAGGCACAATGTTCCAAATAAAAGCCAGATCTGTAATGCAGTGGAAATGTATAGTTGTTTCCATGGTAGCAGAAGAATGACTCAAACAGACGCTGATGTAGATGAAGGAAACCCACAATGAGTTTCTCTTTACAGAGTCATATTATTTTGGGTCTTGGTAACAATAATATTTTCCTGGATTATTAGTTTGCAGAGTACAGTCTCCAATTCAAGAGAAGAATCAAAATTCAAAAGCATGTTCTTACTCCTTAAAAATGCCTTTTAAAACTAAAAATGATTATATTATATGTATTAATAGTGTGCACCTTCAAATACCTTGGAGTCACACTAGATTAACTCCCTTTCCTTCACCCTACACATTGATCAAGTGGTTAAAACTATAAATGCCAGACTAGGTGCCCTCTGAAGGCATAGGAACTATCCGACACAATAGGCCATAAGACTCGCCGTTAACAGTTCAATACTGTCCGTTATAGATTATGGACTAATAGTGTACAGCGAAGCCTCCAAAACAGCTTTTAAAAGAATTAACGTGGCACTAAATAAAGCATGCAGACTGGTTTTGGGTGCTGGGAAACTAACACACACCTGCATCTTCTATGCCCAATCCAATTGGCTCACACTCCAGGGGAGGATCATGTACGCCTTCTTGGTAAAAAAAAATATGCCTAGCACTTACACACCCCGGATAAACAAAAGCTCCCCAGTGTTCACACTGCCTGCACTTCACTAGACGCACTGCCAGAAGTGCAGTCTAAGTGCCTTTCAAAAATACTTCATTAGCCCAGTGCTGCTTCGCCTACAGCAGGGCCCCTCTGTGGCTCAATGGACTCCCTACTATTCTCAACTGTCCACGACATTGGGCAGTTCAAAAGGGAGCTCCGTTCACATTTGATTCTCATGGGTAAATGTGAGCGCACCAATTAGCCTGATTTACCTCTACCTACAACAAAGCCCTCCCTGTGTGTGTTCCTCTGCTCCATAATACCTATACCCTTTACTCTTGCATCCTCACCCCCCCCCCCCAAAAAAAAAAAATTCCTCTTTTCATATCTATGCTTGGTGCACTGGGACCAAACTTAGCTGGTAAGGCCGGGTTTCGCCCCTATGCTCTATCACCCTACTCTTCCCCATTTGACAAGGCTATATTTGGCTGCCATTTCCTCCCCTTCCTACTGACAGAGCCAACCAGGCTGTTACTTGTATTGATTTTGCATTGGCCTACATTGTACTGTTTCTCACATTGTGTAACTCTGGAACGGACTGTGCATAATTTAAATACCTTTATATATCTCATTGTTTGTACTGGACGTGGAACCTTTGTAAATGAGCTACTAGCTCAAAGGTTGTTGTAATCTGAAACATTAACTAAATAAATAACACTAAAATCATTAAATATATAAAAAAAGATATATAGATAAATACCTATAATTTGGTGAAGCAAGACGATCAAGTTTTTTTTTTTACTCAGCTTTACTTAAGCAAAATGTAAAAATCAAACATTACATACACGTAGTGCTAGACATCTCAATACTTCAAACATTACATACACGTAGTGCTGGACATCTCAATACTTCAAACAATACATAACCAATCAATAGTTGGCCACAGGCATGTAGTAAAGCAATATAGTGTTCTGCTTGCTGGAGACCATCAAGTTCACATAACAATTATCCTAAGAGCATTAACCTACCATGCCATTTACCTTTAGGCCTCTACCCGAGTCTAGTTTTGAAACTCTGTACATTGCCTGTACTTATCTTCAATGGTAATCTACAACACCTGTTTTAATTACTCTCTGGGTAAGACAGTTTCGTCTCCAGGGCCACTCAATGGTCCAGGAGAAGTGCGTCACACCACCATGTTAGTAATTCAGGTTCAGGAGTGAACTCGGGTGCCGGCAATCAGGCTTGGAGGCAGTAGTGCCAATGGCTGTATAACTGGCCTGGTGGGAGGGAGGTGTCATATTCTGGTGGTGCAGCAGCTCCTGCAGGTAGGCTGGGAAGTCTGCGCTTCTGACAGGGGCATGCTGCATGCAAATCGAGGCATAACCCCCTCCTCCACACACGCAGACACACACACTTGCATACTGCCTGGGAGTGCGGGAGAAAATAAGGAAGAAAGTACACTGGCTGTGTAGGGTAATGACTTGGCCCTCAGAAGCTCCACGCCACCAACCAGGCACCCTCCTCCACCAGGACAGAGTCTGGGGTAAATACTTGGGGAAGCTCGGTAATGGGGCTGGGGGAGCTGGTCCAATAGGGGCAACCCCAGCAAAAAGGAGGATAAACAGATAATGGAAAAACAAATCCATTTTCCCCCTTAGCCTGCACTCATGCTCCCTGGTTCTGCTATCCTGGATTCTGTTAAACAGCCTATCCTGGTCTATTTTAATATATCCGTTCATGATTCTGACTACCTCAATCTCCTTTTTTCAGGGTGAGCAACTCGGGTGCCCAGTCTCTTCTCACGTGCCCTGCAGTTCAAGCCCCTAACTATCTTCTTTGAAGCTCTGTGACAAACCGTTTTCCAGCTCCCTTAAATACTTTTTGTAATGCAATGCTCAAAAATGTCCAGATGGGTTCTGGCTGGTGGCTTCTGAAGTGACATTATCACCCATTTTCTCTGTCATTCACAAACTTTTTCATGGGACCCAGCATTCTGTTGCCGGTGAAGCCCGATGTTAAAAAATGGTTTACAAGATTTTATAGAATGAGAGAGCACTTTTGAGCACTCCTTCATCCTGCACGTGAGACACTTTTTCTGTGACGTGTTTCATGTATAGGTGCCATGGAAATGGGTTTACTCAGAGGAGGGTTGTTAATTTAATATACTACTGATCCACCTCAATCAATAATATATTAATACTGCCATGGAGACCACCCTTACAGTTTTACATTCACAGGCTATGGATGGATGCAAAACCATACCCAACCATACTGTAAGAGTTGTCTCCGTAGTAGTATTAACATGCTAATCATACTTTGCAAATTAGCTTGTGCTCTACCTTTCTGCTGCAGTCTTAAGATATTGTAACCACCCCCTTCCTTTCTACCTGCACACCCACTCACAGGTGGTGCTGCCTCAGGGAATATAGGTTGGTGCCTGGGTTTGTGGTTAAAACTGGTTAGGTGAGTGGCGCGGTGCATCCACCTATGGGGATCCTTCCAACAGCGTACTGCCAAGGTGCTTCCCCAAAGGAAATTAAGTTTAGCCCCCTCCCTTGGAATCACAGGTAAGACAACACACAGTCCCCTCACCACTTATAACTCTAAGCATGAAATATCACACTACACAATAATGCCATGGCTGGAACAGTTTTCAGAAAATAAACAACAAGGGTTTATTTTGGGGTGGATAGAGAGTTAGGGAGCAGTGGAAGCAAAGGGAAATAAAAGCATTTAGTAATCAGATTCTAAACTCTATGCACATCAGCAAAAGGGCAAAACACTGGCATTCATAAATGAACTATGCATTCCAGTATTACCAGCCCCAGTTCTACTCCCCCCACTGGTGCACCAGTTAACCCCACAGTCCCTGCAACAGCCCTCAATTTTGGTGTGCACACAATGAGTAGTTGCAAGACTGTGACGTGGAAAAGCTGAGTGCAGCACATAAGAAACACTGAGGTGCTGCACAGCAAAGTACCAACCACACCAGGGGGTGCAGTGAAACTGTTTTATTCCTTGCTGTACTATACTAGGAGTTTGTAAGAAGTACAGAAGGCTATCAATCAATCAATCAAAATCTTTATTTAATCAGGCGAACATCATTGAGCGTAGCTCATTTACAAGATGGACCTGAGTGGTCAACAAGTGCAAGTATTATTACATAGACAATAATAACATAAACAGTAGTACAATGACATAAAGTGCTAATATATAACAATATACATATATACAAGGCACATTAAAACCTTTTAACCTGTAAGAAAAGGAGGCAATGGGTATAGCAGGCATAATATATAAATTATAGGTCCTAATTGGCTTTTATGAGAGTATATCCAGTGACTGGAATAAAGAAGTAGAACTAGCATAATGGAACACGGAAAGGGGGTGGGTAGGAGGTCAGGGGATTAGGCCTTGTGAAAGCAATTGCAGAGTTCTGGGAATAGGGTGGAGAATAATCTTTGAAGGATGTTAAAGGTAAGAGGCTATTTAGCTTCATGGTTTTTGGAGTGAGTTCCATGCAACTGCTAGTGAGTAGCTGATAGCGGCCTCCCAAACTGGGTGCAGGCATTGGGGACCTTTAGAATGATAAGTTTGCTGATCCTTAAGTTGTATGGCCTAGAAGTAATTTGGGTAAAACAGTCTGTGATATAGGTGGGTAGTTTGCCTGATAAGGCTTTGAATATCCAAATTGCAGCATTCCTATTTCTTCTGTGTTGTAATGATGTCCAGTTAACTGCCTTATAAAGGAGCAGTGATGGGTGCTGGAGGAAGGTCAGTAATAAATCTGATGGACCTGTGGTATAGGGTGTCCAGCTTATTTAAGAGGGGGAGTGAACAATGGCCATAGAGAAAGTCAGCATAGTCAATGAGGGATAGGAATGATGCCTGGATTAATCTTTTTTTGGAGTCTCTGTTGAGGTAGTAGTGCTTTATTCTAAAAAATAGACTAAGCATTTGTCTCAGTTTTTTTAGTAGCTCCTCAATATGGACAGAATAGTCAAGCTTGTTATCAATCCAGACTCCAAGGTATTTGAAGTTATCAATGAATTCCAGCTTCTCTCCAAGTAAGGTGGATAGTTGTAGGGTGGTGGGTGATGGGGTAGTGGCAGAGCAACTCTGTGACAAAGAACATAGCTTTTGGTTTTTTGGCATTTAGAAGTAGCTTTTTATCCAGTAGATTGTGTTGCAGGATGGAGAATTCAGATTGTAGCAGTTCACAGGCTTTAGGTAATGAAGGATTGCTGACATATAATACAGTATCATCAGCAAACAGATGAATGTTGGATTGAGTGAGGTCGGCATCAATATTATTAATATAAATGGCAAAGAGGATGGGGCCAAAAATAGAGCCTTGCGGTACACCTCTTAGCAGTGGTTTTAAGGTGGATAGGTAATTTCCATTTTTTACCAGTTGTAACCTATCTGATAGGTAGCACTTGAACCAGTTGAGTGAGAGAGAATCCAGCCCTAGTGAGCCAAGGGAGGTGATTAATGATTCATGATCCACTGTGTCAAATGCTTTACTCAAATCCAGGAACACAGCACAGGTACTGTTCTTCTTATCCATGGCAATCTGCCAATCGTTGGTTACTTTGGCTAGGCTAAATGGTGCTATGCCTTGATCTAAATCCTGATTGTGCTGAATTTAGGAGGTTATTGTTATCCAGGTAGTCCCTTAATTGTGAGTTTACTAACTTTTCGAGCATCTTGGATAGTACTGATAGGATGGAAATGGGCCTGTAATTATTGAGGTCCATGGGATCACCAGATTTAAGTAATGGAACTACTTGAGCTGTTTTCCAAGTGGAGGGAATGGATCCAGTGGTGAGGGAAAGATTGAAGAGATGAGTGAGGGGGGCAGATAAGACGTGTGATGCAATTTTAAGGAAGTAGGGATCCAGGAGATCTGTACCTGCACTCTTAGAAGTATCTAAATTAGAGAGGAGGTCTTCCACTTCTTTCAAGGATATTGGGTTGAAGGAAAAAGTTGATGTAGCCTTTTGTCCCACAGTGGATTGAAGGTTCAAGGAAGATCTCAGGAGATTTGCAGGTGATGAGTCAAATGCTAGGCCAGCTGTGGTGAAGTGGTCATTGAAGGTATTTAGGATTTCTTGTTTGCCCGTAATTTCTGTATCATTTAGTAGCAGTTTGGAGGTTAAGGCAGGAGTAGAGTTTGGCCCAGAATTCCTTTTTATAGTTCCCCAGAGTCTGGTTGAGTTATTATAGGAGGCATCCAATTCAGCTCTATAATAGGCAACTTTGGCAGTTCTTATTTGTTTTGTACATGAATTTCTTGCTTTTCTGAAATTTAGCCAGTCTCTGGTATCCTTGTTTTTCTTGCCTTTTTCCACAGTTTGTCCCTGGTTAACAAGGCTGCTTTAAGCTCAGTGGTGAACCAAGGCAGGAGCTTGCTTTAGATCAGATACTGGTGATTGGTGCATGAATATTGGAGCATTAGTGATAATGTCTTTAAGGTCTGGAGAGCTGTTTCAACTGAGGTTGTAGTAGAAATCTTGCCAGTATATTGCATTACTCAAGTCATGGAGGTATCCTGGGATGTTGAACTTTTTTGACCTTTGAGGACAAATTCTGCAGGGTTGTGGTTTGAGTGTAGATCTTATGCCAGCTATAGGACAATGATCACTTACATCATTCGGTAGTACTCCTGCACGCGTATATAAGTGAGGCTTGTTTACCAACATAATATCCAGGAGTGAGCTGTTGCTAAGAGTTTTTTAGGTTAACCCTGGTTGGGTCTTTAATTAGTTGTGTAAAGCCATAGGTGTCACAAAAGGTTACCAATG
Organism: Neoceratodus forsteri; assembly: GCA_016271365.2. Lineage (NCBI taxonomy): Eukaryota > Metazoa > Chordata > Ceratodontiformes > Ceratodontidae > Neoceratodus > Neoceratodus forsteri. The sequence continues at coordinate 1,191,262,160 of CM028130.1, read as the reverse complement.
GTGCAGATACATTAGATAGCCAGTTTAAATTCAAATCACCAAGGATGATGGTATCTTCAGGGCCTAGATTGATTATTGACCCCAGGTGAGATAGTAGTTTGAGGCCTGCAGAGGGGGGCCTATAGCAGCCAATCAATTTAAATGAAGACAAGTTAGGAAGGGATATTTTGATTGACAAACATTCAAATTCCTTTGGTTCGTATGTGTTGATGAGGCAGGTAGCAGAGATGGTGTCCTTAATGTATATGGCCACCCCACCACTCCTGGAAGGGCGATCTGCTCTGAAGAGCTGATAGTTGGGAAGGTTTACAACACTGTCTTTGTTGAAGGTCTGAGCCAAGATTCAGAGATGACCAGAAAGTCAGGCAGAGTATGTGCCACCCAAGCCTGTATTAAGGAGAATTTTTAAGAGGCTGCAGGCATTGAAATGTAGGAAGCTTAGGCCATTTATGAAGGATAGATCAGCAGGGGAAAAGAAACTTTCGATGGGCCCAGGATTTATTTCAATAGTACCAATGCAGATCAGAAGGAAGAAGATTAATTTGAGGAGGGCACCAAGGGACAGGGATAGTGAGTGGTCAGAGCGTTTCCTCTTAATCCTGGGTGCCTGCTGTGTAATGGGAGACGGTCCTGATATATAGGTGCAAATTTTATCATAGCATAATAATCTGATGGACAGGCATAGTGGGTTAATATAAAGCCATGATACATGTAAGGTGCTAGGGGAGTGTTGAATTGTTAGAGTGGCCTTATGTGGGATACCCCAGGGGTTGCAGTGTAAAAGTGGTTCGAGGTGAATAAGGAATCCGTGGTTGTCCACTGTGGATGACAGAAGTGGGCAGATCGATTCACTAACTTATTCATCATGACAATGGGTATATCATAGATATCATAAAGGATTGGGGAGATGAGAGGCTCAGGAGCAAAGGAAGCAAAGTAGCATTGTGGAGGTTAGGTATGGGTTAAGAGAGGAAGGAAATAGATGTGATGGATTAAAATAGGCGGAGAAAGTGTATAAAAAGAATCAACCGAGAGGGAGGGCTGGCAAAAATTTTAAGGGCTTTGCCTGCATTTTCTCGGCAGCTTCTCCCGGCCTCCTGGTTCCCTTGGTCGGCTGGTGGTCGCCGCCGGCCCGGAGCCCCTTCTGTTGCTGGATCTGGAGGGCTGTGCCGGCTGCAAGGCAGGGGACAGAGGAGAAGGCAGTGAGGAAGCTATAAGCCCATAGCGTACTCCTCCCAGAACTAGGTTAGTGGTCCCCACAGTCTCTGTTGTGCATTAGAAGATAATTATTCAGACCATGCTTAAATGAACTAAAGGAACCCACATCTACCACTGAACTTGGAACGGTATTCCAGTACGAGACAATACACTGGGTGAAGAAACTATGCCTGTGGAGTCCCCTTTGGGTTGGTCAGCATTAGCTGTAACTGATAGCTTCTCAAGCTCGTTTCTCTGTGATTAATGACCAAACCCAAGTCATGTATTAGGACTTTATCCTCTAGAATTTTATACATCAATAGAAGGTTCCCTCTAAGGCGTCCGAGTTGAGCAAGATAAAGTTCCAAGGCTTTCAACCTCTCCTCATAGCACAAATGCTGTAGATCATTGATCATCCTAGGGAGTCTCCTCTGTACCCTCTCCACTCTGTCAACGTCCCTCCACAAATAGGGACTCCATATAGGTGAACAATAATCTAATATGGGACAAACATACGCCTGGTAAATACGAATAATGCAGGCCCTGTTTCTGCTAGAAATAGACCTTTTTATACAATTTATAATCCTTCAGAATTTAACTATTTCAGTACAATGACTACTGAATTTGAGGTCGTTGCTAATAAGCACACCCAAATCCCTAGTAGATAAGGGCGTTGCTAAGGTTGCGCAGGAAGCCCAGATGTAAAGTTAACAAGCTAGCTAGCTGAACGATTAGGAAAGTATTTGGGTAAGAACCCAGTGCTCACGACCTTTGATGAAGAGGTGCAGGTTGTTGGGGGACGTCTCCCCTTTTCAGGAAACTTGGAAGAACAGGCAGGAAGGCTGGCAATGCAGGCAATGATCCTCTTCACCCTACAGAGGGACTTTGCTTCACCCCCCTCGATTGTAGGAAGACATTCTTCACCCCACACAGGGACTTGTCTTCACCTACCTTAGCAGTAGGTAGGCAGCAGCAGATCAAGCAGACAAGCAGGCATGACCTCAGAGCAGAGATCCTGACAGGACACTCAGTCTCTGAACTGGCAGGGAACTGAGGCAGTAGCTTTGGTGTACCTCACTCTCCACAGCAGACAACTTCTTCAGCAGGCTTTGGGTATTTGTGATACCTAATATCACAGTTTGTTAGGCTGAGGTAGATCCCTGTTCTGTGGAATCCACCAGGATATCCAGTCACCAGTTATAGACCTGCACAGAAGGCACCAACTTCAGGATCTTCTGTCTGACAGCAGCAGGAGCAGATAAAAAAAATACACCTTCTCATATACTGTCACTGGCAAGTCTCACTCTGACTCTTTGCTTGTGCAGAAGGCACAAAATTGCAGGCTTTTTTCTCTGTCAGCAGCAGGAGCTGACAAAAAGCACTTCTTTTCACTTCAAACTCACCCAAAGTCATACACACAAACTGTATAGTTTGGAAGCCTCAGGTTCAGATCTGCTGCTGCCTACCTAATGCTAAGGTGGGTGAAGACAAGTCCCTGTGTGGGGTGAAGGGCACCACATCATTACCTCAATCCAACCCACAACTGCTCAGATACTGCCAGTGAGAATCCTCCTCGGTGCCCAAAACAAAACCTTCACTGTTGCCACCATCTACATCCCTCCCAAAGAACAGGGAACTGGTCTAACAGCTGTGCTTGACTTTGTAAAACAGTTACTTCCACCAGACACCGAATCTATCCTCCTAGGTGACTTCAACATCACCTGGCCTGCAGCTGATGCTAGTGCACACAGGGATACCGTTGCTGAGGCAAACCTCACACAAATGGCTGACTCACCAACCAGGAAAAATTACAGGACCGGCACTAGCACACTCTTGGACTGGATCCTTACCAGTCACCCATCGAGGATATCTAATACTAATGTCCTCCCTGACTCTCTCAGCGATCACTCCCTTGTTAGCTGCACCTGGTCAAATAAATTCATCAAACAACCACCAAAAATAATCACCAGCAGGGTTCTACCCAGTGGTCACCTTCCTCGACTCAAATCCCACCTCCTCCACCAAGACTGGTCCCCTATTTTCAATGCAACCAACGTAAACACTGCCCTTGACCACTTCATAAACATCTTCACTGTGGCCTGTGACACATATGTGCCTATTAAGAAACGCAAAGTCAAATCACTGAGTAACCCTTGGCTCACAGGTGACCTCCTCAGGATGCTAAAAACAAGAGACCACCTATGGGAGCTGGCCAGAAACTCTGGAAAGCAAAACGACATCCAAAGCTACAAACGTGCCCACAATGACTGCACTAAACCATCCGCAAATGAAGTCTGCCTACTATAAGCATGCCCTCACAAACTCCTGGGGCAATGGTTGGGAATTCTGGAATAAAGGAACCTCACTGGGAATCCACCCAAACCCCCCATCAATACTCAACATCAACGGAACCACAACCTCAACCCAAAACCATTATGATACCTTTAACAAAGCTTTACCGACCTCAGCACTGTCCTACCTCAGGACTACTTCAAAGATGGTGTAGCCCCCCTGTCTGGAATGAACACTACTCCCACCAGCTCCCCCTGCTTCTACTTCAAAGCAGTCAAGGCTCACCAAGTAAGCAAATATGTTACCATAGCCCTTGGTAAATCAAGATTCAGTAATGACTCCCTCGATCTCAAAATCCTGTCTCTCACGCTTGATGAAGTGCTTAGTCCTCTGACCAGAATTTTCAACCTCTCCCTCAGCCTTAGCCAGTTCCCAGACAGATGGAAATCTGCCACTGTCACCCCAGTCCATAAAAGTGGTGACAAAACTGCCCACGATAACTACAGACCTATCTCCCTACTACCCCCACTCTCCAAGGCACTAGAACGCATCGTCTCAGACCAGCTCAGAGAATACCTGGATACGTACAACATCGTGTGCAAGCAACAACACGGTTCCGCAAAGGTTACAGCACCTCCATAGCCCTACTTGAATTCACCGGCGCAATCCACAACGCACTTGATTCCGGTGAGCTACTAGTCTCAATCTACATTGACTTAACTAAAGCCTTCGACACAGTCAATTACCACCTCCTACTTGTCCAGCTTCAGAACACTGGGCTGTCAACCGACACCATTGGCTGGTTTAAGAGCTACCTTGAAGAACGGTCCCAAACAGTAAGAATCACTGATACACTCTCGGACCCTAGACCGGTCCACTCGGGAGTCCCCCAAGGCTCCATTCTGGGACCCCTCCTCTTCAGCCTATTCTTAAACTCACTAACGGACAGCTGCCTAGAACAAATAATTCTCTGCGCCAACGATGCTGTGATCCTCACCTCAGACCCTGATCCAAACCAATTACAAAATAAACTTCAGCGGGCCTTCTCCTCCATTGAATCCTGGTTCCTAAATCATAAACTGCTTCTCAATCAGAAAAAAAAAACAAGTCTATGGTCTTTTGCAGCCCCCACAACAAAAACAAACAACTCCACCTCTCCATTGCAACCGAACAAGGAGCCATCCTAGAGCAAACACAATCACTCAAGTACCTTGGCATCACCCTTGATCCCCACCTCTCATACGCTGTCCATATTAGCAATGTGGCAAAGTCTGCCAATACAAGGTTAGGCATATTATTCCGGCACAGGAAACACCTAACCCCAGAAGCACTGTCAGTGGCCGTCCAAAGCTCCATTGTCAGCATCATAGACTATGGTCTTATCATATATGGGTCTGCAACTACCACTGCTCTCAAACGAATCGCAACCTCCCAGAATAAGGCCTGTCGTCTCATCACTGGCTCACATCGCCATACCCACACATATGACCTTCATTCCCAATCTGGATGGCTTCAACTGGACAAACACATAACACACCAAACCTGCATCACGGCCAAGAAAATCATAATGAGACTTGTCCCCACCTGGTGTCTGTGCCCTCCTTAAGCCTAGACATAGGAATGTCACTACAAGGAGATCCAATTCCCATCTACTACATATCCCACGATGTCGCACGACCCAAGGACAAAGATCATTTGCCTATCGGGCATCCAACTGGCTCAACTCTTTGCTTGGCAGACATAGTGACCGGTCCAACACTCGGCCTTTTCAAGTCCAATCTGCACCTCTCACTGCTTGTATCCTGCGATTGCCCATCTTAACATTTCCACCGTTCCAGCTGCACACGCCCCAGCACTTACAATCAGTCTTTGCACCCCTAACACCTTACCTGGTATATTCCTCGACAAGGCCCCCTGGCTGCACTGTCTCCACCCTTGCCCACCTCCCCGATCTCCACTCCTGCCCTGCCCCCACCCACCTCCCGTGCTCCCCTCACCCCTGCACCTCCTACCCCTCGATCTCCTATCCCCATCGACCACCCCTCCTCCCCTGTCTTGCTCATAGCTCAAGTCTTTGTACTGGTTATTACAAGTCTGTAAGTCAGTGACGCTATGTTTGTAACTAAAACTATGACTGTTGCACATGCTGACGTGGAACCTTGTAAAAGAGCCTCGGCTCAAAGGTATTGTAATCCTAGATTGAAATAAATAAAACTCAGTCTCTGATTGGTTCACACAACTCAGAAGCTCTTCATCCTGGTTGGAGGTACTGCAGCTACCAATCGTATCCTATGTTATTATCCAGCAACCTCGGCAAAGATGGCCACCATCAAACAGTTCTCAAAGCTCAGTCACTTTCCATAAACTGTAGAATAATGTGGGCTTACTGTCTGCAGCATTTGGTTGCATGGCTAGCACCCTCCTGGTCCCTTCTAAGGGCTGCTAGGACCAGGGGTACATTTTGGGGACAGGAGCCGAGTCGCTGGCTCCATTTGAAGGGCTCCCCAAAAGGAGCCGAGTCTCTGAATGGCCGTCCTCGGCCTCTAAGCATTATGGGATTTGTAGTCCCTGACGGTCACCATTTTCCCTTTACTCCCCAACCCACTGGGGGCATTTACAGGATCGGGAAGTGCTTTTAAAAATTGATTTTTATTTTCTTCTGGTCCCCCCAGCCCCTTTGGCAGTCCAGTGGGGCTGGGGAGAGGAATTCCTCCTTGCGCCACTTCTATCGCCTCTTGCGAGTGCCAGAAGATGCTAGATCACCAATGTGTCCTGTTTCTGGTGCTCTCCTCCCTGCTGTGCAGCAGTTCAGGGGTGGAGGAGCAACTGCACTGTGCGGCTCTCGGGCCGCTTCTAATTTGGTGCAGGAGATGCCGTGTGCTTTTTCGCTCTAGACCCTTTGCAGTTTGGGGGAGCCGGGGAAGTGAGAAGAACAAGACAGCTCCCTGCCACGAAGATACAGGCATAGTAGATGCCGAACCAAGTTTGCAGCACTCTCCGACCCTCTTAAGCACTATGAAGGTAATACAATACATAGAAAAAGTCTAATTGTATTGTGGTAGGAGTTTGTCTGTAGTTTTTCTTTATGTGATTGTATGCTCTTTGATATATTGCTCTGTGTTTATAGTTAACATATTTTTATCCATTTTTAAGTAAACCTTTTATTCCAAAGACTGCCTGGTGTGTCTTCAAAGTTCTTTTTGCATGTGACGTATGGAGGGTTAAGACTGACAAAAACTGTTCAAAGCTTGATGATGTTACTAAACTGTCTGTTACCTGTTCACAATACTGCCCCCAGAGGTTGGCACTGTGGCAGCAGAGGGCCTGACCTGCTGAGTACATTTGTGACAGATTTGTGGCAGAGGTGGGATAAATTTGGTAACACAAGCTTTAACTGTTCAGTGTGTCAGCTTGATACTGTACAGCTCACTTACAAAAAAAGGCAGTGATTTATTTTTTAAAAGGAAACAGAACTGTATCATTTTGCTTACAGTCGAGTTCCTACCCATTTTATTTTTTCCTAAAGTGCAAGTTAGAGTAGCCATAGTTAGGGAAGAAGATGGCTTCCAACTACAGCGGGCACACTGTAGACTACTTGAGGCAGTTGTGCCAGGACAGAGGAGTCCAGTATGAGGGGAGAGCCACCAAGCAGAACCTCATGGATGCCCTGATGGCAGCAGATGGCCAGAGCATTGAGTCACTGACTGTGACTGTAAAAGACCAAACCTTGAGCATGGAGGGGCCAGCGGCCAGTGCTGTGTCCAGATCCAGTGAGGATGACAGCAGGGCCAGGGCCAGCAAAGGGCCACAGCAGCAGGGGAAGGTCACCAGCATTTTGGATCCAGAAGCACTCAGGCTGCAGACTGAGGTGCACAGAATGGAGCTAAGGTTCCAGAGAGAGACGCTGAGTGAGAGAAACAAGCCACAGAGGAGAAGAGGGAGTGAGAACAGAGAGAGGCTGGCCATGAAGAGCGCGAGTGCCAGTGAGGCACAGAGAAGAAGAGGGGGTAAGAACAGAGAGAAGCACAGTGAGAGAGACGAGCTGCAGAGAAGAGGGAGCAAGAATGTAAAGAGCGGACTGTGAACAGAGAACTGGAGAAGCGACGACTCCAACCACCAGCACCAGAGCAGGTCAATGGCTTGGTTTTAACTGGAACTACAGGACTGGGTTACAAACTGAATTCCAAATTGATAGCTGAATTTAAAGAGGGGGAGGATATGGATGCCTTTTTAAATTCCTTTGAAAAAGTTTGCATTCAGACTAAAATTCCTAGAGGATCCTGGAGCTTCGAGCTATCCCCGCTACTTACCGGGAAAGCTTGGGATGCATTGGATCAAATGGATAATGTAGACAATAATGATTACAGCAAACTTAAAGCTGCACTTTAAAAAAAGTTTGATTTAACTGCAGAAGCATACAGAGCTAAATTCCATAAGCTCAGGAGAAGCCCTGATATGAGCTACGAGGAGCTAGCCACGAAATAGTGTCAGTTTTTAAAACATTAGTGGGAAGGAATTGAAGCAAACTCTGTAGACAAAACTGTAAATGCTATTTTGTTAGAACAGTTTTTTGGGCATGCCCAACAGAGCTGAAAACCTGGCTGGAGGACTGAGATCCCAAAACAGTGAAAGAGGCTGCTGAACTCTCGGACCGCTATGCCAAAAGCAGACCTGCTCTGAGAGCAAATGGGGTGGGCGTGGCAGCACAGAAAGGGAAAAGCGCTCCTTCAGGGCAGCTAAAACCCTCACTGCCTCCACTGAAACCATTTAGCCCCAAATTTCAGAGAAAAGAAACAAATGTTGGGTCTGTAAAGAAACTGAGCATATTGCCAGACAGTGTCCCAAAAGGGCGAGCAGTACACAGAATGGGGCTAGGAAAGAAGTAGGATGTTTGTGTGTCTCTGGAAGCATGCCTGTGAACATGAGGGAACACATGCACCCAGTCACGGTGAATGGTGTACAGACACAAGGGTTAACGGACACAGGGGCATCCCTGACATTGGTAAAAGGGGATCTGGTAGAGCCTGGTCAGCTTATACCCAATGAATTTGTAACTGTACAAGACTTTACTGGTGAGGAGAAAACATTGGCCCTCGCTAGTGTTCTCCTAGACTGGGGTGAAACATGGGGAACTGTGTAACAGGTGGCTGTAGCCAAAACATTAGCAGCTGACGTCATCCTTGGCAACAATCTCAAACAAGGGATGGTGTGTGTAGATACCCATAGCCAAGTGGGAAGAGGAAATTGTAGTTTCCTGGATCCCACAGAAGCCAGTGTGGAAACCACTGGGAGGCTGGTTCCCCAGCCTATGTCTCCTGACAGGGAGACTTAATGAAAAGGGGGTAGAAATGTCCCCAGTAGCAATTAATGGCACAGCTATGGAGGGTTACTCCGAAGAAGGAGGGGTGACCCATTATCAGAGGGTTAGGGATGACAGTGATGGATACCGTGGAGCCTTTAAATACCCCCAGCTCCTCCAGGAAGAGGTTCATTCTGACTGTGGTGGATTATGCCACCTGGTATCCCAAGGCAGTCACCCTATCCTCACTGAGGACAGACAAAGTGGCAGATGCCTCACTTGGGATTTTCTCCCGTGTTGGGTTTACGCAGGAGGTTATCACCGATTGAGGGGGTTCTTTCATGTCGGACCTGATAAAATGTTTGTGGGAGAAGTGTGGGGTGGTGCAGAGGTACACAACACCTCATCACCCGCAAGCCAATGGGCTTGTGGAAAGATTCAACAGTATCCTGAAGTCAATGCTCCAAGCATCTGCTGAACAGCATGGGAGGGACTGGGAGAAATAACTTTCCCCACCTGTCTGCATACAGGGAGGTGTCCCGAAAGTCGACAGGATTGTCCCCCTTTGAACTCTTATATGGACGCTGGGTACGTGGGCCCCTAGACTTGATCCAGGAGGACTGGGAAGGCAAGCACGCCACCCAGGGAACTCCCATAGTGGATTACGTCCTTAGGTTAAGGGAAAGGCTGAAGGAGCTTATGGGGACAGCTGCCCAACAGAAACAAAACGTGTGGTACAACCGCAGAGCCAGAGCTCGTTCATACACGGTGGGTCAGGAAGTCATGGTCCTTATTCCGGTCTGGAAAGACAAGCTGCAGGCTGAGTGGGCAGGACCATACAAAGTAGTTAGGAAGGTAAATGAAGTTAACTATATCATAGAGTTACCTGACAGAAGACGGACAGAAAGAATGTACCATGTCAACATGATGACGCCATATGCTAATAGGGCTAATGTGGTGTTTGCAGTATGTAGTCTTGGGGAAGGGACGGACAAAGGAGACCCTCTTCTGGACTTGCTGGAAGAAAGCAAGTGGGAGTCCTCTGTAGAGGCAATTAAACGGTCACCCCAGTTGGCCACACACAAGACCCAGGAAGTAAGGGAGGTTTTAGCAGACTTTGCATCACTGTTTAGCGCCAAGCTTGGACTAACCCCCATAGCGATGCATGATGTGGAGACAGGGACACAGACACCCATACGGCAGACAGCAAATCGGTTGTCAGAGGCTGTCCAAAAGGACATTAGGAGGGAGGTGGAGGAAATGCTGGATTTAGGGGTAATCCAGAGATCCCACAGCCCCTGGGCCTCACCCGTAGTCCTTGTGCCCAAGCCAGATGGCTCTACTCGTTTCTGTGTGGACTATCATGGACTGAATGCAGTCACAAAGTCAGACGGCCACCCGATGCCCCGGACAGATAAACTCCTGGACAGGTTGGGAGGGGTGACCTACCTTACGACGACTGACTTCACAAAGGGTATTGGCAGGTAGAGTTAACGGACAGAGCTAGGGAAAGATCAGCCTTCATCACTCAGATGGGCTTACTTGACTTTAAAGTAATGCCTTTCGGAATGAAGAATGCCCCGGCCACTTTCCAAAGGTTGGTGAACCAGATGTTAAGTGGTGCTGAGGAGTATGCCGTGGCATACCTGGATGACACTGCCATCTTTAGTGCCAGCTGGGAGGAACAGCTTTCCCACCTTAGGGATGTGCTGGACAGGATACAGAGGGCCGGGCTCACTGTCAAAGCTGAGAAGTGCCAGGTGGCCTTGGCTGAAGTGACATACCTAGGGCATGTTGTAGGCTGGGGACAGCTCCATCCTAACCGAGTAAAAATAGAAGTGATCAAGCCATAGCCCAGACAAGAAACACAGAAGTAGGTCAGGAGAATTCTAGGGACAGCAGGGTACTATAGGAAATTTGTACTCAATTACAGTTCCCTGGCTGCTCCCCTATCTGACCTGGTAAAAAAAAGATGCCCAAGAAAAATACCTGGGAACCAGCCTGTGAAAAAGCCTTTACCAGACTGAAGGAGGCACTGTGCAGTGCTCCTGTACTGACAAGTCCTGACTACAGCAGACCCTTTATAGTTCAGACTGACGCCTCAGACGTGGGTATTGGGGCAGTACTTAGTCAGACATCCAACCAAGGGAAAGATCACCCTGTAGTGTACCTGAGTAAAAAGTTACTTCCCAGGGAGCAGGCTTACCCCAGTGTGGAAAAAGAGTGTCTTGCCATAGTGTGGGCTCTAAAGAAGTTAGAGCCATACTTATATGGGCAGCATTTTCAAGAATAAACGGACCACAACCCCCTGGTTTGGCTGACCCAAATGGGAAAAAGGAATGGTAGACTATTAAGATGGAGTCTTGCCTTGCAAGGGTATACCATGACAATCTTACACAGGGCTGGAGCGACCAATCAGAACGCCAATGGCCTTTCACATCTGTATGAGGAGTGAACTGAATTGGGAAGCTCATCCCATGCAGGGGATAGAGCCCACAAATTCAGACTAGATGGGGAGGAGTGTGACGCTTGGCCAATTGGTTATGACTGTTGCATGCCCCCCGCTTCAGAGAAGTTGCAGGATATATTAACCTGAGGCCAGGAAGCAATTAAAAGACTAGAGAGACTTAATTAAGAGTCTCCTGTTTTCTGTTGTAATTAGAACTGACCCAGCTGCCAGGATATAGGGCTCGTAAACTTTTATGACATCTTAGAGGAAAAACATGTTATACACCATGGTGTGAAAAGTCATAAAAATCCTTTGACATGCCCTGGGAATAGGAACTGCTCAAGATTAAAGAGGGGATGTTAATTAAGGAGTCATATTGGGAAATTTGTTTTTGCTGAAGTAACAGTATTTAAAACATCTCCTGACAGGAAGATCAGTTTGTATAATTTTTATATTCTAAAAGGAGGAGCTAGATTACATCATAGAAGGGGTGGAAACACAAGAGTTTTAAACTGTAGTCTGTGTTTCAAGTGAGTGACATTTCTTTTTGGGCTTTTAAGAAACAACATCTAACTATAAGCACTATAGAGGTAATACATTAGATGGAAAAAGTCTAATTGTATTGTGGTAGGAGTTTATAGTTTTCTTTGTTTTTCCTTATGTAATTGTATGACCTTTGATACATTGTTCTGTGTTTACATTTAACATATTTTTATCCATTTTTAAGTAAACCTTTTATTCCAAAGACTGCCTGGGTGTGTCTTCGAAGTTCTTTTTGCATGTGACATATGGAGGGTTAAGACTGACAAAAACTGTTCAGAGCTTGATGGTGTTACTAAACTGGGAAAAGGCAAGAATATACCCAAGGTCTTTTATAGAGTTTTAAAGGTTCATTTTGGATACCTGGTTAGGTGCCCTTAAGCAAAAGATACCTGGCATCCCCCCGAAGAGCAGATTATCTAAGCTTGTACATTTGGGGTACACTAGCATAAGGTTCACAGTTTGAATCCCCCCCCCGAACTTGAGACCAAAGGTGACTGGGACCCACAAGCAGACAGGAGGGTTACCCTGTCTGTTACCTCTTCACAATACTGTGTTCGGAGGTTGGCACTGTGGGAGCAGAAGGCCTGACCTACCGAGTACGTTTGTGACACTTAATACTCTTTAAAAGAATTCCTAGCCAGCCTGGTGGCGCCGAGGGTTGAAGCGCTGGACACCACACCTCGCTCCACACCGGCGACCCGGATTCGGGAACAGACTCGAGTTGCTGGGGGTTGGTAGGGGCGGAGAGGGACTGAGCATCCGTGGGACTGCTCTCCCTCTCCAGGGAAGGGGGATCTCAGTTGTCGACTCACTTGCGACCTCTGGCGGAAGCTGGGGGCAGTGAACTGGCACTTTATCGTAGAGGATGACACTGGGGCATGATGCCGGAGGAAGCGCGTGAAGATGCGTGAACGCTCTCCTCCTTGGCGTCCTTGCACGCCCCGGTCATGCTGGCCAAGGAAGAAACAGGGGAAACATGGCACATCAGTCGTGGCAGCTTGATGGCCATCTTGGGGACGCCTGGCCTCGGGGGCACCACTGCTGGTACTAGATACTGGTTCGGTGGGGCTCTCCGCTGCCCCGCCGCAGGGGTAACTGGACAGTAGGGGCTTCCTTGGGGGGCCGAGGCAGAACCAGATGGCGGCCGGAGAAAGGACTGATGCCAGGACGTGGATGCAGGCCGGAGGTGCCAGACAAGGTAAAAAGGATTAACTTTAAAAAAATTAAAAGTAATAATAATTCCTAGACCAAAAATAACCCAATACTTCGATCTACAAATGAGCAAACTACTCATTTTCATTCTGGATCATCTTCAAACAGTATTACGAAGTGGAAAGCGGACTATCTTCATTTCTGGACTCTCCTCCCACTGAAATTAATAGCACACAGTCTGATTCTATTTTAATGTAAGGAAAGTCACTGCACTTTTCAAACATTGCAATCGCTCACTAGACATTGCAGTAATAGTGCGGTGTTGAAGGATTCCAAGAACATGGCTTGGGGCACTAAAAGATCATGGGCTGATGTGAACAGCATTTAAGATTTGGCACGAAATGGGTGCTTTGCCCATAAAAAAATTGTGGTACTTCGCAAGTGGTGGACAGGAAGTCCCCCTTGTGGGTGCTACACAATCCAAACTGCTGATCCAGATGCAAGAAGCTGCTATCAGGGATCATGTCCATTAGTAGTGTAACAAGCAGAGACACATAGAAACAGAAAAGGATGACAGAAAAAGATCAAAGGTCCGTCTAGTCAGCCCAGAGATTCCTACCTACCCCAGAACTTACTGTCCATACAGGGTTTTATTCCTCCCAATCCACCCCCACCCACACACACACACACACACACACCGCTATCGACCTGAGCAACCACCAAACTCTTCACTCTGTCCCAGCCATGCTTGAAACTATGGTCTTGGTGCCCACCAAACCCCACTGGCAGACCATTCCATAGCTCCACCACCCTTTCCATAAAACAGAACTTCCCCACATACTTCTTAAAACTTCTACCCTTCAGTTTCCACTTGTGACCTTAGGGTTCTTGACTCTGTACTCCTGCTAAATAGTTTGCCATAGTTCACCATGTTTATTCCCTTCAGAAACTTGAAGGTGTCTATCCTAGCCCCCTCTCTCGCCTGGTCTCCAGTAAGTACATGTTCAGGGCCTTTAGGTAATCCTCATAAGATCTGCCCTGAATCATCTTGGTCACCCTGCACTGCACCGTCTCCAACGTCTCCTGTTCTTTCTTGGGTGAGGACTCCAGAACTGAGCAGAGCACAATATTCAAGATGCAGCCGTATCCAGTAACTTTTATAGAAAATAATAGTACCTTCTTTTTTCTGCTGTCAGTACCCCTTCTAACATGTTTAGCCAAGTTTATAAGATGCTGATTCAAACTTCTCATTCAAGCCAAGTTGTTATGTTTGCTGCTCTTCATAAAGTTTGATTACATGTTTCCTTTCATGGGGGGGGGGTGGAAGAGCTAACTCTAAATATAGTGCATAAGTACGCTCTCAGTTCATGGACTAGAATAACTGATTGTGGCATTTCCAGTCTCCCTACGTGGCAGAAATGGAAGTGTCACTTAAACAGGGATGCAAAACAACTTAACCGAGCACAGACAACCTTATATTTTCCTGGACTTTTCCACCTGACCATCATGCCCTCCAACTTTTACTCCTACAAGGGGCATGGATTGACTGTAAACATTTCTGCCTCAAAACACTGTAGTAAGAGTGCGAATCGCTCTATCAATTACACACTGGACTCCATCCTTGAGGTAGTCCTTGTAATGGACTCCTGCACTACTGAATAGACATCATTCTTTTATGACAACTGCATCTAACCTGTATATCAATTGTGTGGGTTTGCATGCCCTATTTCGTACTGTGATAAACTTTCTTATGTACCATAAAATTATAAATAAAGTTTAAAACAAAAGAAGGCAGAATTAAAAAAAAAAATTGAAAGTCAGTAATCTCCTCTTTTTCCTGTCCCCCGCTTCTTTAGATGGACCACACTAATTGCACTTTTTTCCTTCATCTGTATGAGCAGCTGCCCTTTCAACTGGTATCAGTTACAACAGAAGGAGGAACCGCACTGGGACGAGGTACTCTCAATAGAAGTACATAAATCAAACTTAAAAAACTAGGCACTCACCACCTCAATAATGTTTATATTTGAAAAAGGAACAAGTTTCCAAAATGCGTCAAGCATATATGGCACTGAATAAAAAATCATAACAGCACGATCAAGGCACACGTCCATTCTCACTGTTCACATGCAGAACCAGTTTGGGTTAGAGGCCTCCAGTAAACAAGTTACGATAATCACTGTTACCTAGCACAGACTCCACAGTTATAAGCACATAACAGTGACAGTGGTGCACCCATTGTGAACTTTTTTTTTTTTTGTCGGGGCAGTAGGCAAGTAATACCTAAGGTGCAGCAAAATGCTGTTATTTGCAAAACGGATATACTAACACATTAGGCCATTAAAAATTTGTGCTCTTACACCAGCCCACCGATGCAGCGGTAGGGTTACCGCTTGCGGTGCCAGCGACCCAGGTTCGGGAACGAACTCCGGCTGCTGGAGGGTCAGCCAGGGGGAGGAGGATTGAGCGCCCAGAGGCTGCTCTCCTCCTCCAGGGTGGGGTGGGATGCATGTCCCACTGCTCTACCACCACCTGGGTGACCATGGGTGGAGGTGCAGTGAGACTGCAGAAAGAAGGGAGGGGGGACATGGGCCGGGAGCTGGAGCACTCGCACATCTCGACGTGCGCTGCTTGGCTCCCCTAAGCGTGCCGTCCTGTGGGAGGAGACAAAAAAGCGGAAAAACCCACAGTGCTCCCTGTGAGCGGGCTCTAAGGCCCGATCCCAGTGCCCCAGCGGCGCCTGATGACAGCGTCCCCCCAATGAAATACAGACACGTCGGAATGGTAAAAACGGGGGTTCCCATCCTGTACCCACCTGGGGGGGTACGATCAAGGTTCCATGGGGGGGGGGATGGACTGCATCAATGCCTGGCATGAGGAGCAGGGATGTACAAGGCCAATACAGGAGTCTCCCGAAGAAAGGAAATACTGCGGTGAGAAGACGGCATAAAAGAGAAAATAATTTAAAAAAAAAAGTGGTCTCTCGAACCCAGGGACTTCATTTCCATTGCAGGCAGGCAATGGCCACATGGAAAGTTTGTGTCACTTGTAGGAACTCCCTTTGCTTAGCTCTCACCTCCACTACATTATTAGCCATGGTTCCGGAGGTACTTATAGACATTACTGATTCTACTGCTGCCAGCCAGATCTTCCTGCATTAATCTCCACACTTAACGTTCACTGTTGTTTACTGCACTATTGTACAGCACCAGCCTTCGGGGGTGGAGAAAAAGCAATAAACTGGAATAATGTGTTGGAAGCTAGAGCTAGGCATACGGGATTTGCTACAAATGACACAAACATTCTGTGCAGTCCATGCTTTCCTCCAGTGAAAGTGAAGTCCCCGGGTTCAAGTATCTGCATTTTCGATGGTGTAGGGTGTTAGCAAGTACTCTTTGCAAATAATAGAAACAGCATTTTGCTGCACCTTAGGATTGCAAAAATGACAGCCTTTTTTCAATCTGTGATTAAAGTAAGAATTATTTCCACCCTTCCCTTCAAGGTGAAGTGCGGCAAACCTCAGCACCGCTGCCAACTGAGTTTCAGTCACTATCTAGGAGAAGGTGTAGTAGCTCTCTATGCAGTGTGTTCCCATATTTGGGTTAGGGCCATATAAAATGGGTCAGCAGCACACAGACAATTAATGAAACAGGAACAGCTGGCAGCAGTTGAATCGGTAGTGCATATGAGCAGATATGAGTGCTACACTTGTCTGCTCATGCAATAAAGTCAGAGTCTGATTTCACAGCCCGTGTGCATTCCAGTCTCTGACTTCATTCTATCTATGAGCAGACACGTGCGGCTCTCACAGTTGCTCATACACACTACTGATTGTACTGCTGCCTGATGTTTGTTTCATTAACTGTCTATGTGCTGCTGACCCATTTTATATGGTGGTAACCCAGATATGGGGAGAGAATGCTTAGAAGGCTGGTACACCTTCTCCTACATAGTGACTGAAATGCAGCGGGGTGCAAATAATTCCTACTTTAATCAGAGTCTATATACTGCATATATTTATTTGGGGCAGAGAGCTATAGCCCTCTTAGCCCCCGTCGGTGAAAGCCTGCAGGAGTCCGATGTGATACAGGACTGTACAAACCAAGAACATCCACTAATGTGCACAATAGGCAAACTTCAGAGACTTCATTTCTTGTTCAATGTCAGGTAAAGTATCTACAGTAATGGTAACACAGACAGTTTAAACAATTTACGTTTCTATTTTGAGGTAAAAGCTTCCTCACAGAGGACGCTCAGGACAAACTTAGTAAATCACTTTAAGTGCGGACTTCATGGATCTAATCCACTGTGCTGTATAATTACACTAATAAACACAAACGCTTAATTTCTCCTTCTCACTTTGTCTGTCTTCCTCCTATCACTCCTTCACACAGCAACTCAAACTCCTCCTCGCCCCCTCCTGTGTCTGCCCAGCCCCTGGATAATCGGTGCCCCTAACTTCTCTTTCACCAACACTGACTACTTCCTACTAACCTATCATGGTTTGGCTAATGTCCTAAATGCTCCTTTCTCACAAACTCCTTTTGGACATGGTTTAATCTAACTTAAATACCTTTTCATCCACTTCACCCGCTGGTATTTTTTTATTCATTGCATTTTTTTATTCACTGTATATCTATATTTATACAATGGGGGGTGAGAAAAATGCACAGATAAATGAAATAGTTACATGACAGTAGGACCTGGAGTTATGATAAATCATTTATCATCACTAGAGGTGGGTCATCACCATTTAACATCACTTGAGGTTGGTCACAAAGAAGCTCTTAACCAATGGGCAACCCCAAACCATCAGTACTGGATCTGCCACCTCTGCTGCCATGACTGTATCCACAGGAGTTCCCCAGTACTCCAGTCTGAGTCACTTGTTATTCTCCCACTTCATCAACTCCCTTACTATGGACAGCCTCACCTGTGAGGCCTTACTATATGCTGACAATTTAGTTCAGTTTCATAGTGACAAAACCGTGACCAGACTTTCCTCCATCCTCACCCAGAACTACGTGGCTGCGCATAACTGGTTCCTTGCAAACAGACTCCTAGTAAATGCCAACAAAACCAAATCCATGTTCCTGGGATCCACACCCAACCTCTTAAAACTATCCCGAGCCAACTCCACCCTAACTGTCCTCTCGCCAGACAGCTCCCCTCTACAGGACGTACCATGTTTCAAATACCTGGGTGTCACCCTTGACCCTTCCCTTACTTTTGATGCACACATTAACTTGACCATTTGGCACATTAACCAGAAGCTGGGGGCTGTCTTAATCACTGCTTGACCCCTGAGGAATTACTTGCCACTGCACAGGATACCCTGCTCCCTCTGTTGAAGTACTGCGCTCCCATTTACTCCCATACCTCCTCACTCCTGCTCACTAGGCTCAACACTACTTATAACAATATTTGTAGATTTGCACCAATGGTGCCTCCCTCCACGCACCACTGCACTCTATACCAATCCCTTGGCCAGGCATCACTACGCACTAGGATGCATCACTGACAATACTCTTAGAAGCAGTATCCTATCCCCCTACTCCTCCCAGATCCAACTTAAAACTCCATCCCGCTGCCTCCAGCAGTCCACTGTACCACAGCAGAAAGTCCCTCGAGCTTCCACCTACCTGGGCAGCAATGCCTTGTTCATCACTGCTCTCAGGCTGTGGAACAAACTGCTGGCCTCCCTTCACTGTCTTGACACTCACTCCTCCTTTATGACCCAGTTTAAAGAATGGTTACTGGAAGAGGCTAAATGCAACTGTGCCATGGGGTGAACTCTAGGGTTATCCACTCCCCCTACTCTCAGTGCCTACATCTACCTCTCCACTCTATTCTGAGAGTCTAATAAAGGCCTGCTTGTACCCCTTTTTTAGCGCACTTACACTGTGATGTCTGATTGTAATGACGGCAGTGACTGTACCCTTTATAAGTAGTGTATTCCTGTACCTATTTGTTATCCTGTTTGTGTCTTACTGTATTTATTACACTTACCGACGTCAGCCGTACTCAATGTATTCCATGTATATGAATTGTATGCATCCATTACTGTACCATCTTTATGGCCTAGGTCATGCCTGAAAATGGTCCCTGGGATCAGCGCACTTACCCGATAAACAAATAAATAAATAAATAGGAGAGCAACTTGAACAATGCCTGATGACATTACAATGACTGTTGCCACACTCAAGACAGCAGAGAAATAAAAAAACAGTTTATTCTTCATTAAAAGAACTAATCTGAAAGTTTTACAATTTATTACATTGTATAAATTGCACACACAATGGCCTCACTAAAAATGTGACATTTATCATCACTTGTGAGGAGACAGGACTTTCATATCTCACTTATGGCTCTGCCATTCGTGCATTAGGATACTGCCCTCCCACTGTGCATCCCATATATCTATTGCTTTTGATTGCATCTATTTTACCAGTCTCTTAATGTCGCCATTTGTTTCCTGTAACGCTTTGTTCCAATACAGTCAGGTGGGTAGGCTCACAGCCCCATCCCTGCTTCTCCCATCCAGCATCCCCCTCCTCCCTGGCCCTCCAGGTTAAATCTCCCATGGATTTCCCCTGTGACAGGACTAGAGGGGGAAGGGCCATCCCCAACCCCAGGGTATACATCCAGAATTGCTCCGGGATGGGGAGAGGCTGTGTGGGCCAAGAGAGAGTGGACAGGATTTCATATAGCCCATCTGGCTCTTTTCTGTCTTCTACCCTTTTCCCCTCACCATGGTGACACACATGCATATGCATTTGGAGGCATGCATGCACCATGGAACTGTGGCCCCTACTTTTGAGTCGTTCACACCTGTACTGCCACTAGGCCTCAACCTGGGACAGTCCCTGGGACACTCAATCCTCTACCACCCCCTTCCCCTGATCGACCCCCAGTGTGGCAGATGAAATATCGGCCCTCCACTGGGCTGAATATCATTATAATATTGTATGTTACCTACCATTCACTTTCTTCAGAAAGCCATATCTGCCTGCATAGTTCTACTTTGATAATAGGACTGCACTTTATCCACTGTATATATTTATTTTCCCTGTCCTCCCCTTCCCGTCGCACCTGGAAACAAGCCTTGGCTCAGTATGCCTTTCCCTGTTACCAATTTTCAATAAATAAATAAGTGCTATAGGATTCTCAAATTCGACATGCATAGTCAACAGAGACAGGCAGAACAGACAATGGACGTATTTCTAGTAGACATGGGATTTTTACAAGCACTTTCTATCAAAGAAAGTGCACAAAGAGAATATGCAAATGGGAGACTGGAGGTCCTTAACATGTTTCCACTACTGTAAATGAGACTTGGAAGGGACATGATTTCAGTCTTCCTCATAATGTAGGGTACTGACAAACAGTAATAGAAGGAAATAGTTGTTCTGCTGTGCTACAATGAAACCAGGTGACATGCCATGGTGCTTGGTAGTTCCAGAGACAACCAAGTTTTATTATTATGAGATCTGCAACCTACAGTATGGAGCAGCCCAATAGCAAAGACAGCCGACATGCAAATAATGCACCCAATCAAGGTAAAACTGGTCAAAGTTCTATTTTGCAAGGGAATAGCATTCCACCCTGGAAAATATGGTTTGTTGGCGATCTATATTCATTAGAACATGTCTGCCCTGTGTGGCGGGATCATGCCATGTACCACTGCTGTGTTCTCATGTATATTAGTTTATTTATGTAATTCATAAAAAAGGCCCATTATATATGCCTGATTTCAAGGGAGTCAGGGTAAAGATCCAATATTCTTTACTGGAGTGGTATAATTCCAGAGTTTTGGGGTAGGCAAACCTGTAGCTTATGACCTGTCTTTTTCATTCAAACAATATTGCTTTAAATTGTAAAAGGGATTTGGGCTTCCAGAATCCTGTGTTAAATGAGAGGGTCATTTAAAGTTGATAGCAGCCCCATTTAGCCAGGACTCAATTACTGGAACTATCTGCCTTACAAAAGGCCCTGGCTTAAAAATCAGCATGAAGGATCCGTGGAGTCAAGAGTCCTATTGTCTTCGGATCTCTGCACCAGGACTACTGTAATTACAGCTTGAGGGACGCCACTTAAGGGCTAAGTGGATTGTGGATTACTGGGAACAAAGGATTTTGGACTAGCAAAACCAGCAAGGGATGTAACATGCTGATTCCAGTCACAGGCCTGGAATGCATTTTTTTTTCTCAACGGGGTTGTTGAAAAAAAAGAAACCCCTCGGCTAGGAAGCTTTCAGTCAGACTTTTAAAACTTGAACATGGGTGCTGGTTGGTCCTTTCTCAGCATGTGATGGGGCCAGCCTATTACAGTAAGGAACCCCAGAACTTTCTTAAAAGAGCCTACAGAGCTTGCCAGACACACACTTCTTGTTTTTTCAAAGACTCTCCTGGCAGCCACAAAGACTTGGACCCCATCTGAATTTCCACAAAACAGATGGGAGAATTAGAAGCCTGCTATGAACACTTTTCATTTCCAGTAACTAAGAACTTTTTCAAGGTTGAACTATATTTCGCTAGTTTTAAACAATTTTTTTTTTGTATATTTTAAACTTTCTTTTCATATCCTGTAACCAATAGTAAGAAAAGTATATAAATTTATTTTTTATGATATTTATAGTACTTACTGATAAATTAGTACAGCTTTTGGCTTACTTTAAACTAACTGTGCTAGCGCCTGTTGTGTGTGTTGGTTTGGGAAAGTGTGTTCAACTATTCTATGCCTGTCTAATGCTCAAGGGTCAGATGTTACCGAAACAGAATTCAAGAAGGGACTCTGTGGCCAAAGAAGGGGGGAATACAAAAGGTTTCTCAAAAGGGGTCAGTGGGATTTGAACGGTCTCTGCATTTTTCTGGGAAGACATACATATAGGGTGTATAGGGCCATCCCCAAAGGCATATACACGCCTGTGGCTTTTCTGGTTCTCTGCCCAGTGGCCAAGAGGGTTCTCTCCCAGGAACACAGACTTGCGACTGTTTTCCTGTCTCACACGGGGACTGGAAGCCCGAGACCTCCTTGGCGGATGTTCAGTTGTGAAACAGCAAGCGTTCTGGAAGGACAGAAGGGAGAGTACTCCTGACCCGAATCACAAGGGGCTTTGCTGTAGCCCAGGAATCCTGCCCCACCGGAGTGGGCTTGTGACACCCTGCATAACTGTTAATCCTTGTTCATAAAGAACTGGAGAGTGAAGACTTAATGTACTTAGGCAACCATATGTTGCTACCATGCCTTGAGTATGGTAGTTTAATTTATCAGTTTGCACATCAGAATAGTTTGCTAAGGACGGTATTTGTTACAATAGGATTGCCAGGTTTATCTTAAAATGTAATTATTGAACCCATCTCTGTGAGTTATATGAAAAGTTAGGTTGGCAACCACTAAAAGAGGGAAATGCTGGTCATGCTTCATGTATAATATAATGTACTGAGATAAGACACATATATTAGAAATTATGTTGGTCCTTGGAATGAAATCAACTTCAGAGTATCCACAGATAAAAAAGAATGCACGAATATTTACTTATCCCAAAACAGTATCAATATTTAGCTCCGGAACACCGATGGAGAATGCCACAAATTCTTGGAACAGGGTTTCTGTCTGCATCCATAGCCTAAAATCATCTGAGTTATTTAAATCAAAACTCGATATCGAAATGAGGCTCCCATGCAACTGGCTTGTAAAATTTTTCTTGCTTGTTAATCATTCCATTTTACTCAGCTGTATGAGTTGTGTATATATTTTTGTCACACTGGGTGTTACTACAGTATGTTGCATCTGTTATGGTATTTTTATGTCATGCAACTATGCTGCACAGGATAAAATGTGTAGACAGAACTTTAGTCTAATGAGATTATCCTTGTATAAAAATAAAATGCACCACGTAAAGCCTCTATCCTGAGAGCAAATTAGCACACTGCCCTAAAGATGCTACATTCAAACAAGTTTGGAGCAGTGTCAGTGACCCCACTTTTCTGACCATAGTGCCTCTAAATCAACGTCCTAACGAAGGCATTGCAAGTGCACTTAGCACTAAGCACCACCCTTGCTGACCACAAATATATGTGTATATACTTACCAGAGGCAGGCAGGAGCAAAAGCAATTTAGATATCCCAACCCTGTTAGAACGTTTGCACTAACTTGCTATATTCAAAGGTCCAGTTTCAAATCACCCTTTATCCCACACTAGGGGCTAAGGGGTCTTTTGCATTCTATTATAACCTCAATAACTCGTGCAGTGCTATCCTATGTTCAATGAAATGCACTTAGCACTGTCCTCACTCTGCATCTGCAGTGCCTACCTGTCAAAAATAAAAAGCCATAGTGTCCTCCTTCCACCCCAATTTCTGATGGTATCATGACAGTTACTGTATATCTATCCCTGGGTAGTCTACTGGTTCCCCAATCCAAATCTGTTACTAAATATAGTACCTGGTAATCTAGTGGTCTCCCTCTCTCACCAGATACCCACTGGCAATTTAATAATGTACCATTTCTTGGTAGTCTAGTCTAGTGGACAGCCCCCAGTCCTGCTAGAAGATGTCCACCCCTACCTCTACCCAGGACTGGCCCAGCAGTGGCAATTGGCACAGATTCACCACATACATGTACAGCCAGATGCCATCTGCCAAACGTAAATACTGGTATTGCTACAAAACTCTGTATCATGATATAATACTTGGCAGGATGTCTACTGAAAAGTTCAAGGGCCTTTTCAACAGAAATCCCGTAAGAACTGTATTGCTCTTGGGATACACTAGGGCTTATTTCTGACATTAAAGAAACTATAACTGCAGGGGTTGAGGGAATGGGACAGTGCAACATGCAATTCATGGAGCACAGTCTTGCACCAAACGATTAATGAGGCCATAACAGAATTCAAATTATATGTATGAGGAATAGAGTACATGTTTATATCCTGCCACAATGGCAAAGTCATTGCGACCCTGATCAAATAAACTAGCCAATGACTTAGATAGTCACATTCCAAATGTGGAAACTTAATAGAATGATGACTCCACTTCCCCACTGCCCTTACACATACACACAACCACCACAAGTTAGCAAGATGTTGTGCATCAGCTAGACACGCGTGGCTTAATAAACAGGAACACAACAAAAATAAAGATATACTATGTCACAAAGTTAGGGAGAAGTGTACTCATTTTTGTATTGATTTACCCTGATAAAATCCAAAACAATTACCTGACCATAATTTATTCACACCTGTTATTCCAGCAGATATATATTTAAAGTACAGTGGCAAAGAACTTACTGTAACAGCAGATCTTCGCGAGAACCTCTTGCAGCAGGCCATAACATTACGACAAAGCTGTCAGGTGCCAGGACCACACAGAAAACTTCTAGCTAGAAGTCTACTATTGGGGACTGTCCACCACCGATGTTGGCCTAACGCATAAAGGTGGGCGGTCCCCCACACCTACCTCAGTTCTCCCACCGGAGACCCAAATGAGCAACGAATGGAGAACCAAGGAGGTTCCAGAGAGCCAAAAGAAAGGCAGAAGTAATGAGAAAGAAACAAAGAGCAGCAGGGGGAAGGAGGGCCTGCTGCAAGAGCTTCTCTCGAAGATCTACTGTTACGGTAAGTTCTTACGTAACTGTACAGGCCATATCAGTAGGACTGAGTCCCAAGCAGTATCGGGTATTACCAGAACACCGTGAGGAGGACAGATCAGCAGCCAAGAGCTCAGCAGAGAAAGCCCTAAAGTACTACAAGACCGAAATTGGCCCGGTCCCTAAAGGCAATGTCCAGGCTGTAATGCTTGGTGAAAGTGTGGACAGAACTCCAGGTAGCAGCTGCACAGATGTCCGCAGCAGACACATTTCTGAAAGAAGCCATAAAAGCGGCCATACTCCTGGTGTAATGGCCCTTAACCACCCAGAAGGGCCTTGCTGTACTTGCGGTAGCAATAAACAATGCAATTCACTATCCACTTAGACAAACACTGTTTAAAAACAGAGGGGCCCCCTCTCTTAGGGGCAAATGAAACAAACAGGTCAGATTTCCGTAAACCTTTGGTGTGGTTCATATAGTACTGCAAAATCCTATGTGCATCCAAAGTATGGAGCAAAGCCTCCCTGATTAGAATACTCAGGAAAATAAACTGGAAGGTGGATGGAATGATTCAAGGTAAACTCCAACACCACCTTAGGCAGAAGCTTAGGATTAGTAAGCAAAGTCTTTGTTTAAAAAAAAAATAAATAAATAAGGCTCCTAACACATAAGAGCCTGGAGCTCAGAAATCCTTCGAGCAGAATTAACAGCAACTAAAACAAGTGCTTCCCATAACAGAAAGCGCAGCTCATAACTCGTGGTTGGTTCAAAAGGAGGTAAAGTGAGTTTCTGCAACATAAAATTGAGGTCCCATGGAGGGACCAGGTTCCAAATGGGAGGTTTCAGATGCAAGATGCCACACAGGAAGGTTCGGGACACTTCAAGCTGGGTGACAGCTTTGCCCTCAATAGGTGCATGGTACGCAGAGATGGCGGAAAGATGCACTTTAAGTGAGAAGTACCCCAAGCTGGAGTTCGAAAGGGAAAGAAGGTACTCCAATACCTGATTCACCGAGCAGGGAAAGGGTCCAATTGGCGTGCAGCAGGCCAAAGGGAGAAATGCTTCCATTTCATAGCATAAGTGGCTCTGGTGGAGGGTTTCCTAGCAGCCACCAAGATGTCTGTGACCCTAGAGGACACTCCAAAGCAGGCAACAGCTAGGTCCGCAGGAGCCACGCATGGAAATGCAAGGACTTTAGGTCCTGATGGACTAGAATGCCCTGGTCCTGGGAGAGCAAGCTGGTGCACAGGGGCAAGAGCAGTGGAGGTTCCATTGCCAGCTGTTGCAGTAAGGGGGACCAAACCTGACACAGCCAGAAGGGAGCTATGGGAATCATCTCCACTACTTCCAACTGGAGCTTGAGCAGAACCTTCTTTAGGAGCAGGAAGGGAGGAAAGGCATACGGAACCCTCCCCTTACCCAGGGGGTCCAGCTGCCTAGATTCCCTGTCCAGGGGAAGGGCACTAAGGTGCTTGGGCTTTTTGGTACTGTCATGCACAGCATTTATGACCACCAAATCGGCCTTGGGATGACCCCCTTAAAACAGTTTACCAGCAGGGGCATGGTAAAAGACGGTCGGCCTTCTTGGGCAATGGAGTGGTATAAGAAGGGTGATTTCATGCTGCCCTAGTGACATCCTCGTAGGAGTCAATCATGGGTGGCACTACCATGGGGAGGGCATCCCGCTGCCTTAAATATATGGCCAGATGGTGCCTCTCCAGGTCCTACACCTCCATCTTCCAGCCCATGATGGACTGAATGTGGCACATGACATCCATAAAAGTCGGGGGGGGGGATTTGGGAGGGTCCTTCCCATCCAAAGACTCCCCAAGCCAGGAGGAAGGCCCGGAACAATCCGAGACATCCTCATTGGTCTCGCTGTCTGGGTCCAACGCTGGTGGCAGACACTCATCCTGGCGAGAGCCACAGCTAACGTCGGGTCAAGACCCAGAAGACTCCAGCATTTGGAGTTCACTAGGTCCAGCCATGTCTGGATCCTGAGGTGGTGGGTCCCGGGACAGACACTGGGGGGATGCCGGAGACAGCCCCTGAGGAGCAGGGGTCTGCCTCTGGACAAAGGACCACCACACCGAGAATAGGGCATTATAGTGCACCAGAAGTGGGAGGTTATGCACCGGTGGGTAGGGATAGGAAGGTGCTGGGTAAGGGTACAATGGCAAGGCCGCGTACGGTACCCAGGAATAGGGAAACCGATCCGGGGTTGGGCCTGCGGGCATTGGTTGTGGCGTGGGCTGTGGCAGGGGCAACGCTGGCATTGGGCCCACAGGCTGGGGCAGCGGCCCAGCGGGCAACATCTGGGAGCATCAGGGGGAAGGGTCTGCCGGGGCTGGCCTAGCCGGAGAAGCAGGCGCCAGGAGGAAAGGAGACCCCCTTGGCAAAGGCAGAGTAGACACCAAAGAAAAAGAAGCAGCAGCAGCCTGCTGCAGGCACTGCCTAGAAGGACAACCGTTGGTCTCAGAAGTGGGGACTGACAAAGGCAGCATTGTGGCCAGGGGGGTAAAGGTGGAGGAACCAAAGCTCGATGAACCAACACCAGCCGAGCCACCTGGCTGAGAGCCCATGGAAAATATGGGCCTGGGCGTGAGGAGCTGGGGAGAAGGAGACAAAGACCTCTGCCCTGAGTAGCTGCAGCCCAAAACAGCAATAAGGGCGGGTGGCTGAGCCACTGAGAGCCCAAAAGAAGGGAGGGTGGGTGGGGCTGAAGGGCTGACCCCGCCATGATTGAAGGTTTGTAGGGCGACATCAAGCAGGAAGCAGACCTCGTCCCAGCCCCGATGTTTGTCCCTGTGCTTGTGCTTCTCACCAGATTTCTGAGAAGAAGAGGAAGCCCTGGAGGACTGTACCAGCGAGGCCAAAGAGCTCCTGGCCTGTAGCTCCTTTTCCACCGTGACCAACTTCTGCTTCAAAAGTTGGCTCTCCAGAGTTTTAAGACAATGTTTCCGAGTGGCCTGATTGAATTTCTGGCAAATCTGGCAGGCTTCGGTGTTGTAGCTGAGGTCTAGACAGATAAGACACACAGAGTGGTCATCTTTTTCAGGAATCTGTTTGCCGTGGGCACACTTAGTGGAGTGGTCTGAAGATATAGCTGGTGGAGAAGACAAACTCTCCAACGAAAACACCAAAAAATCAATGTTTAACACTCAAGAAAAAAGGATAATAAAAAAAGGATAACGAGCGCAGGAAATGGTGGTCAACTGTAGCTGCGGCATCCGCTAAGGTCAGATATTCACGGGGCGACTGCAGGGAAAGAACTGAGGTAGGCGTGGGGGACCGCCCGCCTTTATAGGTTAGGCTGACATCAGTGGCTGACGTCGGCGGTCCCCCCTTGATAGACCGCTAGCTAGATGTTTTCCATGTAGTCCTGGCGCCTAACATCTTAGTCCTACCAGTGTGGCCTGCTGCAACAGCCTTCGTTGAAACAGGATCACCTGTTAATCCAGCAGAGATATAGCTTGTGTTAAGTACAGTCCTGATGTTAACTACTGTAATTTTGGCACTGAGTTGACTGTAACAACGAAAGATTAACTGATAAGGTGAAGAAATGATTAAATAACTATTTTAAATATGGTTCTAAGCCGGCCCGGTGGCGCAGAGAGCTGAGGCACTGGATGCCACACCTCGAACCACACCGACGACCCGGGTTCGGGAACGGACTCGGGCCGCTGGGGATTGGCAGGGGATGAAGAGGATTGAGCATCCAGAGGACTGTTCTCGTCTTCGGGGGTGGGGGGAATGGGTTGCCTCACTCAACAGCGGCTCCCAGTGGAGACTGGGGGCACTGTTTAGAGTGGCACAATGTGGGAACACCAGAAAATGGAAAATGGCTCTCGTGTTCGCCAGATGACAGCTCCCTCGCTCTGCAACAACACTGGAACCTCCATGGGCCTCCTCTACCTCAGTAGCACTTCCGGGGGACCTAATAGATAGTGCGCTGAGTAAGCCCCCTCCCAGTGCCTTCCCCCTTGGAAGAGAGGGACCAACCCAGTGAAGGGATACACTGGGATACCCTTGGAGTTGGCTTCTATCAGAGGATCGAGGTGAGCCCAGGAAGAGGATGGCCAGTGAGTCGGGAGCATTGTAGAGCCCGAAGGCGAGGGGGGGAGCACTGGAGCGTGAGGCGAGTAAAATAGATCATGCAAAAAAAAAAAAAAGATACAGTCCTATTGTTACACCACTGTGTATACTTTAGACCCTAGACAATAATGAAAGTAAATTTAAGCGTTTGACCCCTCCCAACCCATGTATCAACATGTATCGTATTATCATACAAAGAAATAATATGGCAGTTGATAAGTAGAACAATTAAATATCTTTCGTTAAACATCAAGAGAACTAAAACGACAAAAAAGTGTTTAATCAGTGTAAGCCATAAATTTCACTTGTGTATACAGGAGAAATGCCGCTGGCTGACACGAACACACAGAAGGGTAAACACCAGATAGCATATCACATTCCTTTACTCTAGAAGGACAAGTAAAAGTAAATCAAGTACTCCTGCTTTTCTGAGAAATCAGGCAAAACAGTCACCACTGTACTCTAATATGAGGTAGCACACAGACTTGGTAAGTTGATGGGGCAGTGGACATATGCAATTTTGTACATGCAGGATCAAACACTGAATATAAAAATACTATAACTGAAATGGGAATCCTTCGCTCCCCTACCTTAATACTGCGGGAACTAGGAGTCCCAATTAAGCAAACTGCCTAAAGAAATAATTTTTTTAAGTTGTGACATGTTAAAATTTCTTACTTTTTATCTGGTTGATCCTGCGTCCCTCAACCTGCCATACTGCCAAACTAACTCTCCCACTGTTGCCTGCAGCCTGCTCTGTGATGACATGAGCAATGGGCTAAGCTGTAGGGGACATCTATGTGCTGGCACTTAGTAAACTGAGTTAATATTCGGCAACAGCACATTTTTGTGCTTCGTCTACCAGTACCAATTGGGCTACATCTGCACAACTGGTACCGAAAAAGAATGAAAATGCACTGTTGGCAAATATTTACTTGCTTTACAAAGTGCTGGCACATAGATGTTCCCCACAGCATAGCCCATTGCTCATGTCATCACAGGGCTGGCCACAGGCCACAGTGGGAGAGTTAGTTCTGCAGCATGGCGCGTGGAGGGACACAGGACCAGATGAAAAGTAAGAAATCTTAACATGTCACAACATAATTATTTCTTTCGGAGGTTTGCTTAATCAGGACCTCTAGTTCCCGCATTATTAAGGCAGGGGAGTGGAGGATTACCCCGTAATAGCGCTCTCAGACACAGATTCCTCAGTAGCCAGAACAGTGGGTATCACCATCTAAATCACTTCGCAAAAAAAGAGCACATCATCATATGACCTCGAGCCAATAAGCAAACTAGCAATGTTTTAATTTGACAAAGCATACTATTTAAAAGATAAAGTGATAGCCGGCCCGGTGGCGCTGAAGGTTGAGGCACTGGACGCCACATTTCACGCCACGCTGGCGACCCAGGTTCGGATGCGAGCCCGAGCCACCAGGGGTTGGCAGGAGGATAGGATGGAACATCCAGAGGACTGCTCTCCTATCTCAGGGAGGGATCCAGGGACCCACCCGCTCTGTAGTGGCCCTGATGGCGACTGGGGGCACTACTAGGCAGTGTAGTAGGAGAGTGGTGAGTGCGGCAGACATCGGCTGCAGTGCCTGAGACATCACTGCATGCCGGCACTCCCAAGGAAAAAATTGAAAATGGGGCTGCAGCCGGGCAGCATGAGCTTCCAACCCCTGCTGCCCGACCCGAATGGTGCCTCCTCATCCGGATCCTGCTCTGGTGGGTTGAGCTGGGAAGCTCCCCACCATGGGGGTAATGAGGAGATCGACCTGATATCGGGTGTCAGGGCTGGGGGAGGAGGCGGTCAGGCTGTTCATGCCGACCAGAGCTCAGGGAGAGAAAATATCTGTGAAAAAAAAAATAAATAAAAGATAAAGTAATTATACATTTGGGTTCTACAAGCAGGGAAGCAAACACTTTTCTTCTAATTTGGTGCTTTTTATTTATCTGCTCTTACCAAATGACACTTATGTCAAACCTCACCCCAAGTCAACAAACACTTGCGGAATGAAACAGAGTACTGCATCAAGAAAGATTTATGGCACATACCATCAATAAATCAACATTGCTACCAGCTGTATATTTATAGAAACTGAGTTAGTATCCATCCATTAAATATGGTACCCTGCCTGCACATGGACTTGACTGAAGCAGCCAATTATAATACTGCACTGGTTATGAAAGGTTTAGTGGCCACGTTTTATTATGCACCCAAGTAACTGTTTTCACATCTGGAGGCCCAAGACACTCAGCAAAATGGGTGCTATCTAAAAGGCACCCCTGCAACCACCATAATTTTTGTTTGTTAATTTTCTATTCTCCCTCCTTGTGCTGGTTGCAGGGCTTTAGGACCACTGTGATTTTCCTCTCAGTCTTCTGTCAGGCAGGAGCACACAAGGCCCACACCACACCCCCCGGCACTACTACCTTCCAATGCCATCCTCCACTAAACCTTGCCTCTACCCATCGGCGTGGACGGACTGGTGGAAAATTACCCTAGAGTCTTATGTAGCATCCGGAGGCGCTGCCGGGCCTGGATGTACTGGGGTCCATTGTCACCATGCTGGGGCCACTTTCAAAGTTTCTCCCACACCTTCTGGACATCTGCACGCATGAGGGCTCAAAACAGGGGGGTGCCAGTTCCATGGCACCAAACAATGGGGCATTGCTCTGGCACACTGGCAACCCAGGTTCGCATCCCGAGCCCAGATGCCCGGAGTGGAGGACAGCAGGGAGGGAGCTGGAAGTACCCCCCTGGACGCTTCCCTCCCAGGGGGTTGGGTTGTTGTGTACTGCTCTCGTAGTGGCTCCTAGTGGTGGTTCACGGAGGCATTCTTCGCGAGGGTGACCACATGATGCTGCCGACCCCGCCCCTAGGATGCCGCCACAGTCCCACATACTGTGTCAGGTGGGCGGGCACTCCAGAAAAGTGGAAAACATGGCCGCCCTGCAGCACCAAATGTCGGCCTTCAGTAGGCCTGCCGCACACCACCAACCGCCCCCCCACCGCCCCCCTTCCCTGGCAGGGATAAGCCAGATCACCAATGGGGAATATTGGCAGAGCTGTAGGGTAAACCGAGATAGACACAGCAGCGGGGGTTAGGTCCGATGGACAGAGGGAGAGCCAGCATGCGAGAGCCCAAAACAGTGGGGCTGCAGGGAGCTTTCCAGGAGCAAAAAAAACCAAAATGGCAGTGCACAACAGTGCTCCAAGTGCGAGCCTAGCTCACATCCATCCTCCCACTCTGCCTTTTGCTGTGCTGTCACCCACAGCCAGCCAGGTGGCAGCACCACAGCAAAGGTATCGACCCTCCTTCACCCAAGGCTGGCATTCCAACTGCCCTGATTTGTTTCTAAACTCAGGTTTCCAGCATCAGAAGCTGTTTTTGTAACATATTATGACCATGATGGTTCACAACTAACCCAGAGATGAACTACTCCAACAAGCACATTACCAAAAAAGATGAAAACTGAGAATAAATATTCTTGTTCCCTTTAAGTTGAGGAACAGTGCATCCACCAGGAGGCACAACATTAATCTGAAAGGGGAAGGAATTCAGAAAAGACAACATGATGCTGGCCCAGTGGCACAGAGGACTAAAGCCTCCTGCCACGCTGGCGACCTGGGTTTGGAAACGGAAGCCATTCACTCGGGGGTTGGCTGGGGGAGGGAGGATTGAGCGTCCCAAGGGTAGCTCTCCTCACCTCAGGGAAGGGGGTCTGAGAGTCTCACTAGGCGGCTGCCACTTGGAGGTTCTAGATGTCAGCAGAGTGTCAGGCCAGAGAAGTTCTTTTGCGCACTTGACACTGAGGGGGTGGTGTCTCCATGGAGATGGAGCTCGCACAACACATCACTGCACATGCCACTGGTCCAGGGAGAAAAAAACAGACCAGCAGGATGAAGGCCCAGTCCCTTGCAGGCGCCCCCGTGACTGGGCTCCCTGGTTCTCTGACAGAGGACAGTTAGACAATCAGTAAGTCTCAGAGAAGCTGGGTGATGGGGTTAGGGGGACCAGTCTAGAATGGGGCCGGTTGGGCCAAAAGGAGATAAAGTACTAATCGAGAAGAAAAAATAAGATAACAGGAAATATTGTTTCATGCAGCAGGTGGTGGACAGGTGGAACAGACAACCGAGCAACGTGGCCGATGCTGAGCATGTATCAGGTTTCAGAATACAACAGGACATCTTCAAGGGTTTTATCAGAAGCAAGAGGGAGGAGGTAGAGGGAAAACCAAGGTGGAGGCCAAGTCAGAGTAATACACAGTAAGGTAACAGGGCAGGCTGGATACACGATTAGCCCTTTTCTGTCCTTACTGTTTTAACGTTTTCAGTGTTCTACATCTTTAAAGCATTTTTCCATTATCTAGGAAAACTTTGTAAAATGCAGTATTATGACACAGTTCACTCTTACCTGCTTCCGCAACTACATAACCCATCACATCCAGGTTGTCAAATTCTAAGGTACCTTATCCTACCAACTGCTGCCAAACACATGGTGTCCCGAAAAAGGTTGATCCTAGCCCAGCAGTGTTGAGGGAATACATTTTGT
The DNA here is from genome assembly GCA_016271365.2 of Neoceratodus forsteri. Classification (NCBI taxonomy): domain Eukaryota; kingdom Metazoa; phylum Chordata; order Ceratodontiformes; family Ceratodontidae; genus Neoceratodus; species Neoceratodus forsteri. Next base: position 1,191,228,983 of record CM028130.1, on the reverse strand, counting down.
ACTGAGTTCTCACCTTCATCTCCTCCAGATCTGGTTTCCAGCCAACAGGCTCTTGCTTGATAGAATCAAAACAAAAGCTACGCTCTTTGGCTCTAAGCCACGAGTCCTTATGCAGAAGAGTAATCTCTGTCTGCAGACTTATGGCAGCACCCACAATAGCATGTGTAGATAGCTTTAAAGGGGAACAGTCAGCACAAGAGCCCCACACCCAAGTAAGTGTGCGGTATGTCCTAATTGGCACTGAGTATGCAAAATTATTTATTTTACTTACTGTTCACTGAAGTTCAGTGGATTGTATCTGGATGATTCTGCTAACTTCCTAGCTGACATTTTCTATAAACAGAAAAACCCAAATCCCCTGCAGCTGATGTCAGAGCTGGGCTGCAGCGCTGGGAGATTCAGTAGTCGGCAGTGCATGTCTGAGACTGTATAAACTCAGATCAGATGTTTGCCAGTCCTGCTGTTCTCAAAGAAATAAGTACAGTCCTCTGTGATTGTACTTAGCCCCGGGGGGGACAGCAGGACCAGCAAACAAAAGATCAGAGCTGATAAAATCTCTATCATGCACTGCACAAGTGGAGTTCAGGTGATGCACCTCAATGAAGACTGGGGCAGCAGGGACAAGCTGGACTAGGATGTATGGCTGCAGGTCTGGGAAGGTCTCTGGCAGTAGCGAGGGGTGAGTCTGGCAGGCAGCACTGGGGGCCTGATGAAGTGAGGTGTCAGTGGGCATGGTGGTGCATATAAATACAGAAATAATCTACAATAAAGCAGCAATAAAAATGTAAAATTAAGGTACAAATTTTAAAAAAGTACAAGATTGTGCAAAAACAAGCAGTACGTAAATATACCAGGTAAGGCAAGCAAGGTACAGTAACAAGTGGCTGGCAGGGAACAGGAGAGTGTAAAAAATAAAAGAAGACAGAATAAAAGCAGGGACAGCAGAAAGGCAGGAGGTACAGTAAGAGTTCAACAGGAGCGCTGGGCAAGTGTCATGGAAACCCAGATAAGGCATTAGTTACCGGCCAAGGGAGCAGAAGCAGGTAATGCTGAGCAAGTCCAAGGCCTACCTGTTCAGGGACCATTGTGAGATGGAGGACTGGAGAAGGAGAGGAAGGTAGCGGTCTCCACTGAAAAAAGCTACTATTTCATAATAGAATTCAGGATGTTTTTGAGTAGTAGTGAATGCATAATGTTCGATGAAACCTGAATCCCAGATCCACGTGATACTAATAAACCATTATTTATAAAATGGCGGTAAAAAAAGAATGGGATTGACTGAACCACATCATGCGTCTGTGCAGAAAGCGTCATCTTACAGCACAGCTTATTCTCAGTTACATTACAAATGTCTCTTTCAGACATTTTTTATGTCTAAAAGAGCTGTTTTATAAGCACAATCACACACACTAGTGTGTGCGGAAAGACAGATCTGACCCCACTTGCCAGGAGGGCGAAAGCACGCGGCTGCACCTCATGCTCTGTCTCACTGCATACCCTGTGTTGTGGATTATCATTCACCTAAAACTGAAGGCTCGTTCAGCCTTGTGTCACCACAACAGCACCAGGAGACCCAGATTTGCAAATGGTAAGACATGGAGGAGAAGAGACATACAAGACGAGATATGCATTCCAGTAAGGGACACAAACAGCTGTTTGTCTACATTTCCAGACAAAAAAAACATGCTGGAGGTTACAGACCTTAACCTGTAACAACAAGAGTTAACGGGAGGCCAAGCTGTCAGTACTATCAGGCACATGGACATGCTCAGACAAGAGGTGGCAGCGGGAACCCTTGCCAGGTTTCTACAAGGGGGGACTGGCAAGAAGCAACTGAGCGCCTGCGTGAAAGGCTAGGGGAAATAAGCCAAAGCACCGGGCACAGCAAGTAAATACAGGCAGAAACATTTTAATACATATAGTATCATCACACTCAGAAATGTTCTCCAATGCCTTCGAATTACAGTACTGCATAAGACAGCTAACGTAACCTTTGGAATCTCCTAATTATGTCCCAAAGCAGAGTACTTAGGCTAGGAATTCTCAAACCTCATCTAGCCTCCCGTTAGTTTGCGTGAAGCTTACAGAATCTTCAAAAGCCATAATCACCCCCACTTTCCTTAAGCACTAAACTGTTTTGCATTTTCATTATTTAAGCAAACACCTTTGTGAAAAACACCTTCTGAAAATGCAATGCAATTTTTGAAGCAAGTAAGATGAGATTTAGAGAGGACAGCAAATGATTTCTAATTGACAGCTGTTTAAAATGTTCCCATTTGCAGAAGTGATATTCATAAGCATAAATGATGCATATGTAACTGTACCTGAATAAAAAGTGCTGTGAAAAACTGTACTTTGCATTGGTTTATTTTTATAGGCAGCATTCTGTTAACAGTTCACTTCACGGAACCAATGATCTGGAAGTTTAACTATGTCATGGTTTGTGCACAGAACTCAGCATGGCTCTGATAGGACAACAGCTCATGCTTAGCATTGTGTACACAAACCATGACAGTAAAAACTCCAAATTACTGGTTTCATGAAGAGACCTGTGCAAAATGTCCATGAAAAGAAAACAACTGAAAGCACAGGTTTTCACACTGGTGTTCATTGAGGTACAGTTAAATGTGGTTCATTTGCATGCAACTCTTTCATGGTTGTAAATAGGAACAATACTGACTGCTGCCAGACAGCACTAATTCCCTGTCCCCTTTAATTCAGTATAAGCCTCTAGGACCTGAAGAAACCTGTAGCTCCAGATGCTGTGCCAGAGCCTGACTGCATTTTGCCAACCTACAGATAATGATCACCAAGACATTTAGAGGCGTGTCACTAACCTAGAATGCAGTGTACACGAACCGACAGCTGGGTGCGGAGGATAAGAGTTGGTTTTTTTCCTTTGCTGTAAAAAAAAAAAAAAAAAACATATTACAAGCAGATTCACTTTCAGCATTTCTTTACAGTACCATACATGCTATGTTAATGTGGCGGCTGAGGGCACAGTTACTGCTTTGTAAGTGTGGCCTCACAAGCATTCTTAGGGTATGAGAAGCACAAACCAAAGGGGAGCAGTTTTGTTACCCTAAGAATGCAGAAAAGCCCACCAGAAACACAGAGTGTGCCACCAGAAAAAGACCTTGCAGTCTATTAAGTCTGCCTAGTGTGGAGGTACAGTACATGCCCCTTAAAAGTTCATGTGCACCCTCTTCAGGCCACCTCACCAGCCCCCTATGTCCATCACACCCCGTCTTGACAGTCTCCACAGTTTTTGTATTAACTTGCACCACTGAGAGTTTATTCCACCCTTCCACTACCCTTTCTGTAAATGTTACTTCCTGTCATCCCTCCTGCATTTACTCTGTGCTGATAATGCTGCAATTTCCCTAGAGTTCATATTCTTGCTAGTTGTGAATAGCTGGTTACAGTTCACTGTGTTCATGCCCCTCATGCCCCACCTTGTTCATGCCCCTCACGCCTCACGCCCCACCTTGTTCATGCACCTCACGCCCCACCTTGTTCATGCACCTCACGCCCCACCTTGTTCATGCCCCTCACGCCCCACCATTCCTGCAACAGCACGAGTTTCCTCAGCAGCTGTACTGATGTATTACAGAGCAAGGACGCTCAATAATAATTAAAAAAAATTTGCCCATTTCCAGTGTTTCCTGTGCATGAGATACTCTTAAGAATGTCTCACACACAGTAGAAAGGAGTGTTCCGATTGGTCAGGAGCGCTCTCTTGAGCAATATTATATACATTCACTATCTCCCTCTTGACGGACCAATTTTGTCCAGTTTTGACTACAACTGGAGTTGGGCAGTCATTCAACTATTTCAGCACACTTTTTGTGGTAATACCTTTTTTTATTGTACTATCTGAAGAATTTTTACACAAGCTTTCAAGACCTCTTGGGTCCCTTCATCAGATGCAGGGAAAACTAACCAGCATTTCGGAATATATGCAAGAGTGTGTGGGTCCTAGATTGCTTAACAAAGGGCAGGCTGTAAAGGAAGCAATTTAATACAATACAGGTGACTAACACCTATGATATCATACAACCACCATACCTGGGAAGAACACTGGTCAGTAATTACTGACCCACAATTCAAATGGACACACAGGGAACCAGACAGTGCAACAAGCCCAGAGGCAAAACATGCAGCATCATTGGAACATGTCTACTCTCCATTTACTAAATAGGAATACAAAACATAAGAGCCTTTCTCATACAACACCAATAATCTGTTATCTAATAAGATGTCGAAAATGTCCACATGGGTGGTATGTGGGAGAAACAGAACAAACACTCTGTTAACACATGAATGGATACAGATCCACTATCAAAAAGTTCAGGCTATTAAAATCCTCTCAGACTCCTTAAGTGACCACTCCCCTTTACTCTTCCTCTGGTCCTCTGCCACCCCTAAACCAGTTACTCAAACCACGCTTCGTAGGCACCTCCGCCCAGGTGGCCTTGCAAAACTCAGGCCCTATCTCGCCCAGACTGACTGGTCCCCCATCAGCTATGCCCCAAGCATCAACACAGTGCTCAATCTCTTCACACAGGCTTTCAACAAGGCCTGCGATCTCTACGCACCACTCACCAAACATCGCTCAAAAAAAACCAAATGCGCCATGGGTCACCCCATCCCTGCTCCAAAAACTCCGGAAGAGGGATAACCTTTGGCATACTGCTGTGTAGTCAGGCAAAGTGTCAGACAGGCAAGCCTACAATGCTGCATGCAGTCAGTGCACATGGGCCATCCCCGCAAGGCTAAAGCTGAACACTACCAGGCCACCCTTACCTCTTCCTCCTAGGGCTCAGCCCGGACCTTCTGGGATACTATAAAAGAGCTGAATGGGACAACAAGTCCCCCAGCTTTCAATTGATGGATCTACCACTACGGCCCCCCGCCCCTCTACATAGCCAACTGCCTTAATGCCACATTCATTAATCTAAGTTCAGTCCTCCCCAGTAGTTTCTTCGACCCCGTGCCGGAATCTCAACCACCTGTCCTGCAATGCCCTCACTTCCTCCTATGCATGATTTCCACCCGAGAAGTCAAACCGTACCTGCAAAAAGCCCTGGGCAGTAATAGCCCTAGCAACGACACTTTGGACACTAGGATCCTGCGCCTAGTACTTGATGATGTCCTTGTTCCACTGACTGACCTGCTGAATTGATCCCTTTGTCTCGGCCAGTTCCCCAGTGCCTGGAAAACGGCCATCATGACACCCATACACAAAAGTGGTGATAGGTCATCCCCAAACAACTACAGGTCAATCTCCATGCTCCCCCCTTTTTCCAAAGCTATCGAAAAAGTGGTGGCCACTCAGCTCACCGAGCACCTGACCAAATACAACATACTATGCCCTGAGCAGCACAGGTTCCACACAGGACATACTATGACCACAGCCCTCCTTGAATTCTCTATCTGCACTCCTCCCTAGCCTCTGGCGATCTTGCCAGTACAGATTTCATCGATCTCTCTAAGACCTTCAACACTGTTTGCCATCCCCTCCTGCTTGACTCCCTCTACCACATCGGTTTCTCCCCTGGTGCTCCAGCTACCAATCAGCTTGCTCCCAGTGCATAAAAATCAATGGGACCTTATCCAGCACTCGACTTGTTTGCTCCGGGGTTCCCCAGGGCTCTATCCTGTGGCCCCTCTTGTTCAGTCTCTACCTCAACACCCTGCCCAGTGCCTGCTCCAGCAAAATTCTTCTTTGTGCAGATGACGCCATTCTCTTTGCCTCTTACCTTAAACCTGCCTCACTCCAGGACTCTCTCCAGCTCAACTTTAACCAAGCTGAAAAATGGTTCAAGGATCACAGACTTGCTACCAATCTAAAAAAGACCAAGTCTATGCTATTCACCCACCACCAAAACAAGGCCAGAAATGCCTCCCTCCTAATCCTCCCCAGCACACAACACCCTTTAGAACAAGTGTCCACATACAAATACCTAGGGATAACCTTTGACTCTGCCCTCACTTCCACCACCACATAAATGTCATCTCTGCAGCCAACAACTCTCGGTTAGGCCTTCTCTACCGGCACAAGAACTGCACCCCCCCATGCGCGCCGGCTGGCTATCACTTCCTCTGTCCTGTCCGTTGTGGATTATGGACTACCTATTTATTGCGCTGCTGCTAACACAGCTATCAGTAAAATCCAAATCTCTATAAACAAGGCCTGCAGGCCCCTGGCCGGGCACCCAGATTCACCCATACCTGCCTACTATATGCCACCACAAACCTCCTCAACCTCGAAGAAAGACTCCACTACCAAACCTGCCTACTATCCAAGAAATTCCTTCTCGGGCTCTTACCCCAAGGGGTGGTGGCATCCCTTCAACTCACCACCCCAACTCTGGCCACTCACAGCTCGAATAAGGCCACACTACTGGTGCCCAGGACCAGGACCTCCCTAGCCCAGCGATCTTTCTGCTACAGGGCTCCCTCCTGGTTCAACTCCCTCCCAATCGACATCACCAACATGCTCAAAATTGGTCCCTTTAAAATTGCCCTCCGTGACCACCTGTTCAACACGCGCTACTGTAAATGCAACTAACTAAATCCCTGTTCCCTCCTTGGGCCTGAAGACCCATGCCATTTTTGCTCACTCCAACATCGACAAAGTCCTCTGGACTGCTTACCCCCCTTCTCCCTCAGCTGCTCACATCTTGAGAATATTTTACTGCCCTCTCTGTTTCTGTGCTGCAGGGTTTTATATCCCCTATTTGTATCAAACATTACCTATGAAAACTGACTGTACATAATGAAATGTATCTCTGTAATAATGTTCTCATCACTGTAATCTCTGTATTAACATAGAAACATAGACTTTGACAGCAGATAAGGACCGCTTGGCCCACCTAGTCTGCCCATTTCCCTACCTACAGGATAGGCCGAAGATCCTAGTTAACCAACAGTCTATTTCTTCCCACCCACAAGAATTGCCTTATGTCTGTTCCATGCATTCTTGAATTCTCCCACAGTTTTAGACCCCACAACCTCCTCAGGAAGGCTGTTCCATGCATCCACTACCCTCTCTGTGAAAAAATACTTCCTCACATTGCCCTGGAACCGCCCCCCCATCTTTAAATTGTGTCCCCTTGTTCTTGCATGTCTCTTTTTCTGAAAGATGCTACCCTCTTGGACTTTGTTGATTCCACTGAGGTACTTAACAGTTTCTATCATGTCCCTCCTTTCCCTTCTTTCCTCAAGGGTATACATATTAAGTTCCTTTAGTCTCTCCTCGTACGGCTTCTCTTGCAGACCCTGCACCATTTTAGTTGCCCTACTCTGGACTGCCTCTATCCTGTCTATATCCTTGCGGAGACTGGCTCTCCAGAACTGGACGCAGTACTCCAGATGGGGTCTCACCAACTGTCTGTACAGAGGGATAATAACTTCCTGTTTTCTGCTGGTGATGCCTCTCCCTATGCATCCCAGTATACCCCCAGCCCTCCCTACTGCCTTCTCACATTTTATGTATCACTTCTTGTATTCAGAATGTTGTAGTATTGTCTTGTCATTACCATGACAAGGTGCCTTTGTAAACGAGTCTCTGACTCAAAGGTTGCAATTCCAAGTGTACAAATAAATTAAATAAACAAATACTCAGACAACCAGATGTCAGTGGCCAAGCACTTTTCTCAGAACAGCCATTCTTTGAAGGATCTTAAAGTGGCAGTTTTTTGAGGAAACCTCAAAGACATTCACCCAAGACTTTTCTGGGAAGTAAAACTCATGAGGCTTTTTGAAACAGATAAACTTGGGCTGAAAAGAAATTGGGGCTTCCTCACACGTTACCAGATCCCAAACTGAGTTCTGACAGTTTCCACTGCAGCTCTGGGCCCTACCATTTAGAATCTGTGTTATGTATCTTTTCAAATCTTCCTCTGTTGCTGGGACATAACTGGTCCAAAACAGCCATATATGCAGACACTGCTTAATTTACTGAACTGGCAGCATTACACATCCTACATACTTCATGGGACTATTTTTCAGCCATTGATCTTTTGTTAGATATCTCTTTGAAGTAGCTCACCATTTACATGTCTGATCTCTCACCTTTTGATGGTATGAGGCCCATTTTCTGGTAGTCACTTGTTGCTTCCTTTACAGCCTGCCCTTTGTTAAAGAAGTAGTACACTCTCATATCTTGTAAATGTTATTTGATTCCTTACATATGAGCATACGAATCTGCCAGCAGAAATAGACCACCTGATCTATCAAGTCTGCTCGAGAGTGCAGCTAGTACCCTCACCTTGCAGCTGCCCCACCCTCCCCAATTACCCCCCCACCTTGTCCCATCCCCTTTTGAAACTACCCACCATCTTACAGGCTACCACCTCCTCCAATAAAGCATTCCATTCTGCCACAACCCTATCCATGAAAAAGTGCCTCCTCATTTCCATCCTAAATCTTCCCCCTTCCAATCCAAGGCCATGCCCTCTCATGTCCCTCCCCCTCCTCAGCCTGAGTATCCCTTCAATGCCTGCCTTGTTTATCCCCTTTACATATTTAAAGGTCTCAGTCATATCCTCCCGTCCCTACTCTCCTCCACGGAGTAAATGTTCAGCTCTCTCAGCCTCTCCTTGTATGGTCTGTCCTCCAATCCCTGGATCATCCTTGTTGCCCTGCATTGTATCCCTTTCAGTAATTTCACATCCTTCTTCAGATATGGGTGCCAGAATTGTACGCAGTACTCCAGGTGCGGCCTGACCAGTGCCCTGCAGAGAGGCAGGATCATATCCCTGCTCCTGGAGGAGATCCCTCTCACAATACAACCCAGCATCCTGTTGGCTTTCACTACCACCCTCCTACACTGCTCTGAATATTTCACCTTCCCCATTACAACCACCCCTAGATCCTTTTCCTCTTTGGTGGAACCTAGCTGCACCCTTCCCTGCTGGTAACCCCTCCCTGAGTTCTTTGCTCCAAAGTACGGGACTTTGCACTTTTTCGCACTGAATCCCAACTGCCATGCTTCCGACCACTCCACCAGTTTGGTCAGGTCTTCCTGCAACCCCTGCCAACCTGCTATATCATCCACCACTGCCCCCAATTTGGTAACATCAGAGAATAGACTGATCTTATTCCTGATGCCATGCAAGATGTCCGCTATGAATCTTACAAACAGCACTGGTCCCAGTACTGATCCCTCCAGCACCCTGCTCCTCAAAGTCCTTGGAGATGAAAGTCCCCCACCACCACTACCCTCTGCTGTCTCCCCTGCAGCCAATTCTCAATCCATTTAACCATCTTAGTCCACACCCCCACATATCTCAACTTCCCTCCCAACCTCCCATGCGGCACCGAATCGAAGGCCTTATTCAAGTCCAAGTATATGACATCCACCGCATGACCCTTGTCCAATTCCCTCGTTTCCCAGTCATAATACTCAACTAGGTTCATCCGGCAGGATTTTCTGGAGACAAACCCATGCTGATGACTATCCTGGAGCCCACTGTCTTCCATAAAGGTCACCAGCCTTTCCCTTAGTATTGTCTCCATCAGCTCTCCTCCACGATGGAAGTTAAGCTTACAGAACTGTTATTACCTGGCTCATTCTTTGGTCCACTTTTATGGATGGGTACCATGCTGACCATCCTCCAGTCATGCGGTACGCACCCTGTGTCCAGGGAGGTATTGAATAGTTCCACCAGTGGTCCTGCCAGGATCTCAGCCAATTCCTTAAACACCCTGGGGTGTATGCTGTCCGGTCCTGGTGCCTTATCCATCCTCAGAGCCCTTAACCCCTCCAATACCCTATCCTCAGTGGTCACCCCGTCCGCTACCCCCTCTCTCCCCTGCCCACCCCCTAAGGTAGCTGCCCTCCTTTCTCCCTCGTGAATACAGAACATAAGTACTCATTCAGTGCTTCTGCCTGATCCACCCCTTTCTCTGCCCATCCCATGTCCTTCCTGATCCTCACTATCTGGTCCTTGCAGCTCCTTCTCTCCCATATGTATCTGAATATACAGGTTACTCACCTGTAACAGGAGTTCTAGGAATGGTATATGTTGTTCATCCACACTTACTGGCAGGTTCCTTGCCGCTTTAAATCTTGCCGGAAGGTCTTCAAGCTGGCTCCTCCCACCCACCCGGGTGGTAAAACTCTTGGCTCCGCCCCATGACGCAAGATCTAGCCCGTGGGTCGTGTGGATGAACATATACCATTCCTAGAACTCCTGTTCAGGTGATACTTCTATTTCTAGGGACAGGGATATGTTGTTCATCCACACTTATTGGCAGACTCTAGCAGTTCTCCGGGAGGAGGGAGGCAGACACCCCTACTTGGGAATAAGGACTGGAGCCGAGACCCCAAAACCAGCATCCCGGCGTCACTCAAGGTCGATGTGGTAGTAGGTAATGAAGGTATGTGCCGACTTCCAGGTAGCAGCCCTGCAGATATCCTAGATAGGGACATCCCTGGAAGCAGCCACCGATGCAGCGGTATGGTGGGTAGAATGAGCTCTTATCCCTCTGGGAGTCTCCATGCCCGCCAACCTATAGCAGAGATCTATGCAGGAGGTGACCCACCTGCTTATCGTCTGCTTGGCTGCAGGTCTGCCAGGTGCGGCTTCAGCGTAGGTGACAAACAGCTGGCGAACCTCTCCCCGAACTTCAGCCGTCCGCTCCTTATAATAAGCGAGCGCTCTTCTAGGATCCAAAGTATGGAGCCTATATTGACCTCGAGGTGTGATTGGGGTAGAACACCGGCAGAGTCAACACCTGGTTAAGGTGAAACTCCGACACCACCTTCGGAAGGAACTTCGGGTGGGGCGCAGGACAACCTTGTCCCTGTGGAAGACCAGATAAGGAGACTCGATGGAAAGCGCCTGGAGCTCTCCCATCCTTCTGGCTGACGTGATAGCCACCAAGAAGGCGGTCTTCCATGACAGGTGGGAGATATCGCACCTGTGCAATGGTTCGAATGGCTTGCCCATGAGCTTGGTCAATACCAGCAGTAGATCCCACGGAGGTGGAGGTTCTCGCACCCGAGAGGAAATGTGATCGAGGCCTTTGAAAAAGCGCCCGACCACCTTCTCCTGCGCCACTGACTGCTTCCCGGCCCGCCCGGTAAGCAGAGATGGCTGCCAGGTGCACCTTAAGGGTCGTCGACCAAAGCCCTTGCTGAGAAAGGAACCACAGGTAGTCCAGAATGCTTGCCAAGGGACAGGCGGAAGGGTCCAAGCCCTTCCCCTGACACCAAATGGAGAATCTCTTCCATTTGAAGGCATAGCATTTCCTGGTCGACTCCTTACGGGACGTCTCAACGACGTTGAGGACCTCGTCGAAAAGACCTAAGGCCTGGAACTCTAGCCACTCAGGAACCAGGCCGTCAGGTGCAGGGACTGAAGGTCCGGATGGAATACCTTCCCCTGATTGACTGAGATCAGGTCCAGGCGGGCTGGAAGCCGCCTCGGGAGCCTGGAGCTGAGACTGAGGAGATCTGGATACCAGAACTGGCGGGGCCAGTCTGGGGCTACCAGAATCACCTGCGCCTTGTCCTCTTCGCCTGAGAAGCACCTTGTGGATCAAGGGAAATGGGGAAAGGTGTGAAGAGGCCTGGGGTCCACGACCTGAGAAGCATCCCTGCAGCAGCCCTGCTGAGGGGGGCGGGCACGGAACAGACTCAGCGCATTCTCCCTGGAGGCAAACAGGTCAACCTGAGGTGTGCCCCAATGGGAGAAGAGATCTTGTACTACCTCTGGCAGGAGAGACCACTTGTGGGAAGCAGCCCCTATCCGGCTTAGGGCATCGGCCAGGGTGTTGGAGGCTCCTGCCATATGAATGGCTAGGAGATCCGCCTCCAGGCTGCGCACAAGGGACCATAGGCGGAGAGCTTCCTTGCATAACAGCATGGAGCATGTCCCGCCCTGGCGGTTTAGGTAGTACATGGTAGTGGTATTGTCTGTCTGGACCTGAACCACTTGACCCTACAGAAACAGAGCGAAGGCGGTGAGAGCTAGGTGGACCGCTTGAAGCTCCAGCAGGTTGATATGGCATCGGGACTCCTTAGGAGACCAGAGGCCGTGCGCTCTGTGCTCCCCCAGATGGGCACCCCAACCCATCAGAGATGCATCGGTTGACAGAGAGACCGTCGGCTCGGGGTGGACAAATGGGATGCCCTCCTGCAGATGTGCCGGAACGGTCCACCACTGGAGAGCGTTCCACATCTCCTGGGTCACTGTCACGGGCTGGTCCAACGGATCGCAGCATTGTGACCACTGGCTAGCCAGTCCCCATTGAAAGGGACGCATGTACCAACGGGCCCAATGGACCACGCTGGTGCAGGCCGCCATGAGGCCCAGGAGGCGCAGGAAGTCCCGGGCAGGGTTCGATTGCCCAACCAGAAATGATTGGGCAAAGGAGGAAAGAACCTCGGCCCTGTCCGCCAGGAGCCGAGCTCTGGCTCGAAGAGAGTCGAGCTCTGCCCCGATGAAGAGTATCACCTGCTTCGGCACGTGTTCCAACTTGGCCTCATTGATGAAGAGGCCAATCTGAGAGCAAACCTGGAGGGCCAGATCTCTGGACCGCTCCGCCTCCACTCTGGAGGGACTGCAATCAGCCAGTCGTCCAGGAGGTATACCGACCTCGGCGCCGCAGAAATGCTGTCACCACTGCCATGCATTTGGTGAAGACCCTGGGCCAAGACAGAGGCCGAGGCATGGCCCGGAACTCGTAAAGGGATCCCTCCGCTCTGAAGCGGAGGAATCTCTGATGAGACGGACGGATCGGGACGTGAAAGAACATGTCCTGGAGGTCCAGGGACCAGAACCACACGCCTCGTTCCAAGGATGGGATTATCTGAGCCAGAGTGACCATCCTGAAGGTCCGAGACCTTAAGAACCTGTTCAGGTCATGCAGGTCGAGGATGGGATGCCAGCCCCCCGTCCGTTTTGAGACCAGGAAATACCTGGACACAAACCCGCGGTCTGGAGGAGGATCCCACCTTCCTGATCACCTCTTTTCGAGAGCAGGCATATCGGCTCGCGGCCGACAAGCGAGACTCTGGAACCCGTGGCCCCCGAGGGTGACGGCTCGAAAGGGTGGGATCTGCTCGAACTCAGAGGCAGGCCCATTCTACCACCTCCAACACCCAGCGGTCTGTGGTGATAGCGAACCAGGCGGAAAGGAAGTGGCAGAGCCGTCCCCCAACGGGGGGAACCCGGGGGAGTGACGAGGCTAGGGGCGACACCCCTCAACCCGTCACTGGGCAGGCTTGGAGGAGGAACCGGCCGAGGGACCTCCTGGGCCTTTACCTCCTTGCTTCCTGTTGGGAGGAAGCCGCCGGCTTGAGTTTGGGACGCCAAGCGTGAGCCTGCTGGCCCTGTTGCTGGTGCTGTTGGGCCGGTCATGCTACAGGGGCCGAAGGACGAAAGGACTTATGCTGTTGTTGACGGCGGCCTTTGCCCCTCTAGGCGGAGGGGACCGAGTCCAGAGTGGCATTGGACTTTCCGATCCGCTGGAGGTGTCCCTCCACTCCAGGGCCGAAAAGGTCAGTCCCCAAGAAGGGGACATCTGCCAACTTGTGCTGGGTATCCGCCGTGAAGGTAGATATCCTCAGCCACCCCCTGCGGCGCATGGCCACCGTGGCCGCTACTGACCCGGCACAGGAATCACCTATGTCCAGAGCAGTCTGAAGCTGCTGCTTCGCCACCGCCCTACCGTGGTCCCGCACCTGACAGACCGTGGTCTGCAGGTCGGCCGGGAGATGAGGGACAACCTCATCCAGGGAGCCCATGAGGGCGTGGGAGAAGTGTGCCATCAGCACGGCCGAGCTGGCCTGTCGGAGGCCGAGGGAGGACGCAGCGTACACCTTGCGTCTGGCAAAGTCCAGCTTTTTGGACTCTTTGTCGGGGGGGCTTATCCACGTCCCGAGCATTTCTGGAACACCGGAAGACGCTATCGGTGACTAACCCCTCGGCAGAAGGGTGCTCCGAGAAACCAGGCAAAGAGCCGGTAGGGACCACATACTTCCTGGCCATCCTGGCCAAGGGTGCAGGACAGGAAGCAGGCCGCTGCCAAAGTTCCAAGGCTGGGCCGACAATAGCCTCAGCCACAGGGAAGGCCTCCGTGGGTGAATCCCTGGTCCAGTATCTCCGTGAGGGATACTTGGCCTGTTGGACATGGGCTCGAGCTGCATCCCGTGGACCAGAGATGAGTCGAGCAGACCCAAGAAGGACGATGGCTATTGTCCAATGACTGGCCCCGGAGGACTCCAGGTCGACCTGCCTGGAGAACAGGGAGGAGTCGCCATCGGACTCCGAAGAGTCTGCGAAGAGCTTCCTCGGCCCTGAGCCACCCTCCACCTGCCGAGGACGGTCGGGAGTGAGGGTGACCGACAACCTGTGGGGCAGGCCATGACCAGACCGAGAATCCTTGGTCGGTGCCCCAGACTTTGGTTGCGGAGGCGGAGGTTCCACCACAATCAGTGGAGCAGCTAGTTTCGGCCAAACAACCGGCCCAGGAATGGGCATCTCGATTGTGGCGAGTGGTTGCTTCGGTCGTTCAGGCGACAGCCACTTGATGGCTGGGGGATGAATCGGAGTTGATTTACTCCCTGACAACAGTAACTGCTGCCACATAAGCTCCTCGTAACGCTGACACAATTTACGTCAAAGCCTCTCCTCATCCGAGGAGCAGGACGAGGAGGAACGGTGTCGCCGCTTACTTCGGTATCGAGACCGCCAATGTCGGCGGGAACGGCTTGACCGAGATGAAGTCCAGACCGAGACCAAGACCCTCGGGTGACTGAGGGCGGGTCTGGGAAGAGGCGGGGACACCCGCTCTTCCCTCGGCTCGGGCACATTAGGCCGGGACTGCCACCCGAGGCGCAGGGCAGATCCTCGTCTCACTGGGACCGGGCAGGTGGGTTGTCGGCTTCACAAGTCGACAACCCATCCGACGGGTCAAGGAATATCTCGACTGCATCGACAGGAGTCTCGGCAGGCTGGCCTGACAGGGACACCGTGAAGCCAGCGGCCTGAGCCGCAACTTCGACCGAAGTCGACGGTCAGCTGTCTGGGGAAGGGGACCTCTCCCGCTCCCACGAATGCCGACGGTGGGACTTACTCTTCGACTCCTCCTTCTTGGGCCAAGAGGAATGTCCCGATGGCCCCTCTCCCTTTGTGGAAAGGGCCTGACAAAGCTCCTTGAGCAGGCGGTACGAGGAACTCAGAGAGCGGGATAAATGCCGCAGCCGAGGAGGAGGAAGATGCAGCCTGGGCCGCCTCGAGGGCACCGTGCTCGAGCTGCTCAGCCGAGCCCGGCCGCAGACAACGCCCAACGAGTCTCTTTTGGATTTTACTGGCGGGTAACGCTTCTTGGGCACCCGAGCTCAATCAGGCAGCGATCCTCCAGGACGGTGGCTGAAAAAGAGCGCACAACTGCAGAGCTCTCGGGTCATGGCCTAGGCCTAGGCAGTAGACGACGTGAGTGTGGATCCATCCTGACATTTTCATTCGCAAGGGCACCTCCAAAAGCCGGGATCGACTGGTCTGTCGAGCTGCGAGGGATGATGAAGACCAAGTTTAGAAACTTCAAACGAGTTTCGATGAACCAAAGAGTTAGGATCCAGTCTAAAACGCAGAGCGCTAAGGAGGGAACCTGAGCTCCAAGCGGTAAGGAAGATCTGGCATCATGGAGGAGCAGAAAGTTTTACCACCCGGGTGGGTGGGAGGAACCAGCTTGAAGACCTTCCGGCAAGATTTAAAGCGGCAAGGAACCTGCCAATAAGTGTGGATGAACAACATATCCATGTCCCTAGAAAAGTCCTTTTCCTCGTCCTTGATGCCCTGTGGCAGCCTCAATTCCCTGGAGGCCTTAACTGCTCCGACTCCCCTGGTAACTTCCTTGGACCTCTTCACATACTCCTCCCTATCCCCCCCCCCTTCGGATTTCTTGTAGTTCTTGACTGCTGCTTTTTTAGCCATCACCATTTCTAAGACCCCTACTTAAACAGCTTGGTTTTTACTCTTCCCTTTTCGCTCTGCAATCTGGTACATGTTTCAGTAGCCTCCAATATCCCCCGTTTGATTTTTTTCCCATTTCTAATTTGCATCCCTGTGTGGTGTGCCCCCTTAAGATTTCACCCATCCTATCAAAGTCAGCCTGTCTGAAGTCCACCACCCTGGTACCTGTACCCACTGCTTCTCTGCTCATATTAAGTGTGAAGCACACCAAGCAGTGGTCACTCCTAGCCGGCGGGTCCTCAGCCTCCCCACTGGCCAGAACTAGATCCAGTGTATTCCCCAACCTAGTCGACTCAGTGACCATCTGTGCCAGGAAGCAGTCCTGGAAGGCATCCAGCAGTATTTGGTTCCTAGCACTCGAGGTAGCTGGGGTACCCTACTCCACTCCTGGTAGATTGAAGTCCTCAACGATCACTGTGTTACCTTTCCCACATACCTTCTTAATTTGCTCTGCCAGCTCCCTGTCCAGGTCTTCCCCTTGAGTCGTGGCCTATATACCACCCCCATCCTGAGAATCCCATTCCTCGTGTCCTGGAATTGCATCCACAAGGCCTCTGTCCTACCCTACTCCCCCCTCTTCCCTTGCACACTTTATCCCTTCCCTTACATACATCGCTACCCCTCCCCCTTTCCCTTTGTCCCTATCCTTCCTGTAAATCCTATACCCTAGGATCATCAGGTCCCAGTCCTGGTATTGGTTGGCCCATGTTTCTGTGATGGCAGCTATGTCCACCATCCCCTCTGCCAACAGAGTCTGTAGTTCTGTAGTTTTGTTCCCCAGACTCCTTGCATTCAAGGAGACAACCCTCCAAGATGTTCCCTTATGCTCCTTGCCTAATTTCCCACCCTTCTCAGCCCCGTCCTTAGATCCCTCCCCTGCTTCCAACACAGTTTGTACAGGGGGTAGGCTCGTTTGCCTCCCCTCTCTGGAGAGCATTCCCTTGAGTAAACCGCTCACCACTACCCCCTACCTAGTTTAAATTAACCTTTGATTCTATGTAATCTTCTAACCTCTGTTTTAGCACCCCTTCCCCTCCCTGCTCAAATGTAATCTGTCCCCTGCGTACAGATCCCTATTGTCCCAGACCCTGTTCCAGCCTCCCACTAACCTGTACACCTTGGATCTACACCAATTCCCCAGCCAACTGTTGACTTCATCTATCCTACCTTTCCTTGCCGTACTTGCCCTGGTAGTAACTCAGAGAAGGCCACTGAGCTCCCTACTTCCTCGCTCAACTTACCCAGTTCCATGAACCTCTCCCTAACCACCTCTGCCATTTCCCCAGGCAAGTCATTTGTACCCACGTGCACCACCACATGTGGTTTATGCGTCCCCTCTTTGCACACTTCAGAATAGCCTATCCTGCTTTATCTACCGGCAACCCAGGTACAGACTCTACCCATATGCAACTATGTCATTCCCCTTTACTCTCCCATCAGACCCCTTTTAGTATAGAATCACCCAGCACTCACACGTTCCCCCCAAAACTTTCTTTCCTTGTGCCTGCCCCAAGAGTCCACCCTGCCCTGCACATTTGCGTCCCTATCTGTACACTCAACTCCACCCCCAGCCGCCTCCCCAGTCCTGCCCCTTCCACTAACACTCTCTGTACCTGACATGTCCCCCTTCCCACCTGGAGCTTCCTCATCCTCAATGCCACCCCTACCCTTTCATCCTCCCCATACTGTAACCTCCACATCCACCCCCACAGCCGGACACTTTTTTCCCTTAACCGGGATCTGCTCCCACTCCCTCACAGCCGTGCCTCCTGGAAGACACATAACTCCCTCTCCTTCCTGATGCCTGATCCTATCTCCACACCCTGAACTATTGAGTCCCTCATTAGGAGAAGATTCCTTCTCCTCTGGGTTTCTCTGGTCCTGTCCCTTTTGCCCCCCTCCTGGTGGGCCTGCTCTTCACCCCTGTACACAATCTTGGGTTCCCTTCTCAGGGCTCTCCCTCTCCTTGAGGACATCATATTTGTTCTTTAGTTGTACTGGGTTGGGGGTGCTTGAGCGCCACCATCCTCAACCTCCCTGAACCCACCGTAGTCCATCCAAGCCTCTGACTGTGTACCCTCTATGGCAGTGGCTGGTGGTATGGTGGTCCCTGGGTGGGGGCAAAGCTCCCCCCAGTACTCCTGCCAACTGTGCTCGAAGCCTGGCAACCTCCTCCCTCAGCCCAGAGAGATGCCTGCAAATGGGGCAGCTCCATGGTTCCCAGAAAGTTCTTCTGAACACTGCTGTTCCTCACCCACTGCACTGCACCACTCCTTGTGCCATCCTTCGTACTCCTTATGCTTCTCCCCTCTTTTAGTGTATTTCTTTTTACAGTCTCTCTCCCTTTTACAGAGTTTCTTTGTTTATGACGCTGATATGTTTCCATAGCCCTTTCCCCTTTCTGTTCTGTGCCCCTGTCAAACCAATCCTAGTCGTAACAGAGTGGAATTGACAAGATCATGCAATTTAAATGTACAAATGTCCACTTACATGATATAATCAGCAGCTCCTCCTCCTTTTGATTTTATTTGCTCTTTAGCTATGAGCCCACCCCTGGGCAGAGCCTACATGCTCCTCCCAACCAACTAAGCATTTAATAATGTGGGGAGGTGGGACGGCAGAAACTCTCAGAGACAAAATGCCTCCTGGACAGGTTCCCTGTCATTAGACAACTCTTTCCGTGTAGCTGTTGGGGATATATGTATTTGCTTTAGTTTGTTTTCACTGTTCAGGCTAGTTCCCTGTAACTATTCTGGGGGTGTCCATTTTCTAACTGTTTAAATCTCACTGTCCCTGACAGCTGTGTTAGCATATGAGAACCTGTTACCATAGCACCTATTTACACCATATATCTCTAACCTGAAATTAACTCTCTAGAAAAACACAGACTGAATGCAATTTAAAGGAAAAAATCCTGCATTACATTCAAAACAGTTTGTAAAGCTAACTGAAGGTAAATGTGGCATTTCACACCTTGCTGCAACTTGTTTTGTTGAATTCTAACTAAGCAGACAGGCATACTGTGGAGTCTAAAGGGTGCGGACACATCACGTTCTTATATGCTAATGCAATTCTCAGGCACAGTGAAATTTCAGCAACCATAAAATGGAGACCCCCCCCCCCAAGGCTAGTTACAGGGGTTAGTGTGAACAGTGAAAACAAACTAAGGCAAACTAATTGAAATTACATTGTTTTCCACATTAATTCTGCTGCAGCATGCTGCAAAGTGCTTCAAAATGCTGCAGAATTGGGTTTCATCCTGGTGAGCTTCACTGTATATATATCCCCAACAGCTACACAAAAAGAGTTGTCTGTTGACAAGGAAACAAATAACATTTACAAACTATGAGGGTGTATTACTCCTTTAAGCAATCTAGGCCCCACAAACATTTGTCTATATTCTGAAATGCAGGTTAGTTTTCCCCGCACCTGATGAAGGGACCTGAGAGGTCTTGAAAGCTTGTGTAAAGACATTTCAGTTAGTCTGATAAATGGGTATTACCACACCAAAAAAAACAGTGTTCTGGGTTTTCCTGAGACTACTATGGAACCACTGACCTGCAACTTGAACTATTTCAGTTACAGTTTTGATAAATAACTGGTTTTACATGGCTTTTTAAAACATGCTGCTGAGCTAGCTTTGTTTCCTCTCACAAAAACCAAGCATGCTCAAAAGGCAGTCTAGAGTATGCCAACACTGCCAGTAGTAAACAGTTCAGTTTCAGCCTAGGTTTTCAGAAAAGTTTTCCAAAGTTTATCTCCACAAACTTCACATAGAAAATGAAAGGGGACGGGGCAGAAATGTTAACTCTAACGTTAAAGGCCAAAACTGGCCCATTTGGGGTTGATAGTACTTCAATGTCATTTATTAACGCATGCCATTAAGAGCTCCAGTCTTAATGGTGCCTTGTGGTAAAGGTCCAGTTTAGATCACTGGTTTTCAGAATGTTTAGTCTTCAGTGTGCTAGCAGCAGTTTTGATAAGCCTTTTACTGTGGTATATAAATTGCTGAGAAACATAAACACTATTATAAGATGTTAATCGTTTAGTACAAGGTCATCAAAGGGATTCAGAGAGGCAGTGCTGGAACGCAGATGTTGCTGTTATTAAGCCCTGCAACATTTTTTAGACAGTGACTCACAGGCTGTTTTTGGCCCTCTACCGCCTAATGTGTGGAGTCAAAGTCACTCTGATGACATGACAGCTCAGATTAAATGTGTTGTAAGTAAATTAAAAAGGTAAATGAGATCTTATGTTATGTTCCGCTTTGTTCCCTGTTCACCACTGGGTGGGCTTGTTATTTGCTTCTCTTTGTGCTACTAAGGCTGAAGTGTAAAGCTAGGGACTCACTGGTTTCCCTAGAGTTGCCTTGCTGATTACACCTTAAAGCCAGATATACCAAGCAGCTAATATAGATCAGACTTGTTTAATATGGTGGTATTTGGAGCTAATTGCTGATTACACCTTAAAGCCAGATATACCAAGCAGCTAATATAGAGCAGACTTGTTTAATATGGTGGTATTGGAGCTAATTGTGCTTGTAACTGAAGGCATTAGGTTAGCTGGGTCCTAGTGTGACCTCATTTTGGAATAGCCCTGTTTGCTTAGAGTGGAGCTCCTTTGTTTAAGTCACAACATATTCTCCCGTTGCATAGTAATGAGAGGCTGTGTTTTCTCCACTACATAGGCAGCTCCCCAAGCTAGGCACTAGAGACAATCAAGCAACTGAAGCAACACAAGCAGCTCACCTGAGTAGCTGAGGAAGCCGAATCTCCAGCCTGGTAACTTTCGAGGTAAAGAGAGCCTCTTCTCTTCGTCTGGACGCCTGCAGAGGGGTGCTAGCCCGACGGCTGTCAATTTAAGGATCCACCCCATGACATCACATCCGGTGACATCACGTCCTCTTGCCCAGAACCTATCTCCCCACTTTCCCATTTGCAGGTTATACCTGCTGGCCACTAGAGGGACCTATGCTCCCTCACTGCTTCCTACTCCTACCTGTACAGCACTACTTCCCTGGGATCTTGCTCACCACAATGTATTGGCCCTGCCTCATGCTCTGCCTGTGCCTATCCCCACTAGCAGTGCACTTACCCACTTACCCATCTGCTAGTCCGCACTGTGCCCTGGCACCCCTCCCTCCCCTTGCTCCTGAACCTGCTCTCCTGCCCCTTGGGACCTCTGTGTGTCCCCGTCCTCCCTGCCCTCCCCCTAGCTTTCTCTTCACCTCAGGCACATCTGGGTGTCTTCTTATTCTTGCTTTCCCTTCCTGTACCTCCCTGCCCACCCCCTGCTCCCTTAACCTTCCCCCCCATGTCAATCGTAGGAAAACCTCTCACCATTTCCCAGCCAGGGTGTTAGTCATGCTACTACTCCTGTCGGGGAACATTCATCCAAACCCTGGCCCAATTCCCAGGAGCTCCCCAACTCGCACCACAGGCCTATGCATGGTCTCCATGAATATCTGTAGCCTCCTAAAAAAGTTTGACTCACTACAATGCCTGGTCACATCAATTAACCCTGATGTCATCACCCTGGTTGAGACTTGGCTGTCGAAATCCTCCCCTGACTCCCTAGTCTCCCTTCCTGGTTTCACCCTTTTCCGGTCCGACCGTGTTGGGAGATGGGGCGGCTGCTGCGCTATTTATGTCAAGGAATCTCTCCCCGTACTAGCCCTGCCCGCTCTCATCCTCGACTCCAGGGCCCAGGCGCTACGGCTGAAACTAACCCCTGACCCTTTAAAGGGACCCCTTTATCTGACTACTGCATACGTGCCCCCCAGGGACCAAACGCAGGCCATTGCCTCTCTTACAGAATACCTTACCTCTCTACCTCCTTCCGCTGATCAAATTCTGGTGGGTGACTTAAATGTCAACTGGCTCAGCCCCTCCTCCTCCTCTACCCGAGACTCCTTTTCTGCAATAGACCTAACGCAACTAGTTACCCACCCTACCAGGACTAACCCCAAGAGAGGCTCCAGTACCCTGCTTGATGTGGTACTCACCAACCGCCTAATCGGATCCCCAACGCATAAGTCCTCCCAGACTCTCCCAGTGATCACTCCCCCATTCTTTTCCACTGGTCATCCTCAGTCCCCAAACCCATAGCACAGTCCACATGCCGAGGCGTGCTAATACCTGGTGGACTGATAAAACTTAAGGAACTTCTGTCCCAAATTGACTGGTCTCCTATACAGGCAACTTTGACATCGACACAGCTCTCCTTCTTTACCCAAACTTTTAATAATGCCTGTGATATCTTTGCCCTCAATGTTGACCCGCCATTCTAAAAGGCAGAATGCCCCTGGGTAACCCCAGCTTTGATCCACCAGCTCAAACATAGGGACAACCTATGGCACCGTGCCATTGAGACTGGCCGCCCAATGACAGGCGTGTTATATGCTCGCCCAAACAAGTGCACTCAGGCCATCAGAAAGGCCAAGTCTGAACACTATTGGTCCTCACTCACGGCCTCATGGGGAACCCCAGAACCTTCTGGGATAACATTAAACAGTTAAATGGGACTGCACACTCCCCACCCACCCAGATCAACATTAATGGTGTGATCTCCTCAGACCCAGCCCTCATAGCCAACCACCTCAACACCTCATTCACTGACCTTAGCCCTATCTTCCCTACAAATTTTTTGACCCTCCTCCTCAGCACCTGCCAGAATCTTTCTGCCCTTATTTTCTCCTCCGCAGCTTCTGCCCAAGAACTTAGGCTTGATCACTGCCCTCAAGAGTAATAGTACAGGCAGTGACACCCCGGATCCTGTATCCTACGGCTGGTCTTAGACACAGTCCTTACCCCGATCACATGCCTCATCAACCACTCTTTGCCTGGGGAAGGTTCCAACTGCCTGGAAAGTCGCCACTGTCACCCCTATCTTTAAAGCTGGTGATAGGACTGTGGCTGGAAACTATCGACCGATCTCCATTCTCTCTCCTCTCTCCAAGGCCTTGGAAAAGTGGTGGCCTCTCAAATCTCTGACTACCTCTCCACCTACAATGTCCTTTTGTCCTGAGCAGCATGGCTTCCGAGCGGGCCACAGTACCAAAACAGCCCTCCTAGAGTTCTCCAACTTTCTCCACTCCTCCTTAGACACTGGTTCTCTGGCTGGTGCTGTCTTCATTGACCTCTCGAAAGCTTTCGACACTGTCTCCCACCCCCTCCTTCTTGATGCCCTTAGTCGCTCTGGTTTTGCTGCTGGGCCTATCTCCTGGTGCACCAGTTATCTATCTGACCGCTCACAGCATGTAAAAATTAATGGGACCTACTCAGACATCTGTCCCATCTTTTCTGGGGTTCCCCAGGGCTCCATTCTGGGCCTTACCTTCTCCCTTTACCTTAACACCCTTCCACGCTCTTGCTCGGGAACATTCTATTGTACGCTGATGATGCAGTCATCTTTGCCTCAAGTCGTAACCTATTGACCTCCAGGACTCGCTGCAGAAGTCCTTCACTGAAGCCGAGGGCTGGTTCAAGGAACATAGATTGGTGATAAATCTTAAAAAACAAAACCATGTTCTTCACTCATCCCCAAACAAGTCCTGCAACTTCAAACTCCTCATTCACTCTGGGTCCTCTTTCCCACTCGAACAAGTTTGCTCCTATAAATACCTAGGGATCCATTTTGACCCCTCCCTCTCCTTCCATGGACACATCGCTGCCCTAGCCACTGCCACTAATATCCGATTGGGCATCTTACACCGGTATAAACACTGCCTCCCCCCGGAGGCTCTTCGACTCGCAGTCACCTCCTCTATCCTGTCCCTAGTGGACTATGGACTGCCGGTGTATGGTGCTGCTGATCAGACCGCACTCCATAAAATTCGCACTACTCTGAATAAGGCCTGCAGGTTAATTACTGGAGCACCTAGGCTGACACACACCTGTTCACTGTACGCTAAAGCTTGGTACTTGATCTTGACGAGCGCCAACATATCTGACCTGTACCCCTACAAAAAGACCCTCCTTGGGCTATCCCCACCAGGATTGACCACCACCATACGCCGCCTGTCCCACTAGTTCATACGGACCTCTGGGAAAACCTCTTGTTATCCCTAGAGCTAGGACCTCACGGCCAAAGAGCCTTCAGCTTTAGGGCCCTCTCCTGGTTCAACACACTGCCCCCTCCATCTCGAAGCTCCAACTATATCGTGCTTCAAAACTTCATTATGTAACCACCTTATTAACACCCGATGCTGTAATTGCCACTAGTCAAGTGTACTCAATACTTATGACAAAAGCTTATTACTAAGCTGCTAAGGACAACATAACTCTGGTATTGTTTGCATCAATCCTACCTGTACCAGCTTGTCTGTATCTATGTCTTAAGTTACTGTTATACTTATGTGTTGTACTGTTATACTGTGTATTTTCGTTTGTCTTACTGTGACAAGGTACCTTTGTAAATGAGCCTATGGCTCAAAGGTTTTCCAAACTGCTGTTTAAATAAAATAAAATAAATAAAATAAATCTTTAATTACCTATATTTTCCAAAATACTGGACTGGGTATAAACACATTCCCAGGGCTGCTCATGGAAATCTTTGTTTTAACTTGCTCTTTGGAAGACTTGCCTTATGAGTCCCCAGCATCAAATAAAAACGAATATGCAATTTTTCATGTGGTCTTACTCCAGATTTACTTTGGCTCCTACAAATATTATCTGAATAAAATGAAATAAATATGGTAAAATGGCATGGGAACCAAACTGAAATTCAAAACTGGTCATTACCAAAGTTTTCTTATCTTGCAGAGCATTTTGTTTATTTCTTCTATCTTTACGTGCTGCCTTCCGATTTCCAGCATCGGACTCCCTCAGGCACACCCCTAGGAACACCTGATCCCCTGTACTGTCTCAGTGCCAGCCACCATGAAGCCTTTACAGGGTCGGGGGAAGGATATACCCCATAATCGTAAACTTTCATCCGGCAATAACATGGTGCACAGACATATGGGGGCATTGTCACAGATGCTGAAGCCGTATTCCATGTTTCCTCCTGGCCCCAGGATGCCAAGAGTGCAAGGAGCACACTGCAGAGGCACACATGATGGCAGGGTGGCCACACACCCAGCTATGTCTTTCTATCCTCTCTGCCCAGTGTTGTGATACCACCTGTGGTCACCCAGGTGGCAGCACTGCAGAAAAGGCAGCAATCAGTCCTCCCTGGTGAACACATGCTGGGATGCTCAAACCCTCCTACACATCCCCCTGGCTGGTCCTCTGACGACCCAAGCTGTTCCCCAACCAGGTCACTGGTATTGCAAGCAGTAGCCCTACCTCAGCATGAGGGGGCAGCCACAGACCATTTTTCTGTTTGTTCCCATATGGCACCCCCTCCCACACATCAAAGAGGGCCTTTGAACCCCACCTTTGAGGCAATCTCCAAGCCCAGGCACCAGTCAGCAATCAAGCAGTACAGGGCCCATGAGTACCAGGGGGTGTCATCATACAACTGATGGGATATTTGATCCCTTTTTTTCCTACCAACCCACCTAGCTCCCTCTGGTGTAACACAGAAGCTGTCAGCAGAAAAAGACGCTGCAGCTCATCAAGTCTTCACCCATCTGCCTAATTTTGACAGGAAGGGCCCTAGTAGCCCTTCACTTTTCCTTATCCCCTTCCCCTCTGCCACCATCTTTACCAGCCCCAGGTGTCTGTCCCACCCATGTCTGAACCCCAATACTGATTTCACAGAGACTAAATCCTTTGGTGGTCTATTCTACCCCTCTACCCCCCTTTGCTTTTTGATGTCTCTCTTAGCGCTCTGTCCCACTAACTGCATTGAGTTTTCGCAGTTACCTGTGTTCCCACTTAGTGTGAATACTTTTTTTTCTGCTTTCTACTTTATTTATCTTGCGGAATTATTTGTATATCTCTGTTATGCACTCCCTCCTTGCCTCCAGTGTGTACATTTTGAACTCTTTTTAACCTCTCCATGTAAGACTTTTCTTGCTGACCCTGGACAGTTTGGACTACCCTCCTCAGCACTGCCTCTACCCTGTCCTTGTGTTTTTTTCAAGTGAGGGTCTCTGAATTGTATACAGTACTCCAGAGAAGGACAAACCAGGGACCTGAACAGTGGCAGAATCACCACATTCCTCCAGCTACAGATCCCCTATCCTATACATCCCAGCATCCTATTCACCCTCCCAAATACCCTCTTGCACTGCACTGATGTTTTCAGATTGTCTACTACTACCCCAGGTCCCTCTCCTCAGTCATATTTTTTACTGTTACCGCCACCCTTCTGGATTCTATTTTAGGTTTATTTTGTATCCCTATGCACACTACCTTCTACTACTTAGCACTGAATTTCAACTTTCAGACCTCTGACCACTTCTCTGGTCTTTTCAGTCCTCCCCCATATTTCTTACCCCTTCCTTACTGGACAGGTAGTGGTGTCACTGCCAGCATACTGTAGGGTTGCAGCATTCCTGTGGAAGAGAGAGAGCTCCATGCCATGGCTCACTACAGGGGTCGCTGCTACAGCAGAGCATAGCGCCACCCTCCCTGGCCAGGAATCACCATCACTGGCTGAATTACAAGCCAATCAGGTTTCACTAGGAGCAAAGATTACACCATTCATCATGTGCCATTAATGAGGCAGACACTGAACAGAGCAGACGCTCTTTACCAGGGGGCTGTTTACTTCAACAGATAATACAGTTGGCCAACCATCTGGACAGCCATTGTTTAGATACTTGTACACCCTCTTTCCCATGGGCGAAGGAAACAAAAAGTTACAAGGATGTCCTGCAGCCCCTCGTGCGGTGAACATAATATGTGAGTATTCTATATGCACCTACAGTATGGAGCAATGCCTTCACTGGACTGGCATGCTCCAGAAAAGAAACAGGCAGGTGAATGGTTTGATTCAGGGTAAACTCAGAAACCACTTTTGTTAAGAACTTAATACGCAAAGACACCTCTGTCTTTGTGGAAGATCAAATAAGGAGGCTCACATATTAGGGCCTGAAGCTCGGAGATTCTTCGAGCAAAGGTAATGGCAACTACAAATAACACTTTCCACTATAAGAAAGTGTAGCTCGCAAGCCACAACTGGCTCAAAAGGAGCAGGGGTAAGCTTCTGGAGAACAAAATTCAAGTCCCAAACTGGGACTAGATTGTGTATGGGAGACTTCAAGTAAAGAATGCTTCCCAAGAATGTACAGGACACCTCCAGTTGGGCCACTGTATGGCCACAAATAGGCACATGAAAAGCTGAAATGGCAGCCAGGTGCACCTTAATGGAAGAGTACTGCAGTCCAGTGTCTAAGAGGGACAGCAAGTACTCCAGGATCTGAGTCACTGTAAAAGGAAATAATAAGGAAATACAAAGACTGCTAGAAGGCTTCTGTGGTATAGCACTGGTCGATGGCAAGAAAAGAACTGAGGAGGGACGGGGCCACCCACGCTTATATGGGGATGGCGACATCAGATTACTGAACTGCTAACAAAGGTTTCAGTGTGGTCCTAGAGCCTGATGGCTTACTGTCCTAGAAGTGTGACCTAATAAAAGAGATATCCCCGATGAAGATCTAGACTTCCCTTTAGGGAGTCTGTGGCAAGTACATATAATTGAGGTGGCTCTCTGCGTCCCCAAAGTTGTGGAGTAACGGCACTGTGGAGCTGCAGGTATTTCCAAAAATCCTGCTTTGTTAGGCTATCTTTATTCGGGAGAGCAGAAAAAGTTTCCTCATGTTTACTATCGGCAGTAAGCTCATCTCCAGTGTGATGGATTCCTCTTTGTGCCCAGATCTTTGTGTTTGTGTGGGGAGGGGGGCACACCTCCAATCGTATGTTTATCACACCCCCACAGAGGTGCCAGTTGAGAGGCAGTTGGGTCAGTGGCCATGAGTTTATGAAGGCAGTACCAACTGTCTCTGGACGTGGATATGGTGGGGTGACCCCACAGATGTAGAGGGGATTTGCTGTATAAGATAAAGAGTTAATAGGGTTTCTCGCTCAATGTGTAGCCATTGAGGGGCATCATATTTTTAGAGGAAACAACTTGATGGATTCAGTACAGCATGGGTTTACCAGATCTAGATCTTGTCAGACCAATCTTTTGGCCTTCTATTAGAATGTTAATCGTAAACTGGACTTAGGCAATTCGATGGAAGTCATTTTTATGGACTTCGCAAGAGCCTTTGATAAATTGCCGCACAAGGAGCTGATTGCTGTCCTGAAGGAATTTAAATTGGAGACCAATGTAATATGCTGGATTATAGACTGGTTGAGGGACAGGAGACAGAGGGTGGTGGTTAAGGGGGTATATTCAGATTGGGCCTTGGTGACAAGTAGAGTTCCCCAGGAATCGATGTTCAGACCCTGCTTGTTTAACATTTATATATCTACATTAAAAATAAATACTCCCAATGTTTGGGTATCTAAATTTGCAGATGACTGCAGATTAGGAGCTGTAGTTAATAACCCGACTGATGTATTATTCTTACAAATAGTTATTGGCAACATAGAGGCATGGACTAAGTCAAATAAACTGGAATTGAATTGTGCAAAATGTAAGATCATGCATTTGGGGAAAAAAAAAATGTTAATGCGGCCTATAAAATTGGGAATGATATGCTGACTATCACTACACAAGAAAGGGACTTGGGTATTATGATTACTCCTGATTTTAAGTTCAGTCATCACTGCTCAATTCAGATAAGAAAGGCAAATCAAAATTTGAATAGCATCCTCAGACTTATTTCCAGCAGCGATGCCAAAGTACTGATCCTGTTGTACAGTTCCTGGTTAGGCCCCACCTGGAGTGCTGTGCTCAGGTGTGGTCACCACATAAGAGAGAAGACATTATTAGGCTTGAGGGTATTCAAAGAAGAATGACTAAGGCTATCACAGGACTTGGAACCAGATCCTATAGGGAAAGGATGGAAACTCTAGGCCTATATTCACTATGTTATTGTAGATTCAGAGGGGATATGTGTATGCTTTATAAAGCTATAGGGGATTCTTCATTGCGTAGGGAGCTGGGAATTATATTTAAGGTTGATCGAGTAAGCTCTAGGAAACATCCCAAACAACTTTTCCAACCCAGGTGGAATTTAAGAATAAAAAACATTGGTTTAGCCAAAGGGTGGTTTCATCCTGGAACAATCTTCCTGTGACGGTTATAGAGTCCAAATATGGATATTTTTAAAACTAGATTGGATATTGAATTCAAGGAAAGGGTTTATGAATTTTAAGCACTGAAATCTTGGGATATGGCAAGCAAATAGGATGCAAGTCCATGATTGCTTGAATACCTTCCTATGATTCCTATGATATTTAGCAGGGAAGAACCACTGTATGATCTGGGTGGCCAGGTATGACATGTGGTACCCTTTCATCCTTGGCAGCCCCAATCAAGCTCTGCTCAGTGACTCCGAAGCTAGTCCCTGCTATAGCTGGGTGGCTTCCCTACCAGAGAAATCTGCCCAGAATGGTGTCAGTTTTGCTAAACCGATTGTCAGGGATATGCTAGGGCAAGATGGGTGTAATTTCTGAAGCCAGCATCATCTTGACGGTATCTAACCGACATGCTGAAGAGAGGGTGAGGTGTTTCTACCTGTCCAATTCTGTGGAAACTATATTCAGCAAGGAGAACATGTTCATGGTCACCATTCTGCGTATGTTGTAGTGGATTACGACCCAAGGTATTTTATGCCCTTGTCAGCCCATTTTAAGCCCTTGGCCACAAAGGGGGCTGCCTGTCCACGTGAATTGAGGGGAAGAACCTTGGTCTTAGATTGGCTGATCTTTTAACCAGATAGTTTTGTGAAAGTGCTCAGGACCTCTAGAATGAACTCCAGAGTGGCTTCTCTGTCTGCTTGTACTATAAGCAGATCATCTGCATATAGCAAGGTTCTGTATTCCTCCCCTCCAACCTGCAGGCCTGTAAGGGTGGGGTGAGTTCTTGATGCTACAGTCAGAGGTTCGATGGCTAATACAAATAGCGAGGGGGGTTTAAAGGCATCCCTGCTGGATGCCCTTCTGCAGTGAGGAAACCATGAAAACGGAGACCATTTGTGAGGACACTAGCCACTGTTGAATCGTAAAGCATCTTAAACCAAGCCAGGAACCTAGGGCCTAAACCATGGGTTCCATGGGGCACAGAAGGTAGCCCCATTCCACAGAATGAAAAGCTTTTACAAAACCCAATAGTAGTGCGACTGTGGAGGTGGGGATCTTCCTGGTAGCATGGATGACATTAAGGAGGGTTCTGGTGTGACTGGTGCTTTGGCACCCATTCAAAAAGCCTGCTTGGCTGGAGTAAATTAGGTCCTGCAGCAGAGGTTCCAACCTGGTGACCAAAATTTTCACTAGGGTTTTGGCATCCGAACTGATAAGACAGATTAGTCTGTAACTGGCTGGTGCATACAAGTCTGTGTCTTTTTTGGGCAGAACTGTGATCACCACCTCCCCGAGTGTGGATAGGATGGACGATGTTGTGCAGGCTTTTTGGTATACTTTAAAAAGGGTGGGGCTGATGTAATCACAAAACAACTGATAGAAGTCTATAGAGAATCCATCCCCTCAAGGTGCTTTACACCTTTGTTTAGGGTCCATACAGCTTACTGGATTTCTGTTAGAGAGATTGGTAATTCCAGGGCTTGTGCCTGTGTGAGGGCCAAATATGAGATAAGGAGGTCTTGCAGAAAATGTTCAATGGCTGTAAGTCCTGGGGGGCTTGGAGTGGAGTACAAGGCCTGATAAATAGCTTCCACGATGTTATCAATTTTCAGATGGTCAATTTGGACACAGCTCTGGAGTCTTTTAAGCCTGATGTATGTTCCTCTGCTTGCCCTTTTCATTTATCTGATAGGCCAGGAGCTTGCTGGCTTTATCTCCACACTCCCAATATGCTTGCTTCTTGCAAAACAAGGCAAGCTCAGCTTTCCTGGTGAGGAACTCATTGATTTTAACTCTGGTACTAGTGAGCTTAGCTAGTAGATCCAGATCTGGTGGACTTTGCCGTTTATATGCCTCCTCAAGAGTCCTCAGTTGGACTTCCAGAGCCACTAGCTCAGCCTCCCTTGCCTCACTTCTGTTCCCTGCAAAACTGACACTGTAACACCTCATGGTAGCTTTGTATGCCTTTCATAAAGTCCCTTAAGAGACATCCCCACTGACAATTTGTTTCTCGAACTGCTTAGTTTCAGTCAGTAGTGTCTCCTTAAAGAGTGGCTCTTTAAGGAGAGGGTCCAGTCTGCCAGATTTTGTATGGTGGAGGGGAGAGTGGGGCATGATCAGAAACTATGATGGCATGAGTTTTTGTTTCCAGAGTAGACTGGGTGATTTGGGGGAGGAAAGCCACATGTTTGTACAACTAAATGTAAGATAAGCCCCCAAAAAACATGTATAGTCCCTGGTACTGAGGAGTTGGAGCCTTCACAGACTAGTCAGAACATGTTTTAGAAGCTCCTTGGGGGCAGGTTTTGCGTTGACATGCGAGTCATGCATCCCAGCACTACAATCTATACTTGGCTCCAAGGTGACATCGAACTCCCCCAGTTCATGTAGGGGTCTGGGAGTGCTGAACTGGTGAAGTCTGTGGCTAACCTTGTGGAAAAACTGCGGACCATCTGTATTTAGACTAGACATATATGTTAGTCAGCACTAGGGGGCCTTCTGGGGTGTTGACCTCTTCCAAGACCCATCTGCCTTGTGACAGGGTGGAATAGGAGCCTGTCCCAGTTGTTAGAGAAAGTGTTTAAAATGCAAGGATCTGTCCTTTCCTATTTGTCTCTCCAGTTGTGCAATCATATTTTCCTATGAGACCTAGGACTTGATAAACTCGACAGTCTCGCAATTCTTTGCCTCTCACTGTCTCTCAGTTTTCTCTTGCTGTCCGTTTTTCCTCCCTTGTATATCAGCTAACACAGCAAATATGTGCAAATAATTTTATGAAAATGTAACTGATATTGGGCTCTCTTTTGTTTAGAAAATATATAGTGTTACTGTTGAAATGTACTGTATATACTTATTTATTTTATTTATTTATTGAAGAGAATCGGAATTACAATCCTTTGAGTCATAGACTCCTTTGCAAAGGCTCCACGTCAGTACAGAAAGCACAAACATAACATTTACTAGTATTTATACATAGGTCACATAGTACAGTGTATAAACATTGCGTCAAGGATCCTAAGTAGTCCTTTGGTCTAAACTGTGACACAAGGTAGATTACAGATTCAGAGGGTCCTAACTGAACTCTGAGTCAGAATTTATATACAGTGTGATTGTGGGACCTGAGGATACAGTCATGGAATAAGGTTAGGCATTATATCCCTACCATTGTGGATTTTCTCCCTGCGCTAGGGCTATAGATTGCAACGGTTGCAGTCACAGGTAGCTGATTCAAGGAGGAGTTTCTTAAGACCAGTTTTAAATTGGCCAAGACTAGGGGCTAGGGAGATAGAGGCTGGTAGGCTGTTTAGGCAGAGGGGAGCCCGATATCGGAAAGACCTTTGTCCTAGGGAGATCCTACAATGGAGGACTAGGAGAGAGGTGCCAGTTGGGTGTCTAGGGGCCCTCCTGTGTGGGACAGTCTGGACGAGGGGGAGGAGGCCTTTGGGTGCTAGAGTGAGGAGTATTTTTTTTGGCTTGGAGGGAGGTGTGATGCTTGAGCCTCCCTTCGAAGGTGAGCCAGTCCGCAAGTTTGTAAAGCTTGCATGTGTGGGTGTCTCTGTCACAACCAGTGACCAGTCTGCAGGCTTTGAGATGACTACAAAAAGCTGCTGGAAGCTAGAGGTTACCAGAGTTCAATTTTTGAGCCTTTTGCAAAAGCCGTACAAAAGGGGTCTGCAAGTCAAGAAGCACCCTGTGTTCTAGCAGCTCCTGTCTGATATTTACAAAACAGGATACTTGCTAAGGATGACGGTTGAAAGAACTTATAAGAGCTAAGCTGCAACTGCATGAAAGATTAGAAGAAAAAGGGACACAGACTGAAAGAAAAAAACTATTTAATTTCTCCTTTGTACGTAGTAGTTATGAACAAGTTTATTTTTTTATGTTACTGCTACTGTAAATAAATATTTCTGGTTAATTCTACAACTGCTCCTGGTTTTCCCTATGCTTCCTGACCTGTGCCTCAACGACATGCCCGCTTCTTCTTTGGCAGTGTGCGAGATGGGCCATTGCAGTCATTTATGAAACAGGATAAAAATCCTTCTTTTCCTTGCAGGACCTACACTGTGGACCATAGCTTTTACCCATTCCATAGCTTGCCCACCTCTGTTTCTCAGAGATGAGTCTCCTATAGAAAGGTGACTTGGGCATGAAGCCATGTCAGGTAGGCTACTATTTTGTTTTCCACTTCACTGTTCAGTTAAGACTCTTGATATTCCAGCTAACAATATTTATGACAGACATCTTAAGGCACTTCTGAATTGATGTTCTCTCAGGATGAACGAATATCACGCACAGGAACATCTTACCAGTCATATTCTTCAAGGCGCACAGTTTTATTGGGTTATTTACCTTGTTATTTGTAATTTTAAATGACAGGAACAGTTTCCATTCCTTTCCCTTCGTGTTCTCATACGATACTGTTTTACAAGCTTAACGCTGTACAGCATATTTTTTCTCATTTAAATGTTTTATAAACATTCTCATCTCTCTGTAGATGCTCTACTACAACACATTGTGACTCAACTGCTTGCACATTTGTATGTATGGAACAGATGTCACTGACTGTAATCTGCTCTTTTTATTGAATAAAACTGAGTTAAAAAAAAAGGACATCTTAAGGCACCAAGGAGTGGACTTATGTAATTATTAGGTAATTGGCATAAATTAACCTGACTCATTCCTTTTATGGCTTCCTTGGGGCAGTAAATCACCCCTGCAATTAGATCTAAGTGCTGGCTGTATCCTGCCTGACTTATACAGCAGAAAAAAACTATATACGAATGTCTGCCCAACCAGTGCTGAATCAAATCACTTGAATTTCTTCTCCCAGGTGCCCTTCTCCTGGGTATCCCTCCTCCAAGTCTTGAGTACTTAGGTTCCATTAAACACAGATAATAAAACCCACCTAAGTGTGACAGCTAGGTACAGAGTGTCACAAATGTGCTCCACAGGTCAGGTCCTCTGCTCCCACAGTGCCAACCTTGAAACGCAATAGCGTGAACAGAAGACAGACAGGGTAACCCTCCTGTCTGTCTTGGGTCTGAATCACCTACTAACCTCGAGTTCTGGGGGTCGTATGTGAACCTTATGCTAGCGCATCCAGTCAACTGGCTCAGATATATATTCTCTTTGGGGAAATGCAATATAATCTTTTGCCCATTAGCACTCAGCCAGGTTTCCAAAATGTATCCTTACGACTCAATATGAGGCCTAGGTATATTCTTACCTTTAGTAAGATTAGTAACACATTCAAGTCCTTAACAGCTGTCAGACTTAACACTGGTTCAGCATTCACATGCAAAAGAAAACTGAGAAGACACAGGCAGTATTTCAAAGAAAATACTGTTTACTAAAAATTGCAAAATAGGTAAAATATCAAACATAGAACAATTATATCGATAACTTACAGTCACATAAAACTAATGGGAAGTTACAGAACACAAATACGCCTACCATAGATACTTAAAAGTTCTTGCCTAGCTAGATGTTACCATTAAGTACCTTCTTAAGTTCAGAGAACCAAGTGTCTCTCGAGTCCAGAATAAAAAATAATGTTTCCCTCAGATGCCTGACCCTTTCAAAATCCATTTCCCCACCCCGTTTGGTGAGGTCACCGACCCTTCTATAACTTTAACTTCTTAGCATAAATATCCACAAGAATGTATGTTATTACTGTGAAAATCAGCAACTAGCAATTTCCCAAAATATGAGTCTCTTTGATCAAAGCATTTCCTTTGATATTTCATAACCCCACAATCTGTCACTGGTTCTCTTCTAGTTGAGAAAACCATAAAGGATCAGCCAAATAACTTCCCTTACTGCTATGTCATAAAATTCATACTTAGTTCCCAGCTTCAAAAGCAGGAGCAGGTTATAAGGGGTAATAAACTGTCCCACTCGAAGGAAGGCTTTAATTAGTGGTTTCACTGGTCTGTTTATCACATCCTGCTGTTTCCTCACTCTGACACTTTTGAGGTCAAAGGTCAAGTCTCCTTACACTGTACCATCCTTAAGCAGGCAGTCACATACCATACACATTTGGTTTATAACACAAATATTGTACAATATAACAATAAGCAGGTAGCAGAGTGTCACACAGAGTATCTAGGTAGAGAAAGCAATAGGTGAGCATCCTCTCTCCCTTACAGATGCCCCCATAAAGTCCTAAAGGTACCCCATGCAGGGATGATGGTATAGTGGACACACCTCTGAAAGGGGTGGCAGTCCTACAGTAACGCCTAGATAGTGAAGCAATGCACTCATCCTTTTCCCCCCTTACTGGCCCAGGCAGGTTTGCTATACATACAAAAGACCTGCAGAGTGGTTCGAGGCAGGGACCAAGTGAGGTCTGCGAGATGCACAGTGGACATGCCTAGACCATTCCTCTAGTTTCCCCAGATCCCTCTGCATTCTCTCCACCCCTTCCTTAGTGTCCACCCTGTTGCAGTGGGCCTATACGTTCTGGCATCAAGGAGATCCCCTTTTTAAAAATGGGGTAGATAATACTACCTTTCCAGTTTTGTGGAAGGAATTAAAAAGTGTTTTTTATAGATAAGTAGCCCCCAATGTGGAAAATATTTATATACATCTCCAGAATCTGATCAGGGCTTGGTGCCTTATTTGAGGCCACTGTTATAAGTGCCTTATAAATTTCTTCATCCTGGATACAAATAGGGTATGAAAAATAAACTTGATTTTTTTGGACATTTTGAATAATAAGGTATATCCTCCATTTTTGAAAAATTAAAGTTTTGAAAATGCGTTTCCCATATATTGGGAGGTATATAAGCCTCAATTGGTGTACAATATTGTCTGCAGCTGGTACTAACGAAGGACTAAAATGATTAACATCTTTAGAAATCACAGTATTCCTTAATTTGTACCACATGATTATAGCTACGTTAGTGAAAGGAGAAAAACCAGGGTGGGATTGTAAGGCTTAAAGGGGAAGAAAGGGAGTATGTGGAAGGGGACCTAGAAAAAGCATCAATACTGAACACATATTTTTGTTCTGTATTCACAAATGAAGGAGAAGGTGAGGGACCAGTTAGGCAACATGAGCAAATACGGGAGGGAGATGGACACCAATCCATTTATGAAAAGAAAGTCCAAAAAGAACTCACAAAACTGAAAGTGGACAAGGCAATGGGACCGGGTGGGACACATCCTAGAATAGTAAGGGAACTATGGGAGGTACTGGCAGCCCTGTTCAACAAATCACTCGATATGGGAGTGGTTCCAGAGGACTGGAGGAGGGCAAATGTAGCCCCTCTTCACAAAAGTGGAAGCAGGGAGGAGGCTGGAAACTACAGACCAGTCAGCTTCACCTCAATAGTGGGGAAAATTATGGAGTCACTACTTAAAGAAATGATTGAGAAACACCTTGAATCCAGTGGAGCACAGGATCCAAGACAGCAAGGATTCACAGCAGGAAGGTCATGTCAAACAAATCTCATTTCTTTGACTGGGTGACGAGTGGATCAAGGGGCAGCGGTGGATGTGGCCTACCTAGATTTCAGTAAGACCTTCAATTCTGTTCCACATAGAAGACTTGTGAATAAGCTGGACTGCCAGGGAGTGGGTCACACGGTGGTAAACTGGGTTAGGAACTGGCTGAGTGATAGAAGACAGGGTGGTGGTAAATGGAGCTCAATCCGAGGAAAGGATGGTGACCAGTGGGGTGCCACAGGGATCAGTTCTGGGGCCAGTCCTGTTTTAATGTCTTCATAAGTGACACTTCGGAGGAGCTACAGGGGAAGGTGTACCTCTTTGCAGATGACATTAAGATCTGCAATAGGGTGGACACTCCAGGAGGGGTAGAAAAAATGAGGAGGGACCCAAGTAAAGGAGGAATGGTCTAGAGTGTGGCAGCTGAAATTCAATGCAAAAAAGTGCAAAATCATACATTTGGGGTGCAAGTACCCTGGGGAGGATTACATGATTTTGGGGGGGGGGGGTACTGATGGTCACCAAACATGAAAGGATTTGGGGGTAATTATAGCTGATGATCTAAAAGCAGCCAAACAATGTGACAAGGCTGTGAGGGGAGTCAGTGGGATGCTGGGGTGCACAGGCAGAGGTATAACCGGCAGAAGGAATGAGGTAGTGATGCCACTGTACAAATCATTGGTGAGGCCTCATTTGGAGTACTGTGTTCAGTTCTGGAGGCTGCATCTCTGTAAGGACATAGACAGGGTGGAGGCAGTTCAAAGAAGGGCAACAAAGAAGGTGCAGAGCATGCACCAAAAGTCATATGAGGAGAGACTGGGAGACCTCAATATGTAAACCCTGGAGGAGAGGAGATACAGGGGAGATATGATAAAAACCTACAAATATCTAAAGGGCATAAATAGGGTACCAGAGAGTAGCATCTTTCAGAAAGGTAGATGTTCAGGAATGAGGGGGTATAACATGAGGTTGGAAGGGGGTAGACTAAAGGGTAACATGAGGAACACTTCTTCAGGAAAGGCTGGTGGATGCATGGAATAGACTCCCAGCAGAGGTGATGGGGGGGGGGGGGCAAACACAGTGGGGGAATTCAAAAATGCATGGGACAGGCATAAGGGGAACCCTAGCAATAGGAACGAGAAGGTAAAGCTGGAGATTAAGTAGGGTCTGCGACTTTTGCTGTAGGTAGGGGAAAATGGGCAGACTGGATGGACCTAGCAGTCCTTATCTGCCATCAATTTCTATGTTTCTATGCTTCTCCCCTCTGCTTGCTGTGCTGCCAATGGCCTCAAAACCTTGTCTAACTCCCTCCCCCATGCTAGTGGTCTGTACATCACCCCTATGCAGATAAAGGCACTGGACCCTGTCTCTAAGTTGATCCTAAGAACTTGCAACCCTGAGCCAGCCCAGTAGCGCAGAGGGCTGAGGTGCTGGATGCCTTACCTCACGCTACACCGGTGACCTGGGTTCGGGTACTACTTCGGGTCGTTGGGGTGCTGGCACGGGAGGGGGGGGAGAGCAGGATTGAGCAGCCTTACGGCAGCTCTCCCCTTCTGGGGGAGGTGGTTGCCCCCTGTAGTCCTGCCACAACTGGGTGGAGGTCTGGTGTTGGCGCAGGCAGAGCGGGCAACACGTAAGGAGGGCGTCTCGACGCATGGCGTGCATGTGCCTCCACACACACAGGCATATCCAAGATGGGGTGGGAGAAAACGGGGGTAAAAGCCTGCAAAATATATATCGCAAGAAAAAAAAATGAAAAAGAACTTGCAGTCCTTACTTATCTCCCTGTATCTTTGTGGCCTTTGCACCTTCCCACATATATAAATTACCCTCCCCCCCCCCACACATTTCCTCCCTGTCCTGTCACTCCAAAACATGGGGTAGTCTAGTATGGCCACTTACCAGCTATGGTTGTTTGTGCACCATGACTCTCTTATGGCCACCAGATCCAGGTCTGCCTCTACAATGACTGCCTCAAGGTCAGGAATTTTATTTACTAAGCTCCTTGTGTTGGCCCACATAGCTCTCCACTCCTTTTGTCCCTCTCTCCCTTCCTGCTCTGCGTTCCCTTCCTGATTCCATCCTTCACTCTTCCCGTTTCCACAGTACTATGCTCCTCTTTTTCATTATCCCTTTGCCTATCCTCCTTAACTCTTCTCTCAGCCTTAGATCCACCTCCTGACCTGCCCATCCTGCTTTCCCCCTTGTCCCTTTGCCTTTCAACCCCTTGGAAATTACCCCTGGGCTTCTGCTCCTTGCTGTTCCATGCTTGGTGGAGGGGAGGTAATCTCTGCCTCCCTCATTTTTTCTGCCTTCCCCTTTGGCTAGTTTAAATGCCCCAAAAAGTAGCATCTAAGCCTTTCTCTCAGGACTGTTGTTCTCCTCCTGGATGGATGGAGGCCATCTCCTTCATACAGGCCTCCACCCCCCTCCCCCAGGTAAGACCCCAGTCCCCGATGTAGCCAAAACCCTCCTCCTTGCACCCCATGCCTTCAACTACTTGATGACGGTCCTGGTGCAGAGTTCCCTAGCCTTCCCCCAGCCATATACAACTAGCACCTCAGTGAAGGCTACCACGCGAGCCAACTGCTTCAAGCCCCTCCCCAGCTCCCTAAACCTATCCTGCACCACCTCTGCTGTGTCCTTTGCCAGGTCATTAGTCCCCAGGAGGACAATGACCCTGCCCTAGCGATCCTAAGGATCCACTCTCCATCCCTCCATGTCGAAACTCCAGGTCGGCACTTCATCTCCCTCTTTCCCTCCCGTCCTGCTCCCAAAACTACCCCCGTAATAACTGAGTCCCCCAAAAGAAGTTGCTTCCTCCCCTACTGCGGTCCTCTGCCTCCCATCTTGTGGCCTCCACTATGGAGGACCCTCACATCCTTCTTGGCCACTACCACGGGTGCTTTCTCCTGGCAGTCCCATCCCGCCAGAGCAGTGAATGAGTTGTATAGTGGCAACATCTGAGGAATATGTTCTTAACCCACTACCTCCACCCTTCCAGAGTCCACCACACTCCAGCCGGCCTTCCTCCTTGGCACCCTCTGAGGCAACAGTAATAGACGTGGTGGTCCTTGGGTGAGGGAAGAGGTCCCCTGAACCTAGCCAGCTTGGTCCAGAGTCTAGTGAGCTCCTCCCTCAGCCCAGAGATCTGAATGTACAAGGGGCAGCACCTCAGTCTCCAGAAGGTCTCCTTGAAGACTGCAGCTCCACAGCCACAGTACTGTACCACTCCCGATGATCCTGGACAAGAACTTTGTTCCCTTGCCCCAGATAGGGCACGTCTATATTTCATCATTTTTGTTTCAGTTATCCCTTTGTTCTTTGACCCTAGGTAGTTTTTTTTTGTTTTTGTTTTTTTTTTTAGTAGTTTTCCCCTTTTGTTTTTAAAAAGACTTTTCCTAACTTCCCCTCAATTGTTTCGAGTATAGGGTTTTTTAAGTTTTCCCCTTTAGCTTCTTTTTCTTACCCCTTTCACTCTTGCCCTAAGTAGCATGTTTTTATATATATATATATATATATATATATATATATATATACACACACATATACACACACACATATATACTCACTAAACAGTTGCCTATAGTTCCTGTAATCCATTACTCAGGCGGCAACAAGTATACAGGCCCAGGTTTGGGAGCACTGGTAGAAGAAAATTATGAGCATGCAAGAGAACACATGCCATCCCATCCTGGTATACTGAGTACAGACATGCCACCCATTTATCCCGTACCTGTTATCCACCCCCCCCCCCAGTAGAACCATATTTATGCGCTAGATATACCCCACTCAGGTGGCTTAGGAGAAATGGGGGGGGGGGATGTTGACCAACATACGTTAGACAAAATGGTCGTGCTTTTTGCATTCCACACCCAGAACCCACGCCAAGGGTGACTGGTCAGTCAGGACAGGGTGCGGTTGAAAGGCCCAGGGTAGAGGGTGGGGAAAGCAGAGATTCAGGGGCCCTAAGTAGTGGTCCACTGAAGAATCCAGAGCTGGAAACATTAAGAACCATGAACCACATAAGTAACCCATGCGGCTTCTCTCTCCTCCGACCCTCCCACTGTGTGTAAACATTCTTATGGAGGTCCTGTTTTTCTCCATGCCTCCCCTTCTCATTAATCCAATCATGAGCTGTTCACTGGTCTCCTCTGCTTTGCAATGACAGAATCTCTCTCCTCGCAGTAATGATAATGTGGGGGGGGGGTGCAGCTTCGCCCTATGTAACAACTGGCTTATAACACTCTTCTACTGTCAATGAAAACAGGGAGAAGAGGAACACACATGTGCACAGCCAAGTGCAACTTAGGACCTGTAAACAAAGCAGAGGCACCAATGAACGTTTCCAGGCTATGAAACCATTTCCTTACTAAAAGGGCACTGTCCTAATCCCTCCTTTAGTGGCTGGCTGACAAATACAAGCCTATGGGGAAAGAATATTCAGTGCTGAGAAATGTATATGACTCACAAAGGATATATGATGCTGCCCTTTCCTTTCAAGGGCGGAACCATCTTAATTACACATTGGCCCTAACAGGACTACATCCACAGAAAGTCACTCAGACCTGCCTTCCAGGTATATATAGCTGCTCTTCCATAACACACTCATGAGGTGAAGTGTAAAGACAGAAAGTTCAGGTTGGAGGTGCAGTCTTTTGGAGTGCTGTCATCACTTTTGGCTGCTCTTTCATGACCTGGTCCTCAGTGCGAGATGACTTGCTGGATGGGAGGTCCACTGCAGCTGTGACCAAGCTGAGTGCTTCTGCTTAGGACTTCGGCCCTCTGGCTTCAACTGCAGCTTCTGTTGCAAGATGCTGTTCGGGTGGAGAAGTTGTTCCTTCTTCGGCTGTCTGGAGGAGGCAGCCAGTTGCTTCTCAGATACAAGGAAATATTCTCAGAGGAGGTAGGGGACCCCCGACTACCACTCCGACTCCATGAGCAACATGAGTGGTTCTGGCGCCTTCCTTTTTCAGGTTTCTGCTTTTTATTTTTGCCACTTTTGCTTAGTGACTGGTAGCCAAGGATGCTCATATGCAGGCAGGGGATTGCAAAGGCGGACCACATCTGTGAGATGAGTACTGTGCATGAGATGAGTCCTCAGGAACTGTGGTGGCATCCATGCATTGGCAGAAGAAACTCTTCTCCTCCCTTCTCAAGCACTTTGTACCTGGTCAAGTCCGTTTGTGGCCAACACTTGAAAATGTAGGCTTCCACAGCTTCAGGTGCCTCTAACTGTCGTGTAATGTCATTTTTGGTCAGTCGTGGCACTTCAGGGTACCTGAGGCTGTACAGGACTCCAAAGTCGATTAGGGCCTTGCGGGCTGGAATGTAGGCATTGTTTGTCACTGAAAGCTCCAAAGAAAAATTGGCAAAAATCCTGATAAGTGTGTCCTTTCCAGGAGAGCTGTCCTTTTTGTCTAGCGCAAGTCATTATGTTTTCCTTATCAGTATATCGAAGGAAACAGGCCAGAATAGGTCTGGGTCTCTCCCCAGACTTGGGAGGGGGTGCTAGAGACCTGTGGGAGTGGTGAATTTTGAGAGTGGTCAGGCATGGCTCCCCAACCAGTTCTGGATATGTACACTGGAGGAAGGATCAATATCTGAGCCACTGTTTGCTGGATCCAATCTGCACTTTTCTACTGAAGAGTGGAGTCATAGTAATTGGACCAGTCCCTGTTGAAATTATCGATGCCTCTCTGTGGGAGGGTGTGTTCCCCACTGCCTTCAAAGATGCTGTGGTACAACCACCCCTTAAGAAGCTACCTTAAATCCTGAGGATTTTGTGAGTTTTAGACCAATCTCTAACTTTCCCTTTCTGGGCAAAGTTTTATTTACTTATTGTTCAGATGCATACCTTTGTGCGAGGCGCTAATTTACAAAGGTTCCTCATCAAGCAATACGACAGTTAATTCTTAACATTTCAAAACAAATAACAGTCAAAACAGCACAGTTTACAATGATTCTTGACACTTCACCAGACATAGGTGAGCAAAAGCATTGGCAACACAAATCTGTTAATATGAATCCAAGCCAAAGTTACATTTCAAAAAGTGCAGTAATTTCCATTGTGAAAGTGCTGAAACATAGGTAGCAGCTCTAGTGGGCCTTGTTTGCTTAGGGATCTGTGAGCTTTCACAGCACAAGCAGCTGGAAATCAGCATGGTATCACACATGTGGGAGATCAGAGATGGGCATTGATTGTGGTGGGTAATGCTGTTGGCGTCTTGTGCTAGTGCGTGGGCACTATGAGCACCTGGACCATTGGTAGGGGTTATCTGCGATGCGGACAGCAGGTGCCAGTGCGTGGGGTTTCTTAATGGGAAGTGCAGTCACAGTTGGTGCCAGGTAGGAGCACTTTTAGTAGCTCCCGTTTGATGTGGCCCAGCTTATCTGGTATTTTTTGTGATATCGGGAGTTTGTTAAGCCAGTCTATGGCTCTGGTTGCAAAGGAGCGTTTGGTTAATGTTGTTCTCTTGAAAAGCACAGTCAGGGTGCCATTCGCCATGCCTCTGGTAGGGTAGGGTAGGAATTCTGGGCATGATTTAGGAGGGTTTGCAACCATGGCCGGGGGGGTCAGATCCATGAGGGCTTTCATACCTAGCAGGCAAATCTGGTACTTAATTCTGCCATGCAGGGGGAGACATTTTGTGAGGGAGTAGAGTGTCCATGTGTTTGTCAGCCCCGGTAAAGTGGCAGGCTTTATTCTGGACTAGCAGAACCCTGTTTAACAGAGTTTCCAAAACACTCCGTAAACTGGTAAGCCATAGTCAATAATGGGGAGGATGGAAATAGTGATTGCCACTCTTTTGGCTTCTGGGGTGAGGTTGTGCCTCTGCCTATAGAGGGCCCCTAGTCTTCTGTTTATGTTGCACATTATTTGGTCCACATAAGGTGCAAAAACTAGTGTCTGGTCTGTGGTCACCCCTAGGTATCTGAAAGATTCGACCTGTCCTAGGTATTCCTCAGTTTTATTGCTGATGTTGAGTGGTTGTACCTTAGCCCTCTTCTGCAAGGTAGAGAAGAGCATTGTTTTGGTTTTCTTATAGATGAGTACAAGCTTATTCTGTTGGAACCATTTCTT
This sequence comes from Neoceratodus forsteri, assembly GCA_016271365.2. NCBI lineage: Eukaryota > Metazoa > Chordata > Ceratodontiformes > Ceratodontidae > Neoceratodus > Neoceratodus forsteri. The sequence goes on along the minus strand of CM028130.1, from coordinate 1,191,185,316 downwards.
GGGGGATGAAAGTTGTGTTGAAGGTCACGGGCGAGTGTATCCTGGCAGGAGTTACGCACATAGATGACTGTATCATCTGCGTACAGTATGACTGTGGAGCCAGGGCAGGCTTCGGGAAGGTTGCTGATGAAGAAGCTGAACAACAGGGGTCCCAGGATTGAACCGTGTGGCACTCCAGATGTGACAGGTCTGGCATTGGAATGCTATCCATATATCTTGACCTGTTGTGTTCTGTCTGAGAAAGTACAGTTACGTAAGAACTTACCGTAACAGTAGATCTTTGAGAGGAGCTCTTGCAGCAGGCTATTACAATAAGGACTACGCCGCAAGCACTAGGACCCTTCGGTGAAACTTCTGCCAGCAGTACACAGCAGGGACGGCCCCTGACGCCTGCCCCGCTGTCGGTCTGGGTACAAGAGGGGGCGGACCCAGCTTCACCTCAGTTCTCCCGCCAAGACCCAGAAGAAGGCCTGACAAGAGAAGGAGATGAAGCAACTGTAAAAGACAAATGGAGTTGTAAACGAAAATGGATCTGCACACCTCGAGGGGGAAGGCGGGTGGGAAGTAGTGATTGCTGCAAGAGTTCCTCTCGAAGATCTACTGTTACGGTAAGTTCTTACCTAACTGTACTATCTTACTTCGAGTGGGAGCACCTGCAGCAGGCTATTACAATAAGGACCGAGTCCCAAGCAGTCCCATACCAAAGAGGTAGACGACCCTGGGAGGTGGAATATGCAGACTCCAGAGGCCTCAGGACAGAAGCCCTTGTAACACAGCTAGGCCGAAGCCAGCTCAGCGTTTGGAGATGATATCCAAGCTGTAATGCTTGACGAGAGTATGCACCGAGTTCCAGGTTGCGGACGCACAAATGTCTTTATGGAGACATTTTGCAGGGCAGCGAAAGACACTGACACTCCTGTGGTGGAGTGACCCCTAACCAGGCCCGGTAGGGGTTTACTGTGTTTCTCGTAACAAAACGAGATGCACCGAACTATCCATTTTGAGATAGTCTGCTTGGTCACCGGTCGACCCAAGCAATGCAGAGCAAAGGCCACAAAAAGTTGCTCCGATTGATGGTGCTGAGCCGTCCTCTTGAGGTAGTACCTCAAAGTCCTGTGGACATCCAATGTGTGGAGGAGAGCCTCCCCTCTTTTGGAAGGGGAAGGAAAATAAACAGGAAGATCAACCGACTGGTTGAAGGTCAACTCTGAGACCAATTTCGGAAGAAACTTAGGATTCGTTCTGAAGGAAACCCTTCCCCTGTGGAAAATTAAATAGGGCTCTTTACACATCAGAGCCTGAAGCTCGGAAACCCTTCGAGCTGAAGTAACAGCAACCAAAAAACAAACCTTCCAAGAAAGGTAACGCAGCTCACAATTCGCTGCCAGTTCAAAAGGAGGGAGGGTGAGTTTCTCCAACACAAAAAGGAGGTCCCAGGGTGGGATAGGGTCCCGAATGGGAGGTCTCATATGCAGAATTCCCCTAAGAAAGGTGCGGGCGACATCCAATTGTGCCAATGCTCTGTCTCCCACAAGAGCATGATAGGCAGAAACTGCCCACATGTGCACCTTTGATAGAGGAGTAACTCAGACCCTTTTCATACAGGGAGAGGAGATACTGTAAAGCTGAATTCACAGGGCAGGTGATGGGATCCAAATGCTGCGGCGATGCCCAAAGACAGAAACACTTCCACTTCATAGCGTAGGCGGAGCGGGTAGAGGGCTTTCTTGCTGAAACTAGGACTGCCGCCACTTCCGGGGAAACTCTGTATCTATACTGAGCTACATCTGAAGGAGCCAAGCATGTAGGTGTAAGGAGTGAAGGTCCGAGTGGACCAGCGACCCTTGGTCCTGGGACAGTAACTGCGAGCATATGGGCAGCAGAATTGGAGGTTCCATTGACAACCGCTGTAGTAGTGGGAACCAAATCTGTCGAGGCCATTTGGGGGCCACTAGGATCATTCGGGCCCCTTCTGCCTGTAACTTGAGCAGCACTCTATGAATGAGAGGGAAGGGCGGAAAGGCATAGAGAAACCTCCCTGCCCAGCAAAGGGATAACGCATCTGGCCAGAACACTCCAGGCGCATGCTCTCGTGAGCAAAACACTGGCAGTTTGGCGTTGCGTGGTGACGCAGAGGTCCAGCTCTGGAAGACGCCACCTGTCGAAGAGCTGGTCTGCTACGAACTGTAGCAGCTCCCATTCGTGAGCTCTGGAACGTGACCTGCTGAGGCTGTCGGCCAGATCGTTGAGGGACGGCTGGAACATGCACTGCGAACAGCAGAATGCCCCACTCCAGGTGGCTCAGGACGAAAGCTGACCCCTTTCTATAAATTCCTGGGGTCCATCCACCAAAGCAGAGTTCTTCTGACTGGCTCCAAGATCTTGACCGGGGAGTCTAGATTGTCGTGACTTTGGTCCCATTGCACCCTGAGCATCCATTGTGGGACCCTCATGTGGAGGCGGGTCAAGGGAGTGACAGGGATGGCCGCCACCATGTGCCCCAGTAAACTGAGGAAGTTCCGAGCTGGAACTTGAGGAGTTCTGGAGATCCATTCTGCCATCTCTCGCAGGCGATCTCCATGTCCTGGGGAAGGAAGGCCATGCCCTGGACAGAATCCAGGATTGCTCCAATGAAGGCGAGTTTTTGACTGGGCTCCGAGGACGATTTTCGCAAGTTCAGGGTGATCCCCAGCCCTCGGAACAGAGTATAAATGTCTTTGAGAGCACGCAGAAGGCCTACTCTTGACAGGGCCGTAAGCAGCCAGTCATCGAGATAGGGGAACACATAGTGCCCCGTGCGCCTTAGAGCCACAGCCACCACTGCTAGGCACTTGGTGAAGACTCGCGGAGCGGAAGAGAGGCCGAACTGAAGCACATGAAATTGATAGTGCTCCCCTGGAAGTGGAACCTCAGAAACTTCCGATGGGGAGGGTAGACCCAGATATGCATGTATGCATCTTGCATGTCAAGAGAGCAGCGCCAGTCCCCCTGGTGCAGCAAGGGAAGGAGTCCTTGGAGGGTCACCATCCTGAACCTCTTGTACTCAATAAAGAGGTTTAGAGGACTGAGGTCCAGAATGGGATGAAGGTCCTGTGTCCTTTTTGGAACCAGGAAAAAGTCAGAATAAAACCCCTGTCCTCGCTGATGCGAGGGGACCATCTCTATTGCCCTTTTTGCAAGAGGTCTGGATCTCTCCTTCTATAAGTGGGATGTGACAAGGAGGATAACGGGAGAGCTTTGGTGGAGTGTGCGGTGGAAACTCAGTGAACTCCAGCGTGTGTCCCCTCCTGATGATGTCTAAGACCCATTGGTCCACAGTTATTGACTTCCACCCTTCGAAATGAAGGGAGAAGCGACACCCAACCGGCCCCCTTGGATCTTCCCGCGGGAGGAGGGGGGCAGAAGGGAGTCATTGGGCTGAGCCAGGAGTGGGGAGAGAGGCCTGGGAGGACTTGGGCCCACAGGCGGGAGGTCCACCAGACTGCTGGTTGCCGGATCTCCTGCGAAAGCCTCCTCTCTGCCCCTGTTGGTTGCTACAGGCTTGACCTTAACTGCCTGAGGACTTGCGAAAAGGCCATTTACGGTGTCGTCGCTGGTCACTGTGGAACATCTGGCGGACCGACCAGATTGACTTGCCTGACTCCGGGAGACAAGAGATCAAAGCCTCCATCTCCTGCCTGAACAGCACGGTACCCTGGAAGGGCATATCCTTGATACTGGCCTGCAGATCCTGGTGAAAGCCGGAGACTCTCAACCAGGCATGGCGCCAGAGGCACACTCCGGAAGCGGCTGCCCTGGCTGCCGTATCTGCTGTGTCATACGAGGCTCTCAGGACATGGGAGCCTACGTCTAAGCCCGACTGGAGGAGGTCCAGGAGCTCTGTCTTCTGGGCAGAGTCTGGAAGGGTCTTCATCAGCTCTTGTCCTCTCTCCCAAAGTGCATTCTGGTACTGCACCATATGCGTCAGACAGTTGAGGGAACGTATGGAACAGGTGGAAGCAGCATATACCTTTTTGCCCACCTGGTCCAAGTAGCGAGACTCCGGGTAGGGAGGCTGGGAGCGGAGGTGCTTCGGCTGGCTGGACTTGTCATGGGCAACCGTGATCACCGAGAAATCGGCCTGAGGGTGTTCAGCGAGAAAGGGCTCTGCCCTCGGGCCTTTACACAGCCTGCCCGACTTTTTCGGGACTGAGGCTGGATGCATCCAGGTGGTTCTGGTGAGGTCCTGGAAGTATCCACCAAAGGAGGGATGACCAGAGGTTTTGGTTCCTTTTGCCTCAGGTACTTAGCCAGTCTCCGGCGTTCCAGATCCAGGTCCTCCACACCTCACTCGTTGGAGGCCTGGCTGTGCCTCATGACATCCATAAAGGTAGGATCGTCCGGAGGCGAGCGAGGCTGGTCCTTCTCTCCCGGGGAGTGCTTCAAACTGAGAGAGGAAGATGAGGTAGACAATGGTGAGGAGGATCGACTATCCGACTTTGAATAGTCTGACCCTTCCCTATGACCAGGATCTTGCTGTCGATGGTAACTAGGGGACTGACGTCAAAACGAAGACCGACTCCGGTCCCTGGACCGGCGACGGAGCAGAAACCAATGTCGGTAGCATTCTCGCCTCGAGCGAGAAGGGCTCCTGGAGTGTGACCTAGACCGACGGTCACCAGAGTCCCTGGAGCAATGTCGGTGGTTCTCGGACCTGGTGCAGGAACGAGCCCTGGAGGGAGGTGTAGGTGGGCGCTCCGGTGACTTCCGCGGGGAAGACTCACCTCCCGGCTGTGTTTTTTCCGCTGGGTCCGGTACCAGTGTCTGGGCCGGCGACGGAGAGGACCACTTATGGACCTGCCCCCAACGGAAGGAAAACAGATCCTGGACCTCGTCCTTCGGGAAAATCTCAGCCGCTCGTCTCAGGAAGGAAGTCTCCTGGACGTTGGGGCGTGAAGGAGAGCCCTCCTGGGTGCCCAGGTGGGAGGAGGACTTGCACGACGGGGACGTCAGCTCTTCCAAGGCGCCTCCCCGTCCTTCTCCCTTCACTGGCATCGGTGTTAGTACCGGGACGTGGGGTGATACCAGGGGCACCGGAGAGTCCTTGGGTTCGGAGGCATGCCTTTAGCAGGCGGTGCCGGTGCCTTTAGGAGGTGGGGGCCGGGCACCTCTGGTACTTAGTGGTGACCCTTAGCCGGGTCACCTTCGGCTTAGCCGGCTTCTCCCCCGAAGGGCCGGCCTTTGCCTGAGAAGATTTCGGGTGCTTTTCAGAACCCGAGGGACGGGCCTTTTTTGGAGAGGGCTGTGAATGTGAGCGGAACTGCGACCGGGACCGGTGCCAGGACCAACTACGGTCTTTCCTATGGTGCTTCTTTTCTTTATGCTTCCCCTCCAAGGAGTGCAGATCCATTTTCTGCTCCAGCAAGTAGGCTTTTAGGGCCTTGAGGCGGCGGATGCAGGTCCTGCTGGTAAAGGCCTGGCAATCTGCGTAGTTGGCGGTGTCGTGGTCCGGTCCTAGGCAAAAAACACACCGCCAATGGCCGTCCTTCGCTGGGATCTGCCTCCCACACTCACACTTGTTCAAGTGCTCTAGAGAAACTGATGCCCGAGAAGACATCCGTCGATCTCAAGACCCGTCGGGCAACAGCTGACGTCGGTAATGGAAGAAAGACAAAAAAAACAACTAAAGAAGCGGTAAAATAACCAACGAGCAGCGGACTGATGTCGGTGTACCTTGAAGGTGAAAACCGTTGAAAAAACTGTTCCAAAGTCTTGATTGAAGACAAAAACTTTGAAGATTTAGCTGCAACTGGCAAGCAGAAGCTGTTCCTCCTTCTTCACATGTGGGATGCGGCAGGAAAGAACTGAGGTAGAGCTGGGTCCGCTTCCTATTGTACCCAGACCGACATCAGGGCGGGGCCGGCGTCGGGGGCAGTCCCTGCTGTGTACTGCTGGCAGAAGTTTCATCGGAGGGTCCTAGTGCCTGCAGCGTTATCTTTATTGTAATCGCCTGCTGCAAGAGCTCCCACTCGAAGTAAGATCTTTTAAATCACAGAACTGTGTCAGCAGAGAGGCCTAGTGTGAGGAGCTTCGCTAGTAAAAGGGCATGATTCACTAAATCAAAGGCCTTGGTTAGGTCTATGCAGATTCAGCCCACCAAGTGTCCCTTGTCAAGAGACGTGTAGAATGTTGGTGTATTCGATCAGTGCAGTGCAGGTGGTATGCTTTTTGCGGAATTCGTATTGTTGTTCGCACTGGACATTGTATTGGCTTAGGTATGTGATGAGTTGGTCTGATATAATCCTCTCGAGTGCTTTGGAAAGTGGAGAGAGGATAGATATTGGTCTGTAGTTTGCAACTAAGGTGCGGTCACCACTTTTATGGACTGGGGTGACGAGAGCACTTTTCCACACGGTAGGGAATTGTGAGTATCTTAGGGAGAGGTTGAATACTTTGGTCGGGGGGGGTGGCAAGTTCGTCTATCATTTCCCATCCTAGTCCTCCCTAGTACATGCGTAACATAACTGTATCCCTTACAGAGACAGATTTGAAGTACAGCTGTGGCCTACATTGGTCAATTTGGGTGTTGTCTTGACATGCTGTGGTGCAAAGTTATTGAGAAAGTGGTGACGGAGAAGCTTAGGGAGCATCAGGAGTAGTTTTCCATGTAAGAGCCATTCCAATCTGGTTTCCGTTCTTGGCATAGTACTGAGATGGCCTTGGTAAGAGTTCTAAATGATCTGCTCCTTGCAATGGACCATGGAGAGGTTTCTTTTCTGGTTCATTCTGGTTTCAAGTGCTGGAGATGTGATCTTTAAGTATAGTCTGGGTTTTCACTGCTATGCTGATGATACTAAGCTTAATCTTTCATTTAAACCTGGACCGGGCTCCTTGGTAACTTGTGCTTGAGAATGCTCTATCAGATATCAGTGGATGAATGGCTTGCGGAGGGCTGAAGCTTAATCCCAGCAAAACCAAGCCGTTACTAGTGGGATCAGATCGACTTACACTATCCATTTTGGAGAGTCTGAATCTCTCTGTTTTTGGGGATGTCAAACTCCATGCCAGGCAGATGATTCGCAATCTAGGGATCATTCTTGGTCAAGAGCTGTCACTTGTATCACATGTGTTAGCAATGGTCAGGAGTGGCTTCTATTATTTAAAAAACATAGCAGGATCGTGCTCTACCTAGACCAAGACAATCTGTTAACAATGGTGCATGCTTTCGTCATCTCTCATCTTGACTATTGTAGTGAACTCTACTGGGGCCTTCCAGCTGGTCAAATCTGCAGTCTCCAGCTGGTGCAGAATGCTGCAGCTAGATTTGCCACTTCCGTAAGGAGGACTACTCATATCACTCCAGTGCTGCGTTATCTGCACTGGTTTCCTGTGAGATAGTGGGCTGACTTTAAGATCTTACTTCTTACTTTTATGGCCCTCAATGGACTGACACCCTGGTACCTTGGTGAGCTTCTTGTGGCCCGCATGGCTGCCCTTAAATTATGTTCAAATGGCACTGGTTAGTTGGTCGTTCCGAAATCTAAACTGAAACTGGCTGAGGACAGGGCCTTTTCTTAGCTACCCTATTACTTTGAAACAGCCTTCCCACAGACAATTGTTTTGCCCCATCTGTCACCACTTTTAAAAGTAGATTTAAAACATGGCTGTTTAGACATGCATTTGCAGGAGACTGAACCAGCCATTTTAACTGCCACGATTATCTATCGCTCCCCCATATTCTTAACCCTCACAACCCTCTGGAAATCCCACAAAGTGGAGGTTATTGCATCTTCTGTGATTCTCCAGATCCTCTATTTTGTCATAAAGTAGCCAGATCACTTTGTCCTGGTCACAGACCTAGCTTTTGAGGTGCTCTGTGAAGTCCTTATTGTCCAAGACTCTCTGCTCGGCCACACTGACGTGATGAAGTAGCTAGACAAAGTACAGTTACGTAAGAACTTACCGTAACAGTGGCTCTTCGAGAGGAGCTCTTGCAGCATGCCAACACCGGTAGGACTTAGCCACCAGGCACCAGGACGACATGGAAACTTTCTAGCTAGTAGTCTACCATGGGGGAATCACCCACCGCTGATGTCACCCTCTGACATCAGCCTATCCTGCAAAGATGGACGATCCCCCACACCCTCTTCAGTTCTCCCGCTGAAGATCCAAAGCGGGCAGAGAATGAAGAACCAAGTAGGTGCCCGAGAGCCAAAAAAGGGAAAACAGAAAGTAGTGTGAATGTAAAAAGGAACAGTAGAGACACAAGGGAAGGAGGGAAGGAAAATCCCCAGACCATGGATTCCAGGAACCAGAGTGCACCAGAAGGTGCCGTGTCCAGCCCTCCCCCGTCGCTGGTAATCAGAGGACAACAGACCTCTCCCCAGACTGCGGATTCCAGGAACCAGAGTGCTCCACAGGATGCCGTGTCCTGGCAGCAGCGCATCTAAGGGGAGTATCCCCAGCAAAGAGCCTACATGTACTTTCACTTTTAAACAGCGTTATCCCACTTTTTCAGCCTACATTTGATGTGTAACTGCTTGAAATGAACTGTGTTAGGGTTATACCCGAATTGTGTATGTGGCTACAGTTGAAAGCAGTGAGTGTTAACATTTAAATCAGAGCTAGAACTCAGACTTGTAGCCCTCATTATCCATCCTCTTTCATGCTGAATTGTGTCTGTGACTGCTCTGCTTTTGTTATAGTTTGACAGACCATCATTATATACATCTATTGCTTTATTGCTTATTTACTGCATTTTAATATTCTGTTGCTAAGGGCATTAATACCAAGCATACTCTGTGTTCCCTAAACGTGTATGGCCGCTCCCTAGGTTTTCCTGTTTTGAGCTTCTCTCCTGTAGCGATCTGCTACCCCTTACCTTTTATCTTTGCTCCCTCCTGCAGACCTCTCCCCAGACCAAGGATTCCAGGAACCTTAGTGCTCCAGAGGGTGCTGTGTCCAGCCCTCCCCAGCTCCTCCATCACTGGTAATCTGAGGACAGCAGGTACTGAACTCACCCTGCTGCTTCAGCGTTCGGTGCCATTATACAAGGGCACTTGCTGCTGGAATTGTGTCAGCATACAGCTGTTGACTGACCCCACTCTGTGGTGGCAGTGCAGCTAAGGGGAGTACTTGAGGAAATCCTCGGCACACTGACTCATATAATCAATTTTTCCCTCTGCTACTCCCAATTCCCCCAACAATGGAAGTCCGTGACAGTAACCCCTGTGCAAAAAAGTGGGGACCGGACATTGCACAACAACTACAGACCAATTTCCATACTCCCCCCACTCTCCAAAGCTCTAGAGCGGACTGTGACTGATCAGCTTGTGGAATATCTTAACCAACACCAACTCCTATGTCCTGAACAACATGGGTTCAGGAATGGACACAGTACCATCACAGCCTTACTCGAATTTACAGGCTTCATTCACCAAGCCTTAGACCAAGGCCACCTGGTAGGGGCAGCATTCATCGACCTATCAAAGGCATTTGATACGATGCACCATGCGCTCCTCCTCGAACAGCTAACAGACAATGGGTTCTCATCAGAAACACTGAATTAGTTCAACAGCCACTTAGGCAACTGCTCCCAGCAGGACAGGATTGGCGAAGTCGTCTCTGACAGCAGACCTGTCAAATCCAGTGTACCGCAAGGGTCTATCCTGGGACCGATGCTGTTCAGTTTATTCTTAAATAAACTCCCGGATTCCTGCCCTTGTCAAATGCTCCTTTACTCAGATGACGCGGTCACATTCGCCAGCAACCCTCACCCTGAACTTCTAGAGGAGGATCTTCAAAGAGGCTTTGCATCTGCAGAAAAGTGGTTTAAGGAGCATAGACTGGTTATGAATTATAAAAAGACTAAGACCATGATGTACTCCACCCCCCAAAGCAAACTCAAAACCTTCCCCCTTGCAATCATGAATGACAGCGGTGCCACATTGCAGCTTGTTCAGCATTTTAAGTACCTGGGCATCACAACTAATTCCACCCTGTCCTATGCCCAACATATTGACAATACCGAAAGGGCTATCAATACAAGAATCTGGATACTGTACCATCACAGGCACTGTCTAACACATGAAGCACTGAACATGGCTATCAACAGCTCAATTGTCTCACTCATCAACCATGGGCCCGCGATCTATGGGTCTGCAACAGATACAGCCCTTCATTACATCTCTATTGCCCTAAATAAAGCCTGTCATCTTCTCACAGGTGCTGCAAGACTCACGCACACCTGTGATCTCTATACCCAGGCAGGCTGGCTCCAACTTAAAGAGCACCTTTCATGGTCCTTTTGACTTTCATGCATAAATTACCCCTTCTTGCATTGATTCTGGAACTGTATTTCATTACTGTCCACTGCAGTTAGTTTTTGCATTCTGAGCTGCTAAAAACTGCAGGGTATACCAGAGATTCTATAGCACGCCTGGTGTTGCTGTGGGCCCAGGGTTGTACTGCTGACATCACTACAGGGCAGATTCAATTTAACAAAAAAACAACAAAAACAACTGACAAGGCATTTGGATTTTGGCATAATGCATTGCTAACAGGGTGTTCTGGGGAAGGGGAAATACAGTATGTACGCTGAGTACTGGTAGTTTTCCCTTGCAGCAATGTTGTAACTGTACAATGAGAGTCACTCATCCACCCTATAGTGATGTCATCAGTAGCCAGCAGCTGAATGGCAAAGGCAAGTTCAGCAGGGCTGTAAAACAAATCCAAATTATGGAAGGCAGAGTAAACCATGGCCAAAAATAACAAATGCACACACCCTTTCAGGTCTAGTACTGCATATAATGACTACAAGCTGTAACTTTTTGGACCATCGTGAAAGGTGCTCTTTAATGGCAGAATCAGATATCAAACCTGCCTCCTCACCAAAAAAGTCTCCCTAAATTTACTACCATCAGGTGTGCAGAACCTACTGTCCCTGCCCCAGGGCACAAAACAGACCAGAAGCTCCGCCACTCAAATATTCCATGTGCACAGATGCAGCACTGCATTAGCACAATGTGCGTTCTTACCATGCTCCCCTCTGGACCAACGCACTACCTCCAGACATTACCGGTGCTGCAACAATTGGCTTTTTCAAAACACAAACTTCGCCAGCACCTTATTGCCATGGGTAACTGTGCATGTTTACACCAAGTCCCCCCTCAAATCAGTAATCTACCATCAGCACTTAAATACCCTGTCAGCTGTCCCACTGGGTAGCCCAACCAAAGCACTTCTTTGACTCCCCCAACCTACCTCCCACCTTGAGCATAGGCTCCACCTCACCCCCACCTCAGTGCCTGCCCTATCCTATTACCCTATACCTCTTTCTGTCCTCTCCTCTCTGTCCTTCCTGTCTGCCTCTCCCTATGTGTCCATTCCTAATTCTACGTGTTTATCTCCAGGACGCAGGCATACATTGTATAATGCCTCAGCCGATTTTACCCCTGTGCATTAATTGTCTTTTTTGACCTTCTATACCAACCAAGTATATGGTCTTTGTTTTTGTATCTTACTGTCCACTGTTCGACTGACGTGGAACCAATTAACGAGCAACCGCTCAATGGTGTTATCCAAGACCTCAATAAATAAATAAATAAATATCTAGTCTAACACCTATTTTAAACATCTCATACCTCAAAATGCAACACACTGCAAGGTGCCTCCTGGCACTTGTACTCTTTCCTTCATGTAAACCCCCGCCATCAACCTATTCCTCCACCTCATGCCCCTCTCCTTTCCCTACCATATTACCTCTCCACCACTCCACCCCCATCTATACCCTAAACCACTACCCACAGCTGCCATTCACTACCAGCACTCAACCTCATCATAACTTTAACATCACACTAACACCCCTCCCTATTCCTCTACCTAGCCTTTTGTGCTACGCTTCCCTCAACCTGGAGCTCATCCATAGGCTGTGTCTCTCCTGCCAACCAACATACAAACCCATACTATACACCGAGTCCAAACTACACAAACAGGAAATAAGCTGTTCTCCCTCTGCCTACTTCTCCTACTAGCTGGAGACGTCCAACCAAATCTCAGTCCAGCCTCACAACACTCCCCACTCCCAAAAGGTCTCACAGTGTACCACCTAAATGGCAGAAGCTTACTCCCTAAAATCGACCTCCTCGAGGTACGGGTATCCCAACAAACTTCACATACTTTGCATCACCGAATCCTGGCTCTCTCCCAGAATCCCTGATTCCCAACTATCCTTACCCAACTACCGCCTCCACTACCAGGACTCCTCAAAGCATGGAGGAGGTGTAGCCATCTACACACGTCAAGACCTACCTTGCTCGGTCATCACTAAGGAGTCCGTACCAAAGACACATGAGCTTCCCCTTATTAAATTACAGCTTCCCTCCACTCTCCCTATCTTCACTGGTGTGCCCTATGCTTCCCCCAAAACCTCATCTCCTCCATATCATCCTTTACCTCCACCAGATAACTCATCCTACTCGGTGACGTCAACCTGAATTGGATCGCCCTAACCTAAAACCCACGACTCAACAAACAGAATCCCCTCAACCTCCACCAACTCATAAGTGAACCCACCAGACAATATCCCCACTCAAACAACCACACCCTCCTAGACTGGATCCTGGCCACACACACCCACCGGAGCTCCTCCTCTGGTACACTCCCTGATATAGTCAGCGACCACCTAATGACATACTGTGTGTGCAAATTACAACTATCCCACTTACTGATGGGTTAGATCATTACGTTCCCTAAACACCACTGCCCTCTTTCATGACCTTGCTTCCTCAAACTGGTCCCTTTTCTATGCCTCAACCGATGTCAACATTGAGCTATCCCTCTTCTGTCACACACTGCATGAGGCATGGAATACCCACACCCCATCATGTCGTTGTGGAGTAAGACACCATCACCACCCATGGATATCTGCAGACATCATAAAGCTTTGCACCTCCAGTGACTGTGCATGGGCACACTACAAAGCTTCACTCTCCCATATTTAACACACAACGTGCTGCACGCTAAGAAACTCATGCACCAAAGCAATCAGAGCTGCCAAAGTCTGATACTTCAGGAACACCTTACAAGAAAACCTCACCTCTCCCCACAAATTCTGGCAAACACTCTCTTCCCTTTTTAATCCCCCCCACATCCTCCACCCTTTCGCTGCTCAGTGATGACAAACTAGTCTCTGACCTCCCCCACTGTTGCCTCCACCCTAAACTATTTTTTCACAACCTGTGTCCTTCCCTCCACCCCTGCACACACCCTCTTCTTTGCGCACCCCGCCCACATCAACAGACAGCATTCACTTCTCCTCCATCACAGCATATGAAGTTCTTCATGCCCTCCAATCACTAAATCTTCGCAAATCTAGCCCTGATGGGCTCAACCCACTCCTCCTTCAAATCTCAGCTCCAGCCATTGCCCACCTCCTATCACGCCTGCTAAACCTCTCCTTTCCTCACAGCACAGTCCCACAAGCCTGGAAATCTGCTGAAGTGATTCCTCTGCACAAAGGAGGAGATCACTCCTCACCTGGTAATTACTGCCCCATCTCCCTTCTCCCTTCTCCCCATATTAGCCAAACTCCAGGAGTCCCTAGTCCTAACCAGGCTCTCCCACTTCCTCTCCTCCACTAATTTCCTCACCCTTACCAGTCTGGTTTTCGGAAAAAACACTCAACTGTCTCCTCCCTTCTCTGGGTCACAGACACCATCCTTAAAGGCATGGACCAAGGAAACCTTACCTCTACCATTTTTACTGACCTAGCAAAGGCCTTTGACTCAGTCTCCCATCCTCTACTCTGCACTAAACTTCAACTTGCCAGCCTTGCCACTGCTACAATTGAATGATTCAAATATAAATGTTATGGCATCCTCAGATGTATTTTAAGGCACATAAAGAGTAGGGACTCTGAAGTCATCATCCCACTGTATACTTCCTTGGTTAGGCCACATCTAGAGTATTGTTCTCCTTTTTGTGCTCCATATACAATTGAAAGTAAAAACAAAATAGAAAAAGCCCAGAGGCGAGCTACAAAGTAGATTAAAAACATGGATAAAATGCAGTATAATGACAGGTGTAAACACTTAAACTTACACTCTATGGAATATAGGAAACAGAGGGGAGATGTGTGTCTCGCATTTACAGCATATCATGAAGATACCTTACTGGAAACAACAGGTCCAGTGAAACACAAATAATAATGCTAGGTCTCATAATAAGAAGTTAATAGGAGAGGTTAACAAGACTTATAAAAGGAGTCTGTGGTATATCCATAGAGTTATTACTCTATGGAACACACTCCCCAGAAATATAGTGGAAAGTAACAACTTGGAAACTTTTAAAAATAGATTAGACACATTTATGGAAATAAAAGGTTTTATTTCACCATAAAAACTAGTGAATGGGGGGGCTGTGGAGCCTGAGCAGAAGTAGTCACGTTTGTGTCGGCTCCCCGAGACAAACAAACTAAGGCAAACTCTAAAATTAATTTAAATTCAAAATCTTCGTTAAAAATCCTAGCCTGCAGATAGCTTGTACAGCACAGATCAGGATGGGCAAAACAAATCGCATCCAAGGAGAAGGGAGGAAAGGGTCAGGCAGCGGGCCCCAGTACTCATACATCAGTTCAGGAGCCATTGGAGCGAGAGGATTCGGAGGAGACTCTACAATCATTTGGGCCGCAAGATGCAGCAACTACTGGCTTCATCGAACACGGTGAGCCAAAAATTGGATTTAATTATAGGATGATTGGCCACAGTCGAGAAAACAGTGGACCTTATGCAAGGAGAGATGGAGGAGGTCTATCGACATTCAGAAACCTGCAAGAGTGCCACGGCCCAACGTGCTAAGGAGGCCCGAAATACTAACAATCATCTGGAAATCCTTGGGAATCAAGTCAGAAGTCAAAATATTCGGCTAGTGGGCATACCAGAAGGCGCTGAGGGTGACCACATGGCCCTTTTTGTCAAGGACTGGCTGAGGGAGCAATTTAGGGACAATGCCCCTGACCTGGAAGTTATAATCATCAAGGCCTACAGAATACAACAGCGAGCAGCACCTGCCTCAGACCTTCCTAGAATGGTGATGGTGGTTTTGGACAACATGGGCTCTCGAGATCGCCTACTGAATATGGCTAAACAATATGGTCCTCTCAGTGTGGAAGGGGCAACTGTCCACATGTTCCCTGATATCGCGTATGCCACTCGATTGCGACAGAAAAAAATTGATGGTGTTCGTGGCACCTTGCGGGAGTTGAGTATCCCACATAGTTTTCAATTCCCTGCGAAGTTGCGAGTGGTATACGATAGCAAAGTTTTTATATTTACCGATTCTCAAGATGCAGGGAAGTGGACAGCTAAGATGATGGCAACGAAGAAGCTACAGGATCGGACCTCCCGATGATGAGGAAACCTGAAGGGACTGACGCAAGTTCCTTTTTCTTCCCTTAACTTTCAACATTGACTGCCTGTTCTGGTATTGTATATTGAGCTTGTTTAAAAACTCCACCCTTAAGTTAACTGCTATCTTTTTAAAGGCTTAAGTACCTGTGACTGCTCTTTCTTGTATTCAGACTGATTTGGGGCATTTGCAGGATTGGTTATTATCAAATAATTTGGTACTTAATTCTAAAAAAACAAAGGTAATGTTTTTTTCTCGTAACAAAAAAGTAAATCTTAATCTTTCCCCAATTATTGATAAAGGGGGTTATGTAATTGAGCTTGTCCCAGTCTTTAAATGTTTAGGAATAATCTTAGATAGTCAAGTTTACTTTTGAACACCATATTCAAAGTCTTAGGAAAACCCTGCATCAATGGTTGGGTATTTTATATAGGATGAAGCCATTTCTGACCCTTGAATCAAGAAAACTTTTAGTTCACAACAGTTTCCTATTTTCAGTGTTGGATTATGGTATCTTGATATATACGTCCTCCTGTAGTAATGCTTTAAATTGTCTTCAAGGAATATATTCTGCCCTGAGATTTTGGCTAAATATGCATTTTCGAGCTCATCGTTCTGATCTGTACGAGCAGTCTTATTCATTATCTTTTGATGATCGAATTCTCTTTAAAATGGGTACTTGGCAGAAGACACCAGGAGAAAGGACTGCTGTGTGACTGGACTTCTCTGCTGGGACTAAAGAAGCAGAACTCTTGTACTTGGAACTTTAACTTAGGGTAAAAAAAAAAAACTAACAAACAAAACAAAAAAAAGTGTGTGTTTGTCCGAGTTAACTGAACTGAATGGTTATCTGAACAGTTATCTAGGTGTAAATCTCAGATGATTGAAAGGACTTGATAGCTGTGAGGTTTAAATTACTTGTAGAAAGATCTAGTAAGTAGGGGGAGTGGCTTAGCTAGAAGGAAGCTACATTTAAAGACTGCCTTAGAAAGATTTTGCTAGTAGCTTGGCAGAAGACACCAGGAGAAAGGACTGCTGTGTGACTGGACTTCTCTGCTGGGACTATATTGCCCTCCTTCCCTCCCACCCAAAGCTAGTTCTACTTTTATAGGCACAGAATTTGACTGACAACAGGAACTTCCTGTTTGGGAGCAGGAAGTGAGTGATCACAGAGCCACCAAAGAACCACCACCCTAGAAGGGCAAGAGTAGCTCTCTGGCCCCCTCTAGCTGCTGGAGGTCTGCCTCTGAGCAAGCAAGATGTCTACTGAGAAATACAGGATATTCTTGTCTCAGAACAGGACAATCAGGAGCTTAAAGGGCACACAGGCAGAAAGTAAGGAGAGAGAGAAAAAAAAACAGAGGAAAGAGTAACGATTGCAAACAGTTAAGGGGCCAGAAATAAGACATGATGGGAGTGGTGCAGTGCAGTGGCTGTGGAGCAGCAGTCTTCCGGGAGACGTTCTGGAGGATGCGGTGTTGTCCCATCTGCAGGTACCTCTCTGGGCTGAGGGAGGAGGTTGCTCATCTCCAGGCTGAGTTGGCCAGGATTTGTGGGACCTCCTCTTCCATCCAGGGACCACCAGTGCCACTGCCGTTGCCTCAGAGGTTGCCAAGAAAGAGGAGCGGTTGGACCACAGTGGGCTCAGGGAGGGTGAGGGTGGTGGAACAGAGGCGCATCCCTCCAGTTGTACCTCTCCACAATTCCTATGCCATTCTGGCAAAGTGTGGTTCCTCTCTGGAGGCACTCGCAGTGGAGACCAAGGAGGATGCCACGAACCTCCACAAAGGAGACCCACAGGAGGGTTGCAGGGGGCCCCGCGGGGAAGGAAACAACTCCTGGTGGGGGACTCCATTGTTAGGAAGGTAGAACTGGGGGAGGAAGGGGAGAGGGAGGTAAGGTGCCTTCCTGGCACCATGGCTTGGAGCGACAGGGAGCGAATCCTCAGGATTGCTGCAGCAGCTGCACAGGGGAGGGAGCTGGATGTCATTGTCCACCTAGGGACAAATGACCTGGCTAAGAAAGGGATTAGAGAAGTGCAGGAAGAGTTTGTGGAATTGGGGAGGGGCCTTAGACAAGTAGCACGCACGGTAACCTTCTCGGAGGTGCTGCCCATCTATGGCGTAGGAGAGGCTAGGGTGTTCCACACCATGGGATTCAATCAGTGGTTGAAAAACTGGTGTGGAGCTCAGGGATTTGGCTTCATTGGGGACTGGGGTCCACCTAGAGTGATCAAGCCTATACTGGCATGATGGGCTGCATCTGTCCAGGAGGAACCAGGATCCTAGGTAATAGGTTTAATAGCTTCATCGGCAAGCATTTAAACTGTGAGGAAGGCACTGGAAAGGAGCAGGGAAATTCTAGCCCCAAAAATAACGTAGTAAGTGGTAAACACCAACATAGAGGTGTCGATAGGGAGAAGGGCAGGGGTAAATGGAGAAAGTGACAAAGGCAAGAAGGACAGGGATGGGGCAAAAAGAAGTAAGGCCATCAGGAAATGGAGGGTAATGAGTAGCAATGCCCGTAGTCTGGGCAACAAGCTCCCTAAGCTGGTGGCCTTGATGGAAGAGGGATGCCTGGATATCGTAGCAGTCACAGAAACATGGTACACAGAGAACCATGACTGGGATGTTAACATACCAGGGTACATACCCTACAGGAGAGACAGGCAGGAGAAGAGGGGAGGAGTAGCTCTCTATGTAAAGGAAGGATAAAAGCAACTGAACAAAAGAGTAAACAGGAGGAGGATGCATTGTGGGTCACCTTGAGACTGGAAAGGGCACCACAATCCACACAGGGGTTGTGTACAGACCCCATGTCAGGGGAGGAATGGACAAGGATATGATAGAAGGCATTCTTAGAATGGCAGAGAAAGGAGATACTGTTGATGGGAGACCTGAATATGCCAGATGTTAACTGGAGCACATTTGCTGCAGCCACATCCAAGAGCAGGGCCATTCTTGATGCCCCTACAGGTGGCAGGCCTCAGACAGCTAGTTTTGGAACCCACTCGGTGAGGGAGCAATCTTAGACCTCGTGACTCTCAAACGGGGCAGTGAGAGGATCTCAGATCTAGAAGTGGGTTGCCATCTGGGAACAAGTGACCATCAAACAGTGTGGTTCACGTTAAACTCAGCTACAGAGTCAAGCCATACAAAAGTGAGGGTACTGGACTTCAGGAGGGCTGACTTTGGCAAGATGGGAGAGTGCCTTAGAAAAGCACTAGCAAACAGGCTAGAAGGAGGTATGGAGCAACAATGGGGACTCATCAAAACTGTCATCACAGAGACAACAAGCCTTTGTGCGAAGCAAATAAACAAATCAAAATGAAAGAAAAAGCCACTATGGTTCTTAAAAGAGGTGGCTGTGAAAGTTAGGAAGAAAAAGATAGCATTCCGGAAGTATAAGGAAACACAGAAGGAGCAGGACAGAAAGCTGTACCAGTTAAGGCAGAAGGAAGCAGGGAGGGAAGTCAGAATAGCAAAGGCCCAAACTGAGGAAAAGATAGCCAACTCGGTTAAGAAGGGGATAAAACCTTTTATAGGTACATCAGCGGCGTGAAAGACAAAGGGAGGGATAGTGAGGCTGAACAGAATGAATGGTGGGTGGGCAGAGGGGACAATGAAAAGCAGGGATACTGAACAAATATTTCTGCTCAGTATTCACAAAGGAGGGGAAGTGCCTAATCCAATTAACAGAAGCACTCTTGATAGAGAGTCGATCCCAGTCCTTTCACAGAAGAAAGGGTTCTGCAAGAACTCCTAAAACTGAAGGTGGACAAAGCAATGGGGCCTGATGGAATTCACCCCAGAATTCTAAAAGAATTAAGGAAACTAGTGAAACCACTGGCTACTCTTTTAATAAATCATGGGAGGATGGTGTGGTACCCGAGGACTGGAGGAAGGCGGATGCGATTCCCTTCACAAAAGTGGGACCAAGACAGAGGCAGGGAAACTACAGACTTGTCAGTCTGACCTCTGTGGTAGGGAAAGTGATGGAGTCACTTCTGAAGGAAAGAACAGTTGAGTACCTAGAGGCCAGTGGGGCACAGGACCCAAGGCAGCATGGGTTCACAGCGGGAAGGTCATGTCAGATGAATCTAATAGATTTCTATGACTGGGTGACCAAAGTAGTAGACCAGGGAGGGGCTGTGGACATGGCCTACCTAGACTTTAGCAAGGCATTTGACACAGTCCCACACAAAAGATTAACAGTCAAATTAACCAGCCTGGGAGTGGGTCCCAGGGTGGTAGCCTGGGTAAAACATTGGCTGGACAACAGGACACAGAAGGTAATTGTAAATGGAGTCCACTCTGAAGAAAGAGGGGTTACTAATGGGGTATCGCAGGGTTCAGTATTGGGTCCAGTCCTTTTTAATGTCTTCATAGGTGACACTGAAGAGGGACTGGAAGGAAAAGTATGCCTCTATGCAGATGACACAAAGATCTGCAACAGGGTTGATACACAAGGAGGTGTGGAAAGGATGAGAAGGGACTTGGCAAGGTTGGAGGAATGGTCAGAAGTATGGCAGCTAGGATTCAATGCAAGAAGTGCAAAATAATGCACCTGGGAAACAAAAACCCAGGGGAAGATTACACAATTGGGGGGGAGGTTGTAACAAAAACAAAAAAGGAAAGGGACCTGGGGGTAATCATATCAGATGACCTTAAGGTTAGCAAGCAATGTGAGAAGGCAATCGGGAGAGCTGGGGGTATACTGGGATGCATAGGGAGAGGCATCACCAGCAGAAAACAGGAAGTTGTTATCCCCTCTGTACAGACAGTTGGTGAGACCCCATCTGGAGTACTACGTCCAGTTCTGGAGACCCCATCTCCGCAAGGACATAGGATAGAGGTAGTCCAGAGGAGGGCAACTAGAACGGTGCAGGGTCTGCAAGAGAAGCCATACGAGGAGAGACTAAAAGAGCTTAATATGTATACCCTTGAGAAAAGGAGGGAGAGGGGGGACATGATAGAAACGTTTAAGTACCTCAGTGGAATCAATAAAGTCCAAGAAGGTAGCATCTTTCAGAAAAAGAGACATGCAAGAACAAGGGGACACAATTTAAAGATGAGGGGGGCGGTTCAGGGGCAATGTGAGGACGTATTTTTTCACAGAGGGTAGTGGATGCATGGAACAGCCTTCCTGAGGAGGTTGTGGGGTCTAAAACTGTGGAAGAATTCAAGAATGCATGGGACAGACATAAGGCAATTCTTGTGGGGGTAGGAAGAAATAGGCTGTTGGTTAACTAGGATCTGCGGCCTATCTTGTAGGTAGGGAAATGGGCAGACTAGATGGGCCAAGCAGTACTTATCTGCCGTCAAAGTCTATGTTCTATGTTTCTTTTTTATGTAAAGTAAAATTAGACTTCTTCCCCTGTCTGTTTCCTCAATGTTTCCTAGGGCAGTAAATGTTTTGTCTACAATATCCCAGTTTGGATTTAGTTTTAGAGTACCATTGTTTAGGAAGACTTTTGGGCAAAGATCTTTATTATTTAGAGCACCAATATTTTTTAATAAGATACCTACTGAAATTGTTGAAAGAAATTATATACAGTGTCTTAAAAAAGTTTAAAACAGTGGCTTTTTTCCAAAGTATGATTGTACTTGTTTTATCTATGTGTTGAATAGCACTCGCACTTTATGTGGATAGAGTAGTTTGCTCCAAAATATTGTGTCAATTATCTGTCCTGTATTTTAGATATGACTTGTCACCTGTGAAAACGGGCAGTTTTGCTCATCTGGTTTTACAAGTACAAAAAATAAAAATGAAAGGAGTAAATAAGGAGTTGGTCAGTTATGAGGTTTAAAATTAAGTCAGGGAGATTAAGAATACGGGCGAAGGTGGCACTGCAAAGTAGAAAATGTTAATGGCAGTTACTCTTTATGATAGCATTGTTGCCCTTTAGCACCTATTGTTTTCACTATATTTAATTTATTAATAGTGCTGCCAGAAACTTTTTTTTTCCTGATAAGATAGTTATTAAGATGATAATCAAAATAAAAAGGGGAAACTGTTGATTAATTAAGGTGTAACTGTACCTTAGGTGACTTGATTGTTGGGAGAGTGTTTGCCCGGGGAGAGATCACAAATGAGACTAAACAGAGCATTTAGTTTAAAATAGTATAAAGTTAACGCATGATATATTTTGCCCAGTAGGGTAGTGGATTAATGTAAGCATCTTTTAAAAGGAAAAAAAAAAAAAAAACCTGGAGGGGAATTATCATGCGCATATGTGTTACAGTTCCACAGCTTATTGTGCTGAAATCATTTTCTTTTAGTAGAAATGTTTGAGGATACCTCCTCATACTGTGTATAAGTAAGAGATACAAATATTCTTGTTAGCAAGGGATTAAATACCCTGAAAGTACTGTAATTCAGCTAATTTCTTACATGTATGTACTTGTACTGTACTGTTCATTTTAAAATGAATAAAATATAAATTATAAATAAAAATAAAAATAGTGAATGGTGGCAAGTCCACTAAAGGACCTCAGTCTGTTGAACTTGAAAATCCTCTATGAAACTATGAAATCCTACCTATCTGGTCACACCAATCGTGACACCCTCTCAGCCCCCAAATCCCTGGCAGGCATACCCCAAGGCTCTATCCTAGGTCCCATCCTCTTTTCCATCTTTCTAAACGATCTCCCTCTTGTATGCTCATTATCTCATACACACCTTTACGTAGAGGATGCCAAACTGTATGCCTCTGGACCATCTGCCTCCATGGTGACAACACAGCTGCAAAACGACTTTAACCGCAGCCTGAATTGGTTCCAAGCCAATCAATTAAATGTCAATACCAAAAAAAAGTATACATGACATTCGGGACCCCACAAAAACTCTCCAAACTTCCCACCCTGCCCACCCCACACTATACTCTCGAAGGCACTGCACTGGACACTGTCTCCTCCTACAAGTACCTAGCCATCTGGCTAGACAGCTGCCTAGGCTACACTACCCACATCAACTACATCCACTCTAAACTCCGTCCAAAGCTTGGTGCTCTCTACAGAAACAAGGATGCACTCTCCATCCCAGTCTGCCGAACTCTACTCCCAAAAGCAATCATTCCCCTCTTTGACTATGCTGACGTTGTCTATGGGTCCGCCTCCACCCTCTCTAGGCTGGACTCTTTATACAATGCCTTTTGTCGCTTCGCCTTAAATGCTCCCTCTAGGACCCACCACTGCTCCCTATACTCCTTACTGTTACTCCCTCCTCCCATCCTCATGTTGCCACCACCACACCTTCATCTTTACAGCCAAATACTGGTTTAATTCATTCACCCCTTACCTCGTCTCCCTCCTTTCCCCTACCTCCCAGACATCCTATCATCTCCGCTCCAGAGACCCTCAAACCTTCTCCCTTCCCCACTCAAACTCCATGAAGGCTGCTTTCTCCTACCATTTCTCTCATAACTGGAACTTATTTCCAACTACACTGCATATGCTACCCTCACTATATCTCTTTAAACGTGCCCTGTCCCCCATTCTTGATATCAGCCAGGCTAAGTCCCCTACTGTCTACATCAGGCTACTAAACGCAGTGCTATCTCAACCCTTAGCTACCTACCCAACCATATGTATTGCATTGTCACACATGTATATAATGTACATGCACCTCATTTGTCATGTTACTCTTGTATTTAATACTAACATACTAAAAGCCATCAGAGTAGGCCTAATGGTCTTTTGTGTCTGCTTGATAGTCAGCACCCATACCAGGTGACTATTTTGCCTATTTACAATGTGCACCTGTACCTTACCCAGGCTATCTGTAACCAGCCTGACAAACACAGAAACAGAATTTGATGGCAGATAAGGACCACTTGGCCCACCCAGTCTGCCCATTTCCCTACCTAATGGATAAGCTGCAGATCCTAGTTAACCAGCAGCCTACTTCCTCCTACCCCCCACTAGAACTGCCTTATGTCTGTCCCATGCATTCTTGAATTCCCCCACTGTTTTTGACTCTACAACCTCCTTAGGAAGGCTGTTCCATGCATCTACAAACCTCTTTGTGAAGAAATACTTCCTCGTATTACGTCTGAGCCATCCCCCCCATCTTCAAATTGTGCCCCTTGTTCTTGCACATCTCTTTTTCTGAAAGATGCTACCCTCTTGGACTTTGTTGATTCCCTTGAAGTATCTGAAAGTTTCTATCATGTCCCCCCTCTTCCTCCTTTCCTCGAGGCTATACATCTTAAGCTCCTTTAGTCTTTCTTCATATGTCTTCTGGTGCAGACCCTGCACCATTCTGGTTGCCCTCCTCTGGACAGCCTCCACCCTGTCTATGTCTTTGCGGAGATTGGGTCTCCAGAACTGTACACAGTACTCCAGATGTGGTCTTACCAACTGTCTGTACAGAGGGCCAACAACATCCTGTTTCCTACTGGTGATGCCTCTCCCTATGCATCACAGTATCCCCCCCCAGCCCTCCTTACTGCCCTCTCACATTGCTGGCCCACCTTTAGGTCGTCTGATGTGACTACCCCCAAGTCCCTTTCCATTTTTGTTGTTCTGTTGTTGTTGTTGTTGTTGTGTATTTTGTCCAGGCAATTTGTAACCAGCCTGAACTGATTATTGTAACCATGTTTCCCTTGTTCCCCTCCTCTGGGTCACACCTGGAAACGTGCCTTGGCTCAGTGTGCCTCTCCTGGTTACCAAACATTTTAATAAAAAATAAAAATCTGAGGGCCTGCTGCAAGAGCTCCTCTTGAAGATCTACGGTCACAGTAAGCTCTTATGTAACTGTACTATCTTGTGTCAAGGGAGGCTCTTGCAGCAGGCCAACACCGATAGGACTGAGTCCAAAGCAGTTCCAGGCATGACAAGAAAAACAGCACTGGGAGGAGGATATACAGCAGACAATGGCTCAGGGGAGAATGCCTTACAGAATGGCAAGGCCAAAACTGACCCTCCGCTAAGAAGCAATGTCCAGACTGTAATGTTTGGTGAAGGTGTGGACAGAACTCCAGGTGACAGTCACACAATTCTCCGCAGCAGACACATTCCTGAAACAAGCCGTGGGGGCAGCCATACCCCTGGTGGAACTGCCCTTAACCACTCCGGGAAGGTCTTTGTTGTACTTATGTAGCAATAAACAATGCAACTGGCTAACCACTTGGACAAACACTGTTTGGAAACCAGAGCGCCCTCTCTTGGGGGCAAATGAAAAAACATCTGATCAGACTTCCTTGAAGTCTTGGTCCGGTGCATATGATATCATAATATTTTATGTGCATCTGACGTATGGAGCAATGCCTCCCCCTGATTAGACTATTCAGGATTATAAATGGGTAGGTGGATGGACTGGTTCAAAATAAACTCCGACACCACCTTACAAAGAAACTTAGGATTAGTATGCAAAGACACCCTGTCTTTGTGGAAAACTAAAATAGGCTCTTTACACATGAGAGCCTAAAGCTCGGAAATCCTTTGAGCTGAAGTAACAGCAACTAAGAAGAGTGCTTTCTATGACAGAAGGTGCAGCTCTCAACCGTGGCCCGTTCAAAGGGAGGTAATATGAGTTTCTTCAACATAAAACTGAGCTCCCATGGAGGGACCAGATCCCAAATGGGAGGTTTCAGATGCAAAATGCCCGCAGAGAGGTGCGGAACACTCAAGCTAAGCCACAGCCCTGCCCTTAATAGGCACATGGTAGGCAGAGATAGCAGAAAGATGCACCTTGAGTGAGGAGTACCACAAGCATGAGTCTGAGAGGGACAGAAGGTATTCCAACACCTGAGTAACTGGGCAGGTGAAGGGGTCCAGCTGGTGCGAAGCACACAAAGGGAGAAACACTTTCATTTCATGGCTTAGGTAGCCCTGATGGAGGGCTTTCTAGTGGCCACCAGGACATCTGCGACCCTGGAGGACACTCCAAAGTGGTTGATGGCTAAGTCTTCAGGAGTCATGTATGGAGATACAGAGATGTTCGATCTGAGTGAACCAAGCTGCCTTGGTCCTGGGAAAGTAAGCCGGTGCACAGGAGCAAGGGCACTGGAGGTTCCACCAACAGCTGTTGCAGCAAGGAGAACCAGATCTCCCGCAGCCAGAAGGGGGATATGAGTATCATCTCCACCCTATCCAACTGAAGCTTGAGCAACACCCTCTGCAGGAGTGGAAAGGGGTGGGGGGGAGCTGTTCAGAAACCTCCCCTTCCAGGAGAGGGACAATGCATCTCACCAGAAAACTCCAGGCTCGGGACTGAGCGAGCAGAAAAGCGGCAGGTTTGTGTTGAGTGGGGACGCAAAAAGGTCCAATTCTGGTTGACCCCATCTGTCAAAGAGATCTTCGACCACCAAGGTCAGGAGCTCACACACTCGTAAGCCCATGACCAGGAGCAGCTGAGACAATCCACCAGGATGTTTTGGATGCCTGGAACACATAAAACAGAGAGCTCCAGCCTGTACTCAATGTCCCGATGCCAAACCCTCATCGCCTCCCGACACAGGGGTAAGAGTGGGTGCCCACATGTTAGTCGATGTAATACACCACACACATATTGTCCATCTGCAACAACTGCAAACTGGGGAGGTGAAGAGTCTGAAAGGCCTGCAAAGCACAAAGAACCGCCTGCATCTCAAGGACATTTATATGGAGACCCTGTTCCACTTCCATCCAGGTGCCCTAAATCTGGTGATCAGCCAGTTAAGCTCCCCAGCCCAGACCCGAGGCGTCCATTGTGAGGGGCCAAGAGCTGAAAGGAGACCCCTCCTCCACCGAAGAAGGTTGGCCAGCTCCAGCCACCATGACAGGGCTCACTTTACCGGGTCAGAGATCATGACCATCTGGTCCAGGTCATCCCTGCATTGGTCCCACTGGATCCTCAATGTCCACTGAGGACCCCACATGTGCAGTCAGGTGAGGTGAACCATGGCAATGGCTGCGGCCGTATGACCCAGAAGATGCAGGAATACCCTTGCAGGAACCTGGCAAATCGAGGAAACAAGGTGGGACTGAGCCATCAGGCGTTCCACCCTGTCCAGGGGCCAAACGGCCATACCCTGGGCAGTATACAGAACTATGCCTCTATGTACTGGAGACACTGGCAAGGAGAGAGGCAGGACTTTGCCCGATTGATGGTGACTCCCAAGGCCTGAAACATACAGCAAGTGTATTCCACGGTCTGGACCAGACAGTACCTGGAGGGTGCCGCCAATAGCCAATGGTCCAGGTAGGGAAAAACATACAAAGCCCGCCTCCTCAGGACAACTGCCACCACCACCAGGCACTTGGTAAAGACCCTGGGGTGAGAAAAGGTCAAAAGGGAGGACCTGGAATTGAAAATAGGCTTCCTGAACCTGGAAGCGGAGTAAGCGACGATAGGAAGGAAATATCTAGATATGTAAGTATGCATCCTGTGTGTCCAGAGAGCAGAGCCAATCCCCCCGGTGCAGGAGGGGCAACAATCCCTGAAGAGTGACCATCCTGAAATGTTTGTACTCTATGTACAAGTTCAAATGAATCAGATCCAGGATGGGCTGGAGATCCCTGGTCTTTTGGGGGATGCGGAAGAAGTGGGAGTCAGAGGGACGCGCTCTTGGCTCTTTTTTGCAGAAGGGCCAGAATTTCCTCCCAGATGAGCTGGAGCATAAGAGGAGTTTTCTGGAGGACTTTCTGGGGGCCACTCTAGAAACTCCAGAGTATGGCTATGTGCTATGATCTGTAGCACCCAGTTTGTCCCTGGTTATGTCCCTCCACCTATTGAGGTGGCAGGAGAACCGACCCTGTCAGACTTCCGCAGAAGTTTTATGGAGGGGAAGGGTTGGCTAAGTAGCCAGGAGGTAGGAGCAAGTGCCAGGAGGGCAGCCACGGGTTCTCAAGGGGCTCTGCGGCAGCAGCAGAGGAGGCCAACGCTGTCTCATGCTTGCCCTGACCTTTGGCAGGTGGGAAGAAGTGTTTGCGAGAGGAGTGGCGAAATGAAAGACGCTGACCCATTTTAGGTTGGTGTGGTACAGGAAGTGAACGAACTGGAGGGCATGGTCTTACTCCTGGAGGGTGGAAATTATATCATGAACATCCCCTCCAGAGATTACGGAGCCCCGGAAAGGAGCATCCAAAATGCTGTACTGCACATCTGATGCAAAACTGGATACCTAGAGCCATGAATGGCACCAGAGGCAGACACCAGCGGCAGCTCCCCTGCCCAAGGCATCCACAGCATCGTAGGCAGCCTGAAGAACATGGCTGCCAACATCATAGCCTGACTTAAGTAGCTGGGCGAGCTGTGTTTTGGAGGGATCCTTGAGCAAAGCCTGAACGAGGTCCCTAGCCTGGTCCCAGAGGACATTCTGATATTGGACCATATAGGCCAGGTCGTTAATGACCTGGATAGCCAGGGTAGTGGACGCAAAGACGCGCTTACCCAGGTGATCCAGTTGTCTGGATTCCCTGTTGGGGGAGGGGAGCACTAAGGTGCTTGGGTTTCTTGGTATGGTCACATGCCACGCTGACAACCGGCACGGGGTCATAATGTCGCAAGACATTATGCTGCAGCAATATACCGCACTGCCAATGCCAGCGGCATGTCTTTTTTTTTTTTTTTTTTGCAGGGGGCTCTGCTCACCACCCCCCCGTTACGGGGGGGCTGCACCCCACCCAACTAAAATATTTAACTCCATGGGGGGGTTGCACAAAGTGCAAAAAATTTAAAAATCCATGCATCTGGGACTGGGAATCAAAACCTGGTCCCAAACACATTGCATGCCTCCATTGCTGCCAGTGGCTCATCCCGTCGAGCCACAGCAGCTGCTCGATGGACCTCTGTCCCAGCAGAGGTCTTATCCTCTGCCTGGAAGAGTGAGAGAGTGCACTACTGCACATACACCCTTTTGTGGTTTTGCACCCTCTCGCTCTTCCCGTTGCGCAGTTTTGTCATATGTTGTAGAGTGGACAACAAAGGGACCTGGTAGGTTGACAACCACTGAGTCAGCCTTAGGGTGCCCCCCCCCAAAAAAGCTTACCAGCCAGAGCATGGTAGAGCCTGTCCGCCTACTTAGGCAGTGGAGGAACAGAACAGGGGTGATTCCAAGCCACCCTGGTGACACTGGCATAAGAGTCGATCAGGGGCACCACCCCGCTGCCTCAAATAAATGGCCCGGCCACATCTCTCTGGGTCTTGCTCCTCTGTTTCCTAGCCTATAGCGGACTGGATATGTTTTATGATGTCCATGAATGATGGATCATCAGGCGGGAACTTGGGAACCACTTTGGCAGGCACCTCACCCTCAGAAGATTTCCCCGGGGTGGAGAAGACTCCAAGTAGTCAGAGTCATCCTCATCTGGCTCCCCGGATGTCTCTCGGCCGGTGAGCACCCTTCCCGGTGAGAGCTGGAAAGAACGTCTGGTTGGGACCCAGAGAACACCAGCATCTGGGGAACACTGGCACCCAGCCATCCCCTATCCTGTGTCCGAAGTTCCTCTACTGGCTACCTGGGGGACGGGGATCTGCTTCTGTACGAGGGACAACCATGAGGAGAACAAGGTATTACAGTGCACTGGAGCAGGGTACTTGAACACCAGTGGGTAAGGGTAAGCCCACACAAGGTAGGGGAATGGTGGCACTGGCATAGGGTACCCCAGTAGGGAACCAGTCGGCATCAACTGTGGGGCCTGTGCCGGGCCAGCAAAAGAGGCAACACAGGTGCCTGGCATGACGGCTGTGGCAGCAGAAGAACTAGCAGCAGCCCAGAGGGCATCGGTAGGGGACGCCTGGGAGAAGAATCTGCTGGCATGAGGTTTGGAGGAGAAGCAGGTGCCTGGGTTTAAGGAGACTGCATAGGCGAAAGCGAAGGTGATGCTAGACTGGGGGAGGTGGCAGTAGCCTGCTGCAGGCGCTGCCTGGAAGGGTTGATGTCAGGTCCCTCAGAGAGGGTGGACGTAGGCAATGCCTTGGCAGGGGGGCGACGGCCGAAGAGCCAATGCCAGTAGCACCAACACTGGCCGAGCCTCCTGGCTGAGAACCTGTAGAGGAAATGGGCCTGAGCATCAGGGGGTTGAGGGACAGGAGACAGAGTCCCCTGCCCCAAAGAGCTGCTACCCATGATAGAAATAAGGGCTGGCAGCTGTGCCACCGGCAGCCAGTGGAGTGGGGCTGGCAGGGCCAGGGGACTACCCCTGTGGGAGAGGACAACCTCCACGAGGGCTTATGCAGTGACCACCAGCGGGAAGCAGACTGGTTCAGACTCCAGTATTTGTCCCAGTGCTTATGCTTCCCGCCATATTTCTTCTGGGATTGAGATGAGGAGGAAGCTCAGAAGACTGTGCAGGTAAGGCCAAAGAGCTCCTGGCCTGCAGCTCCTTTTCCATCGCGACCAACTTCTGCTTGACGAGATGGCTCTCCAGTATTTTAAGATGATGTCTCAACATCGCCTGTTGAACTTCTGGTAAATCTGGCAGGCTTCGATGTTGTGGCTGGGGCCTAAGCACAGGATGCACGCAAAGTGGCCATCTTTTTCAGGAATTTGTTTGCTGCAGGCATACTTTGTAGAGCAGCTGGAAGACGAGGTAGGTGGAGAAGACAAACTCGACGGCAGTAACACCAGAAAATCAATGTTTATACTAGTACATAAAGAAAAGGAAAAAGAAAAAAGCACGGCAAGCACACATAATGGCGGTCGACTATGGCTGTGGCGTCTACTAAGGTCCATGTGCGGATCGACGACGGGAAAGAACTGGGGGAGGGTGTGGGGGACCACCCGCCTTTATAGGATAGGCCGATGTCAGAGGGTGACATCAGCAGTGGGTGGCCCCTGTGATAGACTGCTAGCTAGAAAGTTTGTGTGTGGTCTTGGCACCTGGCAGCCAAATCCTACCGGTGCTGGCCTGCCGCAAGAGCTTCCCACAAAGTAAGATCATCTGCATTTGTGTGCTGGGTGGCCAGTTCCAGTCTACTGAACTGCAAAATCAGTTGCTGAAACATTTATTTCTGTGAATGCTGCTGGAGCAAACCTGCCATCAGAAGTGCCATCTCAAGAGTCCGGCCTACCATCACAGGAATGAGCCTGTCTGTGAAGAAAACATTTAAATAGATGATCCCGTGGTCAGTCATGTGCCTTTCTCCTCAAAATTTGGACCAGTCTGTCCAGTGGACATTGCCCTGTCAGACTATGCACCATTATCGGAGGTAGAGTTTGGGTGGAGTTTAACAGATTTTGCCAAAGGGTTGAGGGATCTAAGAAATCAGGCAGCCATTTTGCAGGTGGCCAAGCCACACTCCCATCCAGTTAATCTTTTGAAAACAGTAACTGCCATTTTTATTCTGAAAATGCATCCTATGTTAAAAGCTTCTTTTCTTCTGCCATAAACTGTATTTCTTGGCTTACTTGCAGACAAGAGTTAGTTTTTCGCATACAATCAATACCATTCCTTATTCCGACAATGCGTCCTGTATCAAAGCTTTTTTCCTTCTGCTAAGAATTATGAGCATTTCATGGCTTTCAGTTAGACAAGGATGCATTTGTCTATGCCCAGTTGCCCCAAAACACATCCCTACTCCTCCACATCTCATCTGAAACACAGACAGGTCCAGCAGGTCTCGAGTGCTAAAGGGAATGTTGATGTTCATCAATAATACTGGCCCTGCAACAGTATCACACCATCAATATCCAGAACAGTGGTTAGCTTGGCTCCTGCAAGATCCCACTTCAGCATTAATGTTCATAATTTTTTTTTCCGTCAATGTGTTAATCCTCCCTCAGCGGGCAGCAGCTATCCATCTGCCAACCTACTGGACTCCGGGGTCGTTCGGGATCTTGAATGCTGTGCGTATCCCGCCAGACCCCTGGAGCAGGCCCTGAGGTTTCATCCTGCCATGGCCCCCGACATTTTCCTCTGTTTTTCTCCCCATTTACCCAGGGACCCAGACAGAGAGGTGCATGTGTGTGGAGGCGCGCATGCGCCCTCTCTTCACTCGATACGGCCCTTCCTCCCACCCTAGTGGCCTAGCGCCTGGCTCCCTCCACATAAGGCAGCCAACAGCGAGGGAAGCTCAGATCCCTTCCCGAAAACAAGTGCTGCCTATTGGCAGCACAATCCTGCACCATGCCCCCTCCCCCGTGCCGACCTCCAATGGCCCATGCTCATTCCCGAACACAGGTCTCCAGTGTGGCGAGAGGTAAGGCTTCCAGTGCCTCAGCCCTCTACGCCACCAGGCCAGCCAATTAATGCCCATCATTGTTGGAATCATCAATATATCCCTGGTTAGTGGGTGGGAGGGGATTCTTTGTTGCTTAAAACCACCACTGTGACTTAATCTTTGAAGAAACTTTCAGTGTTAAGATGTGAACCGGATAATTTTGATCTTTTCACTAACATGCTAATTGTTAGATAAAGCAAGAGGTAGATCAGTGGAAGTTCACTTTGTCCATCTTTTTTTTTTTTTTTTAGTCTTTTGGTAACCGGGTAAAGCCCACTAGGCACAAGTGCCTGTTTTCAGGGGCGACCTGGGAGCACTGGGTGGTTAAGTGACTTGCTCAGAGTCACACAGTATGCAAGTGGAGGTTGTGAGAATCAAACTCAGGTCTGGTCTGCAGGATGTACCAAGCTTGTTCACACCTCGTTCCTCTAACCTCTAGGCTATACTGCCAGCCCATTGTCCATCTCACGCCCTTTATGAAAAATGTCAATCTAGATTTAGGGATGGTCACAGTACTGAGGTTTCTTTACTCCAGGTCTGCAAGCACCACCTTCTAAATCTGAAGAGGACAGTCCTGCCCTTGTTCTTCTCACTAGATCTTTCATCAGCATTTAATACTGTTGACCAATGGCTCCAACTGAAAATCAGGGAGACATAAGAGTTATCTAGGACTGCACCCATAAGTTTTCAGTCACCCACTCTTTCTTTAACCTCGTTAAATCCTCTGAACTCGAACATTCTTCTTGAAGCTTCCAGGCGTCCACCACGGTGTGCCATGATTCCACCCTGGCTCTAAGTCTCCTATGTACATATATGATCCATAGAAACATGGAAACATAGACTTTGATGGCAGATAAGGACCACCTGGCCCACCCAAAATGATACCCTTGACTTAATCTTCCAAGTATTATAGAGAAATGCTTGTAAAAGAAATATCCGTCTTGTTTAAAGTTCCTACTGTAAAGGGCTCGATAGATGCTGCTGGGAGCTCACATAGATTTTGGGCTCATATAAAAACCCTTCTTGAAGCCAACTGCTCCCGCTCAGCAAACGAGATGATCATTAATGGTTCCCACCATAACAACTTTAGCACTATTGCTAACCATTTTAACCTCCTCTTTTTAGATCCGTCCATCTTCTTTCACTCCCACCCCCTCTACTATCCTCCATGTTGAATCTGACTCCAACCCCACTGATCCTCCATTCTATTTCAAATCTTTAACAAAGGCTGATGTCCTTAACTTTTAAACACCATCTCTAACAGTACAAGGGGGGGGTCTCTGATAGATTTGAGCCTCGGCTTCTGAAACTTGCTTCACCCCTCATTGTGTCCCCTTTGACAAAGATCTTTAATTTGTCACTCCATCATAGTCTAGTCCCTGCCATTTGGAAAATCGCCAGAATCACCCTGATTTTCAAAAAAGGGGACCCTAAGGACATCTCTAACTATTGCCCTATAGCCATACTTTCCATTCTGGGCAAAATTCTTGAGAAGTTGGCTGCATCACAAACCATATATTTTCTGCTTGAAAATAATCTCCTTTCTGCCAACCAACATGGTTTCCGAAAAGGTCATAGTACCACTACTGCCCTCCTCAAATTTACCAACAATGTCTATACCACTATGGATAAGGGCCTCCTCACAGGAGCCATCTTTATTGATCTAACAAAAGCGTTTGATCTTGTCGACTACCCCCTTCTCCTGGTATACTGTTACCGCAGCAACTTCGGCATAGCGAAGACCACCACAGCGACAGGAATCAGGCAAATCCGCCTATCGCTGTGGTGGTCTGTAATATGTCGGGACTGCCTCGCTGGTGTTGCCCCCAGTCCAACTCTGACTCTGAGTTAGAATCCTAGAGACTGGGGGTGGGGTGGGAGCCTCCCACAAGGAGGGGGTTCGGGGGGCATAGCCCCCGATTGTGTGCCCCGACATCCCCGTGGCTACAATGCCGACAGTCAGCACTGCAGCAGTCGCTGTAGGGGGGATGTCGGCGCTAGTGCTGTCGATGCGCTATGAGTAAACCCCTTCTCCTCACTAACATGCTGTCCCTGGGCTTCTCACCTCACATAGTTGACTGGTTTGAAAGCTACTTGTCTAATCAGGTACAGGTTGTGAAATACAACTGCGCTCTGTCAAACCCAGCTGTTATGAATATTGGAGTTCCGCAAGGGTCGATTCTTGGCCCCCTCCTAGTCACCATTTCTATCAATAAGATCTCTTTGCATGCCCAGTCATGCTCATCCCTACTATACGCGGATGATCTGGTCCTATATTACAGTTCCAGGAGCATAGCTGACATCAATCACACCCTCTCATCCGATTTCCTGTCCACGCAGTCCTGGCTCTCTGACAACAAGCTCATCTTAAACATCAGCAAAACACAAGCCATGCTATTCGGAACAGATGCCAAGCTAAGAAGCAACAAGTGTTTTAAAAATTCATCATACTAACGGTATGCTGATTGACACGGTCGGCTTTTAAATACTTAGGTGTGCTTCCCGATGGATCCTTGAACTTCAACCAACACATCTCTTCTATCTGCAGATTTGTCAATGCCAAAACAGGGATTGCCTATAAACAAGTTATGCCCTCACCCCTCCTGCTAGACTGCCTGTTGCCCGTGGTGACCTTCTACCAGCCCTTACCTATGGGGCTGTCTTCTACTTAGGTGCCCCTAAAACCACCCCTCATAGGTGAGACATAACTTACAATAACATGTCGGTTTGCCTCCACTTCTTCTCGTCATAAACACCATTGTGAGCTTTATATTGACCTAAAATGGCCTCCCGTCTAATCTCTTTTGGCTCACTAACAGATAGCGTTATTAGATCTGGAACCCCTGCATCGCTTGCTTCGTATCTTCACTGTCCTGGCAAGCCTCCTCTCATGGTCTCAGGTCGGCAGACCAAACTGTCCTGCACATACCCAGGAATAAAACAACAAAGGGAGCCCATGCTTTCTCCTATGCCACCCCTCATTACTGGAACTCGATTCCTTTACATGTTCAGCTGGCCACAAGTCATGACCTCTTTAAAAAGCAACTTCTTAACTACCTAACCAACTTAGCCCCTTGTACATTTATTTATTATTTATTTATTTAGCTTTTGTTGACCGGGTAAGTGCACTAGACAAATCCTGCCTATTTTCAGGCACGACCCGGGGGAAGGGGATACAGAAGAATGCCAACTGACCTTGAACCAGATTAAGCTGTTGGTGGTATTTTTAGTGAATGAGGGAAATTTGGCCAGGACACCGGGGAAATTCCCCTACTCTTTTCGATCGTGCCATGGGATCTTTAACATCCACCTGAACTACCACCAATCCAGGCAGGCGGGACCTCGGTTTAGCGTCTCATCCGAGCGGCACCTCAAGTGCAGCACCCTCTCATGCTGCACTACAGTGTCAGTACTGGGATATTAACCCAAGTGCCAGATGTGGGAACTGAACCCACAGCCCTCTGATCTCCCGGCCTCAGAGGCGAGTGTGCTACCTACTGAGCCACTGACACTGCTAACTACATGTTTTAACCCACCTTAAGTTCCCTCCTTACAACCATGGCTGTTGGCTACACTCCCCATCTTTCTGCCTTGCTTGCTCTGTTTTAAGGTTTCTTCACCTCTATGGCACTTCTATATGTCAACATTTCTGCAATTTGCTAAAACCCTAGGTACTTTATTTACCCTTGCTGTTAATTTGTGCTACTGACTGTACTTATTCTGTTATTGTACCTGCTGTACTTTCTGGAATTGCCCATGTTGCATATTTTGTTCTCCTGACCTTATCTTTATCTGCTATTGTATCCCATTGCAAGCCTATGTTGTACCGCCTGTTATGCTGTTTCACTGTTGTAACCTCCCATGTTGTGCCTGAAAACAGGCATCTCCGTGTCTAGTGCACCTCACCCGGTTACCAAAAACAAACAAATAAATAATTCAGATGTTTATTTTTATAGCAACACCACCCAGGTAACTTGCGTCTGCTGGAAGACCCCAATATTGGGATTTTGGTGTTGCGCCAGTGTTTCACTAATGCTCTTGAATAGATGGCCAGGACCTGGCTCAGGTCAAACACTAACGAGAACCCAGTCTTAAAGGACACATAATTGCTCTTAATAACTGGACACCCCAAATGCAGCCTCAATTTGTTTTGATTTTCTGAGCCCATTATCCTGTCTCCACAACCCACCATCAACAACTGAACACTTTAGCTACTTCCTCCTTCTTCCCTTCACACCCTCTACTTGCCACCTAGTTGCCTTCACTCCCCCTCTCTCCACTTTCACACCATCTAAATGAGGACTCTTCTTTTCCTCCCCTAGTTCTTCTCCTCCTCCCTCCCTCTATCCCCGACCATCCCTGTCAAACCACTTACTCCTCCCCCATCTTCTGCCCACAGCGCAACCACTCCACTCCCACCACATCAGCACTTCACCTCCCTACCCTTGCTGCCCTCCACCCTACCATCATCCACCCAAGACTACTCAGCTGCCCTCTCCATAATCTAGCAGCCATTCGACAACTCCGTCCCCTCCTTCCCCCCTTACATGCACCCCAGCCAGTCTTCCACATCAAGTGTAGAAGTCACATCTCACACCTTCACCTTTTGGTCCTCTTGCTACTTCTAGCTGGAGACACTGAACCAAATCCTGGCCCCATCAGCCCTGCCACCACTTCAACACAACCTCTCCCTAAAGGACTGCGGATCTTCCACTCAAACGTACGCAGCCTTCTCCCCAAATTAGATGACCTGAGAGTGTGGGTTACTCAACACTCCCCTGACATTCTCTACATTTTGGAAACTTGGCTATCCTCCTGAGTTCCTGATTCACAATTTGCACTACCCAACTTCAGCCTTCTCAGGCAAGATCGGGGCAAACGTGGTGGAGGGGTGGCTATCTACTACCGCACCTCTTTAAACTGCGCTACTTTCCACCGTGAAGCAACTCCCGGTTCCTGCGACGTCCTCCTTCTCAATCTCACCCTTCCTTCCTCAAGGGTGTTCTATACGCCTCCCCAAAAACTTTCCCCAGCCTTCCTCGTCTCTTGTTTCTTTTCCATCTCCATGTTAGTGAACACACACATGAGTTAATCCTTCTTGGCGACTTCAGCTTAGATTGGTGCTCCCCCTCTTCTCTAAGCCCATGCCAGCATATTGAAGTGCTAAACCTGTCCCAGCTGATTAAAGAACCAATGCGCCCCAACCCTTGAAGTCAACCACACTCCCTTCTTGACTGGGTGCCCTCATCCCACCCCCACCAAATTTGCTCTGCTGGTACCTTACCCAACATATTAAGTGACCACTGTCCCACCTTCTGCATTAGGAAGTGCCGTCCCCCTTCCATCCCTCCTAAATGCATCAAGCATAGCCCCCATAAATCCACTGATGTAAACAATCTACTCCTTGACTTGGCATTGGCAAACTGGACCCCTGTCTTCAGCACTCCTGCTGTCAACACTACCTTCGCTTGCTTCTCTTCAGTCTTCCTAAGCATATGGGATGCCCATGCCCCTCTAAAAACATCCAGAGTTAAACGTGCCCACCACCCCTGGATCACCCCTGAGATCCTGGCAAAGTGCAAAGCTTGTGATCATGCTTGGCTCCATTCCAAATCTTCTAGCAACCAAGGCTCCCTTCAAACCTTTCATACACTTTGTAATAGCTGTACCCAAAGCATACGCTGTGCCAAATCTGATTTCTTTAAATCCCATATACACCCTCTAACAGCACTCCCTCCTCCTTCTGGCAGGATCTCCGTTCGCTCCTGCACCCCCAATCCGTTCCCCCCCACATCCAGGATGATGGCTCACTTATCTGTGATCCCCTCCTTTCGCCACTGCCCTCAATAAGCATTTCACCTCCAGTGCTGTTCCACCAGGGTCATCGCCCTCTCCCATCCTCCCCCCCTCCACCGTAGCTCCCGGGATTTACACTACCTCCAATCTCACTGTCAGAGGTCCTGAGGGCCCTTGCCTCCCTAAACCCTACTAAGTGCAGCCCTGATGGACTGCACCCTAAGCTCCTCAAAATCTCAGCTCCTTCAATAGTTACCCCTTTAATCTATATTCTAAACCTCTCACTCTCCACTGCCACAGTTCCTACTTCTTGGAAGCTTAACAAAGTTCTCCCACTTTTCAAAGGGGTGGGGACCCCACCATCCCAGGCAACTACCACCCTATCTCCCTCCTTCCTGCCCTTGCTAAAGTCCAAGAACCCCTCATACTCCTCCGGCTAAATAACTTCCTCTCCACTTCTAATACCATCTCCCCTTACCAGTCTGGCTTCAGAAAGTCCCATTCCACCACCACCTCCTCCCTATTCTGCTTCACCAACACCATCCATGCTGCTATGAATCTTGTCCACATCACTGCAGCCATATTCATCAACCTAGCCAAGGCCTTTGACTCTGTCTCCCACCCCCTTCTACTTTCTAAATTACGCTCCATAAGCCTATCCCCAGCTTTAGCGTCCTGGTTCAGTTCCTATTTGACAGGCCACTCCAATCTGTTTCCATAAACAACATCATATTCCCTCCCTCCCCATTCTTGCCGGTGTACCCCAGGGCTCTATTCTTGGGCAGGTTCTTTTTTCCATCTTCATCAATGACCTTCCCTCTGTATGCACCCATTCTGACATCCACATGTATGCGGACGACACTGTCCTTTTCTTGTCTGGCCCATCCATAGCAAGCTGTCCAATCCCCTCCTTCAACTTGACCTTTCAGTAGTCACAGCTTGGTTTGATGCCAACTGCCTTATACTGAACACCAAGAAAACCGTTGCCATGACCTTTGGCTCCAAACAAAAAGTTATCAAACTTTCCTCACTGCCCGTTTTCTCTTCAGCAGCAGATACCCCCCCTCAACAATGTCAGCATGTTTAAATACCTGGGGGTCTGGCTTGACCCCTTCCTTGATTTCTCCACCCACTTCAGTGCGCTCCACACCAAGCTGTGCCCTAAGCTTGGGTTACTCCATCAGCACAAAGCCAGCCTGTCCCTCCCTGTAAGATGTGACCTATTAGTTCAAATGAATCCTCCCTGCCTTTGACTACGCCAACATAGTTTACAGTGCTGCCCCAGCCACCTCCCTTGCTATAAACTGGATGTCCTATTCCATGCTTTTTATTGGTTCGCCGCCAACTCTCCCCCACTAACTCACCACTGCGACCTCTACGCTGCCCTCTCTCTCTCCAGTCACTTGCGCCAAGGTGCTCCTCTCACTGCTCTACCTTCATAGCCAAGTATTGGTTTGGGTCCCTTCCTTCTTATCTTACCTCCCTTCTCACTCTCTTCTCTCCCTCTCCATATAACTCTCGATCTAGCTGTGCCCGCTCCTTTTCTCTCCCTTGTATCCAAACCTCAGCTGGTAAAGTCTCTTTCTCCTACAAGTTTTCCTCCCTCTGGAACAGCCTTCCCCTCCCTACCTGTCTTTCACCCTCCTTCCACTATCTCAAGCACTTACTCAGACAAACACCTGTCACCTCCTGCAGCTGTTCCCCTTCCTAGCCTGCGATCACATTATGCCGCAATCCTATCTCTCTCTCTCTCTCTCTAGGTCCAACCGCTGTACTATAGCTGTGCGTTTCATTGTATTTAATGTACATAGTTCCAAGTTGTATGTCCAACAGCTGTACAATAGCTGCGCTCTTCTTTGTATTCAATGTACATAGTTTCTAATTTGTATGTCCAACAGCTGTACAATAGCTGCACTCTTCACTGTATTTAATGTACCATTTCTAATTTGTATGCATCTGTACAGTTTCCAAGTTCACACATGCTTGTACATAGCTCCTAGTTGTATATTACTGTACTTTTTACCTGTCCATCTTTCTTTTTGTCTCCACACAATATTGTGTTATACTTGCTGTTGTATTTGTCATCCTCCTGTACCCCCTCCCTCCGGTTCGTGCCTGGAAACGAGCTTCAGCTCATGGTGCTTTTCCAGGTTATCAACTTTTAAATAAATAAATAAAATAATTCATATTTTCATCGGTATGAGTTATGTTTCGATAGCTTTTGCCACAAATCTCTGGGGTACATTATGAACTCTCAACTCTCACCTGACCTGACTGCACCTGTATTCTCTAACTCGGACATCTGTTACCTGCTATGTAAACCTATGTACCTAAAAAAACAATAGAAGCACTCTAGGTAGGGGCTTTGATACCAGTCCATTCACAGAACAAAGGGTCCTGAAAGAACTCCTAAAACTCAAGGTGGACAAAGCAATGGGACCTGACGGAAGTCCCCCCCAGAATTCTGAAAGAACTTAGGGGAGAACTAGTGACACCATTGATTGCCCTTTTTAACAAATCTTGGGATGATGGTGTGGTACACCTGAGAACTGGAGGAAGGCGGATGTGATTCCCCCTTCACAAAAGTGGGAGCAAGGCTGAGGCAGGAAACTACAGACCTGTTAGTTTTACCTCAGTAGTAGGGAAAATGATAGAATCACTTCTGAAAGAAAGAACTGTTGAGTGCCAAGAGGTCAGCGGGGCACAGGACCCAAGGCAGCATGAATTCACAGTGGGAAGGTCATGTTAGATGAATCTAATACATTTCTTTGACTGGGTGACCAAAGTAGTAGACCAGGGAGGGGCTGTGGACATGGCCTACCTAGACTTTAGCAAGGCATTAGACACAGTCCCACACAAAAGATTAATAAACAAGTTAGTCAGCCTGGGTAAAACATTGGCTGGACAACAGGACACAGAAGGTAATTGTAAACGGAGTCCACTCTGAAGAAAGAGTGGTTATTAGCAGGGTACCGCAGGGTTCAGTATTGGGGCTAGTCCTCTTTAATGTCTTTATAAGTGACATTGCAGAGGGACTGGAAGGAAAAGTATGCCTCTTTGCAGATGACACAAAGATCTGCAACAGGGTTGATACAGGGGTGGAAAGGATGAAAAGAGACTTGGCAAGGTTGGAGGAATAGTTAAAAGTATGGCAGCTTAGATTCAATGCAAAGAAGTGCGAAGTAATGCACCTGGGAAACAAAACCCAGTGGAAGAGTACACAATGGGGGGGAGGTACTAACAACAATAAAAATGGAAAGGGTCCTGGGGGTAATCATATCAGATGACCTAAAGGAAGGCAGGCAATGTGAGAAGGCAGTAAAGAGGGCTGGGGGGATACTGGGATGCATAGGGAGAGTCATCACCAGTAGAAAACAGGAAGCTGTCATCTCTCTGTACAGACAGTTGGTGAGATCCCATCTGGAGTATGCGTGCAGTCCTCGAGACCCCATCTCTACAAGGACAGAGACAGGATGGAGGCAGTCAAGAGGAGGGCAACTAAAATGGTGCAGGGTCTGCACCAGAACCCATATGAAGAGAGACTAAAGAAGCTTAATATGTATACCCTCGAGGAAAAGAGGGAGAGGGGGACATGACAGAAATGTTCAAGTACCTCAAGGGAATCAACAAAGTCCAAGAGGTAGCATCTTTCAGAAAAGAGATGTGCAGAACAAGGGGCACAGTTTGAAGATAGAGAGGGGACAGCTCAGGGCAATGTCAGGAAGTATTTTTCACAGAGAGGTGGTGAATGCATGAACGGCCTTCCTGAGGAGGTCGTGGGGTTAAAAACAGTGGGGGAATTCAAGAATGCATGGGACAGACATAAGGCAATTATAGCGGGGGGTAAGAGGAAGCAGGCTGTTGGTTAACTAGGATCTGCAGCTTATCCAACAGGTAGGGAAATGGGCAGACTGGGTGGGCCAAGTGGTCCTTATCTGCCATCAAAATCTATGTTTCTATGTTTCTAAATGGCCAGGCTGCATCCTTATTTTTTACGTGGGTGGACATTGTATTATATGCTTGTCTTCGTTGCTCCCTGGAATGACCAATCAGTAACTGATCTTCCTGACAGTACACTCAGAAAGCTTTAGTCACAGCAAAACAGTGCACCTAGGCTAGCTCAGGCACAGAATTTTCAGAATATAATTTTCCTGTACTCATAATACTAGGCTGGCTTCCTATATACTCTGGATGATGGAATTATAAGGCCCTTAACAGCCTAGGCCCTCTCCATCTCTCACAGCTTTCAATTACATACACTGTCCCCTTACTTCTTCCCTGCATTCTTTATGTATGTGCCTGCAGGCTACAAGACCGCACTACAATTTGGGGCAAGTATGCACCTTGGTTGTGAATCACTCCTCCTGTACACATTCTATAAGCC
Source organism: Neoceratodus forsteri (assembly GCA_016271365.2). Lineage (NCBI taxonomy): Eukaryota > Metazoa > Chordata > Ceratodontiformes > Ceratodontidae > Neoceratodus > Neoceratodus forsteri. The sequence continues at coordinate 1,191,143,606 of CM028130.1, read as the reverse complement.
ACCTGAGTCTTAACTTGCAATATAAATGAGACTGCCAGATGGGCACCCCGTGCATACTGGTTTGCATTATATCGGCCCTGTTGCATAGCACTGTGCCATGCTGAGACTGTGTAATCATGTAGTGCATTCTAGAAAACCACCCCTCCCCTCTTTCTTTGAACGCCCTCTCTTTTAGATAGGCACAAGTGTTCCTGATCTAACAGCCATCAACCTAGCAGTTCAGTCCCCCCCCCCACCCCCCAACACCTGTTCCCCAGTGCTGTGACACTCCCTGGCATCCAGCAGTACCCGAAGCCCTAACCACAGTCCACACAATAAATAAATGACTCTGGTGCTGCATGCCCCCTGAGGCACCTCCCTTTCCTCTCCTGGTCACATAACTTTTTACTGAGGTTTTCTTACCTGTCAGTCTATGTATAATAGGTAGGCAGTAAAACATTAGAATGCTCAATTTATATGGAGGGTTATGGTGATATACACCACAAGAGCAAAGGTCAAGTAGTTTATTAACAACACCTACATTAAAGTATTGATACACAGTAATTCTATTTTATTTTTTATAATAGAGACAAAGAATTACGAGAAATTTATGTGACTCAAGATTTTGCTACTGTATTAAAGAACTCCAACATCAAAGTCGGTGTGAATTCAGTAATACAGTATCACAGTTTTTTGTTCAAGCGTTGTTCCAGTATCCAGAAGAAATATTCTGACGCAGTTTAACTTAATTTCTTGAATGTTCTGTATTTGTGCCTTCTCATTCTTTAGAACTGAGAACCTCTGCACGAAAACATTATCTTTGTCTCCAGACTTCATCTTACCCTCCTACTTCTTCCCCCACTGAACTGCCGCAGGAATTACTATGATCTCACAAACTGAGGATTATGACTTCAACGGAGGGGAAAACCAGGATGATGAGAAGTCTGAGACATAAAGATCCCAATTTCATGAAAATGTCCTCAGCCATAAAGAATAAAGGGACATAAATACAGAAAACATAAATACAAGTGTAACTGTGACAGCATATTACACATTGTAAAATTGCTTTACGATGTTGGAACTGCATGTAGTACTGCAGCAGTATTATCACAACAGAACACGGGGAGGAATTTCTTTCCAACTGTGAAAAACAGTTTCCTTCTGCATGTCAGGCACGGGACAGAGGAGAATGCAGTTTTTAATCTGCCGGATGGGGTCCGGCCCCGGTGGTGCTGCAGCAGTGCTACTTGCTAACTATGCCGGTGACCCAGGTTTGGAAGCCAGCTCAGGGTCTCAAGAATTGGCCAGGGGAAGGAGGATTTATCCTAAGGCAAGGCATAAAATAAGCAGGTTCACATTGCAATTTGCAAATCAAAAACTGGCAAATGCAAGTCAATTTTGGCTTTGATTAACAGTAGATGCTAATCGATTTCTCCAGGACTGAAGGGCTTGAAATGCGTGAATGGCACAATTTTTCACTAATTTTAGCCCTCTCCCCCACATTCTAGGCCCCACACTGTTAACTTCGGTCAGGTGCTAATAATTTTTCATTTTGATTAGCAAAGGCCACTAATCAAGTCTCCGACACTAATATATGCCTTGTAAGGACACCTTTCCTCCTCCTTTGGGAATTTCCTTTTCCTGATGGGTTGCGTGGCCCACAAACTGTCTGCCACATAGCAAAGGCATAGTGGCAGCATGTCTGGGGCTTGAAAGAAGAAGGGAGGGACAGGACACTGCTGACCCCAGTGGCAAATGCACATGTGCGGGCGGGCACCTACCCAGGAGCATCAAGCATGATGGCATTCCAGGGTAAGAAAAGAGAAGAGAACTAGTAACTGGCTGGGCAGACAAGGCCCTGCCCGTTCCTCACATCCATGGTGCTCCTGGCTCCCAAAATGCACCCAAGCTTAACCTCCACCGTGTACATCTTGAAATTTGGAGTGAAGCAACTATAGGAGCTGAAGGTAGGGTCCATCTCGGAGGCATAATCTGAGGGGAAAACACAGCTGTGAGTCGCAGGCAGCTCATGGAGTCCAGGCTCTCATTTCTGACCCCCTTTTTTTTTTTTGTTACAAACAGAAAATGGGTTGGCAATATAGTATGAGATTCAAGACGTATTACTGCTGCTACAAAAACATACAGCTGTCCTAATAAAGCAGAAAACAGCTGAAGTTTACCTACCTCACATCATCAAAGAATGCTTCTAAATCATCCCTCTGTTCTGCTAGAGATAACTCTATATCCAGGTAATTTCCACTCTGTGATAACTGCAGAGAACAGTCTTCCAACTGCAAAACAATGAAATGCAGAACATTGTAGTTAATCTTTAGGACTGAACTTTTATATTCATAGCACTCTACTGTACACCCACAGCATCTGACACTGTAAAGGTTGTGGAGCCATTGGTTAAAGTAAAGGTATGACATAATTTGAACATGTTTTGGGCTTCACAGCCCACTAGCTTGGGGCGGCGATACACCCTCTGTGTCAAAATGTAACATTTTAACTTTCTTGTGCATTGAAGGGAAGGAATCATAACAGTGGCCGAACCGCCGGCCACGAGATTCCTTTCCACTTCCCAGTCCACCTGCTCCGCCCCCATGCTCCCAGGTCTTGTGACATGTGCCCAGGGACAGCGCGGGGACGCATCCCATACAAGTCTATGGGGCTCATTTTCAGACCGTTTTTTTACAGAACTTTAAGCAGCCTTTCAATAGAAATGAAAGCCACCACTCAACTAATAGGGCCCGTAGACATGGGGCGGAGCAGGCAGACTGGGAAGTGGAAAGGGACTGCCTGGCTGGTGGTTCGGCCACATACACCAAGGTATTAAAATTTAACATTTTAACACAGAGGGGCTATCGCAGCTCCAGGATAGCGGGCTGTGTAGTCACATACCAAATTCCACACCTTTACTTTAAGTGTGAGCATAACAGGATTGAATCTGAAGTGAAAGAGAGAAGCTACTTAACCAAAAAATAATAAACTTCAGGAGAACTGATTTTGATAGGGCTAGGAAGATAGTTGAAGCTAAAATGGCAAATACGCCACTGAGAAGTAGTGCTAATGCAAAGTGGAAGGCCTGTAATGTGCACATATTGAGAGAAGCGACTTAGGTTCCATGCCACAAAACAAAATTCTGACCTCTGCAAGTGCGGAAGAGGTTGTGTGGTATGCCTCCACCACACATGCAGGGAGTTAGGTGAAAGCTGCGGACCTGTGCACTCCTCCACTCCTGATCTGCCCATGTGTTTATGTGGACAGCCAGGTCGAGGCTGGCATGGGGGCTTGGGTGCAGTTCCATACGATTCTTGATTTAGTTTCCACATCAGGGACAGAGTGTAGAGGGCGGCAGCATCAGGCAAGGGGAGACTTTACAGTAAGTGATGTCCACCCACATAAGTTGTTCTCCCTGTGCACTCAGTTCTTCCCTGGGCCTGGTCTGTCTCAGCGCCAGCTGACCCCAGCCGTCCAAACTGGCATGGATAACTGGGCCACATCCAGCAGCATTTAAACAAAACTGTGTTCCTTTTATTAAGGGATGCACAATGATTGCCGTATCCCAGTGTATAGTTTTACCGCCCTACAGACTAAAGTAACAAGTTGTGAACAAGCGCGATACATACAGCAGACCTGGGTTAGATTTCCACAATCTCCTCTTGCATATTGTGTGACCCTGAGCAAGTTACTTAAAGGAATTTTACGATCTAAGGTACTGGACTGCATAGCCCAATACCTTATGGCAGCGTTAGCCAATTGCTGCCAAAAGTATCATTTTTAATGGTGACCTTTGAGGTAGGGATGGGATCGTAACTGCAACTGAACCCACGGCCAGCCGATCCCTTCCACTTCCCTGTCTGCCGGCCCCGCACCGTGTTCAGACATTTTGTGATGTCTAAGCAGGGACAGCACGGAGGGTGCGCTCCATACAAGTCTATCGGACATTTTTACAATACCTTTTCATGTAACTTTAAACAGTCTTAGAGGAAAATGAGCTACCACTCAACTAATAGGGCCCTTTTAGTTGACGGTAGCTCGTTTCCTCTAATATTGCTTAAAGTTAAGTAAAAGGCATTGCAAAATGTCCCCACAGACTTCAGAAGGGACACGCCACCGCACTTCCCTGCTTAGACGTCACAAAATGTCTGAGGCAAGAGAGCCAGCAGACGAAGTGGACAGGGATCAACTGGCTGTGGGTTCAGCTGCAGTTACGATCCCTTTCCTACCTCAAAGGACACAGTTAAAAATTATACTTATGGCAACAACTGGCTAACACTGCCATAAGGTACTAAGCCATGAAGCACAAACAGACTGTAAAATAAGCTGGAAATTCACTTTAACCTCCTTGGTGCTCCCAGGTCACCCTTGTAAACAGGCCTTGTGCCTAGTGGGCCTTGCATGATTACCAAAAAAGAATATAACCAAAAAAAAAAAAGTTACAAATGTTTTTTTTTTTTTTTTTCAACAAGGACTACCTGGTGACAGGATTCATTTACCAAGAATATATAACTGTAATTAATTTTAGAGCAGTTAGTGTAATTAATGCTTCTTGGGGATTCAATGTTTAATTAATTTTAGATTTGTAATTTGTGAATTAAGTATGTGCATCTTTTTTTTTTTTTTTTTACATCTTTTACATTTTCTAGGGGTGATGTACTGCACACTGGTTTATGACAGATATATTTATAAAGAATAATGTCTGTGTAGTTGTGTGTTATGAAGATTTTTCACACACCCGAGAGCGAAGCTCAAGAGGTTTATATCACATCACATCACACAGCAAGAGTGTGTGAAAAATCCTCATTACACACACCTTGCACAGACTTTATTTTTTATAATAACTGGTGCAAGATTTTGATAAAGAAATAAAATCGCAAGCTGCATTTGTGTCAGGAGCAAGCATGTCCCTCAGCATCTACTACAGTGAGCAGCTTTTGCTCAGTGTTTTTCTTATCACGCTGCAGTAGAAGCGACTGGCTGTTTCTTCGGGCTGGTAGCTCTTCTAACAAATATTTGGTTCATGTTGCCATGAAATCTCATGGACCAGCTGGCGATTGGGCAGGTGGGAGGCCTGAGTGACTTGGGGTTTGGTTTGGCTTGGCTGATATGGTCTCGAACCAGTGTATTGTCTATGTTTTACTGCAGTGACAGCATGAAGCCAAACATGTCACAATAACCCACTATCAAGTTATTATGGCATTTATCTGGTTATTATGGCTTTTAAAAGCAGTCTCCAGTCAGTTATTATAGGGGATCACCAGTTTTTATAAATATTTATCCCACAATCCCCTGCTCCAGGTAGAGCAGAGAATCTGGCCAAGCATCCAACTGGATGCCTGCTGAACAGGTCCGCTCCACTCCCCGATACACCCCAGGCCCCTCCATACTTCTCTCTGTGCACTGATCTGGAAGGCCAGGGGTCTTGAATGCCACCTCATGAGTAACACTCAGCAAGTGTGAAACTACATGTTACAGATACCTGTGCTTTTGGTGTATTTATTTAGTGTTTTCTTTTGTTTTGTTTTTTTTTATTAAAAAATTTATATTTAAAATTTTTATTAAAAATGTTTTGTTTTGCTGGCCCAGTGACACTGAGGGTTGAAGTGCTGGACACCACACCGCGCACCACATTGGCGACCCAGGTTCAGGAACAAACTCGGGTCGGCAGGGGGAAGGAGGATTGAGTGTCCCAACGGATGCTCTCCTCCTCAGGGTGGGCTTCCAAGGGTGCTTCATGCACCTGATGTCCCTGAGGGTCGGTGGGAGCGCCGACTTTCGGGGCTTTGGCTCCCATGGCGATAGAGTTGGGGAGGGAGGGGCGCTGTTGAGGCACCCAGTGACGTGCATCAACGCGTTGCCTACCTGAGCCGACGTCCTCAGGGGTGGAAAGGGGACCACAGAAAAACAGAAAAAAAACTCATCGGTCCTAGATGACAACAATCCATGCCTTCCAACCAGCGATCCATGGGCAGACCCCATTGTGCAGGCTCTCCTCTGAAAGGTCGAGGAGAGGGGTCCCTCCTTGCCCCACCCAAGGGGTTAACTGGGCATCAGGGAAGCACAAGGGACTCAGGCCGCTGGAGGGTCAGCAGGGGAAGGGAGGGATTGAGCGCACAATGGCAGCTCTCACTCTCTGGGGAGGGTTACAGGTCTGTCCTGCTGCTATATTGCCACCTCCTGGGTGAATCCGGGAGTGGCGATGCAGGTCGGGACGCACAGCGGGAGGGGCAGTGCTAGCCAAAAGCCCAGGGAGGAGTAGTGTCCTTACGCACGCCTCCTCACTGGCTCTCCCAGTGTGCCGGCGACTGCAGGGGATAGGGGCTCACTACCAGAACAGGAAAAAATGGAGCCCGTCACTCCTAGGTGACGACTCCGATGCCGGTCCACGTCACCGGCGCTCACCGGGGCAGACTCCAATGTGTATCGCCCACTCCACTGTTACTAGGGGGAAGGTCGGGTGGTCCCTTCCCTTGCCCCGCCGGGTGGGGTCACTGGGATACCTGAGGAGCACTGAGCGAGTGAACACTCTAGGGGTAGACTCCTGGGGGTGCCATGGGACGTGTGGAAGGCGGCTTGAGGTGTCTGATTGAGTGGAAGGACGGTGCAGTAAGGAGAATAAATACAAGGTTAAAAAAAAGGAAGTACAAGGGAGAAGCCTGGCACTCTAGGGGCAGACTCCGTGATGGTGGCCTGGGGGGTTGACCGGTCCGAAAGAGTGGACGGTAGAAGGCAGATAAACAGAAAGTAAAAAAAAAAAAAGTTTGTTTTTACTTAGTACAGTGAGCAAAGAGGTACATGGGATAACACAGGCATTTTACTTTCAAAACAATTATAATAAATATTCCACAGAGGCAGAAGACTCATGAGGCAGTGCCAGAGGGGAGAAGGATAAGCGAGTACAGATACCCATTCAGGTTTTTTCATACAACATGGATGGTAACAAAAGCATTACGCAAGTATGCTATAATGATAAACCTATCTCAGTCCTAAAATGAAATGATACATTAATATTTCAGGAGTGAGCACTTACACCATAAATATCCCCGATTGTCCACCTCTCAGGGTACTAACTGGGGGTCTATATTCATGTAATAAAGTTGCCATAGCTGCGATATTTCATAAAAAGTGGCTTCCCTCCCTCCTAGACAGAAAATAATCTTCTCTGTATATGTCCTGCCTCATTTGCCGCCACTGCTGAACTGTGGGGGATGGGGGGATACCTTATGCCACATTCTTGTGACAGCTGTTTTAGCCACTAGAAGCAAAACAAGAGTCAGGGATTTGGGATCAAGTCTTATTCCTCCTGGCCGGCCCGTCGGCGCAGCGGCTGAACTTCTGCTTGCGACACTGGTGACTCGGGTTCGGGAGTGGACAGGGGAGTCAGCGGGCCAGCCGGGGGGAGGATGTCTGCGCATTCAACGAACCACTCAGCTCCTCCGGGGGTGGGGGGGGAGGTACACTGACTTAGGGGGTGGCCTGACCTCTGGCAGTGTCCGGAGGTACTGCAGCCCCGATGCCTGTAACAGCAGGGGAGAGCATGGACGACGCCAGCGTTAGCCTTGGTGTTGTGGCGTATCACGCTCTAGGAGGGTGTACATTGAAAAATGCCTCCCCTGGCATGACACTGAAATAAGAACCCAATAGGGGTCCTCACCCACCGGCGGCTGCAGTACCGACAAGGCTCCACGACGAAGACTAGATTTCCTCTGGGGAGGGGGTTCGGGGTGTCTCTCCCCCCACTGTGTCCTCGCCTGGGGGATAAGCCAGTGCTCCATGGGAGGAGTCTCAAGATAAGAGGCGGCGCCAGGTACAGTAGTCGGGTGACGGTGCTGGGTTGGGGTGGGGGCGAAAATAGAAAATATTTTAAAAAAAAAAAAGTCTTATTCCTCCTGGGGTATAGACATAAGGATCAGCGAGGGACAGACCGAACTGCTATCTTCTGACGGCCATTTTGTATCAGGTTAAGCAATGGATAGTTCGGGCTTCACACAAAGCTACTGGAAGTAAGGAGAGCTCATGAAACTGTTTTTCCAGCTCATGCCAAAAGACAAACTTGCAGGCAGGAGGACCAAAAAAGTCTGGGCATGATCAGCCCCAGCCTTAAACAGTTTTGCTTTATTTAGTTTTTGTTGTCTGGGAAAGGAGGGCTAGGCAGTTCTGCCTATTTTCAGCCTCGTCTGGGGGGGGGGGGAGTGGTGGGACACAATTTCAAACTGACATACTGAACTAGATTAAAGGGGACACAGTCAACCCCTTTAGGCTTCAAAATGTTTCTAAACAAAAAAAACGTGTCATGATTGGTCACATTCTGTAGAGACTGTTATACAGCTGGTAGTCTGATTCTGCTTCCTTCTTTTTAAAAGTGAAAAAACAGACTGCCCACCATATTGGTGTTACCGCATAAAAACACTTTTGTTTATCATCCCTGATGACTCCCACTCTACCTCACCCCCAACATCTCTAGCCACTCATAGTGCAGTGGGAGAAGAGGAGACTACTGCATCACGAGTGGCTGCACTGTCTGAATGTGTTTCTAGTGTTCAGGAAGTACACAATAAGAGTAGATCAAGCCAGGACTGGAGACAAAACCAAGGCTGGGTATAACTATACCATTAGCATGCTTTTCCATTTTACCATAAAAGGAAGCAAATAAAACAAACAGCAACGTCAGTGAATTTTAGAGAAAGTAAGCAATCATAAAATGTAGGTTTTTAACTAGAAAAATATGACGCAAAAAAGGCTGGCAGAGTCCATTTATGCTGTTGGTGGTATTTTAGTATAGGGGGAAATTGCCCTACTTTTTTTTTTTTTTTTTTGTATGAACACATGGATTATGTAGTGCGTTGTGAAAATGATCCTGTAATATCTGTATGATTCTAATATTATAAATAAAATTCCCCTACTTTTTTTGATAAGTGCCATGGGATCTTTAACACTCACCTGAACAACCACCAGAACAGGCAGATAGGACCTCAGTTTAATGTCTCATCTGAAAGACGGCACCTCAGGAGTGCAGCGTCCCCCCTCATGCTGCACTGCACTGTCAGTAGTGGGATTTGACCCCACATTCCTACTGCAGGACTAGAACCCACAACCTTCCTTCCGATCTTCTCGTCTTAGAGGAGAGTGTGAAACCTGTTGAGCCACAGACGAGGATATATACAGTATACTGTATCTGGATTACCTTTTTGGGTCAGGCCCTTAATGTTTCCCCATGTGGGGCAAAGGGGCTACTCAAAGACCTCTGTTATTGTCCAAGGAAATTAAGGGAGAAAAAGAAGGTGTACTGTAAGGAATTCTGAAGACAGAGTGAAGGAAATGTAGTATATGTCATCAGAAAATGGGCTAAAGCCAGCTCCGTGGTGCCGAGCGATGGGGATCGCTCTAGCACACTAGGGACCCGGGTTTGTACCCAAAGCCCAGGACATCAGCAGCAGAGGCTGGCAAGGGTGGTTCAACAGTGTCTCATTGACGCTCTCCTTCCGGGAGGGAGCGAGGTGGTTGTGTCACTCTCTTGCAGCTTCTGGTGGAGGCTAGTGGTGGTGCCAATAATGGCGTGGGTGACCACACGCCGTCAGACACGCCCCCCCCAGGCCAGCCGTAAGCATGCATGCCCTATAGGGGAGGGGATGAGCAGGACCAGGAAAAACAGAAAAATGGCCCAGCCCCAGATGACGCCTCAAGTTGGCTCCCCTATGCCACCGCCCCAGGTCACACAGCAATGGACCATTCCTACCCCTCCTGCTGATGACCCTGGTTCCACCTCCCACCCGGGATTGGTCAGATCACCAGGCATGCCCGACAGGTCAGACCTATAGGTCTGATGGGCAAAATACGGGGACAGTTGCTGCTGCCATCCAGCATTACAGAAACCCCAGTTAGCTAGCTCTCAGGTATCTGCTAAAACTGTAACTGTTGCCACTTGTGCTCACTGGATAAGAACAGTTACACAGCTCTGCTGTTGTGAACTGATTTTAAAGCAGTGCTTATGCTAAATCTATGGGCTCGGCTATATCACTGTCACATGAGACAGGGTGCGTTGTAGGAGCAAGAAAGGCAATACACCCATTTGTGATGGCGATCCCCAAGGGTCGTAAAACTACCATAAGGCTAGCAGGCTAATTTAGGAAAAACTCCTAATGGCAGACAGAGGGAAGGACACACTAGGCCTTTACATACACATCAAAACACTCTGTATAACATGTTTTTGCAAATTCTGGGTGGACTACTCCTTTAAAAGTTGATAACCAGGAAAAGCACCATTAATCAAAGCTAGTTTCCAGATATGACCTGGGGGTTACAAGAATCAGACAAATACAACTGAGGTATAACAATATCAGACACTATACATCACAGGTGCTATATACAATATGGAAGATTCTAAATAAATACAAACTGAAACACACAAATAGTTACAGTGGTTCACAGTAAGGAGGAACAGTCATACTGTAATAAGCGGGATCTAGGAAGGAGAACAGATGCAGGAAGTAATAGGGGTTGGTCTGAGTAAGTGCTTAAGAGCAGGGAAGGGGGGAGAGAGAGAGAGACGGGTTTGGGAGGGATGGCTGTTCCAGAGGGAATGACATTTATTTATTTATTTACTGTTTATTTATTGAAATGTTTTACCAGGAAGGCACACTGAGCAACAGGTTGCTTGTCTCCCGGTGCGACCTGGGGGGGAAGGGGTACAATAAGGATGAGACATTTTACATTCAAGTTACAAAGATCAACATAGCATACAATTAATTAAGGCAGTTCATACAAACAGTGTTGCATACATATATAATTTGTGAGAACAATTAATAAGTGCAATGGTAATTCGTGAACAAGTGCTATCGTGAAATAAGCGGCGAAGGAGAGAGAGGGAGAGAGGACAAGATGACAGATAGTGCAGAGTTGTGTCCCGGACAGACCTCTTCAGGATGCGATGAACCCTGCAAGGGGACAGGGGACTGGAGTAGGGATAAGAGAGAGGGAGTAATTGTGATTAACACCTAGGAGGGGAAAGAAGGCCTGACCCAAAAAGAGAACCCTTCAGGATGCAATGAACCCTGCATGGGGCAGGGAAGTTCAGAAGATTGTAAAGCCTCCTGCGGTTAAGTGTTGTAATTATAGAGGGACAGTGAGAGGGAGGGGATGAGAAATAATACCTGGGAGGGGATAAGGCCTGATCCAAGGAACCCACCAGGCTGCTGGCGCCCTGCAAGGGGACCTGGAAGGTCAAAGATAGGTAGATGGGGGAGAAAAGGTGGCAAGCCTAGGCACTATAGGACCCCTTCAGGATGTTGAGAACCCTGCAAGGGGAGTGTGAAGGGTAGGGAAAAAGGGGGAAAAGAGTAGGGGAAGGGAGAAAGGTATGAGAACTAGCACCTAGGAGGGGCTGGGGTCAGTACAGGCAGTAGAGTCGATAGAGGCATTGGGTAAATTCCGAGTTGGGACGAACTGTAAGGAGCAAGATGAAGGAAATGAAGGGTCATGACAGGAACAGTTAGGTGCAAGATAGTTGGAGAGGGAAATATTGATGGAATAGAGGGAGAAGGAGTGTCGGATTTGGGGAGATAGTGTGTTCCATATTTTAGGGAAATGGTGAGAGTACCCAGACTGGTCGGACAGAGTGGACTGGCGGGGGACAGTTAGTGTACGAGTGTTGGTAGATCTGAGGGAGTGGGAAGGGGGGGGGGTTATAAATGAGGGGAAGAGGTAGGATGGGAGTTCACCCAGCCAGTGTTTAGCAGTGAATTTAACACAGTATGAGGCGCGTCTATTTGTAAGGGAGGGGAAGGAAAGGGCTCGACAGAGGTCACAGTGGTGGGTGCAAGACGGAGCATCAAAGGCAAAGCAGCAGAAGGAGCTGAAGAGAGTGTCCAATCTGGTCAGGGAGGACCTAGGAGCGGCACCATAGACTACATCGCAGTAGTCAAAAATGAGGAGGATCATCTTCTGGACAAGCTCACGCCTAGCCACAAGAGGGATGCAACTATGGTTCCTGAATAAGGCACCGAGCTCGGGGCGCAATTTTTTCTGGATGGCGTCAATGTGTGCAGAGAAGTTGAGGTGTTGGTCTAACCAAAACCCAAGGTATCTGAAGGACAAGGTGTCCTCAAGTAAAGTCCCATTAATAGTGCAGAAAGGCAGGGAGGGAAGCCTAGAGAGTCTCTGCCTTATGCCAAAGGTCATGGAGACTGTCTTCAATCTATAGAAATCTATTGGAGAAGGAGAGTTTGCCAGTTGAAGTGCGGATACCAGTGGTCCAGTTAAGGGGTGTGTATCTGTGTATTTTATGCCCAATTTTGCTCTTTTTACACCCTGCGTAGAGTCCTGGGTAGTATCATCATGACCAGGTGTTTCCACGGACTTCGGGCATTAGCACTTCAGTTCACCAGAACAGTGTGACTACGTCGCAAAATACTACCTGGCATATCGAAATACTACCAGCTTGGAAAACTAGGAAGTATTTACTTCTTGATCTAAAAAGTTATCTGGAGCACTGGCAGACACGAGTGAGGGAAAAGGTGCGGGCACAGCTTGACTGCAAGTTATAGGGTGAGGGAGAAGCAGGAGTAAGGAAAGAGGCAAGGTAGGACAGAAGAGACTCAAACCAGTATTTAGCTATGAATCCTATCTAGGGCAACGCACTCAACAGGTGGAGGTTGCTGGACAATTATCTGGCATTGTACATTTACCACAAGGAGTTCCCCAGGGATCAATCCTGGGGCCATTATTATTCCTGGTTTATGTAAATGATTTACCTGATGGGTTGCACAAAACCCAAGCAAGACTTTACGCAGATGATACAGTCTTGCCTGCGTCTGCTAAGACCCAAGACCAGATGTTAACTAAGCTTCAGACGGATTTCAATATACTCCAGGACTGTTTTTTTTAAGTCTAAATTAGTTTTAAGCAGTAAAAAGATTCCTCAACCTGACATCTTCGAAAAAAATGGACAAGCACCAACAAAAACACCACAATATAAATACTTAGGTGTTACTGTTGACAATTCATTAACTTTTGAAGATCATATAAATCAGATGACAAGGTAAATAGGAGAATAGGCGCCTTAAGAAGATCAGCATCTACTATGCCTTTTTATATCCGCAAAACAATAGCTACCCAATTGATTCTTCCAGTCCTGGAGTATGGAAACCTTGTCTATGGCTTTGCTGGAAGCAAATCACTAGATAGGTTGGATAAGACATACAATCGTCTGGCTAGATTTGTTCTGAGATGTCCATTTCAGACACATCACTGTGAGATGTACAAGAGACTGACCTGGGACACCTTATCCATCCGGCCAAAAAAGCTATTTGCTCCTTTTATATACAAAGTTAGGGAAGGTTCAATCAAGGGTAATTTGAGCTTCTTACATGAAAAAGAGGAGCATCGATACCAGTTAAGGGAAGTGGCTCATAGGGGTATAAATGTTCCTAAAACGAGAACCAGATTTGGTCCTATGACCTTTCAGTACTCAACTGCAGTTTGTGGAATCAAATTCCCCCTATGATAAGGAATCAATCCAGACTATCCACCTTTAAGACAAAAATAGACATCTTTTTCATCAGGAATGTAACTGTTTCTAATTTGATTTATATTGCCTTTACCATGTTTTTGTACTTTTGTAAATTTGTAAATTATTGTCTGCTTTGTTATGTATGAATTGTATTGTCTACTGTCTGTATGAATGTACACAGGACAACTTTGTAGATCGGTCCTCTGGACCTAAAGTTTTATCCTGTTCAAAAATAAAATTTTAACAACAACATGAAGGTGGAGCAGTGAGAGGACTGCCTCTGTGCAAGTAACTGTAGGAAAAGGGTATAAGTCACAGTGGTGAGTTAAAGGGGTGGAGGAGTTAGAGGTAAACCTACCGAAGGCATGAAACAGGACATCCAATTTGGCGAGGGAGGTGGCTGGGGCAGCACTGAAAACTATAACAGCATAGTCAAAGGCTGTGAGGATTCATTTAACTATGAAATCACGTCTTATAGGAAGGAGGACTCTGGCCTTGTGACAATAGAGTAGCCCAAGTTTGCAGTGCAGTTTGGTGTGTAGTGCACTAAAGTGGGCGGAGAAATCAAGGGAGCGGTCGAGCCAGACACCAAGGTACTTGTATGTAAGGATGTTGTCTAGTGGGGTGTTAGCTGCAGAGAAGAAGACTGGTAGTGAGGGAAGCTTGGTGAGTTTTTGTTTAGAGCCAAAGGTCATGGCAACAGTTTTTTTTTAGTATTCAATTTTAGGCAATTGGCATCAAACCAGGCAGTGAACACAGTGAGATTGTTTTGAAGGGGGGCTTGGATGGCTTGTGTGGACAGGCCAGTCAGGAAAGGGATGGTGTCATCCCCGTACATGTGAATACTACCTAGGGTGCATACTGAGGGGAGGTCATTAATAAAGAGGGAAAAAAGAACCAGTCCTAGGATAGATCACTGGGGCACGCCAGCAAGGATGGGGAGGGAGGAAGATAGGACACTGTTGATTGAAACTGACTGGGGCAGCCAGCCCAGTGGCACTGAAGGTTGAGACGCTGGACGCCACACCTTGTGCTATGCCAGCGACCCGGGTTCGGGAACGGACCCAGGTCGGCCGGAGATGGGAAGGATTGAGCATCCCAACAGATGCTTTCCTCCCTCTGGGGTGGGATACTGGGGTGCTGCACGCACCTGACATCCCGAGGGGAACTGGTGGAACACAGGCTCTCGAGGGCTTAGCGGCTCCGTTCATCGGAGTTGGGGAGGGAAGACGCTGTTAGGCACTTGGGAGGTAAGATGTGTGTCAGCATGTTCCCTCTATGGACGTATGTCATCACACCAGCGCCTCAAGGGGTTGGGTATGAGAACCACAGGAAAAAAGTGGAAAAACACCCTCAGCAGTCCTAGATGATGGCCGTTCCACACCAACCAGACCACCAATTCCGGGACAGACCGCACTGTACCAGTCGGCGAAGGAGGTAGATGCACTCTAGGGGGAGATCCTAGGTCCGGCGGCTGGATTGGGATGAAGAAGCCCGAAGGAGTGGACACTGAGGGCAGGTGAGGAGGATAAAAAAAGAAAAAACAAGGGAAACGAAAACGGGAGTCAGAAAAACAAAGGCAGACACAGAGTGGCTTATTGCAGATGGGGTCAGGGGAGGGGAAAACAATTATTTGGATACATTAGGGAAAAAGGAAAAAGGAAGGAGGAAGTGATAGGGTAACAGAGGGAGAAAGGGTAAATGAGGAGGATGAGCAGAAAACAGCTGGTCTTAATGACCACTTCTGCTCTGTATTCATAAGGGAAGACAGAAGGCCTCTGCCAGGCAGTGGCATTAAGGCAGCTGTAAGGGAATCCCTGAGATAAGGCAGCAAGTACTTATCAGTGAAAGGGTTTGGAATGGCCCAGGGCCAGATGGGATGTATCTGAGGGTGCTCAAGGAAATGGCAATGCAACTAAATGAATCCCTGGTTAGACTACGCAGCAGACATAGCTCAACTCAGACTGGGATAGTTCCAAAAGACTGGAGGGTAGCAGTCACAGCCCCACTCCATAATGGGAGGGGGGAAGGAACAAGAAGCAACTAGGTAATTACAGACCTGTCCATCTTACCCCTACTGTGGGTAAACCAGTGGAAACACTAGTCAACAAGGATCTTGTGAACTACCTGGAGAGCAATGGGCTCCAAGACAGCAAACAGTGTGGGTTTGTGGCAGGGAGGTCTAGTCAGACCAACCTGACAGTATTCTTTGACTAACAAGGGCAGTGGATAAGGGCCATGCTGTTGATTTACTCTACTTCGATTTCAGCAAAGCTTTCCACTCTTGACTCACAAAAGGTTGCTGTAGAATCTGAATGCAGCAAAGGACACAGCTAGAAGGGTGAGAAACTGGTTGGAAGGGAAACACCAGAGGGTTGTAGCTAATGGAGTGAGAGGGAGTTCACCAGTGGAGTGACAAGGATTGGTCCTGGGTCCAATTCTTTTCAATATGTTCATCAGTGATATGGATCTCTCTCTACATAGGTACTAAGCTCTGCGGCACACCACACAGTGAGGCTCAACAAGTGGTCAAAGGTTTGGGAGTTGAAATTTAATGGTAAAAAGTACAGGCTGGTGCACATAGGGAACAGAAAGCCAAGGACAGAGAGAGTACTGGATTGGGGGGGGGGGATTAAAGCTGGGCACAACCTTTGAGGAAAGAGACACAGGGGTCATCATCAGTGACTCCCTAAAAATCAAGTCAGGGTAACAAGGCCTACAGTAAAGCAAACAGAATGCAGGGGTGTGACGGAAGGGGTTACTGACAGCAGAAAGAAGGAGGTAGTACTACCTTTCTATAGCTCACTCATGAGGCCCCACCTGGAGTACTGTACCCAGTTCTGGAGTCCTCATTTAAGGAAAGTAAGGACAGGCTGGAGACGGTGCAATGCTGGATTACCAAAATGATTTAGGGCCACAAGGTTAATCTTATGAGGACTGGCTCAAGACACTGAACATGTACTCACTGGACGCCAGACGAGAGAGGGGCAATATGATAAAGACCTTCAAGTTCCTGAAAGGAACGAACAAGATAAATTATGAGGAACTATTTAGCAGAAGTAGAGGATCAAGAACACAGGGGCACGAGTGGAAACTGACGGAGGAAGGTTCAAGAGGGAAGTAAGAAAGTTTTATTTTACAGAAGGGGTGGTGGAGCCATGAAACATCTGTCAGCTGATGTGGTGGACACCAAAACTATTATGGTTTCAGACATGGCTGGGACAGATTGAAGGGCTAAGTGTTGCTCAGGATGGTAGCAGTAGGGCAGGGAGCATGGGGTGGAGAGTGTGAGTTAGAACCCTGTATGGGCAATAGGTCCCGGGTTTGTTAGGGTTTATAGGCAGATTGGATAGATTGATGGTCTTTTTCTGCTGTCATTGTGTTTCTAGGTTCTGTGCTCTAGCCACTGGACCACAGTGCCTTGCTGTTTAGCACCCATACTGCTAGCAAAGGGTTTACAGTATTGTAGCTCAGTTAGTACAACTCTTTCCTCTAGGCCATGAAGATTGAATGGTCATGGGTTCATGTCCTGCATCAGGCACCTGGGCTTATACCAAAGACTAATCCCATGGTACAAAAGCCATCCTAAGGTTTGATCTGCATTACTCTAGAAATGGACACAGTATGCAAACCACAATTATAGACTGGGGTTTCTTTTGACGGCAGCCAAAAAAATCCATGACTCTGGCTGGCTCATCAGCCTACCAGTAGTGCTAGCACTTGTGACGCCAGCCACCCGTGTTCAAGAATGAGCCTCAGTCATCAGGGCTGGCTGGAGGGAGGAGAATCGAGTGTACCAAGTGAACCCTGTCCTCGTCCTCCTCCAAGGCAGGAGGGATTAGTCCTTTAGTCGCAATATTGCCACCTGAGTGTCTGCAGCTGGTAGTGTGGCTGCACGGCTTAAAGAGGGAGATGACACTGTGGTCCTCAGTGCATGTCACACTTCGCATACATGCGTCCTTGACTACACAGTACGGGACATTCCAGGAGAGAGGGAGAACAAGAGAAAATAGCGCCAGCGACCACAGCCATGGACCCTGGTATATCTGGGCACCAAACCCCCATCTCTGTGTCACCTGACACAACACTGAGCTCAGGGGCAAATCTCTCACCCCACCCCATCCGGGAAAAATCCTAGACTGCACAGACGAAGGCAATAAGGGTGTGCAGAGGGTCAGAAAAGCCATGGGTGCTCCAAAAGGAGAAAGGAGCTGGAGACAGGAAGGGGACATAAACAGAAAGAAATTTAAAAACATCCAAGGAATGTGGAAGCCATGCCAGTTTTTTAGAAGTCAAAATACTTTGCAGGTCCTAACTTTTAGAAGTAAATATTCTGAGATCAATGCGTGTAAGGTAAAATATTTATTACTTGCAAAATACCCTTTCTTATAGAAAAATCAATCATTTTATAAACCTCTTGTGTGAAACTGGATATCACTTAATTTCCCCCCCAACCCAGTGAGTCATATAGTTCCTCCCCATGTTATAATCTTCTGTTGCAAGAGCACTAAAAACTTGGGGTTTTCTGAAGGGAAAAGGAGGATTTTACATAATGTGATTAGGCCACTTCGGAAATACTAATACAGTACTTATTTTTCATGCATATAGACCAGAATTTATAAAATCATGAAAAAGCATTTAAAATGTTTTTAAAAACAGTCTGTTAGATGTTTGCATCAATTTAGAGGATAAATCAATGTAATGTGTACGTGTTCATCAATGAATTCTTTATAGAGATGTAATTATAGAGGGCACTAGGACTGCAACTGTACATGCCGGAGCCGCACACTATATACCACTGAAGAGGTGACAGTTCAGCCTTTCCCATGATGTACAGCATGACACCCTAGCATGTACAGGTATAAAGATACTGGCTTGTACATTTGCTGTGTGTTTATTAATATACAGAAAGTCCACACATGTACAAATTAGTGTATCAATACAAAAAACGCTGCATAGACATTCCAGTGTGTCACACAGCCATGTGGACCCAACTCCAACCTTTCATTTTACAAAAGCAAATTTCCTAGCTCGAACGGTTCCAAAGCTGACCCATTCTACAAATAATTTATTTGGAATGTACTAGCTTTGGAACTGTCTGAGATAGGAACCTAAATTTGTATTTAATGAAAGTTTATGGGTCAGCTCAAAATGACTGTGATACACTTCAAAATATGTTAGTATACATCAGCACAGTTTTAAACATAACATTATGGGTTAAAAGTGTACTGATGTGTATAATGAGAACTTACCAATGTCAACCTGAGTCCAAGCTTTCATTCTGAAGATCAATAAGTTCAGTAGGTGCCAAACTTTAATGCAGATGGACAACGCCGAATATAAAATTGACATCTGTATTGGAAGATACCAGCGGCATTCCATGAAGGAGAGAACCACACTCATTTTAATAATCTGGGAAGTTTTTACTTAATTTTTGGATAGCAAGTACTTTTATAAATTCAAGGCTATCAAATACAGTGAAGCTTTTTGTCAACACTCAAGATGAAATGGCCTTTCACGGGAACAATAAAGACTTGCTGTTATCTTAAATAGGCAATGCTGATTCACAAATGACAACCCTCCCGATAATAAAAAAAACATTACAGAGGGACCAGAAACAAGAAAATCAGTTGCACTCCCCTTCAGCAGTTCTATATTCAGATTAAAGCAGTAGGACGTTCAATTTATCTAGAAGAACCAAGAAACTTAAATTTATTATAGTACTGTATATGGTTAGGGCTTATCCTGTATAGAAATCAGTGACTGCTCAAAAGTTGCTGTGCACGTTTCAAAGGCTGCTGTGCATGTTTCAAAGGTTGTTGTGCACGTTCTAAAAGTTGTTGTGCATATTCTAAAAGTTGCTGTGCACGTTTCAAAGGCTACTGTGCACATTCTAAAAGTTGCTGTGCATATTCTAAAAGTTGCTGTGCATGTTCTAAAAGTTGCTGTGCACATTCTAACAGTTGCTGGGCATGTTCTAAAAGTTGCTGGGCACGTTCTAAATGTTGCTGGGCACGTTCTAAATGTTGCTGGGCACGTTCTAAATGTTGCGGGCACATTCACTCATCACAGCACCTGTGTTTTCCCTCGTGCCCGCTCCCAATGCTTTCATTAACTCGACAGTGACTGCTCCGTAAAACAAAGAAGAAAATAAAAATAAAAAATCTCAGCAACTGTTTTGTTAAAAAATGTGTCCATAATACAACAAGTAAAGCACTTGACAGTGCTAATACGGATTTATTTTTGGTTGTTAAAGCCACTGGAAGACCAAGGTTTACTAATGGTCTTCCCGGTGACTCGTTTTCATTTGTGGCTACTATTTTATAAAAGTACTGCTGCTCTACCCATCTGTGCAGGTGGGTGGATAGTGCTTTTAAAACTTTGAGACCTGGGGGGTGCTGTGGAACCCAAGCAAGATGGCGGCTCTGAAGTAAATCTTGAGTTTCTAAATGGCAGCTATATAAAATAAAAGTTGTTTATTCAATGTATTTGGTAAATCCTGAGAGCTTAATAGACATCAAAAAGTCAGCTGAACCAGAATGGGGAATCCAAAAAAGGATAAGGTGTCACAAGATCCTGTAAAGAGTAAAAATGTATCTGGGCCCCCTGCCATGAGATCAGCACAAGGCCGCACAGAATCCCTGATGGAGGATCCTGCTACAGAAACACTACAAAGTATTGGATCTAAACTAAATAGACATATAACATCGGTGGCTACATTGTCTGAAAAGTTTGACAATCTTGGTACTAGAGTTACCTCTCTGGAATCAGACATGATCCTATTGCAAACTACTTCCAAGGAGACAAAGCAACAACCAGCGGCAGCTATGAGAGCCACGAGTTCCATAGTGAAAAAGAATACTCACCTCCGGTCGCGTATTGAGTCCCTGGAGAACCAGGCTAGATTGTCAAATATTCGGATAATAGGCATCCCAGAAAGAAGTGAGGAAGATCATCTCTTGTTTTTAGAGAATGGTTGGGGCAACAACTGGAACAGCCCCAACTGGAGCAAGATATTCATATCCAGAAGTCATATCAGGTGGCCTATAGAGGCCGATAAGACAATCCTGAAGCTCCCAGAGCAATTGTTGTGGTTCTGGATGGCGTGGGAACAAGGGACCACATATTGGCATTGGCCCATAGGAAACTCACATTACTTTATGAGGGACAGCAAATTTGTCTCTTCCTGGATTTAAGCTACGCGACACGTCAAAAGAGAAAAAGCTTTGATGGAGTGCGAGCAATCCTAAGAGAAGCAGATACAGAACATGGCCTAGTATTCCCTGCAAGACTGTGAATTATACATCAGGGCCACGTATTTCTTTTTAGCAATCCTAAGGAAGCACAGAAGTGGGTCCAACGATTCGTGCCAGCATCCCGATGACGAGAAGCATCCCCTAAATCAGAAGATGAGGATTTCCTAAATACCTGAATGAAGCGAAGTGTGAAAAAGGTTCAGTTTCGAGTCCCTTTGTTTGATTCATTTAACTCTATTCCATCTTCTGAGACTCAGTCTCGTACTAAATAACTCGCTACCAGTTTGGGGGACCTATGGACTGTTTATTTTATTTCGCTTGGTAAGAGTAACATTCGGAGCCATAACTTAGCGAAGGAGTCCTGAAAGTGCTATTTTTCTGGGGCACATGACAACTTACTTTTGCTGGACTATAGAAAAATGGAAATTCTGTAGTAAGCTGGTTTAGTTTATTTCTGTTTAGGCTCTGTACATTCTTTTTAATGGTTGCCTTAGAGATCTCTAACTAGTTGAGCTGTAGTTAAACTAAGGAGTGAAACCTATCTAGGTTAATTAAGCTGGGAAGTGCATGGGTATATTTGTTTTCCTCTTAGAAAATAGAGGCTGGTTAATTTTCTAACATAATCTTTTTATATCCCATGCTGCTCATGGGCTTGTTAACACAGCAATATCTTTAAACTTTCCTGTTATAAATAACTGTGACCCCCTCATGATGTATCTTAAAGGGGCAGCACAAATTAATATATATGTATGTATTAAGAGGGGTGGCACCCTCAATGGTATGTTCAATTAATAATCCCGTATGTACTGAGTCAGGAATTAACTGTATGTTATATTGGTAAAACAATAAACATAAAATAAAAAACTTTGAGACCTCTTGCAACACAGGAAGCATATCTCCCACACAGTTAAAGCAAGTGAGGCCCAGTATGAATGGCTTTTATGTTCTGAACTACAAAAATTTTAAAATCCAGCAAGCCCCTAACCGGGTGAGACCTTCCTCCTGCAGTTGCTGCTTCCCAAGCACCAGCAACTGCTCACAGAATTTGCCATACGTCCGCTCCCTGGACCAAGCAAGCCCCTGACCAGGCAAGATCTTCCTCCTGCAGTTGCGGCTTCCCAAGCTGCCACAACCGCTCACAGTATTCAACGCATGCCCGCTCCCTGGACCAAGCAAGCCCCTGACCGGGCGAGACCTTCCTCCTGTGGTTGTGGCTTCCCAAGCTGCCGCAACTGCTCACAGAATTCTCTGCACACACGTTCCCTGGACCAAACAAACCCCTGACTGGGCAAGACCTTCCTCCTGCAGTTGCGGCTTCCCCAAGCTCGCAACCACCTCACAGAATTTACCACCACGCCCGCTCCCTGGACCAAGGTACGCTACCCAAGAAAGACTCTCCTCTTACTTAAATTTTTTGGTGCCTACATGCTCCGAGCAGCCGACTGGCCAACGCTCCCCAGCACAGCCGTCTACTAGCAGAATCTCAAAGTTTGCTATTTTCCCTGGTCTAGCTGTAATCCTTTTTAGAAACTGTTTGGAGAACTCAGTACTGCAAATGCTAGGCATCTAAATGCCTATTTCTTTTTTTTGTTAAGTTTATACTTTGTACCTCGAGTATAACAAAAAAAAAACCTGCTAATTTTTGGCTAAGCCCACAATTAACTTGAACTGTAATACTACTTGCTGCTTCTATATTGGCTCTTTAGAAAATTAATTTGTGATTTTTCTGCTGACCTCTAAACCCCTCTCACTCTACAGTAACCCTGCTGATCCCCCTACTCTGCTTTCCAACCTCAAATACTCCATTTTTTTTTTTGCTTTTTCTTTCTTACCCCTGCAGACTCAGCCTGCTGCTTACTGTTTTGGTTCTTTAGAAAATTATTCTGAGATTTTTCTGCTGACTTCAATCCCCTCTCGCTCTACAGTAATCTTGCTAATCCCCCCACTCTACTTTCCAACCTCTAAAGCTCCATTTAGCTTTGTCTCTCTCTTACCCCTGCAGACTGCTAATCCCCCCAACTCTACCTTCTTACCTCTAAACTCCATTTTGCTTTCTCCCAACCCTGCAGACTCTCAGCCCGCTGCATCTCCTCCCACTCTGCCTGTCTCGCTGGGAGTCATGCCCATCGATTTCAGCAATTAAGTGCCCGCATTGTCTTTCTGCCAGCTCCCCGTCTGTCTCCCCATCTAACCCCTCCCCCACCTGTGTAGCCAACCAAAATAAAGCTAACGTTTCCTGTCCCTCTTCCCTTTCCAGCAAGTCCCTAACTGGGTGAGACCTTCCTCCTGCAGTTGCGATTTCCCAAGCTGCTGCAGCTGCTCATAGAATTCACTGTACGCCTGCTCCTGGACCAAGGTATGCTACCTGAGGAAGACTCTCTTCCTACTCAAATTTCTTGGCGCCTACACGCTCTGAGCAGCCGACTGGCCAATGCTCCCCAGCACAGCCATCTACTGGCAGAATTTCAAAGCCTGCTACTTTCCCTGATTTAGCTGTAATCCAAAGTCCCGTGAGCGTTACGCTATACAGTTACAGCGGAGGGGCGTTACTCTCCCAACGTTACATGCGCAGTAGTGCTTAGTTCTGTTCATTTCTCCTCATTTTTCCATCTGCACGTTATACCATGCTGCCACTAGAGGGCATCACCTTCCCCCATACCAGTTTCCACTCCACACTCGCAGCTCTCCCACTGTATTTACTTGCTTGAACAAACCCTCAAGTTCACTGCTACCTGAATTTCTTCCCAGCCTACCACATACTGCGTCCCAGTCATACATCCTGCAACCTCTCTCCCCTTCTTCTGGCCTCCATCTTTTTCACTCTTTCCACCACCCCTCCCTATCTCCCCTCAGGCTGCCCTTTCCCCTCCAACTCCCCTACCTCCTCATTCTTCAGGGTAGGGCACCCAATAATATCCATCCCGCTCCTTCCTCACTCCCCACTCTTGCCCTCTTTCTATGCTATCTCACCTGGTTTTCTACCTCCCCAGCTGTCTCTTGGCATCACACTCATTCACTGCTCCAGATGCAGATGACCCTCCCTCATCTCTCTAAAAGGATGGAAACTCCAGGCCACTCTCTATGCTCCTCCTCATCCTGTTGCTCTCCAGAGATACTGAACTAAACCCGTGCCCCCCAATGCTAAACAAACTGCCCTCCCACCTTGAAGGCCTCAAGGTAATTACATAAATATCTGCAGTATCCTACCTGAACTGGATATTCTAAATTGCTGGCTAACCCAAAATGCCCCTGATATCCTATGCCTATTGGAAACATGGCTATCCACAAAAACACCCGCCGAATCCCTCAACATTCCCGGCTGCTCTATCATCTGTTAAGAGAGGGGGCAGTGTCGCTGTGCTCATAAAGCATCCCCTCTCATGCACCACAGTTAAAAAAGAGGAACGTCCAGGATCACATGAACTGATCCTTGCCAAACTCTCCTTTCCCTGCTCCCTCCCCTCCTTCACTGGGGTGGTCTACACCTCCCCTTGGCTTAGACAGTCTGCATTTACTGAATGCATCACCACTCTCCAGCCCCTTGCGAGCTCCGGCGAGCTCTTACTCCTTGGTGATTATAATCTCGATCGACTCTCTCCCTCCTCTGCCTCAACCATCTCCAAAATTGAATCACTGAACCTTTCCCAGCTAATCACTGAACCCACCTGTTACAACCCTCGTTCCTCTCATCACTCCCTGATAGACTGGGTTCTATCATTTTATCCTCACAGAATATCTAGCACAGGAGTACGCGACCCTGCCTTCAGTGACCACTGTATCATTTACTGTGTTAGAAAGACTCACCTGCCAAAATCCGCACCTAAATATGTCCTACCAGTCTGCTGCACTCCCTCGACACAAACTCCCTTCTCTCGGACTTACACAAGGCAGACTGGTCTCCTGTGTACTCCTCCTTAAACGTCAACACTGCCCTAGCCCACTTCTCAAACATTTTTACCTAAATCTGGGACATCCACGCCCTGCTTAAAAAAGCTAGGGTAAAAAAAACACCACTATCCCTGGATATCCGCCCCAATAATTGCCCTCTGCAAATCCCGCGACAAAGCCTGGTTGGCTTTCAAAACCATCTATGCCGCTCACTCCAAGCAAGTCTACAACGCTGCCAGAAACTTGTGCACCAAAGCAATTAGCAAGCGAAAGCTACCTTCTTTAAAAAACACCTTAGAAATGAATGCCCCATCTCCTTCTGGAATATTGTTCACTCCATTATAAACCCTGCCCCCCAATTCCCCTCTATAAAACTCAACGATGTCAAAATTACAGAACCCTCTGACATAGCAAACGCCATAACACCTTTTTCACTACCTGTGCCCTTCCTGACCAAGCCTCTCCCTCCCCACCTGTGAATAAACCCCTCTGCCAGTCTCCGTCCAAAAACAACTTCACTCTTGCTCCTGTCTCTCCCGACAAAGTACTAACTGCACTCATTTCCCTAAACATAACTAAATCAAACGCAGACAGCATCCACCCTAGTCTACTACGTCTATCTGTGCCTGCTGTCACCCTCCCACTGACCTACTTACTAAACCTGTCCTTCTCCACAGGCACAGTACCCATGTCCTGGAAGATCGCCAGTGTCATCCCTCTCCACAAAGGTGGTGATGCCACTACTCCCGGCAACTACCATCCAATCTCCCTCCTCCCCGCATTATCTTAAGTGCAAGGGCACTTAGTACAATCTAGACTGAACACCTTCCTCACCTCCACAACTATCTGTCCCCCTACCAATCAGGCTTCAGGAAACACCACTCTACCGTATCTTCTCTTATTAGGCTTACCGGACACATCCAATCTGCTGCTGACAAAGGACATATCACGGCTGCTGTTTTCATCGGCCTAGCCAAGGCTTTTGGTTCTGTCTCCACCCTACTCCTAAATACCCTTGGCCATGTTGGTCTCCCCCCGCAGTACAATGGTTCACCTCTTACCTAACAAACAGACATCAGTCAGTCAAAATAGCAAACTCCTCACCCCCAAACTCCCTATGCAAGTTGGCATCCCTCAAGGATCAATTCTTTGTACCATTCTTTTCACCCTCTTTATAAACAACCTCCCTTCTGCCTGCTCAAATTCCCTCATCCATATGTACACAGACGATACTGTTCTTTTCACCTCTGGTCCCAACCTGCACTCCATCAAATCTACTCTGCAGGAAGACTTCCACAGCATACAGTCTTGGTTTCAAAGAAACGAACTCAAACTAAACATCCCTAAAACTGTCTTCATGACCTTCAGGACCTCCCAAAGACTGGCAAAATCTATCCCATCCCCTCCCATAGCCACCCTTGAAGATTCTCCCCTAAATGAAGTCTCATCCTACAAATACTTAGGTGTTTGGTTAGACCCCCAGCTAAATTTCTCTCACCACACTGACCATAATCAAAACTGCGGCCAAAGCTCGAGATCCTCTATCACAATAGGGACTCTCTCTCACTCCCTGTCCATCGTGAATGCATGACCAAAATAATTTTGCCTATTCTTGACTTTGCCAACACAGTTTTCTGCACTGCCCCCACCTCCCTACTTGCTAGACTTGACTCTCTCCTTTATGCCTTGTCGTTTCTGCCACAGACTCCCCCTTAAGGACCCATCACTGCTCCCTCCTCTCCATTCTGAGCCTCCCTCCCCTATCACACCAGCGTTTCACCCACTCTATCTCCTTTATATCCAAATTTTGGTTCAACCTTCTCCCCTCCCACCTCGCTGATCACCTCCCCCGGCCCCTTGCATTCTACTCCCTGTGCACTAGGGATGCCTGCTCTTTCTCCCTTCCCAAACCTTCTTCTAGCATGGGCAAATCTGCATACACCTATCACCTGCCCTCACTCTGGAACTCTCAACCTCCTGCACTTCGTAACTCCCTCTCGCACCCCTCTGTCAGGTCCCAACTATGCCTGCTACCTCCTCCTACCTGCTCCCATGTCACCTGACCGCACTTAAGCACTGCCACTCCTTACTGTTACTGAACTGCCTATCTGTACTTATTCGACGCCTTGTACTATTTTCCTCAATTGCTGGCACTGCCTTGTAGCAGACATGACTTAATATTGTATACTGCCCTGATAACTTGACATCACTATTCAGCATCTTCCTTACTTGTGATCCTATGCACGGTTTATATATTGCATCTGTAACTGTCCTGCTTATGACTTGTAATTGCTACTGTATTACTTAGAGAATTGTATATGCTTGCTGTTTTTCTTTGTGCCCCTTTCCCCAGGTCGCACCTAGAAATGAACCTCGGCTCAGTGTGCCTTTCCCGGTTACCAAATGTTTAAATGAATAAAAAAAGTAAATAAAATACACTATAATAAGTATAATATGGGTGACCACACACAACTCACCCTGTGCTTACAACTCACTCTCAAGGTTTATAAGCTGTTATCTCACCCCTCAATGGAAACACAGGCTCTAGCTCACTGTGAATGGTCACCCATAAATTATTCCTTATATTATTTTTTCAACCTTTTTTGCAGCCAGCAAAGATGCTCAGAGAACTTCTAACTCTCATTTCACCAGTCTGACATGGGCACCAGGAAACACCATTTGCAACTGTTTAAGGGCACATTAAGGTTATTTTAATTGGGCCCCTTTTAAACTTATTTATAGCAGGCTGGAGAGAGCTCTGTCATAACAAAAACACAGGCCAACTTATATATACATATATATATATATCTATCTGTGCAGGAAACATCTGCCCCATTATCAGTGAACAACAACTATTGTAAGGTCCACAACTTGTGTTTTTAGAGGCAACTGCTAAGCTCTTAACCCTGATTAAAAAGTTACAGCTTCTTCAGTGCCACATCCTCTCTCATATCATGGAATAGTGATCAGCTCATTTCCTCAAAATATTCCACAGTTTACTGCATAAATAACAACACTGCCTGAAATTAGCCACTAGTTCTGATAAGACCAATAGCTGGAGTAACTTTGTATTAAATAGACTGCAGCTTGAACTCGTCGTCTTAAAAAATATACTAAAAACAATTGATTCAATGATGTACCTAAAAGAGCCGAAATTCTCTAGACAGGGCAGCTCATGAACATGTTTAGCCACATGCCTTATAGGTGCATCTATATTCCCTGTATCAGGGGGTTTGTGCTGGTATAGCTACAGTACCCCATTTTAAAACCATGCTACATCTTTGTTTGCAGTCAGTGGCTAGGCCCTTACAGAGCAACTATCCCGGTATTTAAAAAATCCCTCCCCCCCCCCAGTATTTTCATTTTTAAGTGTCCCTTTTGGAAGGGATCATGTTTTAGCTCCATGAACACATGCAACTCTGATCCCTTCCACTTCCTGTTACCTGCTGAAACTCTAATCCACCCCCGTGCTAGTGTGTTTTCTGATCTCACTATACGGACAGCACGGGGGTACATTCCATAGACATGAATAGGACCAGTTTTAAAAGTCTGTTTTTTTTTTTGTTTGTTTTTTTACAGTTAATTTGTTTTTGCCACCTCTTCTTGGGCAGCGTTCCTTCTAGCCTAATCCCCCAGTCCCGTCTCTCACTCGCAGCTTACCTCTGGCTTACCTCCACGGCTTGCCCCCTGTGGTGGGGATCCCTCAACCTGCCACTACAGATCCGGTGCCAGGGTTACTGCTTGTTCACGGGGTGGTGCCTGCGGGGACCAGCTGTCATCCAGCTGTGCCTAGGACACTTTTCCTCCTCCATTTTTCTCTCTCAGGAGATAAAGTGTGGAGTGATGCCCATGGAGGGAGCGGACACGCGTCAGCACGTGCTCCCTCCAGGCGTCTGCCTCTTCTCCTGCCTATCTCTGGAGCATCGGTGTGCTGCCCCCAGCCAATGCTACGGCCAGTCAAGCACCGACTGCTGGTGACCACCCTTCCCTGCCTACCCTCCGGTGACCCATGCTCGTTCCTGAACACAGGCTGCCGGTGTGGCATGAGGTAAGGCATCCAGCACCTCAGCCGTCAGTGCCACCGGGCCAGGCAAAAGTCTGTTTTTGGTATTTCAAATGGCCATCATGAACAAAGCAAGGGCACTGCTCAACTAACAACCTTGTTCGTTGAGCAGTGCCCTTGATTTGTTTGCAATGGCCATCAGAGTTTCATCAGGTACCAGGAAGTGGAAGGGATCAGCGTGGCATGGCTCCATGGAGCCAAAATACGATCCCTTCCCTTCCAAAACAGGGACACTTAACAATTAAAATACCGGCAGAATATGAATAGGGGCCAGGTAAGGCTTCTATAGTGTTCTTGGGGGAAAGAGCTATAAAGTTGCTCTTTAACAAGGTTATAAAACACATGTCCGAAGGGCAAGTGGATTTATGACTGACTTTAGACCCCCGACATGGCATTATTTTATGAACACGTCACTTTTCTAGTGTTTGTTTTATATAATGCAGTTGGTTACTCGAAATATTGCAGTAACATTTTTTAGATTTAACAAATTTTCCAGCGGTGCAAGAGTTATTTCCTTAATGAATTTTGGAAAATCAGACGCATCTTTTTTTTTTGGGGTTATCTATTTATACCCCTATCGTGCTCTGGAGCTGCCACTCCTTCAGGCTGCCATGACCCCCAGACATTCCTCCTACTATCTCCCCCAAGCCACCTTATCTCAGATCTGCAGCCAACCTCTGGATAGCCCAGCGTAACCCTTTTGTCGGGTGGGTCCCTCTCCTCTGAGTGGGAAGGCACCGGCAGGAAGAGACCGGCACACTATATTTTCCTTCGGTCCCGTGCACTGCTGTGGCTTCCTGGGAGTCTTCAGAGGTGTCCTGGGCCGGCAGCAGTCATCCGGCCAGTCCCCAGAGCGGTATTTCCGTTTTTCTGTGGTGTTCCTCCGTGTGCGATCCCTCCATGAGTGCTCGGTTTCCACGGAGGCCACTGCAGAGTGACCATGCATCCCCAACTCACCCTAGGGGAGGACAGCAGTCCTACAGACGCTCAATCCTTCCCCTGCCGACCCCCAGCACTCGAGTCCGTTCCAGGGTCGAAAGCGTGGTGAGAGGTAAGGCACCCAAGCCTCAACCCTCTGCAACACCGGGCAGGTTAGATGCATCTTTTTAATGGTGGCAGCTGAATGTGAGGAGACTAGTATCAGTCAGGCATATGATCTGCAAAACATCTGACAGTGAAGGAGTGGAAGATCGCTACGATCAGCTTCTGTGCTTCAAGTGTTTTTCCCCCTCAAGTGCTCTGCTTTTGTCTCTGTAAATGCATTTCTGCAGGTAAATGGATTACGTCTTTTAAATAATGTTTTATGGTTGTTAAAAGACAAGCACTTTAGTTTTATGGAGTATGTGCCATCAGTTTTAAAAGTTTTCATCTATATCCGGCCTGGTGGCGCAGAGGGTTGAGGCACTGGATGGCAAACCTCGCGATTCGCCTGTGACCTGGTTTTGGGGATGAGCCTGGGTCGTCGGGGGGTGGGCGGGAGATGGATAGAGCACCCATAAGGCAGCTCTCCCTGCCTGGGTAGGGATACAGCCTCGTCCGCTGCAAGGCTGCCCCCAGGTGGAGGCCTGGAGGTAGTGCAGTCCGGAGCAACTAGAATCAGGAGGGTGCTGCTGGTTGCTGCGTGCGCGTGCCTCCGCACACATGCGGGCAACCGCAGCAAAGCAGTGGGAAAAATTGAAAAAAAAAATTGAACTGGCAGGCTCCATGATGGCCCGGCAGCACCTGCGCCGCCCCCCCGGAGTCTAGATGTTGGCTGGAAGTCAATGCTCTTCACCCTCAGCCCTACCACGGGGGTAACCTGAGGGGATTACGGGAGGGTCAGGCAAGGGAAGCAGAGGACCAGAGACTGAGCCCCTCAAGAGGAGTGCGGAACCGCCCAACAGCTCCACCCATGTATCCCAATCGCCAATGTAGGTGGGGAGGTGGCGACGGAGATCAAACAGCTTAATTAAAAAAAAGAACGTTTTCTTCTGTAGAGTAGGATGTTTGTAGAGGTTTGACTTGGGAGACAACATGGAGGTAATGGTGTGAAATCCCCAGCAGCTGCACAGTAATTTAAGTTCATGATGTTTGTTTGCTGTATTGAAATAATGTTTTAATAGCTGCATTTTAATGTTTTATTGCGTTTTAAAATGTTGCTGTTCTTGTGGTAGGTGGTGGGCTTTCCATCTTTCCTTTTCCATCCCTTTTCTTTTGGTTGGCCTCCTGCAGGTACATATTCAGGGCTTTCAGCCATTCCTCACAGGATCTGCCTTGCCGGACCTAAATTATTTTTGTGCCCTCCCCCTCCAGTGAATCCAGCCTATCAATGTCCTTTCTTGGGTGAGGACTCAAAAACTTAGCACAGTACTCAATGTGGGACCACATCAGTGATCTGTATTGAGGAAGTATCACCTCCTGAGACACACTCACCACACAGGAGTTCATTTACAGCACTCAAAGCTGAAAGGTGCTCCCATTAACCCTTGGAAATCAGTCCACGGCACAGCTCTGTAGTTTCAAAGGGAAAGCCCCTCAGCCTTTATTCTCTTTCGCTGTGTAGTTTGTAGGCATGCACAATGACTGCCTCTATTGCACCCTCCTAATTTCACCAGGATTTAAATGTAAATGAAAGTACTCAAGTCTGGTTTGAAAAGCTACTTGACTCCATCGAAAAGGTCATGATCTGACTCTTGTAAGGCATCCTGGAATTTTATGATGTTTAGGTGCTAAAGCCTGCAGTAGTTATACTGTATTAGTCAGTGCTGTTGCTGTCCTCTGCAGTCCCAATGTTCTTGTTTTATGCTAGCCATGAAACTTTTCAAGGCACAATAAGTGCCCTGCTTTTTCTGTAGTTTAAAGGGTATCTGAGTTAGGAAAAAAAATACTATTAGAGAATACAGGGACTTCACAAGACATGTAACAGAACTGAACGAGAGTGTAACTTCTGCTGGCTTGTGCATGTACACATCATCAACTCCTATGATGCCTTGCATGAGAGGGGTCATGACCTTTGGAATGGAGACAAACAGGTTTTCACACCTGGGCAAAACAGAGTGAAGTAGTCTCATTTATACAGTATTTAAATTAGGATGATACTAGGAGGATACAAGAGACGGAATTATTGTTCATGTCTACAAATTACACAGGTATCTAGACCTTCCCTTTAATATAACTCATTCATTTGCCCATATTTCAACCGGGATCAAGTACAAGTGCATTCACATACAACTGGAGCTGGTATGCAGTTAGGTTTTGCAAAAGTTCAGGGAGAGTTCAAAAAGCAGTTCATATTTTTTTTTCTTATTTTACTATTTATTCCTCCTTCTCACTCCACTGGCTCTGGTCTTCCTCTGGAGCACATGGAGTCATCCCTCTACAGCACACACCCTACCTGGCCATCCTTCGTCGACCATGAAGCCTCGGTAATACCCCCCCGGGCGGGGACAGGACGGGCTCCAACGCCCCAACATTGCAGTAATGTCAGTCGGGAGGATGCCAGGTGGGCAGCCGCAAACCAGGGGCAAGCTCTGGTGCTCCATCTCCGCCGGAGCCAAGAGGCATTTTTTCTCTGTTTTCTCTGGGGAGTGGCTGGTGCCCTGATGTCAAGGCGTATCAGACTCCTGCCACTCCCCCACTCCTTCTCTCTACTCCTTAGTGCCTTCTGTACCTCCAGCTTCTGCCAGAGATCAGCAGAGCACCGCACAGGGACCCCGTCCCTCCCCGGTAGAGGAGAGCTGTCCTCCGGACGCTCAATCCTCTCCCTCCCCTGCTGACCCCCAGCAACCCGGGCTCATTCCCGAACGCAGGTCGCCGGCGTCCAGCACCTCAACCCTCAGCGCCACCAGGCCGGCAGCAGTTCATATTTGTGAGAGTTTTTTATAGACTCACAGAGTTCTTGACAGACTTACAGATACATGCTGATTGCTGAATGGTGAAGCATCCTGGCTAGGCAAAATACAAAATGCTTGAACAATGAAGCTGCTGCTATGGGGCTCAACGTGCAGAGGACGCAGGCAGATCATCTGGCACTTCATGATATAAAAATCACTTTGGCAGTATTACCCCCCCCATACACCTCAACATCCTAGATGTCTTGCAGAACACAAAGAACTAGACACACACTAGACTGGATAGTGATGAAAATTTACTGCCATGGGAAAAGTGCGGCAACAAACATCGGGCTAACACCCATTTATCGACTCACAAAGGGTCTTCTTCAGAAGGTGGATGCCTTGACATGGGCCTTATTGCACAGACAGGTTTGCTTGAGAGAACAGCTGATGAGGACTCCAAGATTCCGCTCTCTGCTGAAGTGGCCAGCTTGACTCCTGCCATCCAGTGCTCTGTACGTGGGTTCTTATTCCCCAAGTGCATCTTCACCTTGCATTTCTTGGCGCTGAATCTCAAATGCTAGACCTCTGACCACATCTCAAGTTAATGGACACCTCCCTTTGGAATCACTCGCACACTGGTTGCTTCAGCGGCCAAGGGCAAGAGCCAGGGCAACAGACCAAGCTACTGTATATGGGATGCTCAGCCACTCTGGACACTCAAAGTCCAGAATACCTGAAAGCAGAAGCTCGGGGATCAGATCATGAAGGAGGAACGGGCCAATACAGTAGGCAGAAATATTAGGGGCAGTATGATAAAACTCTGCACTGTTGGTACAGAACACCACAGCTACTCCATAAAATGGATGTCATGGATACAGACAAATGCTGGCCATGTGACTTATCAAGAAGATCACTGCTTCATGTTCTTTGGGCCTGCCCAGCTCTACAGGATTTCTGGAAAGGGATGCATACCACCTGTCAACATATGCTATGTACGCAATATACTAGTTCCGCTCCATTATACCTTTTGGGGCTCCACATGGCACTCATCTAACAGAGGAAGACTTTAGAAAATGGGTAGGAGCTGGGTGTATCAAAGTTAAACAGCTGTTTCTTCAGAAATTGAGGTCCCAAATATTTCAAACTAAAAACAGGCAGTAGGGGTACTTGCCACTTATGAAAGGTTTAGCCACCTGGCAAGAGGACAGATAAAAGAATTTACGTGTGCCTGGGCCCCATATATTACCTTAGTTGCAAGGAAGAATACCTAAAATAGCCAACAAAACTAGAGGGAGGGCCCTGGACTTGAAAACCTTTATATCTGCATACTAAATATTGGGAAATGGTTTCAATGTGTGTCAGCATGGGTTCAGTGTAGTATATACTCTGCCAATCCTATAACCTGTAACAGTTGGTCCAGTTTTAGGGACCTTTAATGTTCAGTGAACAGTCGTAACAGTAGTGTTCTGAAAGGTTCTACACTATAATAGTATCGATCTGACATCAGGTTGATGCTATTAAGAGTCAGAACCTTAGAAAAAGCAGCACGTGAGCCAGCCCGGTGGAGCAAAGGGCTGAGGTGCTGGATGCTTTACCTTCCACCACGCCGGCGACTCGGGTTCGGGAACGGACTCGGGTCGGTGGAGTCTCGGCATGGGATGAGGGTGGAAGCAGGATTGAGCAGTCTGAAGGCAGATCTCCTCTCTTGGGGTGGTTGCCACCTCCCCCCCGCAGTCCATCTGCCACCGGGTGGTGGTTCAGTGTTCCCCACAGGCGGCGACACACAGTGGAAGGGCACCTCGAGACGTGGCATGCATATGCCTCCACATGCGCATGCACGGCTGATGTATAGGGAGAAAACGCAGCAGCTGTCAAATGAACAGAGTAGCGATTGCGGTCACAATTTTCTTTGGCACTGTTTTTTTTTTTTTTTTAACCTTTGTTTTACCAGGCGACACACACTAAGCTGAAGGCTTGTTTACAGGTGCAACTTGGGAGCACAGGGAAGTTAAGTGACTTGCTCAGGTCCCCAGGTTTGCAGCTCATAGCTTTAAACCACTGCGCTATAAGGCTATGAGCTGCAAACCTGGAGACCTAGGTTTGAATCCCACAGATCCCACCTGCATACTGTGTGGCCCCGAGCAAGTCACTTAACTTGTCTATGCTCCCAGGTTGCACCTGTAAACAAGCTTTCAGCTTAGTACGTCTCACCTGGTAAAACAAAGGTTTAAAAAAAAAAAAAGGTGCCAAAGAAATTGTGACCACAATCGATATTGTGTCAGACTGACATCAAACAGTCCTGCAACATTCATACCCCATATCTAAATCCCCTGAAAAATATGTTTGTAATAAAGTATATGAGAACATTTTCATTTTCAATGCCACTGTCTTTTCTTTTCTGTTAGCAAGTGTGCCTGTGTGTGTGGCAGGGGTGGGGAGTGGGTGGGCAGTAAGATTTACGGTATGTCACAAAGAAAGTCACATTTACATTTATGTAAATAGCCTCTTCTAAAATACAGGCTCACTTTCTGTCCCTTTTTTTTTTTGAATGTTAAAATAATAAAAAAGAATCAGAAGTGTTTCCCATGTGAAAATCTGCTGCAGAGGTGGCAGCCGTAGCAATAGCCAGATGTGAATGACGTGTAATTGAAGATTCCAATTGAAGATCTCCCTGACTACCGATGCATGCATGTGGGGTCACTATGACATCGCTGTCAAAGGGTGTGGGTGCAATGACGAACACTGAGACCACAGTAAGGTGGCAAGGCCAATGTTACCAAGCCAAATCTTTTATTAAGTAGAGACAAGTAAATAACCAAATAAAACTTGCGAACTTGCAACGTCAAAAGAAATACAAAAGATACAAAAAAACAAAACAATACTCCAGTCTTCCAAGGACTATTCCAGCAATGAGCTGTCCTGGATTCAAAAAGAATCTTAGTCTGAAGAGTTGCAGACTAACACTTTGGACCAGCACCTACTGATCCTCCAACGAAATCTGACTGTTCCACAGGATGAGTTCCCTTTTATACTAGGAACCCATCAGGTGACCACATCAGACTCCACCCCTTCCTACACTTACACACAGCATAAAATGGAGCGGAGAGGGATGGCTGGCTCCTAGCAGAACATAGCAGGGATCTGAACAGGTCCCAAACAGACCACCTCTGTTACCAGGCTTGGATTTCTCATTATTTGGGTAAGAACTGCTTACTTCATGTCTTAGAAATGAGACCAAACACTTGTTACTAAGGCAGGTGACTTACACATTTTCAACCTGTTTGAACTTCTGTTTACAATTGTCTGAATTTCTAACTTGAACTAGTAAAGAGGGCAGGCAAGGCTATGCATACCACACACAGCAGTAGTTACATGGCTCACTTCACTCAGCCTCAGTCACAATATATTAAAGAAAATACTTAATGTTGCATTTGTTTGTTTAGTAGCATTGCTATGAAAAGCACTGGACTTAGCAGCAAAACCTTTTTGGATTGGACAACCAACCTAGTATGGTACTAAACTGTTGAGTGCACTACATCTTATACCTTTCTTCTTCTTCATAGAAACAAAAATATAAACAAACTGGAAAAACAAAAGCAAAATAGCAGCAGACATTCCTGTGCCTCAATAAATAAATGTTTTAAGGCTGCAGACTGCTGCACCAGCATTATTATGGTTTGTTGCTTTGGGGGGTCGAGTACCACAATTCTACATCTGCAGAAAGACAGTGAAGGATTTAGCAAGAAAGGAGATGTCCCATTCCAGGTGGCCAGTCTGGAATAAGGAACGAGGGATAGACCAGAAAGAAAGGAATAGCATGGTCACACACATATGCTACTGCAGTAGGCTTCACACATACAAGGTGAGCAGAATTATGGAAGGGTACTAGTGCTCTCCACTCCTCCCACTTAGAGGAAACTATACCCTTAGTGTACTAATCCTTTATAGTTTCAGTTTTGGTAAAATGTATACACAATCGTCAGATCTCTCTCTCTCTCTCTCTCCAAGGAGGAGAGAAGGAGCTTAGCCCACCCACTCCCAAAGCTCCACCTCGGGACCCTTTGAAACAAAATAAACAACAAATGAAGGCTATAACGAACCTTTCACTTCATTCATTTTTCCCCGAGGTCTGACTGTGCACATTGATCTGCCCCATAACGGACATGAAATCTGCATTCTTATTAGCAGTACCAGGTCGGTGGTGTACAGTGAATTTATAAGGCTGTAAGGCCAAATACCACCGCATTATTCTGGGGTTCTTATCTTTCATTACATGCAGCCAGCAGAGTGGGTTGTGGTCTATTAATACTTCAAACTCCGCTCCCCATAAATAAAATTTAAGGGCTTCGATGGCCCACTTGATGGCAAGGCATTCTTTCTCTATAGCCGAATAGCGTGTTTCTCTTTCATGCAGTTTCGGCTTAAATAGATGATGGGATGTTCTTCTCCATTTACCATCTGGGACAAAACAGCTCCTATACCGAGTCTGAAGCATCTGTCTGTACCATAAAAGGCTGAGTAAAATCAGGACTTCTCAGTACAGGGGCTGCACACAAGCATGCCTTTATGGTACAGAAGGCCTTCTCTGATCAGGGTCCATTTTACATTAGTGGGACAGTGTTTCTTTGTAAGATTGGTTAGAGGGTGGCTATTGTGGCAAAGTTGGGGACAAACTTGCGGTAATACCCCACCAACCCCAGAAATGACCTAACATGTTTCTTTGTCAGGGGTCTAGGGCATTGTGCCACTGCATCAACCTTGTCGATTTCTGGTTTGACTTGCCCATTACCTATAATGAAGCCAAGATATTTGGTTTCCTGCATCGCTATACTGCATTTGGATGGATGGATTGTCAAACCCACTTTTGTCAGAGAGTCTAGAACAGCAGTGAGATGTTGTAAATGGGCCTCCCATGTAGGACTGTACACCACCACATCATCTAAATAAGCAGCGCAATAGGATTCATGCTGATGTAAAGTCTGATCCATTAGGCGCTGAAATGTGGCTGGGGCACCATGTAGCCGAAGGGCATGGTAACAAATGATACAGCCCTATGGGAGTGCCGAATGCTGTCTTCTCTTTAGAGGCCTCATCAAGGGATCTGCCAATACCCCTTCGTAGATCGAATGTGGTGATGTATCTTACGTTGCCCAGTCTGTCCATTATGTCATCGATCCTAGGCATGGGGTAGGCATCAAATTTGAGATAGCATTTAGGCGTCTAAAATCAAGACAGAGGCGTATTCCTCCTTCTTTCTCCACCACTACAATTGGAAATGCCCACTCACTACCAGAGGTTCGATCACCCAAGCTCTTGCATTTTCTTACTTCCTTTATTACCTCCTCTCACTTTCTCTGGTAGGCGATAAGGTTTCTGCCTGATAGGGCTATTGGCAGTGACCTCTATATGGTGCCTAATGCTATGTACTAACCCAGGCCTAGAGGTAAAGGACTGTGAATACTTAGCAAGAAGGAGGTCTAGCTCTGATCTCTGTTGTTCAGTCAGAGTGGCGTTAATGGTTAGATCACTCACTTCTCCTTTGCTTTCTAGCCTGTCATAGGCTACCTCCATTTCACTGGTGTGAGTCTCAGGGCAAATAAAATACCCGGGGTTTGGTCTTTCCACCCATTTTTTTAGAAGGTTTATATGATATATACCTTTCCTTTGTTTTCTATCAGGTAAGTCAACCTCATAGGTAACAGGACCTGTTTGCCTCAAGATGGTATAGGGACCTTGCCACTTCATCATAAGCTTCTCCGTAGTAGAAGGAAGTAACAGTAGAACCTTATCCCCATCTTGGAATGATTTGGTACCTACTCCTTGGTCATAATACCCCTTCTGTACACTTTGTTGGTGCAAATTAGGGTGATGTGCCATCTGGGTAAACTTCAGCAACTTTGCCTATAAAGCTATCAGGTAATCAAGGGTGGTACTTGGGTTCTCTTTGTTCTCTCCTCCCATTGTTTCCTTACAATATCCAGGGGACCCTTGGATTTCTTCCATATAATAATTCAAAGGGGCAAATCCTGTGGAGGCTTGTGGTACCTCCTGTATGCAAATAAAGGAGCGGAGGTATACATCCCACCTTTTCCTTCATCCTCTACATATTTCTTCAGCATTCTTTTCAGGGTCTGGTTGAATCGCTCAACCAGACCATCTGTCTGAGGATGATAGGGTGTGGTATGTATGGCCTCCACTCCTAATGTCTCATACAGCGGGCTAACATCCTAGAACAGAAGTTGCTCCCTCTGTCTGTCAGTATTTCCCTGGTATCCCAACCCGACTGAACAGCTTGATTAACTCATCTGCAACTTTCTCTGCTGTCACAGTTCGGAGGGATAGCCTCAGGATATTTTTGCAATAATCACATATTACCAAAATGAACCTGTTTCCTTTTGAGCTTTTTGGTAAGGTCCTACCACATCCATGGCGTCGCGCTAAAGGGTGGTAATAAGGGGCAATGGCTGGAGGGACCATATCTTTCGTGTCACAGGAGCCACTTTGTGACAATCTGGGCAACTCCGACAGTAGTCAGCTACCTGGCGTGTATACCTGCCCAATAGAATCTTAATAGTAGCCTCTGCAAGATGCGGTCCCTACCCAAATGACCCTTAACGGATTTCATGTGCCAGATGCAGTAGTTTCTCTCTGTACTTACTGGGCACTACTAATTGGTCTATTTGCTCACCGTGTTGGGGTGTATGCATCTTCTATACAACAAGTCATCTTTCATGACATAGGATGGTTCATTTCCTTTCACTGGTACCCCTACCAACTGCATAAATGGTGTCAGGAACTATCCTTCTTTTGTTCTTCACAAAAGCCATCAGTTTTAATATCAGACAATACATCACTATCATTTGTCACATTTACAGTTTTAGTGTGTCTCTGAGTCCATTTATATTTTGCTTTCTTCCTTTCTCGTCGAGACTTGATGTTTTGCCAGACTCCCATACACCTCATCATCGAATGGGAATAGTTGTGCCCACTGTTGTCCCTGTTTAGTCTGGGCACGGGTTGTTAGAGCACACACACTTTCTTCTGGATTTATTAAGCAAGAAAAGTCTGGATAATCATGCCCAATAATGACAGGAACAGGTAAAGGGAACCAATCCAACAGTCATTTATGACTTCTCCCTTGTACCTGTAAATCAAGGTCAGTCACAGGATAATGATGTATGTCCCCATGGATGCAAATTACTGTATGTGGGACCTTTTCACCAGCTTGTTGAACCAAATCTGCTCTTACCAGGGTTTGTCGGCTTCCTGAGTCTATCAGTCCAGTAACCTCCGATTTCCAATCTTGATGGGTGTGACAAATTGTCCCCAATTGGCTAGGCTAACTCGTGACTGTAACTTTTCTTTGAGGGCAAAATCTAGCTATGTGCCCTTCTTCTGGCATTCCCTGCAGATTATGTTGGGGTTATAGGGTCTATTAGCTGGGACAGTTTTAGTACCCCTTCAGTCACAGATGAAACAATAGAAGAAACAGGCCTTACCATGGGTGGGGTTGCACCGGATCCAGGATGTCACGTTGGCGATTAGGATGAGCCGTAGGGTAATCCTCAGCTAAGCGTGATGGTTTTCTGCAGTATCTGGCGGTGTTCCCTCACCCATACCTGAGCGTCTGAGGGCAGGATAGAACAAACTGTTCCAGAATGATCATTTCAGGATATGTTCTATGGTCTTCACCCTGGTTGTAGCCATTTCTGACACAAGTCCTTTAACCGGGTATAGGCCTCTCGGGAGTGTCCACATTATGAAATTTGAAAGTCCTAAAGTGCTGTCGATGAGGTCTAGGGGCTAATGTTGTACCTTTGTAGGATGGCTTGTTTAACAGCGTCATGAGTTCTCTGCCTGGGTACTGTCCATGGCTGTATGCCAGCTGGGCTTTCCCAGATAGGTAAGGTACTAAGCGGATGACCCATTGGGTTGGGCCACCCACAAGCCTGAGCTATTCACTCAAATGTAGTCATGTATGCCTCGATGTCATCAGTTACACCCAGTTTAGTCAACTTAATGTCTTTGGGGGTTTGTGCTGGTGGTGGATTATGTCCCTATATCTCCGATGGCTCTCAGGGTATCATTCCACCGTGCCTCAGCCTTTGTAGATCCATCTCTCTTTGCTTGTCCATAGCAATTTTGTTTTACACATAGCCAACGCAACAGGCTGTGTATATCTTCTGGTGGTTCTTCAGTGGTCTGTTCTGGAGGTATCCTTGCCCTCCTCCTCCAGCTCTCCTTCCTTTTGGCTGTTTTCTGTCGAACATCTGGTCCCAGACCAGGCAAAGGGATCTCTCCATACTTGGCAGCCATAGTCCGTGTGAGAACTCTGCTGGGCTTACTGAGGGTCTGCTCCGTTGTCTCCACCTGCATTCAGTGTCCACTGACTGGAAGGTACCAGTAACACCAGAGCATCCCACTTCTGACACCAATGTCAAAGGGTGTGGGTGCAATGACGGACACTGAGACCACAGTAAGGTGGCAAGGCCAATGTTACCAAGCCAAATCTTTTATTAAGTAGAGACAAGTAAATAACCAAATAAAACTTGCGAACTTGCAACGTCAAAAGAAATACAAAAGATACAAAAAAACAAAACAATACTCCAGTCTTCCAAGGACTATTCCAGCAATGAGCTGTCCTGGATTCAAAAAGAATCTTAGTCTGAAGAGTTGCAGACTAACACTTTGGACCAGCACCTACTGATCCTCCAACAAATCTGACTGTTCCACAGGATGAGTTCCCTTTCATACTAGGAACCCATCAGGTGACACATCAGACTCCACCCTTCCTACACTTACACACAGCATAAAAATGGAGTGGAAGGATGGCTGGCTCCTAGCAGAACATAGCAGGGATCTGAACAGGTCCCAAACAGACCCACCTCTGTTACCAGGCTTGGATTTCTCATTATTTGGGTAAGAACTGCTTACTTCATGTCTTAGAAATGAGACCAAACACTTGTTACTAAGGCAGGTGACTTACACATTTTCAATCTGTTTGAACTTCTGTTTACAATTGTCTGAATTTCTAACTTGAACTAGTAAAGAGGGCAGGGCAAGGCTAGCAAGTAGCACACACACAGCAGTAGTTACATGGCTCACTTCACTCAGCCTCAGTCACAATATATTAAAGAAAATACTTAATGTTGCATTTGTTTGTTTAGTAGCATTGCTATGAAAAGCACTGGACTTAGCAGCAAAACCTTTTGGATTGGACAACCAACCTAGTCTGGTACTAAACTGTTAGTGCACTACATCTTATACCTTTCTTCTTCTTCATAGAAACAAAAATATAAACAAACTGGAAAAACAAAAGCAAAATAGCAGCAGACATTCCTGTGCCTCAATAAATAAATGTTTTAAGGCTGCAGACTGCTGCACCAGCATTATTATGGTTTTGTTGCTTAGGGGTCAGTACCACAATTCCACATCTGCAGAAAGACAGTGAAGGATTTAGCAAGAAAGGAGATGTCCCATTCCAGGTGGCCAGTCTGGAATAAGGAACGAGGGATAGACCAGAAAGAAAAGGAATAGCATGGTCACACACATATGCTACTGCAGTAGGCTTCACACATACAAAGTGAGCAGAATTATGGAAGGGTACTAGTGCTCTCTCACAATCGCTGAGTGTGAAAGTCATTGAACTACAAGGGTGGCAGCGGTGCGCAATGTAAGGGAAAAAAACTAATGCCATTACTGCCAAAACTGAAAACATCTATTACAAATATAATAAAGTACGGCGTGGTGTGCGTAACGAGAATTTTACACACACACACACACACGGTGTTGGGTGCCACATAAACCCAGAAAGTGAAGCTCAAGGGGTTTATCTAGGCACCCAACACCTCGGGTGTGTGTAAAATTTTTGTTTACACACACTACTCGATATTTTTTGCAGGTTTTCTCCCAACCACTACACTCATGTATCCCTTCCAGTCGCACTGTTGACAGTCTGCGCCAGCACCAAACCTCCATTCAGTGACGGCGGGACTACGAGTGGGGTGACCCCATCCCTTACCCCAGGAGGGAGAGCCAACGCTGATCCTGCTCCCACCCCACCCCCCATATGCAGGCACCCTGGCGACCTGAGGTAGTTCCTGAACCCAGGTCGCTGGTGTAGCGTGAGGTGTGGCATCCAGCACCACCGGGCCAGCGCCTCCATATTTTATTTTATATAATTGATGGGTTTCGCTTTCTGGCCACAGCAATTATATAAAATAAAATGATGTTCTGCTGTGGCCGCAGTCCAGTTGCCTTTTAGCGTGGCCCATGGTTGCTTTATCAAAGATCTGTTTTTGTGGGTTTTTTTTTCCTCATTCCCACCCCCCCGGTAGTTGTGCAGAATAGTGATAAATAAAAAAAACAAAAAAAACAAGAATGACTTACCACTGAGAGTGGCAGTGCGGTTTGGCGGAGGAGGCAATGTGGTGAGCATTCGGAACCATGGAAGAGCTGTGGCCGGGCATACACAGATCGAGAGAGAAACCGTGCACATGTTTGACGTAATAAACACTCCTTTATTATGGTAAATTACGGCACAGTTTCGTCAACAGTAGAATGCGAAACCCAGTAATTATAAAAAAAAAAAAAAAAAAAAACAGTGTATGGTGTTCTATATGTTAC
The DNA here is from genome assembly GCA_016271365.2 of Neoceratodus forsteri. NCBI lineage: Eukaryota > Metazoa > Chordata > Ceratodontiformes > Ceratodontidae > Neoceratodus > Neoceratodus forsteri. Next base: position 1,191,100,469 of record CM028130.1, on the reverse strand, counting down.
AGTACCTGTGGCACCATCTCGGGGATCCATGATATCAGACACCTTTTGAGCTTCCCTCTCGAGGTGTATGACCTCATGGATCCCCTCAAAGGTGTTACAGCATCGTAACATATGGAACGCCATATACTATTCTATTGATGTTCTTGGTTATAATATTCTGTACTATGCATTATTCAATGGCCAGTGTCAGATGTAAATATATAATGTTTGGTACTTATTGCCGAAAGTAACCGTGATAAAATGTTGCTGTTCCACTGTGCTTGTGAGGTGGGTATGGGGGTCTGGTTTTGAGGCGGAGGTAGGAAATTTTAAAATTCTGTCAGTTGATGATATACTAGTTGATTGATTAGTGCAGTGATGATACCACAATTGATTAATTAGCATGTGTTACAGTTTTAGATTGTATGAGTTAAAGTCTGGAAAACAAGCAGTTTTCCTGTGGGAGGAAAAAGGCCTAAACGTATTACTACAGTTAGGGTTCAGTAGGCTCTTCTGTTAAACCTTGATTTTCAGTTGCTTAAAGTGCGGCCATCTTGGGGCATAGAATTTAGCATGTAACCCCTTTATAGCAGGCTCTCTGAAATTGTAAAAAAGACTCACCGGTTCAGGATTTTCAGATACAGCATGGTAAAATTATGTAAAAATATACAAATTAAGATCTTTGTTTTGTGAACATATGTAACCCTCTGTTACCCGGGGTTACTAGAATCCCAGTAAGACCTAGTGGTAGGCAGGGAAGGTAGCTTGTGAAACTCCAGTTAAATGGATTTCACACTGTCTCACTCTGTTCTCAGTCTCAGCTGAGACTGAGGGATGACATCACCATAGAACTATTGCAGCTGCATGAGCCACATTGGAATCTGCAGATGGGAGTTAGGTTAGCATGATGGGAGTTTTGAACAGTGAGCAGCAGCAGTTGTGTGAGCAGTCTTGAGAGAGGAGCACAGCAATCTGTGCTCAGGCTCTGGAGCCTAAGCTCTGATATAGAGCTACTTTTAGGAAAGGTGTGTGTTTCCGCCTAAAGAGGAACACAGTAAGCTGTTCTTGAAGTGGTGGAGACCGCTGATACTGGTCTCTGTGCCCCATCCCTGAGGGGATGGAGGTGGAAGGTTTGCCTGTTATTCCAGGGGCAACCTCCTGGTTCCGGCTAGGGAAGAAGCTGCCTTATTTTCTGAAATGTGTTGTGGCACCAGAAGCTATCAAGATTCGCCTGTGGGGCACCTGCAACCAAAGGGTGAGTTCTGCTCTTGTCAAAGGGCCTATGTTTCACCTGAACTGTGTTAAAGTGGGGATTGGACTGCTGAATTAGTGGGAGGCCTAGAGGAATAGGCTTAGCCAAAGTGAAAGTATGTTCAAGTCCAGCACAAGGGGAAAGCCAAGACATGTAGAGGAGATGTGCTATACATTTAACCTTTAATCTACATTGCCAAGCTTTCAAAAAGAGTTGTTTAATGTCCAGAGAAATGGCCGGGTATGGACTGTGGAAGCTGAAGGTGGGAGACCCCCCATCTTCAGTAACCAGGTTCACCTCTACAGATTTGCTCTGTGGCCCTTTTACTTTGCCTCAGGAACTTGGCCAGTGTTGAGGGAAGTACCCAGACGTGGGATTGAAAGGAAATTTCCCTTAGGGTCGAAGGCTCTAAGGTGGTTTGGGGAGCCACCAACAGAAAATGTGTCCACTGCCATATGGACCGGGATCGAGTGGCTGGCAGGGGAGCTGGGCCAGAAAAAAAACAAATAGTGTACAAGTCGGGCTGTGTACCCAAAGCAGCGTGCAAGTCCGGGCTGTGTGCCTGGTGGGTTCAGAGCCTGAGGGCAGAAGTGTTGAAGAAGTGTTCTGTATCTCTTATCTGCATTACCAGGAATGTAGCCCCATGGGGGTCCGTCTATGCTTTGTTTGTTCAGTTTGGATGTGAATAAAAGCCACACTTTAGAATCCCATTCCTGGTATTGCACATTACAGTTATTGCTTCCTGTGTTCGGATTTACTTGGGTGCCCCTGTGCAGAGTAGCCAAATCTAGGCCCCTTGTGCCGAGTAACCTAGTCCTCACCTGGTACTGCTGTCAGCTTCAACAGCATACCACCTGTCGTTTGCAAAAAGGCAGGGGTCCGGGGGTTACACATATAACTAAAAAACTGTCCTGTTTTAGAACCGGAAACTTTCACGTTCATTACAGTTTGGCCCAGAACAGAGCCATTTGATGGTTTGCAAAAAAATACTATTTTATTTCTAAAATATTAAAGTTTAAATGTTCATTGCTGCTGCATGTGGAAATCCATTGTACACATTTTTTTTAACAGATATTTTTCATTGCACATGTATATTACAAAAATAATCTATCTTTCTATTGTATCTGCCTTTGAAAACGTTAACCCGCAAAATGGTATTAGCTGCAACTGTCTGTGTGATCAGAATATTTTTCTTTTGGGATTTAACATGTTTAAAATTAATCTCCTTGCAAGATTTTTATTTCTTTATCAAACTCTACTAGTAGGCATCCCGGAGTCATGTAGGAGAAAGGTCCTCAGGGATATAATTAAATTTATCTGGGGGTGTTAGTGACCACGGATTAAACAAATTCTCTCTCAGCCCCCCAAGGCAAAGGTGGGTTAACAATGCCCAAGTTAAAACTTTATTCTGTAGTGTCGCAAGTGGCTGCACTAATGACCTGGGCCAAGCAGTGTCATGGCCTCACATGGTACAACATATAAAATAACCGGCAAGCTGGGCACGTCTCTATTTGTTACCCCTATGACCTGTAATTTACCACTCTTGAGAGGGCAGGCAACAATACCATGGCTAACACTGTCCATTAGGATTCTCCCAGAGATATATAAAAAGACTGGCTTAAATCATGGCCTGGGGGCCCCAATCCTTATAAGATATACTGCCTCGTCTGACCTTCCATAGCAAGACTATGGGTATGTTACATGGGAACTGAAGGGACTTTTCAGATTCTCACAATGCACCACACAGTAGGATAAAAAGTTTCCAAGAACTCGCACAAAAGTTTACCCTCATTCATTTGGAACACTTCCATTACCTCGAAGTGAGATATTTTATTTAACCCACAGATTGTTTAGTCCGTCTGACGAAGCACCAAAGCCCCCTAGAAGATTTCCTTCATAGGGGAGTAACCAGTCGCACTAGAGTTCCCTATCTGTTTGAATTATACCAGATCCTCCAAGGTAAAGATATTCAACCACTGGCAGAAATCAGAGAGAAACGGGAGGCAGGAAAGCGGTGAAGCAATCCCCACAGTTCCGTGGGTTAAGTGTCTCCAAACTGGCTGGAAAGTCACTGCTTCCCAAGTCTGGAGGGAGTTCAAAATGAAGTTATCTGTAAGATATGTTCGCAACCCCTTATAACTAGACATTCTGAGGCCCATGGGGGCGAGAGTTGCTGGAGAAACTGTGAGGAAGGGGCTTCCACTACCATATATTTTGGGGGTGCCCTAAGTTACATAAATACTGGTAAGAAATTCACAGGGTCATTCAACAAGTATTGGGCAGTACTTCCCAAAGATCATTCCTCATCATGGTGTTAGATGTCCTTCCCTTTCCACCTAAATCTAAACAACATAGGGTATTATTGAAGAGTCTGAGAACTGTAGCAGCTAAAGGTATTACATTGAAGTAACTGACAGATATTTCTCCCCAGGTAGCTACATGGATACAGAAGATTAAAAAAAAAAAAGACATGGAACACCCCCACAGTGGGCTTGCAGCTGAGAAGGGAAACTTTTCTGGATTTCTGTTGCCCATGGGACTCTTGCTTCCTTGTACAACAACCCCAGGCCAGGGCTGATTCTAGCTGGATATTTGAGTTTGTCTTGGAAGATCTTTTGGGATCCAATGCCCTATATCCCAACAGGAACTAGTTAAAAGTTGGCTTAAACAGCTAGAAGAACCAAAAATAGCAGACAGGAAAATAATACAAACTTTAAGTGGTAGCGAGCTGTAACTTTTTAATTTTGAAGTATTTTTGTTTTTCCTTTTGTTCATTAGAAAGTTTTCTGAGTGGCAAGATTATGCTGGCGCACTGGTGACTATAACCACAACTGGCTTGCCTTAGATAAGGCCCACCTCAAAACCAAGATCAAGGCCTTTAACCTCACACAACTGATACAAGACCCCACCAGGCTAAAATCACAAAATGCATAATCATTCACTGCTGGACTGGGCTCTCTCCTCCCACCCCCACAGGATCCTACTTGCAGGCCTGCTCCCTAACTCCCTAAGTGACCACCACATGATTTTCCTGATCAGGAAAGTGCACAGACCCACAGCTCCCAAAAATGCTGCACACAAGGTCATATAAATCCCTGTACCTAGCATATTTCGTGCTAGACCTAGGCCCAGTAGACTGGTCTTCATCCCAGTGGCCTCACCTAGTGACGCCGCACTCAATACTTTCAAGGCCAAATTTCTTAAAGTTTGGGACAAACATGCCCCCCTGCGTACAAAAAGAGTCAGAGGCGCCCACCTTCCCTTGATCACAGCTGATATCATCAGCAAATGCCACTCCAGGGATCACGCATGGAAAGCCCACAAGAAACTGGGCACCCAAGCATCCCTCCAAGCCTACAGAGCCCTCTGAAACTCCTGTACTAATCTCATTCGGCAGGCAAAAAACAGCTGTTTTCTTTCAGCTTTTAGTGCAAACATAAACAACCCGACCAACTTCTGGAAATCATTCAAATCCCTGTTCTCTCCCCTCACCCAACCTCCACCTCCGACACTATCAATTCAGGGCATCTACATCACCAATCCCTGCGAGGTAGCCGAAACCTTCAATACCTACTTCTCCAGCTGCACTGACTCGCTTCTATCAACCCTCCAGTGCCCACCCCAGGGCCCCACCCCCAACCAAGTGCCCCCCACCAGCCTCACAGTTCTCCTTCCGTCCAGTTTCCCAAGCTGAAGTTTTCACATCCCTACACTCCCCGAACCCCAACAAAGGCAAATGCCCCACGTCCCTGGATGCCAAGATGTAATACTTGTCTGCCACAGCCATAGCCGCCCCTCTAGCCGCACTATTCAACCTCTCTTTCACGTTGGGCAAGCTTCCCACCAAATGGAATCAGGCTACCGTTATTCCCCTACTGAAAGGGGGCGACCCCTCCTTCCCAGGCAACTACCGCCCCGTCTCCCTACTCCCGATCCTGGCAAAAATGCAGGAACGTCTGGTCCCTCGCCCAACTCTCTCCCCATCTGGACGCCACCTCCTTCTTCACTCCCTTCCAATTCGGCTTTCGCAAATCTCACTCAAACATCACCTCCCTGCTACGAGTCACTGGTGACATACTCACCGGCATGGACAAAGGCCACATCACCTCTGCCATCTTTATAGACTTAGCCAAGGCTTTCGACACCATCTCACATACTCTGCTCCTTTCCAAACTGATGCCGGGCTCTCCAAGCCAGCCACCACATGGTTCCACAACTACCTGGTGGGCAGACATCAGGCTGTAAAAATCTCCTCACACGTCTCTAACCCCCTTCCAGTTACCGCCGGCGTCCTCCAAGGTTCAGTCCTGGGCCCACTGCTCTTCTCCATATTCCTAAACGACCTCCCATCAGCCTGTCGCTTCGCATCCATACAAATGTATGCGGACGACACAGTACTCTATGCCACAGGCCCCTCCACAAGCACAGTGGCAAACCTCCTTCAGCAGGATTTCAACTCCATCCAGGAATGGTTCAGATCAAACCAACTATTCCTAAACCCTAAAAAAACAATGTCACTAACCTTCGGCTCTCAGCAAAGACCCTCTCACCAAGCCTCCTGCCACCCCTTCAAAACCCTGGATGGGACCCTACTGGAATAATGCACCAGCTTCAGATATTTAGGTGTCTGGCTCGACCCACACCTCGATTTCGCCATGCATATCGACTCCATACATAAGAAACTTCTCCCTAAACTCGGTGCCCTATACAGAAACAAAAGCTGCCTCCCTTCGCCAGCTAGGAACGCTATTGTCTAAAAGATGATCCTCCCAGTACTAGACTACGGTGATATAGTCTATACTATCGCTCACTCCTCCACGCTGGCCAGCCTCGACACCCTATCCCACTCTTTTTGTCGGTTTATCCTCGACTGTCCATAAACAACCCACCACTATATCTTATATAGCTCCCTAGCCCTGCCATCCCTCCAAGACCGAAGACTAACCCACAGTGCTAGGTTCGCAGCCAAATTTTGGTCCAATTCCCTACCCCCCTACCTGGCCTCTTCCCTCTCACAACAACCCCCCCCCCCGCTTACTCCCTCAGAGCTCTGACCCCAGACTCCTCCACATCCCCTTTATGCGCATAACCAAAGGCCAGGCCACATTCAACTTCCGTATCCCTCAGCTAGGGAATGCACTGCCAGCTGATATAAGACACTCTCCCAACCCCAGCCATCGCAATCGCCTACTCACCTCCCACTTCTCCTCCTGCTGCTCTTGCTACAACTAATGTCAAATTATGTAAAAATATTGTGTCTCTGTACTCAGTTGTAACCATCTAAATTATTCCTGTATCGATCTTCTGCCTGTTTGTAACTATTTGGCGATTGTCTGTACGACGGATGGACATTTATTGTGTTGTTAATTCTGTACCAAATGTATGTACCATTGTCTTGGGTCTTGACCCCCAGGTCGCATCTGGAATCAAGCAACTCTGCTCAGTATGCCTTCCTGGTTAAACTCGTAAATAAATAAATAAATAAAACAGCACCCTGCCAGGCAGCTGTCATATCTAGTTCTGTTCCTCCCACCACATCATCAGCACTGTGACCTCACTGTCTGTGACATCACAGCTGACTGACCTGGCAGCAACCAAGTGTCTCTTTCTGAGCAGCTGTGATGTCAGTCAATGAGGTCACAATGCTGATGCTGTGGTGGGAGTAACAGAGATAGTATGTCAGCTGACAGGCGAAGTCTTTATCCCATGACATCTTCTAATTATCAGGTACACAAATGTAAAAGGCAATAGTTGACTGCTTTTAAAAACTAATATTAGTTTTAGGCAGTACACTAGCTCTTTAAATCTCTCTGTGGGACTAAGGCATCTATTATGAAAGACACTGTTCTTATCTTTATTTCTTTCCTATTTTATTGAATTGGAGTTGTAAAATGTTGACAGTTTTCTGTGGTTGGTCGGCCTTGTCCAGCCCACTAGTTCACTTCATTATCAGGCTCTCTTCAAGCTTTGAATAATCACACCAACCGTATCCTACGTATAATATTACATGTCTGCTTGAATAAAGCTAAGTTACAAAAAAAAGAATGTTTTTCTTTTGCGGATTACATTGAAATCTTGCAAAACACCATCACAATTTTTCTACTGCAACTTACTTTGAAAATTTTAACCACAAAAATAATGTTAGTTGCGATCCTTTGTTTCATATAAGTGCATTGAAAGTCACCGGATCCTGAAACATCAGAAGTCTTCAAGCTAAGCTCCTCCCACCACCTGAGTGGTACATCTTTCTGACTCCACCCCATGACGTCAGATTTTTCTGCATGCTGGAAGTAGGGATTCCGGTGCCATATGCCAGGGGAGTTCGTGTGGGTTGTGTGGATGTGAGCTGCATACCACTAGTAGAAATACGATTACAGGTGAGTAACCTATGTTTATAACAACATGGATACAGTTCACTAATCACACTCTCGCAAACACCTAGTTGTCCTCAGAGAGGGGGAGGCAAGGCACACACCTCCATTTGTCGAACAGAGACTGGAGGACCAAAGAACCAAAAGCAGCATCCCCATGACTCATTATGTTAATCCTGTAATGAGAGATGAAGAGTGTGCATTATTCTAGGTTGTAGCACTGCATATCTCCACAATGGGGATATCTCCGGGAAGCAGCCACCGAGGCAGCAGTATAGCTAGTAGAAAAAGCCTAAAGCTCCTTAAGTGACTTCATACCAGTCCACTTATAGCAGATGTTGATACAGGATGCAATCCACCTGGCAATCATCTGCTTTGCTGACTGTCTGCCAGGTGCCGCTTTAGCGTGCATCACAAACAGCTGGCAAGCCTCCCCCAAACTCCAGGAGTATGCTCCCTATAGTAAGAGAGCACCCTCTGCAGTTCCAAAGTATGGAGCCTGCGACTGGCTTCCAAGGTCAGGTTGATAAAGTATACTAGTTAGTTAATCACACTGATAAGGAGAAACTCCAATATGAACTTCAAGGGGAACTTTGGGTGGGAGCTAAGGAGGACTCTGTCATTGTGGCAGACAACGTAAGAAGACTTCACTGAAAGTGCCTGGAGCTCACTGATCCTTCTGGCTGATGTGACGACCACGAAGAAGGCAGTCTTCCACAACAGATGTGAAATCTCACAGCTGTGCACTGGCTCTAGTGGCTTGCCCATGAGCACTGCCAACACCAGCAGTAGGTTCTATGGAGGCAGAGGTTCACACCCCAGAGGGGACACGAGATCCAGACCTTTGAAAAAGCACCTGACCACCTTCTTATGGGCCACCATCAGCATACCAACCTGCGACCAATATACTGAGAGGTGGCTACCTGGTGCACCTTAAGAGTCAGCGCTCACAGTCCGGATTGAGAGACAGACCAAATGTAAAAAGAGGATGCTTGCCATATGGCCGTTAACCCTGACACCAGATCAAGAACTTCTTCCACTTAAATATACTGCATTTATAACTTGACTCCTTATGGGATGCCTCCATGACATGGAGAACGTCTTCTGAAAGGCCCAGAGCCTGGAACTCTAGCTGTTCTGCAACCAGGCTGAGAGGTGGTGGGACTGAAGTTTGAGGTGTAGGACCTTCCCTGTTGTCTGGTCAGTAGATCTGGGCAGTGGGGCAAACTCTGCGGAGGCCTGCTTCTGAGAATCTGGCCACCAGAACTGTATGAGCTAGTCTGGGGCTATCAGGATCATCCGCGCCTTGTCCTTCCAGGCCTTGACCACAACCTTGTGGACCAAAAGGCAGGGAAGAAAGGTGTTCAGGAGGCCTGGGGTCCAGGGCCTCATTAAGACATCCACCAACTATGTCCTGGACTGTGGGAGCCGGGCAAAAAAAACAGCCTCAGCTTTCTGTTCTCACAGAAGGCAAACAGACCCACCAGAGGGGTAACCTCACTGGGAGAAAAGGTGGGCTACCAACTCCTGATTCATGGACCACTTGTGCAATGTCTCTCCAACCCAGCTGAGAACATATGAACATACAAACATGAAAATGCCAGCAGAAACAGGCCTCACACTAGCCCAGTGGCTCTGGGGGTTGAGGCGCTGGATGCCACACATCGCGCCATGCCGGCGACCCAGGTTCAGGAGCAGACTCTGATCACTGATGGGTCGGCCGAGGGGGAGATAGACTTGAGCATCCCATGACAGCTCACCTTCTCCGGTAGGGAAGAGGCCTATGCCCGTGCACGTGCCTGACTCTGAGCGGAGGCTCAGAGTACTGCAAGCCCCAATTGTAGGGGATGGGCGGCTGCTGTACAGTGTGGACATTGGCACCTTGCACCATGACGTCAGGGGGTTACACGCTGGACGGAAGAAAAGAGAGAAACTGCCTGTCGACTCCAGGAAGATGGGCCTCCAGCAGCGTGCATCCAATGTTCCCCCGGTCACTCGACCACAGCCAGACCGACACAATGAAGGATTACAGGGTGTATGGTCCCCCACTTCGTCCCCGCTCAGAGGCAAGCCGCAGCTCCATGGGGCCTGAAGGAGAGTGCGACTGGAGCGGGAGGCAGGAGGATGACTCTTCGTGAGACCCTGAAGGGTCAGAGTTGGCAGGACATGGGGCAGTTAAAAGTGTAATTTAAAAAAAAAAAAAACAGGCCTCACGGTCTATTGAGTCTGCCCGATTGTGCAGCTAGCCTCTCAACTTGCAGCTGTCCCACTGACATCCACCAGCTCACTGTTTTCTTCCACAACATGGATCACCAGGAGATCTGCACCCAGGCTGTGCACGAGTGACCGGATGCAAAAGAGCCTCCTAACATAGTGGAAGGAAGTGTGTTTCTCCCAGCCTGTTCAGGCAGACCATGGTGACCGTATTGCCAGTTTGGACCTTAATAACCTGACCCCTGATCAGCACAGCGAATTCCATTACAGTCAGACTCATTGCATAGAGCTCCAACAGGTTGATGTAACAGGACTCCCAGGGTGACCAGAACCCATGGGCTCTGTGATCTCCTAAGTCTGCTCCCCACCCTACCAGAGATGCGTCCATCGTGAGTGGCGATGGACAGTTCCAGACAGGCAAATGGAATTCGTTCCTCCAGCCACCAGTGTAGGGGATCCCACATTGGCTGGGTCACCATGACTAGGTGGTCCAAGTGACCTTCGTGCTGGGTTCACTGTTGGCCCATCTCCCACTTCAGGAAACACATTCACCAGTGAGTACAACACATCAAACTGATGGAGGATGCCGTGTAACCCAGCAGCAGCAGGAAGTTGAAGACACTGGCTGGGACACCACGACTGGCTAGACCAGGTAACTTGGGACCATTGTTGGCCCAACTCCCACTGCAGGTGGCGCATCCACCAGCAAGCCCAACAGATCATGATGGTGGAGGATACCATGAACCCCAGCTGCCATAGGACATCCCTGGCAGGGTGCAAATGTCCAGCCTGAAATGATCGGGCAAAGGAGGGAAGGTCCAATGCCTGGTCCACAGGGAGGTGGGCCTTAGCCTGCAGGGAGTATAGTTCTGCACTGATGAACTTGATCACCTGCAAGGGGACCAGCTCTGATATGGCTGGAATGATCAGAAGGCCCAAGTGCTGAAAGGTCTAGATCGCCACATCCCTGGACCGCTCCACATCCTTTCTGAACAGCCTGGCTTTCAGCTAGTCATCCAAGTAGGGATATACCAGGACATCCTTGAGCCACATAAAGGCTGCCACCACTGCCATGCACTTGGTGAAGACCCTGGGTGCAGACAACAGGCTGACAGGCATGTCCTGGAACTGGAAGAAGAGACCCTCCACACGGAACGAAAGGTACTGGCAATGGGACAGACAGACTCGAATGTGGAAGAACAAATCCTGGAGGTCCAGGCAGCACAACCACATGCTTTGCTCCAGTGATGGTATGATCTCATTCAGAGTGACCATCTGGAACATGAGCTTCTGCACAAACTGGTTCAGATCATGCAGATCCCATATGGGGCACCAGCCTCTCTCCATTTCTGAACCAGAAAGTACCAGCACACATATAAACCAGAAAGGTGCTGCACTTCTGAAAGAGACACCACAGAAGACAACTGCTGCAAACAAAGTGTCTTTATTCCAACTAGATGAAAGTCAGTTCAGGCACAAATCCAAACCAGATGCCCCTGCACTTCAACAGTTGGTTCTTCCTCAGGCGCTGCCCCATGAGGAAGCTCCAAGGGTTAAACGCAAGGGCATCTGGTTTGGATCTGTGCCTGAACCGACTTTCACCTATCTGGAATAAATACACTTTGTTTGCAGTAATTGGCTTCTGTGGTGTCTTTTTCAGGAGTGTAGCACCTTTCTGGTTTGTTTTATACTGACTGGCAAACTTTGTCTGCACCCACGTCTGCACTGAGTTGAAGCACGAGTACTCCTTGTGTTTTTGACCTGCACACATGTCCCTGAGTGGCCAGGGCATCTGGAGCACAGGCTATCACCCTGCACTCTAGGAGCTGAGTGACATCAGCACGATGTACTAACAATGTGTTCTGCAGCACCCTGGACTCCTGAGGAGCTCACAGTCGGTACAGCAGGGGAGTTTTGAAATCCAGAGGCAACCCTCTGCCACTGCTTCTAGAACCCACCTGTCCATTGTGGCAAGAAATGGCACAACTGACCTCCGACCAGGAGCTAGGACAGGAACTGGATAGGATGGTGGATGACACCTCACAACCTGTCACTAAGCAACCTTGGAGGGGGCTCTGACTGCAGGGGCTGTGGAGGCACCACCACCTCTGCCTCCCTTTTTTTGCCCCTGATCTCCAAGCTTGGGTTTCGATGTCAATGCTCAAATGACTTTTGCTAGGGCTACTGCTAAAGCTGTTGCGGCTGAGAGAACTAAGAATGAAAGACCTTTCTTTTTAGGCTTTTGGGTCTTTTGGTTCTTTTGATCCTAAGCCACAGGATCTAGGGTGGTACCGGACTTCTCAAGCCATGTGAGAAATCCTTCCATGCCAGGGCCAAAGAAGTCAGTGCCCGAGAAGGGGTCATCAGTCATCTTATGCCGCGTGTACAACATGAAGGAGGAATGCCTCAGCCAGGCCCTATGACACGTGGTGACGTCCCTTGCTATGGCAGAGGCACAGGAGTCACCCATGTCCAAAGCCATTTGATGCTGATGTTTAGCCAGCGACTGACCTTTGCCTCTCATTATCTTAACTAGACACTGTTTGTCAGCTGGAAGATGGGGAAGGAGTTCCCCTAACACCCCAAATGGAACAGCCAAAATCTTCCATCATGACAGTATAGCTGGCCTGAATGAAACCCAATCATACACCTTTTTAGCTGCATATTCAATCTTCTATTACTTATTTTATTTTTATGTTTACTGTTTTTATCATGATTCTTTTTATCTTTTTTGTAAAGCGCCTTGGTGGCCTGAAAGGCACTTGTGCGAAATAAAATGTATTATTATTCTTGGACTCCGTCCGGAGGTTTGTCCATGTCCCCTTGGGCTTCTGTATTTACAGAAGGCAGATTCCAAAACCAAAATCCTCAACGGAGAAGTGGTTGGAAGCTGGCCCAGTGGCACTGAGGGTTGAGGCACTGGACACCATACCGTGCACCGCGCCAGCAACCCGGGTTTGGGAATGGACTCGGGCTGGCAGGGGGGAGGAAGGATCGTGCTTCCCATGACTGCTCTTCCTATGGGGTGGGCAAGGGATCTGTACCGCACTGCAGCAACACCAAGCAGAGGCTTGGTGCCCCGCAGTTGCGTGCATACTCAGGGGGAGGAGCACGGTGGGCACCTGCACGGTAGTGCTCCAATGCCACTGCACAACTGGCTCCTCAGTGGGTGAAAACTGTAGGAAAAGAGGTGTGGCGACCTCGGCGGCTGATAGCCAGTCCCGAGCCCCTGGACTCGAGAGGCATTTTCACTGGGTCTGCGCCACAGGTACTAACAGGGAGGGGGGGGATCCTGCCATTGGCCAGCCCGTGTCGATGGGGCATATAAATCTGCACACTAGACCAAGTCCAGGGGTGCGGGAGCTGGTGGCCGGGGGTCATTAGGGACTACTCCAACCAGGGAGGAAAAATAGTGATATGATTTAAAAAAAAAAAAAAAAATAAGAGAGAGAGAAGTGGTTGGAAAACCAAGAAAGGGAGCCCACTGAGACTGCATACTTGCAGACCACATAGGGAAAGGGTAGCAGGCAGGATGCTGGATGCTGTTAAAGCTCCAGGGCCATTCCAAGATGACCTCAGCCACAGAAAGGCTACCCTCAGGAAATCATCCCTATACAGTATGTCAGTAAATGGGTACTTAGCTCATGTCTGAACTTGCTCTAAGGGAACTTTCATGGCCTCCGACATAAGTTGAACCAGACCTCCAAATGACACTGGCCCGTGGTCAGTGCGAAGCTCTTCAATCAATTCCAGGTCGACAGTATGAGTCTTGGTCTAGGCCAACTCCTCAAAGACGGCACTCGACCACTGTCCACCATGTACCACCCTGGTATCTTTATCTTTGGTGATGTCCAGCATGAGCTAGTTTGGCAAGCCAAGCGCTGGGCAGGACTCCTTAGTCAGGGCCTCAGAGGCTTTATGGAGGTGGCTCCACCTAAAGAGGTGAAGAAGCTGACACTGGGGACAGCTGAGAAGCATTAACATGCATGTGAATGACCAGTGAAGACCAAAGGTCTGGGAGGCAGAGCCCTACCCCTCCCAACAATGGTCCACTGTTGCCAGAGGAGCTCCTCGTAGTGTTGATGCATTTATCCATCAGTGCCTCTCCTCACCAGAGGATAAGGAGGTCAGCATTGAAGGCGATGCCTCCCGGTCGAGCAGGATCAAGAGTGTGAATGGCATCTCGACTGTCGACCCAATGGTGGACATTGATGGGTGTCCTCTGGTTAAACACGATAGGCTTCCAAGGCATGACTGCCAGAGGAGGCCACTCCGATGTAATTCTGCTGGAGGTATTGACTGGGCCTCATCCTCCTGGGCAAGGACAGGGAGCACTGGGGTCTGAGAGACTGACTCCTTGTTGATCCTTTCCGACAGCCAGATGATAAGCTCAAGAAATATTCTGATTGCCTGCTCGACTGGAGTCTAGGTCGATGGGTCTGACAGGGTTACCATGAAGCCCTCAACCATCTCCTTGATCACAAGGAGCTCAACTAAGGCCGAGCAGTCTGTGAAGTCGAAGGAGCAGGCTCTTTCCAGATCCCATGATCTGTAACTATTCTTTTTGTGCTTTCTGTTACAATGAGAAGGACTCTCCCCAAAGGCCTAGAAGGCCAGAGACATTTCCCTACACACTTCACAGAATGACTCTCTGATGCTGGCCCCAGCCAGGAATAACAGAGACTGATAAGGAACTTACCGCAGCTGCCATTGCTGCTGCTGCTTCTATGACCATAAACTGAGCAGTCAACCCAGCTTCAAAAAAGACACTCCATAGAGCCAAATGAGGCACATCCCTGCACACTCCCTGTACAGAAATCTTAAAACATCTGAGTGTGGAGGGTGGAGTCAGCTAACAGGAAGTGGAAGAGATCACATGGCCAGCCCACTGGTGCAAATTAAGATGCATTTCCTTCCTAACGCAACATTATTAAAAAATTTACAACTAGCACTGAAAGAAATTCCCATACAGGAAAGGGAGCTTCCTGTTTATTTTTGTCAACTGTAAAGAGCTGGGTAGGTACTCATTAAAACTATCACTAATATGGTATTAGGGATTAGAACCTCCAGGAATGGTATTAGCGACATTAAGATTTTAATTCAGTGGTAAAAATGTACTTAATTTTTCAGTGGAGTTTCTTGTAAGTAACCAATATTACCGTAAGTCGTATAAACTTCTGCGCATACATCTGCCTGTTGAAATGAGTTTGCCCGGCACTGTAAACAGATGGAAATCCTACTTCTTCATTTTGTTTTCTTACATGCAATGTGCATCAGCTTCTAGCTTTGCTACTTACCCAACCTGTATGAAATTCAGATTACAACTGCAGTGGTACTGAGTAGTATTTAAATTCATCCCACTTTTCAGGATTCAATCTGCAACTCAGTTTCAACGAGGCAGCCATTTTGTGCAAACGTTAAGCACTGGAATGTTCAGACTTCTAAAAGTGCTATTGGAAGAAAATGTAAGGAACTGTACAACTTAGTAATTGGCAAGGACTTAACTAGCCTAGAACTGTTTAACTCGGGGTCACTGGTTTAAAGCTGGCTTAGGTTAGTACTGGTCAAATGTCATTTGGGGTCTATGTGAAATGAGTTGTGATAGCTTCAGTCCAGTTCACAGACAACAAGCTGACCATCTCATGTGAGAGGCCAAGGACTGAATATAGATGGAGTATGAAACATGCTCTTATCCATTATAGCAGGGGAAGGGGAAATTGTTTAACCAAGAAAGGCACACTAAGCTGAAGCTTGTTTCCAGGTGTGACCTGGGAGCACAAGGGAAGTTAAGTGGCTTGCTCAGGGTCACACAGTATGCAAGTGGGGGCTGTGGGATTCAAACCCAGGTCTCCATGTTTGCAGCTCAGTGCCCTTAATCACTGCGCTATACTGCCTCCTTAAGAACTCCTACAAGTTCCATTACAGGTGGCCAGCTGGCCCTTCCATGACAGGGTTACAGCACCTTGGTGGGCAGCGTGGAGAAGCCTGCACTGCTGCCCACCATGTTGTACCTCTCTTGTGGATAAACAGAGGAATTCAGCTCCCCGTGCTGTCTATCTGGCACCCTTCATAAGCACTGTGATTCAAAACAGAAAACAATTCTTGAAAAAATTCATTATTAAAAAATGCTCTGGGACATTTCTACTAATCCATATGACCTTTTACCCTAAAACTGGATGTAACAGTTTGGCTATATCTTTAAGCCCTTGTCCCGTTGCTGTATAATTTATGAGTACTAAGTTCTTCTTCTGAAATAACAAAGGACCCGAAGCATGGATTTTTTTCCCTCTTGGAAGAACACTTTGGAATCCGTCTTAATTCATAAAATATGCCATAATAAATAAAATGTCCTTTCAAGAGGTAGTACTGCCAAAAACAGCAAACCGAAACTCCTACTCAGTTTTTTATTTTTATTTTTTTTAGTTTCCCTTTATGGTTCCCCATATACTCCCAGTCTGATGATCTTGGATGCCATGGCTGCAACCTTCCCTCTGTCACGATGGGGGTGGGAGCAGCTACCTTCACAGCAGATGCTAATGCCACTCCATGGTCAGTCAGCCGAGAGTGTGGGCATGAATGCCTGGCAGCCAGGACTCTCCCTTCCTCTCTGGGAGCCAAATGCCTCCTCTCCACAACGCACCAGACGCCATCCATTTCCTGTGCGGGATTCTTTTTCGTAGTTAGTGTCTCCCATTGCTAAACATGCCCTTCATGTCGGCCTCCCCATCCCCCTCACCTGGCTTCTCCCGGACTTACCCTGTTACTCCTTTCTCACATAGCTTGGCCCCCCCCCCCCACACTTGGCAAGGGTGGTGGAGCTTCACGACTCCAGCTCTGGGCCAGATCCAGTAGGAGGAGGTGCCAAGTTCACCAGTGCAGGGCCTTCGGGAGGCCAATGTTCATCCTGCCTGGTCAGTCAGTTTCTGTTTTCTGGTTCCAGGCCCACAGGAAGGTAAGGGTGTGCAGCACAGCACAAGCTAGTATCCCACTCCAGACTGCACTGCCATCTATGGCCACCCAGGTGGCAGCATCACAGTGGAGCATGCTGTCCTCCCTCCCCAGAAGGGGAGGAGCATGTCCTTGGGGACACTAGCTCCTCCTCCCCCCCAGCTGGCCCCGTGACAACACTACTCATTCTCAAACCTGGGTCGCCAGCGTCTCGAGCAGTAGTGCTACCTCTGTGTCAATGAGCAGCCCATTCTGAAGCTCGAACACAATGTCTGGTCTCCCAGACAGCAGCCCTGCCCACTGCGATTGGGCCACTGACCCAGACCTTCTTCATTTTTAAAAGTAACCTCTGTAGTAACTTTTAGTTTCTGAAGCAGTTTTCTTTCTCCTTTTGCCAGCTAAAGTGGGTTTCTTCAGCAAAGTTCTATACAGGGATTCTCATGATCAGCTACTGGTTTTACAGGAGTATGCAGCTGTAGACTTCTACGGTCTTTCCCTTCTTGGTAAGAAGACTTCTGATTCAAAATGATAAAAAGGCCTTGGTGCCACTTAAATAATCATAAATATCTTTTTGGACAGTATTACAGTTTGCTTGCCTCCTTAATCAAGACAGAGTGTGTCACACATATTTTAAGGTTATATGAGGCTGAATAGAATGGACGGTGGGTGGGCAGAGAGGGACAGTGAAAAAGCAGGGATACTGAACGAATATTTCTGCTCAGTATTCACAAAAGAGGAGAAGGAGGGGGAGGTGCCTAATCAATTAACAGAAGCACTCTGGATGGGGGAAGGGTCGATCCCAGTCCTTTCACAGAAGAAAGGGTTATGAAAGAACTCCTAAAACTGAAGGTGGACAAAGCAATGGGGCCTGACGGGATTCATCCCAGAATTCTAACAGAATTAAGGGGAGAACTAGTGAAACCACTGACTACCCTTTTTAACAAATCATGGGAGGATGGTGTGGTACCTGAGGACTGGAGGAAGGCAGATGTGATTCCCCTTCACAAAAGTGGGACCAAGACAGAGTCAGGAAACTACAGATCTGTCAGTTTGACCTCTGTGGTAGGGAAAGTGATGGAATCACTTCTGAAGGAAAGAACTGTTGAGTACCTAGAGCCCAGTGGGGCACAGGACCCAAGGCAGCATGGGTTCACAGCAGGAAGGTCATGTTAGATGAATCTAATTGATTTCTTTGACTGGGTGACCAAAGTAGTAGACCAGGGTGGGGCTGTGGACATGGCCTACCTAGACTTTGCAAGGCATTTGACACAGTCCCACACAAAGATTAACAGTCAAATTAACCAGCCTGGGAGTGGATCCCAGGGTGGTAGCCTGGGTAGAACACTGGCTAGACAACAGGACACAGAAGGTAATTGTAAATGGGAGTCCACTCTGAAGAAAGAGGGGTTACTAGTGGGGTATCGCAGGTTTCAGTACTGGGTCCAGTCCTTTTTAATGTCTTTATAAGTGACACTGCAGAGGGACTGGAAGGAAAAGTATGCCTCTTTGCAGATGACACAAACGTCTGCAACAGGGTTGATACACAAGGAGGTGTGGAAAGGATGAGAAGGGACTTCGCAAGGTTGGAGGAATGGTCAGAAGTATGGCAGCTTGGATTCACTGCAAAGAAGTGCAAAATAATGCACCTGAGAAACAAAAACCCAGGGGAAGATTACACAATGAGGAGGAGGGGAGGTACTAACAACAACAAAAATGGAAAGGGACCTGGGGGTAATCATATCAGATGACCTTAAGGTTAGCAAGCAATGTGAGAAGGCAGTAGGGAGGGCTGGGGGATACTGGGATGTATAGGGAGAGGCATCACCAGCAGAAAACAGGAAGTCATTATCCCTCTGTACAGACAGTTGGTGAGACCCCATCTGGAGTACTGCATCCAGTTCTGGAGACCCCATCTCCACAAGGATAGAGGCAGTCCAGAAGAGGGCAACTAAAATGGTGCAGGGTCTGCAAGAGAAGCCATACAAGAAGAGACTAAAGGAGCTTAATATGTATACCCTTGAGGAAAGGAGGAAGAGGGGGGACATGACAGAAACTTTTAAGTACCTCAGTGGAATCAACAAAGTCCAAGAGGGTAGCATCTTTCATAAAAAGAGATGTACAAGAACAAGGGGACACAATTTGAAGATTGGGAGGGGGGGCAATGTGAGGAAGTATTTTTTCACAGAGAGGGTGGTGGACGCATGGAACAGCCTTCCTGAGGAGATTGTGGGGTCTAAAACTGTGAGAGAATTCAAGAATGCATGGGACAGACATAAGGCAATTTTTGTGGGAGGTAGGAAGAAATAGGCTGTTGGTTAACTAGGATCTGCAGCTTATCCTGTAGGTAGGGAAATGGGCAGACTAGGTGGGCCAAGCAGTCCTTATCTGCCGTCAAAGTCTATGTTTCTATGTTATAAACACTCTGGTCCATCAATACCATAGTCATTTTAAAGAAGCCCAAATCTCAAAATTTGTGAAATACAAGATTTACAGAGGGTCATGGTTCGAGGGATAGTCTCATCCCCAAGGAGGGTCATTAGTGGAGTCCCTCAGGGATCGGTCCTTGGGCCCCTCCTGTTCAACGCCCATGTCTCTGACATAAGGAAGGGTATCGGGAGTGAGATGAGTCTCTTTGCGGATGACTCAAAACTGGGGGCGGTGGTGGATGGGGAGGAGGGAAGGGTGGCCCTACGGGGGGACCTAAAGGCTCTGGAAAGGTGGTCTAGAAAGCGGAAGTTGAGGTTCAATGCAGTAAAATGCAAAGTACTGCACCTGGGAGCCAGAAACCCGGGCCAAGTGTACACCCTGGGGGGGAATGCTACAAGTCTCGATGGCTGAGAGGGACCTGGGGGTGGTGGTGGATGTCAAGATGAACAACTCGGAGACTTGTAGGAGGGCAGCAGCAAAAGCCAACAGAATGCTTGGATGCATTGCTAGGGGGCTCACCTCCAAAAGGAGGGAAGTGATACTCCCACTGTATAACTGTTTGGTGAGGCCGCACCTCGAGTACTGCATGTAGTTTTGGAGGCCACATTTAAAAAGGGAAACTGAACTCCTGGAGAGGGTCCAGAGGAGGGCAACCAAAATGATTTGGGACTTGGGGGATAGGGCGTGCGGAGGGCTCAAGAGCTAAATATGTACACATTGGAAGAGAGAAGGGACCGGGGAGGGAGACATGATAGGGTCTTCAGGTACATGAAGGGGTAAATAGGGAGGAGCAGTCAGGGTGCTCCGAAGGAAGGGACAACTAGAGGCATGGGTGGAAGCTGGAGGGGGGGAGATTCAGGGGAGAAAGGAGGAGGTGCTACTTCACTGAGAGGGTGGTGGAGCCATGGAATGTGCTTCCCAGGGGACTGTTGGAGACAGAAACGGTGGAGGAGTTTAAGAGGGGATGGGACAGGTACAGGGGAAGGGTTCTGGAAGCAAAAACCAGTGCAGCGAGAATATCCGGGACTGGGAAGGCAGAAGCCAGAGAGGGAGAGGGGGGCAGCAAGGTCAGCTCCCAGGGCGGAGGCTGACCAAACGAGCAGACACGAAAGACCGTTAGGCCTATTCTAGTGGGATTTTAGTATGTTAGTATGTATTTCTTATAATCAACTTATTCTTTCACTTTCACATGACAGTGGTTGCAATAATATTATTTTAGTCTACTTGACACTAAAGAGAATCATTTGAGTAAATATTTCAGTTTTTAGGAGCCATAGGCTCAATTCTCAAGTGCAAAATGAACACCAAGTGATGCAGAAAGAGACGTGTATAGCTCTGCAGGGAACACTCTCCCCTTGGTTAAAAGTAACCATACCAACACTTCAGCATGGTGTCTGAGGGACACTGCTATCAGACGTGCTGTCTTTCAGAGGAGATGTCAAGATGAGCTTCCATCTGCCTGTGCTGGTGATTTTGCAACTGGACGTTAAAGATCCCATGCCATTATTTGAAATGAGTATGGGAATATCCCCAGTGTCCTGGCCAAATTTCCTGCAGTCATTAAAACCACCAACACCTTAACCTGGTTCAATATCAGTTGGTTTGTATCTGTATCCTCATCTCCCCAGGACGTGGCTGAAAACAGAAAGCATTTCTTAGATCTCTTCCCGGTCAACAAAAACTAAATAAAAAAATAAATAAAAGAGGGGCAGGAACAAGGAAACAAATATGAGCAGAATACCATTTTCTCAGTAGAGCTAAATACAATAGCAATGCATATTCAGATTAGACTCGATCCCATCTGCCTTCACACTAAAAGAAAGGCAGGAAGCGACTTCATCTAATTTCCAAATTAACCAGTAGTACCCCTAGAGGTGGTGTAGCCACCAAATTAGTTGCTTTAGGAGTAAAAACTACCACTAGCTGTAAGAGTATTTAAAGCAACAGTGTGATCCTGAGCACGTCATTTAACCTGTCTGTGCTTCAGTCCAAGCTGACAACTGTGCATCGGCCAACGTTTCTAAAGCACAGCATTCCACAAATGTGAAGCACGAGAGGAAACTGCTCTCTACCTGTATTCTCTCTCGAGTTCCACTACTGGGCAGATGTCCAAATAAACAGCACACTACACGCTCTTTTCAAATAAGGTATAGAAAAAGTGATGTATTTTTCTTAGAAACGTAATGTGTACTCACTGATTACAAGGATATCAACCAAGTTTATACCCACTCATATCTCTTCAGTACTGGACAGTATGCATTTCAGTCCATGGGGGTAGGTACTTACTTTGAAGATAGCAATCAAAATATACTTTCCTTTTCAAGACAATGCTCCTAATATTATTCTGGTTTGGGCTGAGTGTGCCATGGGGGTGTCACACACTATTCTCTATAGGGCACAGGACACCCATGACTTCATATATATTCACAGGCTAACCTACTGGCATGGGCTGCAAAGGCATCGTTGTGTGACCTTGGACAAGTCATTTAACTTACCCGTGCATCAGTCCACCCCATTGTGGAAATGTATAGAAGCAGGACCCCACTGGAAACAAGATGCTGCATCTCAGCTGGGCTATCCTGTGGAAATAAAATAAATCCTGGTGGTGGGTTGGACAGGGGAGAAATGAAGAAAAACAAAGCTCCTGTTACAAAAAAACAATCAGCGAAATAACAAAACAGAGAGGGCGCTGGCCCATCAACGCGGCAGCAGTGCTACCCCGCTAGCGATGCTGGTGACCCAGGTTTGGAAGCAAACACGAGTTTTTGGAGGGCCAGCAGGAAAAGGAAGTTCGAGCATCCTGGAGGATGCACACCTCCTCTGGGAAGGAGAACTGGGTGACCACAGGTAGCGGAGCACGCACAGCTATGCTCTAGCAAGGGGGACACTGATGGAGTCTCGATGTGCCAGTGAACACCAGTGCATGTGTGTACACATCACCAGCTCCAGCTGGTCGGCATGCCAGGTGCAGGGCAAAGGACAAAGGAAAACATCCCCACTCAGTGCAGGATGACACTGACCCCAGTTCCACAGGCCCCGCACTGCCAACTTGTCACCTACCTCCAGACCAAGCAGCACCCTGGTGGGTTTTTTTGACTGTTGACACTGCCCGGGGTTAGTTCAAGGAGGAACAAGGAGGCGAGGATAAATCCAGGATAAGGCAGGTGGCAGGGTGGGAGCTGGGATCTGACGGACAGGGGCAGAGTGGAAGAGCTGGGGGGGGGGAGAACAGAGAGAGCAAGATGACTGAAAGACGACGACATCTGTGTACTCTAGGGCAAAAACAAGGAGGATTCTAAACAAACAGTAGTTTTGGAGTCAGCCCTTTGCAAAACACCAGTGTTCATTTCAGAGTGGGGGACTGTGACAAATGTTGCAGTTTCCAGTTTTAACCTACCTTTTCTACTGCTTTGGGGACAATGTGGCTCAACGGTTTTGCACTGTTGCTTTAAGACTCTAGGCTTGGTTAAACGATATGGCCCGTTATTTTTTTTTTCCATTTAACTCCTACTTCCTATACCCAGTGGTCAGTGTCCCACATACGCAAATATCTGAAGTGGACCCTGCAAAAGCACACAATGCAAATCCCTTCAGACTTTCTAAACACTATGATCAAATGTCTGTACACAGCTGACCACACATACTGTGGAGCTTTGAAAAAGAGGCTGAAAGAAAGTTAAAATATTGTAACGAGGGTAACTCAAAGCACATTTTTGTAAACTTTATTTTTATTCAATTAAATTTTTTTCTCATCTCAATTATACTGTTTGATGTCATATAAAAGTGTAAACAGACAAAATACAAACCCAAAAGATTCTCTACTGCATTTAATAAAGATGATTAATTACACATAAGCCAAAAATCCAAAATATAATCAAATCTACTGCCAGTACAAACCAGCTAAGATTTGTTCAAGCTATTTATGCCAATAACTATCCCTACCCCACCACCCCTGATGTACGTTGTCTTCCTTCTTCAGTTCCATCAGTTATAAACCAAACTGTTAGAACACATCACTTTTTAAAGTAAATATTAGTTCCAACTGTTGAAACATAAAGTTAACTGTGTAACCTAACACTACAAGTGCACATAGTAACAGAAGTCTTTTCATTGCATCATTACTGCAATATATGTTCAGAGCATCTGCAGCATATGGAAGGTCAATATCCGACTTCCATGGAGAAATTATTCTTCCCACTGTGCACTCTGAGCTCTAAGGAAAATCACTAAATGGTTAACTATGGTGTTCAAAGTGTTAAGCCCAAAACAGAGCCCCCACACACACACACACTACTTGACAACTGAACATAAAGAAGGTGCTGTGAAGGAAACAAGGAATTCCAAGGTCAGGAGAGTCAACATCTCAAAATCCCTCGCCAGATACAGAGTGCAGGTTATCTGCTGTAATGCAGCAAGAGCTTAGAACAGACAGAGTGCTGTCACACGCAATCTGCAAACTCTCAGCCTTTTACAAAACAGTACAATAAACAAAATTGTTCACTTATGTAATTATTTTTAAAACTGATATATATATACACGTAATTTTATGATGGTTTGTGTCGTATTGTAATATACAGTATCGTATTTGTACAGCGTATTGTCACATGATGCATCCGAGAATAGACTTCAGCCAAAATATGCTATTTTCCTGTATAAATTTACATTTTGTTACTATCACTACTGCTACTACTATTACATTATCTGCTCGGTATAAAAACTAAATACACATTTTCCCACCCTTGACGTATCAGACTTTACCTGGCTCAGGTAAGACTGAACTGGGCTCCAGTTCTCAGTGCCTCCTGAATATCTACAAGAAAGTGACATCTTAACTGTGTTGGGTATGACTAGTCAAGTTATATGCAGTATAACTAATTATTTTAAAGTCTCAAGCAAGTTTAAACAGCAATTCAAAGACAGAATCAAAGGCAAAAGTAGCTAAGAGAGTCACTATACCTTGTTTGTATTTTTCAGTCTTTTAAACATACCTGTGGTTTGGTCTCCAAAATAGTTTCTTTTACTTGCCTTGACAAACGCTTTGGAAAGCAAAGGGGTACTATCAGGAAGCAGATTGAATATTTCCATAAAAAGCATAAATATAGTGCACGCGAGGAGAAAAATAAAAATAGCTCTGTGCACTGTGGTGAATAGCTTAAAGCGACATTGTCAACCTTTTTTTTTTTTGTAGTGTATTATTTCCAGTTTAAAACCCACATTTTATGATTTTATTTATTTAACTTTTGTTTACTGGGTAAGTGCCATGAGCCAAGACCCTTTTTCAGGCACGACCCGGGACCAAAACAGTCAAGTTGTTACATTAATACAATTAAGTACAAAGACATATAGGATAAAGTATGGGGTGCAGCAAATGTTTTAATGATGAACACATTACTGGAGGTTTAACAAATAAATATTTAAGCATTTAATAAGAAAAGTAATGAGAAAATAAATGTCCTGATTGTTCTTTCTTTTCTCGTGATGAGAGTGTTTTGAACTGGTGGCATCATTTGACCTGCAGGGGAAAGGTGAGGGTTCAAAGAGAGTGGTTAGCGAGCGTCGTAAAAGTGTGGAATGTAAAAGTTTCTTATTTTGTAGAAATATTCAATGAATTTAAAGAGCAACTGTTTTGTTTGATGTGAATTACTTTATTCGTGAAAGAGACAGTTTAGCGCGGAGCGAACGCGACTGATGAGGTGAGTTGTAATACAGTGACATTTCTGTCAGAAAACAGACACTGATGCTCGCGCTGACTTTTTCTTTCTGTCTGGAGCGCTTTAGGATTGGAAGAAGCCGCGTGAATGCCGTAACACCTACTCAGGAGTTACGGTATTTAACACACGGCTTTTTCCATTGAAAAAAAATGGAACCCAGTAATTATATTATAATAATACATTACAGATACAACACTACAGCCATCTTCTAGAACAATCACACTGTACTTGACTTACATAATAATGTTTCAGCCGAGATTTAAAAACAGCATGACAAATTTTCTAAAAGAATCATTGGTAAACTGTTCCAGTGTTTTGCAGCCATGGCAGAAAATAAACGGTCCCCCATCTTAGTTTCATTTTAGGGGTCACTAATTTGGTAACTGTAGATTATTTTAATAACCTTTTGTCTGTCCTTGTCTGATAATATGAATATAGGGGGGAGTCTACCTTTTATCTCAAAACATTGTCTGTCAAACAATTTAAAGTATAAATAGTACTTAAACTTGGTGAAAGCCGGCCAGTTTGTTGATAAAGTAAACAATGATGAGTTTGATAGGGTGCTTTAAGTACAAATCTACATACACCATGAAATGTAGTAACAGGGCCGTTGCCAGGATTTTCACAAGGGGGGTTCTTTTTATGCAGTCTGCGACCTTTTAAAAAAAGCTTGGGTCTTAGGGGCGTAGTACCCCAAAGCCATGGGGTTCTAGATGCTCTGCAGTGCATTTTGTGGCTTATTTTGAAGCTAAAAGAAGCCATATCCGAGATCTCCAACACACCTTGCTCTAAACAAAATTATCTGGCTGGCTACAGGGTGAATACATATGTATTCAGTACCAGAGAGCAGCAAGATGCTGTTAATGTAATATACCTAAGGCATTGTCTCAGATATGTTATGTGCTTTAATATTTGCAGCTGTATCTACTGGTGTGTAGGTAAGGGTATGGGGGCTGCCAGGCCCCCAGAAGCTTTGGGGTACTAGATGCTATGTGGCTTATTTTAAACCAAAATAACTCATCTGTGAGCTCCCCTCCTGCTCTCAGGACAATTACTATCTGGGTGGCTCAGATCTGTGTGTGTGTGTGAATGTATATACACACACACACACACACACACACACACACACATATATATATATATATATACACACACACACCCCCCACAGCGGTGAGAGCTTTCTCAGTAGGATATTCTGTGTTATTTCCACTGCAGTGAGGATAAATCCTGATGACAGCAGCAGAGTGGGGATATCAACATTTATCCATACTCTGCTGATGTCACCAGAGTGAGGATAACTGCACTGCAGCTTGCATTCTAAAGGAAACTGCTTCAGAAAAAGTTTCTCTTTCTCACTGAAGCTGCAACTTACTCAATTAGTTTTGCAAAAGACTCTCACCTGTGTCGCATTGTGTTTCTAACTTTTCTAGCCCATTACTGTGCTGATCTCAGCTTCAGAACAACCTGAATTCTAAATGAAACTCTTTTACAAAGCAGTTTGTTACTCAGTGCTACCTGCAGCAGTTTGTCTTTCTCAGTGAGCCTCTGACTCACTCAATTAGCTTTGCAAAACACTGTCAGCTGTGTTTCTCACTCCCAGTCCATTCAGAACACACACACACACACACACACACACACACACACACACACACACACATAGGACAGCACACACAGAATGAGCAGGAAACACACATAATCAGAAAAAATGTTACTAAAGCTCTCACCCCTGTGGTATAAATAGCACACATGATGGGCAGATCATGGGATATGGAAAATATTCTCACTCCTGCAGACTGAGCTGTGCATTCTCACGAGTTCAGTGAGAATACACAGCTCACACTGCATGAGTGAGAATATTTTCCATATCCCACTCCTGCCCATCATGTATCCCATATATATATGTATATGTATATGTATATATATATATATATATATATATATACACACATACATATACACACACACATATAGCAAATGCTAATGAACTGAACCTCAATGCAGAGTGTGCAGCTGGTTTTGGCTGGGAATTGTAGGCTACTAACTTACTGCAGTGCTGGCTTGCTTCTAGAGCAGGGGTCTGGGGCTGACAGGCCCCAGAAACCATGGGCTACAGTATGCTCTGTGGTGCACTTTTTTTTTTTTTTTTTTTTAAGTCTAAATAACTCATATCTGAGCTCCCTCTACCCCTTGCTATAACCTCCACCATCCCCAACTCAATATACCATTTAAGCAATTGAGACAGTGTAACATGGCCTATAGCAAGGCTAGCAGGATACTGGGATATATTGGTAGGGGGTATTGATTGTAGAAGAAAGGAGGTAATACTTCCCCTGTACAGATCCCTGGTGAGGCCTCACCTAGAGTACTGTGCCCAGTTCTGGAGTCCTCACCTCAGAAAGGATAAGGATAGGTTGGAATCAGTGCAGCACAGAGTAACTAAAATGATTCAGGGACAGCAGAGCAAATCCTATAATGAGCGCCTCAAGGCACTAAATATGTACTCATTGGAGACCAGAAGGAAGAGGGGAGACATGACAGAGACCTTCAAGTTCCTGAAAGGAATTAAAGTGAACTGCGTGGTACTATTTAGCCTGAGTACCAATTTATGGTCACATGGACACTAATGGAAATTAACAGGAGGTAGGTTCAAGAGAGATGTGAGGAAGTACTACTTTATGGAAAAGGTAGTGGAACTTTGAAACAGTCTGTCAGCTGAATTGGTGGGTGCGAAACAGTCAGAGGATTCAAGCGGGGCAGGGACATAATGAAGGGAACAGTGGTTATGGGGGGTGACAGGCCCAAGGAGGAGAATAGAGAGAGGATGGGCAGGTTTAGTACCCTGAATAAACGGTAGGTTCCAGGAATTATAGGGAACTTGAGCAGACTGGATGGAGTTCTGGTCTTTTTTCTGCCATCATTGTCTATTGTCTGTAACATAATTCATAGTTCAGTATTGGGTACTACAATTGTTGCCCCCACTCCATTCTCCAATGTGGTAGGTATGACAAAGGGAGTGAGGGGAAAGGTAATTTGACAGTGGCGGAGATTCCCAGTGCAAAGTTACCATCTCTGAAATGTCTACCCCCCCCCCACCCGCCATGCTTCCAAAAGTAAAGAGGGCATGTTCATAACACTGAACTGTAGCAACAAATGTCATTCTACTGACACATGTGGTCATCTGGAGAAAACACATCACAACTTATTTAACGGTATCTGGCACAGATGACACAGGCAAAAGTGGAACTGAATGTCAATGAAAATGGGATCACAGTGAAGACCTCTCTGAACAGCACAATTAGTGAGGTGGCAGTGTAGATCCCAGCCAGACCCTTTCAAACACTTGCATTGCCTTTCTAATGTGGCACCTCTTTTGCTTAACTTATGAAAAGTTAAAACAGGCATATACAACATGACAACTTTGCTTTTTGTATAGAGGGGGGGGATTTAAGTAATTTATTTCTAAATTTTCAGCCTACCCACCCGACAAGCTCTCTTTCCCAACTGCACAGCCTTTCCCTTGATATACAGTTAAGGTACACATCTTCGGGAATAGTGGCCAGCAAAATTTACCTGCCGGTGACTGATAATATTATAAGTCGAGGTCCTCTACTTCTTTTTTGCTGTCCTGGTGACATCATCTCTGAGCCTGCCACCATGCTCCATCTTCCTTGAGTGCTAGCTTACAGTGTGAATTGTAGGCAGTGGCCGTGCTATATTCCAGTCACATTCACGATGCTGATGTGAGCTCCAATTGGCCAGTCAGTCATAGGGGGAAGGTGTGGAGAAAGACTCACAAAGCAGCTCCAGTTATCTTACTGGTACGGAGAAAGCTGATTGGCAGCAGATGGGGGGAGGGGGCGCATGTAGAGAGAAAGTGCTGGGGTTCATCATGTGTGCCTTAGCACTCTGTGACAGTCACAAAATAATAATGGAAAAAAAAAAAGGGAGTTTCAAGGGGTTCTTTCAGATCAGATGACCCCCAAGCAACGGCTATGTAGTAGTCAAAAGTGCCAAATCAGCTTTAGTAAGATTTGAAAAAGAAAAGAATTATAGTTCGTAATCGCTAAGAGCACACACCTAGCAATAGATGTTCTAGCCTGTACAGTTAGGCTGTTTTGTAGTTTAAACAGTACTCCTAGTTTCTGGTTTATCTGTCTGCTGATTTGTTTAATATGTTTGGAAAAAGTTAAACTAGGGTCCAGCATTATACCCAAATACTTGAATTGTGTTACTTTTTCCAGTACACCACCAGAGGAATCAGTAATGTTTAAGAGTGGATTATTTGCTAATTTTGGTTTCGATCCAAAAAGCATACTTTTTAATTTTTTGCTATTTAATAACAAATGTTGATTTTTTTAACCAGACATCCAATTTTAAAAAAATCAGCATTCAGCGATTGGTTCAAAGTCACTTCGAAAGGAGAGCTACTATATAATATGATATAATCTGCGTACATCAGCACATTCGTATTCTTCAGAAGTAAAGGCAACTCATCCAGATATAAAGAAAACAAAAGTGGCCCCAGGACAGACCCCTGGAGCACACCTAATTTCATTTCTTTACTATTAGGTAGAACTCCACCATTGCTCACCTGCAGTGGCCTATCTGTTAAGTAACTTCTGAACCAGTCGCATGGAGATTCAGTTAGTCCAAGGCTCTCCAGTGTCCCAAGCAGCGGGGAATGATTTACCAGGTCAAATGCCTTGGACAGGTCCATGAACACAGCACCAGTGAGTTCACCCCTATCCATCGCTCACTGATGTGGTCTGTGAACCTGGCCAAGGCAATACCAGTGCCATGACACTTGCAAAAACCATGCTGCTCGGGAGTCCGCCTGACTGTAGATAGTAAGCTGCTGGTTTACAATTTTCTCCATCAGCTTACTTAATGGAGGTAGCAGAGATATTGGCTTATAATTATCCATATCATTAGAACAACCCCTTCCCCCTTGTAAACTGGTTTATCGTTTCTTTCCATACACTAGGAAATTGTCCTGTAATTAATAATAAAGATTTGTGTTAACGGCCTGAAAATATACAAAGCTACCATTTTAAGAAATCTAGGCTCCAAACTGCATCCACCAGAGCTCTTAGAAGCAGAAATTTGATTTAGGAGCTTTAACACTTGGGACGCTTTGATCATACGAAAATAAAATGGTGGATTTTCTACTCTTTCCATGTTAGTCTGATAGCCCTATTTAATACCAATACAGTCAAACTCTTTGGTAAACTCTGTTAGGTCTGTAAATTTGTTTTAAATAATTCACCACTTTCCAATGGATCTTTTATTGTGTTACCATTATTATAAAAAAAATATCTTCAGTTTGCTTGGTTTCAGGATCTGTCAAAGATTTTATAGATTGCCAAAATCTTTGAGGATTCCCCAGTTCTTTATTTTATTGTTTTTTTATGATGATCTGATTTTTGCTGCCTAAATTTAATCTTACGTTCGTTCCTCAACCTCTTATAATTATTCAAGTCAGATTCACTATCTTAAGATTTATAAGATTTCCAGGCGTTATCACGCCTTTTCATTAAAATCAAATAAGTCAGTAGTAATCCACCTGCTAACTGTGCCTCTTACCCTCCGTTTAATTTTTGGAAAATATTTATCTCGCAGCTCCTGAAGAGATACGGTAAAATAATTCACCGCAGTATCCACCTCTGGAATTGCTTCCAGAAAAGGCCAATGATTGCTTGCCTTCTCTAAAATTCATTAAGTGTTGTAATGTTGCTGGTTGTTTCATCTGTCTCCTTGCCTAGCTGAACTGAAATGCATGCTAATGTATAGTTATACCCAACCTTCTTTTGTTTCAATTCTTGTTCTACCCTTATTGCATACTTCCTGAATATTAGGAACATAAAACAGTGCAGCCACTCATGATGCAATAGTCTCCTCTACTCCGACTGTATTAGGAGTGGCTAGACTGGGTTAGGAGTGTTCCCAAGTCAAGGAAAGATGTAATGAGAGTTGATCAAGGAATATAAACAAACATGTTTTTGTACGGTAACACCAGCATGGGAGACAGTCCATTTTTAACTTTTTAGAAGAAAAAAAGAATCAGAATCAAACTACCAGTTACATCAGAAGTCTCTTCAGAATGTGAATGACCATAAAGTGTGTTTTTTAAACTAGGGACACTTTGAAGCCTTAGGGGGTTAACAGTGTCCCTTTAAATAAGCAAATAGCTTTACTGTAGACATAGCCAAACATAACAAACACTCCATACTCATTAGTGCAAAACAGAGTGCACACTAACCTGCTGCACCCAGATGGTTACAAAAGAACATAAGAATTTGCCGGCAGAAGACGACCGTGTGGTCCATCTAGTCTGCCCGGGTTTTCTACCCCCCACTATCAATTTGTCTTGCTAAGGTAACTACACTGTCTATCCCATGCCCGTTTTAATTCACTGATCGTCTTGGCTGCCACTACCTCTGGTGGCAGGCTGTTCCAAGGGTCCACCACTGTCTCCTTGAAAAAGTACTTCCTAACATTTGTTTTGAATTTACCTCCCACCAGGCACATGTTGTGTCCTCTAGTACATGCAACCCTGCTTTCCCGAAAGAGGTTCCTGGTTTGTACTGCGTTGATCCCTTTAACAAATTTTATTGTCTCAATCATTTCTCCTCTGTTACTCCTCTGCTCGAGAAAAAACAATTAGCTGGCTGAGCCTAGCCTCGTACGTTTCGTGGTACAAATCCTGCCATTTTGGTGGTATGTCTCTGCACAGTTCCCAGGCGATCTATGTCCTTTTTTAGCTGAGGTCTCCAAAACTGCACACAGTACTCCAAGTGAGGTCTCACCAGGGACCTGTACAGCGGGAGGATTATATCATGCTTCCTACTGGTAATACCCCTACCAATACATCTGAAGATACTGCTTGTCTTTAGTGCCGCTTTTTCGCATTGCTTCCCTACCTTTAAATCGTTTGAGATCATGACACCAAGATCCCAGTCCAGCTTTGTTTCTTCTAGTAGCAGCCCCTCCAGGACATACTTCAGGCATGGGTTCCTTCTACCCAAGTGCATAACTTTACATTTTTTGGCATTGAATCTCAACTGCCAGTTCCTGGACCATTCCTCTAGCATCCTGAGATCTGCCTCCATTTCTGTGATCCCTTCCTGTGTGTCCACCCTGTTGCAGAGCTTCGTATCATCTGCAAAGAGGCAGACTTTCCCATTCTGTTCTTCAGCGATGTCCCTGATGAATATGTTGAAAAGGATGGGGCCTAGTACTGACCCCTGCGGCACACCACTTGACGCAAGGCGCCATTTACCATAACCATCTGTGTCCTGCCTTGCAGCCAGCTTGTGATCCATTTCACTACTTTGTGACAGATGCCAGCTTGCTCCGGTTTGTTGGCTAGCCTGTGTGGGACTGTATCAAAGGCTTTACTAAAGTCCAGATATACCACGTCCACTGCTGCCCCCTGGTCTACTTCTCTTGTAACGCAGTCGAAGAATTCTATCAAATTTGTTTGGCATGAGCATCCTGATGTGAAGCCATGCTGCTCTGGGTCAAGTTACCCACTTGCTTTCAGGCAGTTCATTACCCTTTCCTTAAGCAATGTCACCATTGTTTTACCCACCACTGAGGTCAGACTTACTGCACGATAGTTTCCTGCTACCACTCTTGTGCAATGGCACAACCGTGACCCTCTTCCAGTTCTATGGTACTAACCCCTGTTCTTTGCTCTTTCTTTTTTCTCAAATGTCTCAATAAAAAGTTTTGTCCCCCTTTTTCACTTCTTGAGCCAGTTTTTCTTTGGTCTGGGCCTTTGCCACCCTAATAGCTTTCCCGGCTTCCTTGAGTTTCTCTCTGTAGGCTTCTCTATCCTTTTCACACACGGTCTCCTTGTACTTCCAAAAAGCTTTTCCCTTTTCCCTAACTATAGTAGAACCAGAGGGGGTTCCTTGCCCTTTTGGACTTGCTGATTTGTTTAGTGCATAGTGCTGTGACTGACACTATAGGATCTTTCAGCTTTGATCATTTGTCCTCCACATTCCATGTAGTATCTATTGCCAGCAGGGGCTTGATCCTTTCCCTCATTTTTGGGAAATCTGCTTTCCTGAAATCGAGCACCCTGATTATGGAGTGACAGGGGTCCTCAGTCTTTCTAATGGAGAACCAGATTGACCTGTGGTCACTGGTACCCACATTGATCCCCACTTGTACGTCTGATACCCTGGCACTGTTAGTGAGTACCAGGTCCAGGATAGCTGATTCTGTGGTGGGAGAAACCACCATTTGATTCAGTCTTGCCCCTCTCAAAGCCATGAGGAAGTCTCTACTACTCTCTGAGGAGGATGTGAAGGTGGACCATTCTACATCTGGTAGATTGAAGTCCCCCGACTAGCAATAGCTCACCTCTGTCAGCCATCCTAATTATGTCTTCCAAGAGAACTTTGTCCTTTTCGATCTCCTGGTTTTGGGGTCTATAGATAACTTCAACCTTGACAGGGTTCCTGTTTCCAGCTCCCAGAGTGATCCAAAGGACCTCTGTCTCGCCTTGTGTTCCCTGGGTCTCAGTAGCATTTATCCCTTCCCTGATATAATTAGCGACCCCCCCCCCCCTTCTTATCTATGCGGTCTCTCCTGAAGAGAGTGTAACCTGGAATGGCGACGTCCCAGGTATGGTTCTCTGTGAACCAAGTCTCCATGACAGCAACCCAGTTGAGGCTGGCCTCAGCCATCATTGCTGCGAGATCTGTAATTTTGTTTGGAAGGCTATGGGCATTGACACACACTGCCTTCCAGTCTTGATTTGTCCTGCTTGCTACGCGATTTCTCTAGTGTGCTCACAAATATTTTCACTAAAATGGCTCTCAATCACAGACTGTTGGATAATCCCAATTGGCAGATTCTGGTATACCAATTAAACCAATGTTTTTGACCCTCACTCAGTTCTCAAAGGTCTCAATTTTCCTGTGTAAATGATAAGTTTTCCTAAACCCCACAGCCTTAGTACCCAACAATGCCTACAACCATATATCCTTTTTCTTTGGTGTGTCAACAACTATCTGTTTATTGTTTTTGCCTCTTTCTATTTTTTAACATGTTTTGTGAAAAATCCGTTTTTGCCATTATGGCATCAATTTGTAGTCCAAATACTCAAACAAGTAGGAAATCTGATCTAGTGAGTGACTTAAACTATCACATGTGTACTGTGATGCAAGCACAGACATTTCTTACTGATGTACAGAGTCTACTGTTTGCTTCAGGGGTGACTTTTTCAGCAACTTCGCTAATGACGCTCTCCCCTGCAAACATTTAGGCTTGCAAATGCCAATGGTGTGAATTGTTCAGAAGGGTGACTCTGCAACCACCCACTGCCAAGCTCCCAACTGAATAAATCGAGATAAAAATGTTTAGCCAGTGGATCTAGTTTGGGAGATATAAACTCTTCAGATGAAACAGTCTTTCTGTTCACGTCCTGGAATGACATATCCACAAAACAGGTGAGAACAAACAATACATGCTGCTAGCTGGCAGCCATTTTCATTCTCTTAAACCAGATTTTTAATGAAACTTTATCTAAACTTGACTGCAGATAGGCAACAGTTTTGCTTTCCAACCCTTTCTTTATCTCTTTACTGTCAGGCAGCCACCATCTGATCGGCCCCTCAGCCCTGTCACCCACTTTCCCCAGGCACTTACCCCAGTCTCCTTTGTTACACCATAGCATGACCCCCCTTCCCCGACAAAGGTGGAGTCCAGAGGGAGAGCCACTTACTCGACAGGGTCAGGAATCATCCTGAGCAGCACATGTCTGGTTAGGGGTGCAGGGCCTTGGGGAGAGTCATTACCCTGCTGTCCAGGGTTGTCTTGCAACCATTTTCTCCCCTGGGTCTTCCTGCATTCAATAACAAGTGGTGTGCATGTTTGCCACGTAGCATGTAGTGGTATTCGGCAGTTACCCCCCCCCCAATCAGTCTCCATTGCACTGGGTGGCAGGCAAACAGCGGCGTATGGAATCCTCCCTCTCCAAAGGAGAGCAGTCCTGTACAATGCTCATCACTTCTTCCTCGGCTGGTCCCCAACAACCCAAGTCCAAACCCGTAGCCAGGTTGCCAGAGTTACGAGCAGAAGCGCTATTGCTGTGTTACCTGGTCAGCTACGACTGGCAACACTTCTGAGAGGATTTATGTGGATTCACAGATACAGCCAATGTATGGTTCAGAAATCACATAAAGATTCTTCATGACTCCCAAATGTATACGTTTGACATTAAAATTCTTCAGAGCACTATATAATTTCTGTCTTACTTTTTTTTTTTGCTCCTTTATATGGCTGCTCCAACGCATCTCCTTTGAATCAGCAATGCTCAGTAGCCTGTTGGAGTCACCACTCCACACAAGCCAGCACTCCTCAGGGACCTTGAGAGGAACCACCTGCTGTACAATGTCCTGCATTACCCTCCATCAGACAGCATGAGGGAGGCATGAAGGTGTTCATAGGCTCATAGGTATATACGAGTTCAAGGGACTAGCCCATAATGAACTCGCCATCCCTAACCTGGATGGAATTCATATTTTTTTTATTACCCATACAAATGTCAAGATTTTTTTTGAATAACTGGAAGGAACTACTGTATACTACTTCAAGAGGCAGTGAATTCCAAGTCTGGACTATTCTCTGGGTAAAAAATTGATATCGACTAGTAGACCTATTTGTGACTGATTTTAATTGTAGTATATGGGATCTGATGTTATTTCTTTCTTATACCATTCTAAGCATATTGTTTCAGCCAGAGAATTATCCCTGGAAGCTTTATAGATTAGGCATAAATCCCCTCTTAAAGAATGATATTCCAAGGAATAAAGTTCCAATTTTTGTAATTTACTGTTATATGATAAAGTTTTACAATTATTCACTTGTCTGGTAAATCTTCTCTGTATTTTTTCAACTAGTATCTTATCCTTTACCAAGGTTGCAGTGGAAAAAGAGACGCAAAAGTCTAGATTTGATCTTACTACACTGCAATAAATAGGAAGTAAGACTTCCGGTTCTCTAGATTTAATATTTTTAAATAGGCAAGTTATTAATCTATGACATTTTTGGGAAGTTTTTTGAATGTGTTCAGAAAATTTTAAACTATTAGTGATAAAAATGCTCAGGTCTTTTCAGAAGTTACTTTGTTCAGTAAAGGTTGTTCAGATAATAGTTAGCACATCTGTTGTTAAATCCAAAATGCATAACTTTACATTTGGCAATACTGAAATTCAGTTTATGTTTCACAGCCAATTGAATAAATCATTTAGGTTTTCTTGTAACATAGAAATAGATGTACAATTAACAATACACCCCAACTTAGTGTCATCAAGCGTGTTTATTATTCAAACCCGTTCTTGGTTTTCATACCTGAGATGAGAATATTGAACAAAGTAGGGCCAAGGACCGACCCCTGAGGCACACCACTAGTCACCTTGCTCCAGGTTGAAGTATAACCCTAATATTTACCTGTTGTCTTCTATCGGTTAACCAGCAGAGATCCAACTGACAATATTTTTATGCAAACCAATATTGACCAAAGCTTTCTATTAGGATCTTATGAGAAACTGAGTCAAGCGCCTTTTTATAATCGAGAAAACAACATCCACAGAGAACCCTGCATCCAGGCGGCACTAATAGGTTCAAAGAAATTAATCAGGTTGCTCTGACAAGATCTACCAGCAACAAAACTGCACTGTGTAATGTCCTCAGGCCATTCCTTTGTGATGTGCGTGTTAATTCTATACATTATAAGTTTTCCAAAATTTTCCTATGCAGACGTTAAACTAATCGGTCTATATTGTTCCACCCTCTGTTTTGTTCCTCCCTTGTGAATAGGTATGACCCAGGCTTCTTTACAGTCATCTATTACTATACCAGTGTAGAGTGATTTATTGAATAGTAGTGTTAGGGGACCAGCTACTTCATAAGAAATTTCTTTTAAAAACTGGGAAGGAAAACCATCAGTACCTGCAGATGAAGACTTAAAGGAGTTTATAGCAGAATATACTTCTGGAATTGTAATTACCTCCAGACTATCTTGAATTTTGGGGATTTTAGAATCAATAATTTCGTTACCTTTATAAATACTAGTAAAGTATCTATTGAATTCGTTAGCCATGCTCAGTTCATCAGATAATAATTTATTATTTATTAATAGTGGACCCACTTTCGAAGAGTTCTTTCTCATAGAGCCAATATAATTAAAGAACTGCTTTTTATTATCTTTATTGGTAGTAGCTAGTCTGAGCTCCATTTCTTTTTTTGCTTTTCTAATTGCTTGTTTAGTTTTACTTGCTTTTATTTTGAACCTGTTCCAGTTAATTACAGTTTTGTGCTTACTGTATTTGTTAAAGGCGTGCTAGGGTCTGGAACGCAGGGAGGACAACATAAGTGAGTGCTGGGAGTAGGAAGCAGGCCAAATTATTATGCTAGACGCACACAACTGACAAAAAATAAATCAAGTGCAATGGGCATTTATTAAAGCAACAAACAGCTAGTACCCCAGAGCTTCCTTATAGGGACCGCTGAGGAAGTAACATAGCACAAATAAGCACTGGGGTGATAGCCGTGAGTTTTTCTAATAAATGCACACTGTATTCTGAATTGTTTTGATGTCTTGTGTGCTGCTTAAATTTTGTCTCTCTTGTGCAATGGATCTGAGCCGGTAGCAGCACTGATCTGCTGACATGCGTGGCTCAAGTACATTTACTCAGGATTAATGGGCTTTCTGCTAACATGAAGCACCCAAATAAAGGAAGACCTCCCCCCGGCCCGAATCTGGGTTACCAATGTGCCACAAAAGGATCCCTGCTTAACTCTAGTGTAAGTGCAAGTGTTTTTACATAGAACCCTCTCTAAAAGACAGGTTTTGAGAGACAAGCACATGGACATTACAGCATAATGTGGTTTCAACAAAGATAATTATGAAATATTTATTATTTCATAACACAGAAACACAGAATTTGACGGCAGATAAGGACCGTCTGGCCTGCCTAGTCTGCCCATTTCCCTACCTACTCCAGCCTCATATTGTTACCCCTTGTTCTTGCACATCTCCTTTTCTGAAAAATATTGCAATCCCAAACTCTGAAGATCCCACTGAGGTATCTGAAGGACAGGAGGGAGAAGGGGGTTATGATAGAGACATTCAGAGTATAATATTGAGTTCTCTCAATCTCTTTTCGTATGGTTTCTGGTGTAGCCCCTGCGCCATTTTCCTTGCCCTTCTCTGGACTGCCTCCACCCTGTCAATGTCCTTTTGGAGATGAGGTCTCCAGAACTGCATGTAGTACTCTAGATGAGGCCTCACCAACTGCCTATACAGTGGCATCACCACCTCTTGTTTTCTACTGGTGATACCTCTCCCTATGAACCCCAGCACCACCCCAGCTTTCCTCACTGCCTTCTCACATTGTTTGGCTACTTTTAGATCATGTTATGACTACCCCCAGGTTTCTTTTCCATTTTGGTTGTTAGTACCTCCCTCCCCGTGTGTGTATTCCTGCCTGGGTTTTGTTCCCAAGTGCGATTTTGCCTTCTTGGCACTGAATCCGAGCTACCACACTCTTGACCACTCCTCCAACACCTAAATCTCATTTGCCCCCCCCCCGAAGTGTCAACCCTGTTGCAAATCTTGCTGTCATCTACAAGGAGACATACTTTTCCTTCAAGTCCATCCGCAATGTCACTTAAAGACATTAAAGAGGACTGGCCTCATCACTGAACCCTGTGGCACCCCGCTGGTTACCCTCCTTTCTTCAGATTGAACTCTGTTTACCACCACCCTCTGAGTCCTGTTACTAAGCCAATTTCTGACCCAGTTTTACCACCTTGGGACCTATTCCCAGATTGCCCAACTTGTTTACTAACCTCTTGTGCAGGACTGTGTCAAATGTCTTGCTAAAATCTAGACAGGCCATGACCACCACCCCTCCCTGATCTACTACCTATGTCACCCAGTCAAAGAAATCAATCAGATTTGTTTGACACAACCTTCCTATTGTGAATCCATGTTGCCTTGGGTTCTGTGCCCCTGCTATCTTCTAGATATTCTACAATCCTTTCCTTTAACAGCGATTCCATCATCTTTCCCACCACTGAGGTCAAACTGACCAGTCTATAGTTACCTGCTTCAACCTTGCCCCTACTCTTGTGAAGGGGTATCACGGGAGGGATGGGAGAAAGGCTGTCAGGGGCCGATAAAGGAGGACTCTGTCTCCACCCCTGGGGAGCTGGAGGATTCGGGAAAAGGCCGACGTGAAGTGCAGACCAGGGAAAACAGAATCCCCATGGGAACACGAGCAGGGGAAATGAAAGTATAGGGAAAGGGTGGAAGGTAGTCCTGCTAAATGCCAGGAGTTTGGGCAATAAAATGCCTGAGCTCCAGGCGATGCTAACTGAGGGAGCGGTGGATGTGGCAGCGGTCACTGAGACCTGGGCCACCGCAGGACATGACTGGGACCTGAACCTGGAGGGTTACACTATGTTCAGGAAGGACGGGGAGGGAAGGGGAGGAGGGGTAGCAATGATAGTTAAAAACTGCATTGGCATAGTGGGAGGAGAGGAGGCGGAGGGAACCGTGAAGGCGATTTGGGTCACCTTGATAACAAGGGGGGGCAAGAGAGTAAAAATAGGAGTGGTGTATAGACCCCCTGCACTGGCAGAGAAGCTGGAGGACAGTCTGTTGGCAGATGCTGGGAGACACTGCAGACTGGACAGGGGAAGGGTGGTGGTGTTGGGGGACTTAAACATGCCAGGAACAGACTGGGAGACTATGACATCCTCAATGACCAGTGAACAGAGGTTGCTGGATGTCTTTCAAGACGCATTCCTAACTCAGCAGATGGGGGAACCGACCAGGGAGGCGTGGGTACTGGATGTGGTCCTGGCAGACAGTGACCAGATTGGGGGCCTGGAGGTAAGGGACCCGTTGGCAGGGAGTGACCATGACATGGTCTGGTTCTGCCTGGACCTAGGAGGGGTAGAACGCTGCACAAAGACGGAGGTAATGGACTTCAGGGGTGAGGATTTTAAGGAAATGGGAAGGATCCTTAAGGAGCACTTGGATGGGATTGGGTCAGGATGGACACTGATAGTAGGTGGGAAATCATCAGGAGAGGGGTGCAGGATGCTACCAGCACCTGTGCAAGAATAAGACGAAAATGCAGTAGGGCCCGAAAACCCTGCTGGTGGACTAGGGAGGCCCAGGAGGTGGTGCGGGGAAAGAAGGTAGCCTATAGGCAATTCAAGTGCTCAAGGAGTGAAAGGGATCGAGGGGAGTACGAGCTGATGGCTAGAAGGGCCACTAGGGTGGTGAGGGCCGCTAAGGCAAGGAAGGAGCAGAACCTGGCCAGGGAAATTAGAAGAGGAACAAGGGGTTCTTTAGATACACTGGGGAAAAGCGAAGGGTGAATGGGCAGATTAGCAGGATTAAAACAGGGAGAGATGGGCACAAGACCCGGGGAGCAGGCTGAGGTACTAAATGAGTACTTCACCTCAGTTTCACCAAGGAAAATGGGGTGCTACATCATATATGGGAGGAGACAGTGATACTGAAGGGGCCCTTACCGATCAGCGGGTCTGGGGAGAGGAGGTATCACTGGCAGGAGGGGGGGAAGGCTAAGCAGGGAGAAGAGGTAGCGGAAGTGGAAATCACAGCAGAGAGAGTGAGGGAAGCCCTCAGGTCCCTTAAGACGGAGGAAGCACCGGGGCCGGATAAATTACATCCCAGAGTTCTGAAGGAACTTGCGGATGTCCTGGAGAAGCTTTTCACCATCTCTCTGAGGACAGGGTGGGTGCCCCAGGACTGGAAGGTGGCGCATATAGTGCCTATCCACAAGGGGTGGGATCAAGGGAGGTGACAGGGAATTACAGGCCTGTCAGCCTGACATCGGTGGTGGGCAAGGTGATGGAGAGCATTGTCAAGGAGAGGCTGGGGGGGACCTGGAAAAGTCAGGGTGTCTGAACGATAGACAGCATGGATTCGTCCAAAGGAAATCGTGTCAGACAAACCTTGTAGAGTTCTATGACTGGGTGACGAGTGCCTTGGACCTGGGTAGACCAGTGGACGTCCTCTTTCTAGACTTCAGCAAGGCATTTGACTCTGTTCCTCACGTGGGCCTGTTGGATGAGCTGGGAGAAATGGGGGTGGGGAACCAGATAATCAGATAGATAGGCAATTGGCTCCAGGACCGGACCCAGAGGGTCGTAGTTGGCGGGACAGTCTCATCCCCAAGGAGGGTCATTAGTGGGGTCCCACAGGGATCAGTCCTTGGGCCCCTCCTGTTCAACGCCTACGTCTCTGATATAAGGACAGGTATCAGGAGTGAGATGAGTCTCTTTGCAGATGACTCAAAACTGGGGGCGGTGGTGGATGGGGAGGAGGGGAGGGTGGCCCTACAGGGGGACCTGGAGGCTCTGGAAAGATGGTCTAGAAAGTGGAAGCTGAGGTTCAATGCAGGGAAATGCAAGGTACTGCACCTGGGGGCCAGAAACCCAGGCCAAGTGTACACCCTGGGGGGAAATGCTACAAGTCTCGATGGCTGAGAGGGACCTGGGGTGGTGGTGGATATCAAGATGAACAACTCGGAGACTTGTAGGAGGGCAGCAGCCAAGGCCAACAGGATGCTGGGATGCATCTGAGGATCACCTCCAGAAAGAGGGAAGTGATATTCCCTCTGTATGTAACTGCTTGGTGAGGCCGCATCTTGAGTACTGCGTGCAGTTTTGGAGGCCACACTTAAAGGGACATTAAACTCCTGGAGAGGGTCCAGAGGAGAGCAACCAAAATGATTTGGGGCTTGGGGGACAGGACCTATGAGGAGAGGCTCGAAGAGCTAAATATGTACACATTGGAAGAGAGAAGGGACCTGGGGGACATGATAGAGGTCTTCAGGTACATGAAGGGAGTAAATAGGAGGAACAGTCAGGGTGCTTTGAAGAGGAAGGAGGAGGGGGCCACTGAGGGCATGGGTGGAAGCTGGAGGGAAGATTCAGGGAGAAAGGAGGAGGTGCTACTTCATTGAGAGTGGTGGTGGAGCCATGGAATCGCTGCCTAAGGGCTGGTGGAGGGGCTCAAGGGGTGGGACAGGTACAGGGGAAGGGTTCTGGATGCAAAATCCAATGCAGCGAGAATATGCGGAACTGGGAAAGGAGAAGCCAGAGAAGGCGAGGGGGGCAGCAAGGTCTGCTCTCAGGGTGGGGGCTGACCAAACGAGCAGACGCGAAAGACTGTTAGGCTTATTCTGCTGGCATTTTAGTATGTTAGTATGTTCGCCCTCCTCCAGTACTACTCCCTCCTCCAATGATTTGTTGAATAGGGTTGTCAGAGGTGACAGTATCACCTCTCTGAACTCTTAGTATTCTGGGGTGTATCCCATCCGGCCTTATTGCCTTATCCACCTTCAGTTTCAAGAGTTGCTCTAGGACTCGCTCCTTTGTGTATGGACTGGTGTCCACCCCTCTTTCCTGTGTGTGTCTACTTGCCAATATCAGTCTATTTGCCTCCCCTTCTTTTGTGGATACCGAGCAAAAGTATTTGTTCAGTATCTCAGTCTTCTCCAGGTCTCCCTCCTTTACTAAGCCCCACTATCCCTCCCTTGACCTTTCTTCTTTCCCTTATGTACCTGAAGAAGGTTTTGTCCCCCTCATTCACTGTCTGGGCTATCCTTTACTCTATTTTTGCCTTTGCACTTCTGACTGCTTTACCTGCCTCCCTCTGCTTTGCCTGATACAGTTCCTTGTGTTCCCTGAATGCCAGTTTTTTCTCTCTAACCTTCCCTGCCACTTCTTTTGAAAACCATATGGTTTTCTTTTTCTTCTGGCTTTGTTCACAAGCTTCACACAAAGGCTTGTTGCCTCTGTTATGGCTCTCTTGAGGTTCTCCCACTGTACCTCTACTCCCCCTTCCTCACCCTTTGCCATTGTTTTCTTGAGGCATTCACCCATTTTAGTAAAGTCAAGGACTCTGGCTTTCATGTGGCCCGATTCTTCTATTGTCTTTACCCTGAACCATAATGTATGATGGTCGCTGGACCTCAGATGGCTGCCCACTGATGCATCCATTATTCTGTCTCCATTTGTGAGCACCAGGTCCACTATCGCCCCCTCATGGGTGGGTTCCCCCACAAGTTGCATAAGGCATGCCCCTTGCAGGGCATCCAGAATGACTTTGCTCCTGGATGTGGCTGCAGCATAGGTGCTCCAGTTAACATCAGGCATATTTCAGTCCCCTACCAATAACACTTCTCCTTTCTCTGCTATTTTAAGGATGTTATCTAGCATTATCCTATCTGTTTCCTACCCTTGCCCAATGTAATAAGATCAGAAGGGACTCTAGGTCCATTAAGCCTTCCCACTCCTGCCTAGTAAAAGCAGGGGACAACAAGTAGACTGTGCAAACATGTAATAATTTATAGGGATTTCCACACCCAACCTAGTTACTACCCAAGGTATCCATCAATTCCCTTGTAAAGAAGAAACTTGTCCATGCTTACCCTGAAGGCCTGTACATGTCCACATTCTCCACTGGTAGGCTATTCCATAGGTTTACCACCCTCTGTGAGAAGTACCTCCTAACATTACCCATTAATTTACCACCTTCAAGCTTTAGGACATGTTCCTTCATCCTGCTGCAGCACACCGGATCACGCATCTCTGTCTGTTTAACTCAGTCAATACCCTACAGTATGTGGAAGACAAGATCAAGTCCCCTCTCCGCCTCCTTGTCTCCAGGGTGAACATATTAGGGCCTCCAGTTCACGTGTGTGCAAATCCTACTGCCACGGTCCGGGGCAAGTAAAGTACCTTGAAGGGCAAGTACAAAAAGAGAGCTAATTTCACTGTAATGAACAGGGGGCAAGTGAAAATTCAGCTACAGTCATAGCTGGGCAAGCACTAAACGTTTTAATTTGAACATCCCTGCTCCAGTCTCTTATGACCTCCATGTCCTTTTTCTCCTCTAGTGCAGCAAGAGAAGACCCCAAATAGTGTGTAGGTCATACCTCTCTTTGTCCTCCCTAAGCGTATCACCTTGTATTTGGCTACAATGACTCTAACACTCCAGAAGTCTCACCAGTCACCCAGCTTATTCAGGTCCTCATGAGGTTTGTTCCCATCCTTAAGAGAATCCACTGTCCTGGCAAGCTTAGCGTCATCAGCTAATATACTGCAAGCAGCCAACCAGCCTGCTGGAAACTCCAGCTTCCAAATCGCTTATGAAAATGTTGAACAGCAGCGGCCCCAGTACCAACCCTTGATGGACACCAATGAGGACCCCACTTCACTCTGAATAACGCCCATCAATCATAATCCTCTACTTTCCACCCTCAAACCAGTTAGCAATTTTACCTTGTGTTCATCTCCTGTGTACTGCACTGGTGTATTCTGATCAGATGTTTATCATGCACCACAGTGTCAAAGGCCTTGCTGAAGACAGACTATGTCTACAGCACTGCCTATCACCTACCCTGATCATGTAATCAAAGAAAGGGATCAGGTTGCTTTGGCATGCTGAGAGGAGGGTCAGCATCTTGGTCTCAATCAAGTAATCCATTATTCTGTCCTTGACAATGGATTCTAGGACCTTGGCTAGCACTGATGTCAGGCTGACCAGTTTGTAGTTCCCCAGATCAGACCTTGTGCCCTTTTTGGGAGACGGGGATCACATGGTCCTCTTCCAGTCCTTCGGCACCACGCCTGTATAGACACCTAATGAAAGATTCCTGCAAAAGCCCCGACACTTGTTCCTTTAGCTCCACTATGATCCTGGGGTGTATCCTATCTGCTCCACTGGATTTACCGGGCCTAATATTTGCCAGGTAGTCAGCTACTAGGATGGGCTTGATGTCCACAGACTGCATTGTGGGCACCCTTGATATGATGGGCTCTCCCTCCTGGTTTCCAGACCCTCCCTGGTTTCCTTAATTCTGGTTTTGCAGTTCCTCAGTGCTGCTTTGTACCCCTCTCTCACTTGGAGACAACCCACTATGCTTCTATGTTTCATCTCTTCC
The DNA here is from genome assembly GCA_016271365.2 of Neoceratodus forsteri. Classification (NCBI taxonomy): domain Eukaryota; kingdom Metazoa; phylum Chordata; order Ceratodontiformes; family Ceratodontidae; genus Neoceratodus; species Neoceratodus forsteri. The sequence continues at coordinate 1,191,055,561 of CM028130.1, read as the reverse complement.
TGGCAGTTATAAACTCTTTATTTGTGCAAGATCAATTTTCTTAGATTACTGTTGAGCCGGATAGGCCACCTCTTAGCCCTTTCTTCCTGGTTGGTTTCAAGAATGCAGACGTTTGTGGCTGTGCCAAGCAGCTTCTTCTACAAACCCTACACGTGTTCTACATTGTCAGCCTCACGCAGCTTCTCAAGAACCTTGGTTACCAGATTTCGCATCTTGGCAAAGTCCATCTTTCTGAAGTTCTGGGTCCTAGTGACTAAGACCCAACTAGTGTTCCTTATCAGCAGAGAAAAGGTTACACAGTTATAGACACTGCCTCCCACTGGCTCCTTGACATTTACACCAGAAATGACTTCAGCTTCATTGCTGAGAACAACGCCAAGGGTGTCTTCAAACCTGTTCCCTTGTTGGACACGCTGTTCCAGGAAGCAGTCCTTGAAAGTGAAACATAAAATTATCATAACCCTTCCATTAGCACTCTCAAGATGCCAGTCTATGCTCAGGGGACTAAAGTCCTCCAGGAGTGCCACTGCATCTGATTTTGCTACTTTCATAATTTCCCTGACCAGCTGGTAACCATGCTCCACTGAACTGTTTGGATCCTTGAAGCACACCCCCAAAATAACTTTCTGTCACCCTTCGCCCCCTCAGCTTTTTCTCTAACTCACCCGGAGAAAGAAGAAAATCTACTGAAAAAACTATCTGAAATTCACATAGGGATATATATTTTGGAAAAAAAAGGTGTGAAAAAGACAAAGGTTTGGAAAACAGAATGTCTCTTGACAAGAATCCTGTGATCTAAAACAAGCAGAATCAGAATCAGGTTTAGAATTATATAGAAAAGGTTCCAGAAGAGAAAAACTGCAAACCATGAAGGGAAGGAGGTTGCAAGTGGCTCAGCTGCACCTCTCAACCTAAAATAATGAATCCAAATCTGGAGTTCTATAAAGGGAAATTGAATAAATGATTCCAAGAGACCTGACAAATAGTCCAAAATTTGGGGAGAACTGGCAAATTTAAAAATTAACCTCAAAGATACAAGAAAGATGTTTAGACCATCCACAGAAAGGAATGTAATTAAGGTGGCCAGACGCACTTTTTTTTTTTTTTATTTGAAGGTTTTTCCCCACCACCTGCATGCCAACTCGTTCCGGAGTTGCCCAAGACATTCGGTCTGCTGTTGTCCCCTCCTATCTGCTATCCGGTGCCTCCTACCTTTCCCCATGGAACTGTAGTTTGCACACCAGGCAGGGATGAGTAGGCCCTCTTTCCTCAAACTTCCAAAACTTTTACTGGGAAGCTGGGGCTGCAGGACAGGGAGGGCAGATCCGGGACTGTGCCAGGTGCTCCGCCATCCCAGTGTACAGGGGGCATTTTCTTTGCATTTGTCTCCCACCCACAGATGTCGGCATGCGAAGGGACCAAGGGGGCACACCATGCAAAGGCATGGTGATACACCTGGATCTGGCCAGCGTCCAACCCTTCCCTGGCGTCACCCAGGTGGCAGTACAGCAGCGGGGACAGCAACCCTCCTTCCCTGGAGCAGGATAGCGTCCAGTGGGACGATCAATCCTCCTCCACCCAGATGGCCCCTGACAACGCAGAGATCGTTACCAAACCCCAGTCGCCAGCACACACACACACCTTTTTTATATAAAGTATATATCTATATCTAGATATATACACACACCAACACCCCAGGAGACTAATTATGAAAAACAACAGATCACAAGTACAAGCCTTGAGCCGAGTAAAGCTTCCAAGAGTCAGAGCAATAGTCAACAGGTAGCTGGAGCACTCTGCATGCACATATAGCAGTCCTGCTTTCCTGTGGTATAAGTTGAAGAGCAGTTAAGGGGAGCAACTGACTAATCCACAGGCACCCCGCAGTGTAGCCTTACCAAACCAACAGCATACCCCAGGTCATGAGACTGGGACCTGAAACTAGTCCTCCAAGAGACTGCAGGGCAGTCCCCACGAGACCTACACCCAAAGGCAAAAAAAAAAAAAAAAGCAGCACAGCAGAGGTAGAGAGCATGATGCACAAGTGGGAAGCCCAGGGTGACAAGGTACCTTTGTAAATGAGCCTATGGCTCAAAGGTTTTCCAAACTGCTGTCTAAATAAATAAATAAATAAATAAATTTACAATAAGAGTGTGAGAAGAAAAAAGGAGTGCAAATTGACTGAAAATCATGTGCAAAACTGCTTGTGAGAATTTGAAAATGTTTAGGCAAGGAGACATTAATTTCATTATGTAATGCAGATGTAAGACGACATCATCTGGATGATGTTACTCGTGGTAAAAACAAAGCAAAGTTTTGTAAAGAAAATAACACAAGATGCGTGAAAAATAACATAAATTGCATGGAAAAAGCACCTGGGCAACAAATAATATAGGTTTAGGTGAGAAAATAGCACCAGCTGCGCAAGAAGATTGCAGTTTTCAGTGGTGGCCCGCTTCTACCCGATTTTACAGCTCTGAGGACTGAAGTAAAGGGAGATCAAGTGATTTAAGGTCACACATGGAGGAACTACCTCTGGTAGGAACTGAACCTGCATCCTGGTTTAAAAAGCCTGTTCCCTAACCACTTCGCCTCCTTTCCACTATATAAAATGCTGCTATAACTGACCGAGAAGCACAACAAAGGGTCATATAGTAACAGCAGACTGGAAACATGTGTGTTCCAGTGAGTGAGTGGTACAGCAAAGAACTGAAACAGGTAACTGGCATCATAGGCGTTGGCAGGCATCAGCAGAAGAAAGCAGAAACGCAGGGGACTCTGACAGTCAACTAAGATAAGGTTCCTGGTAACTCTCATTGTAACAGTCACTGCAGGGAAGGGTGGAGGGCAAATAGCAGGCTTTACCTGGGAATAGGTGAACAAGCTATCTAAGGAAAGGGTATAAAGGGATTTAAGAAGGGTACAGGTAAACACTAATACTAACCTATCTAGAGTCAGGTAGTAAAGGGTTAAGCGAAGGTGAAAGTGTTGCTGTCTCAGTAGGAAAGAGCAGAGAATCGTAAGGGGTGAAGCAAGAGGAAAACACTTCATACAACAGGGGACTACCTGTTGAGTGGGGCAGAAGGGAAAATCCTATCCAGGGTAAAGGTACAAAGGAGCAAAGTAAACAAAAAAATTGGAAAACTAGAAACACTCTTTCAGGGGTAAGGGTACAAAAGTATTTTGAGGTGACACAGTGGGAGTAGGAATTGGGAATGCTGGGAGTGGTGCAGTAGTTAGGTGGCAGTTTTCAGAGAGACATTCTGGAGATTGCACTGCTACCCCATATGCACACACCTCTCTGGGCTGAGGGAGGAAGTGACTAGACTCCAAGCCATGTTAGCTAGGATTCGGGGGAAATCTTCCCCCACCCAGGGGCCACCAAGTCTGTCACGGTCACCTCAGAGGATGCCAGGGAGGAGTGGTTGAACTATGGTGGGCTCCAGAAGGATGGGGCTGGCGGGTCAGGGGCACATCCTCAACCAGTATCACTACGCAATTTCTACACCACTCTGGTGGGGTGAGGCTGCCGGGAGGAGTCACCCATGGTAGTGACCAAGGACAATGTGGGGGTCCTCCATAGTGAAGACCCCAAGGTGGGTGGTAGAGGACCCCGGAGGAGAAGAGGAGGAGAAAGCACCTAACAGATATGGGAACAGGAAGAGAGGGGAGGGAAAGAGGGATGTAAAGTGCCTATGCCACACCACGGCCCAGAGGGATGGGAAGTGGATCCTGAGGGTCGCTTAGGTGGTGGTGGAGGAGGGGGGCAAGACAGAGCTGGACATCACGGTCCGCCTGGGACTAATAACCTGGCTAGGGACTGGGCAGAAACATAGAATTTGACGGCAGATAAGGACCGCTTGACCCACCCAGTCTGCCCATTTCCCTACCTACTGGATAAGCTGCAGATCCTAGTTAACCAGCAGCCTACTTCTTCTTACCCCCACACCCTAGAATTGCCTTATGACTGTCCCATGCATGCTTGAATTCCACCACTGAGTTTGACTCCACAACCTCCTCTGGAAGGCCGTTCCATGCATCCACAACCCTCTCTGTGAAAAAATACTTCCTTAAATTACCTCTGAGCCGCCCCCCTCCAACTTCAAATTGTGCCCTCTTGTTCTTGCACACCTCTTTTTTTGAAAGATGCTACCCTCTTGGACTTTGTTGATTCCCTTGAGGTACTTGAAAGTTTCTATCATGTCCCCTCTCCCTCCTTTCCTCGAGGCTATACATATTAAGCTCCTTAAGTCTCTCTTCATAGGTCTTCCGGTGCAGACCCTGCACCATTTTAGTTGCCCTCCTCTGGACAGCTTCCATCCTGTCTATGTCTTTGTGGAGATTGGGTCTCCAGAACTGCACACAGTACTCCAGATGGGGTCTCACCAGCTGTCTGTACAGAGGGATAATAACTTCCTGTTTTCTACTGGTGATGCCTCTCCCTATGCATCCCAGTATCCCCCAACCCTCCTTGCTGCCCTCTCACATTGCTTGCCCACCTTTAGGTCATCTGATATGACTACCCCCACGTCCCTTTCCATTTTTGTTGTTGTTAGTATCTCACCCCCCATTGTGTACTCTTCCCCTGGGTTTTTGTTTCCCAGGTGCATTACCTTGCACTTCTTAGCATTGAATCTAAGCTGCCATACATTTGACCATTCCTCTAACCTTGCCAAGTCCCTTCTCATCCTTTCCACCCCACCCTGTGCATCCTGAGGATCGCTTAGGTGGTGGTGGAGGAGGGGGACAAGACAGAGCTGGACATCACTGTCCGCCTGGGACTAATAACCTGGCTAGGGACTGGGCAGAGATAGTGCAGCAGGAGTTTAGGGAGCTGGGGAAGGATCTTGGGTAGTGCGCTCAGTGGCTTTCGCACAGGTGCTGCCCATCTACAACAGGGGGAGGAGAGGGATCTCTGCACCATAAGCTTCAAGTCATGGCTGAAAGAATGGTGCAGAGAGGAAGGGTTCAGCTACATTAGCGACTGGGGAGCTACCTGGAGGGATAAGGGCCTGTACAGGGATGATGGTCGGCATCCATCCGAGAGGGGACCCACAGTATCAGTGGATAGTTTAAAAGTTACTTTGAACATTTAAACTAACCAAGGAGGGTGGGGAAGGAATCAGGGAGGCATAAACTGCCCCCTCACAGACTTAACTAGAGAGTAGGTAAACCCCAGGGGAGATGAATCCCCCAGGGTGAGATGGTTGAAATGAAGGAAGATGGGAACGACAGCATTAAAAGGAGGGGGAGGAAGAGGGTTAGTAAGCAGAGTGGTAGCAAAATCTGGAAGGCCATGTCTGCGAATGCTAGAAGTCTAGGAAATAAAATTCTAGATGTAGGAGCCATCATCCTGGCAGAGGCCGACCTGGATATTGTGGCCATTATTAAGTCACGGTGCACTGAAAACCATGACTAGGACATGGCCATACCAGGCTATACTCCGTTCAGGAAGGACAGGGTGGGAAGGAAAGTAGGGGGTGTGGTGCTTTATGTGAGGGAAGGCATAAAAGTGATGGAAATACAGGGAATATTGGGGGGGGAGGTATAGTGCGTCACCCTGGACACATGAAATGGAGCCACTATTTGTACTCACATGATCTACAGACTACCAGCACAAGGAGAGGATTTAGATAAGGTACTGGTGCAAGCTTAGCAAGATGACAGAAAAGGGGTTAGGTACTGCTGGTGTGGGACTTCAGTCTGCCAGATGTAGACTGGAGCCTCCCAGCTGCAGCTTCGGCTAAAAGAAGGGACATCCTGGACTCTGCAGGGGGCATTCCTCTGGCAAATAGTCAGTGAGACCATTCGTGATGGAGCAATACTGGACCTGGTGCTCACTAACAGGGCAGTGTTTTGGACATCAAGGTGGGGTGTTGGTACAGCACAGTAAATAGCTATGCAAAACAAGGGGTAATACTAACCATTTCAGAAATGCTTAGCAGTAAACTGTTAACCATTTCTAGAGTGAGTCCATGGCATAGTAGACATGAATAAAACAACTTTTTTTTATTTTGCTGATCAGTCTGTGCCAAGTGCTATGCAGTTTCACAACTGATTAGCACTTTCATGCGTAAAGCTGCTAGTCAACTTTTTTGGCTTGTTTAATACCCTGGGATGGCTGCAGAATCTAACCACACAAGGGTGAGGGTTGTGGATTTCAGGAGGTCAGATTTTAAAACGAAGGGTGAATGCCTCAGGAAAGACACAGTTGGGGGGGGGGGTAGATGACCTGGATGGGGTGGAGGAACAGTGAGCAGAGCTTAAGGAGGGCATAGTGAAGGCAGCAAACCTCGGTGCCAAGCAAGTGAGCAAAGCAAGAGACTGCTATGGTTCTGGAAAGAAGTGGATGAAAAGGTAAAGGCTAAAAGGGTGGCATTCAGAGGGTATAAGGAGATGCAGAGAGAGGTGTATCATGGGAAACAGAGGGAAGCATGAAAAAGGAGCACAAAGGCACAGACTGAGAGAATAGCCCAGGCGGTAATGAAAGAGGCACGACATTTATTAGGTATCTAAGTGAAAATAGGAGATCACTAAGCTCACTGATTTGTATTGCTCCAATCACGCACTTGTGTGGGAAGTGTGACTTGTCTATTACATTTAAGGACTTCCACTTAGTGGTCCTCAAGCTAAAGGGCCGAGCTTAAGGGTGACATACTTAGGGCGACAGCATCGCCATGGGACAGCAGTCAGCAGGAGACACTGCACTCCAAGTGGAAAACCCTAAGCTGTTGTTACCAATTTGTAAAGATGTGTAAGTTGTTGTGAGGGGAAAACACCCAGCATCAATACATCGGGCACACTAAGTATAAAAGCGGACTTAATTTATACAGTCTATAAGGTATTTTATAGATAAGGAGTTGGTAATCTGTATTTCAATTTGCAATAGGTATTAAAAGATAAACCTGGTATTGTAACATAATTAATGGAATACTTCACATTATTATTATTTTGGTAATGTGATAATATAGATGGATTGGTGCTAATGTTTTTTTAAATAATTATTAGCTTAGTTTTATTCACAAAGAATCCTTCAGGCAGGTGCTTATTTTCAAAGGGTTCAGAGTCAGGTGCAACACTGATGCATACAGATATTATTCCACAGAACAGTCATAAATACAGACATGGAGATTCATTAACAAAACAGTAATATACCACACCAGCATAGTTATAACAGGAAGCAAGCTATTTACAAGGGTGCAGTATATGTACGATAACAGGGTAATAGTGTAGGTAGGAAGGAATGGGCAGACTGGAAGGGCCAAGTGGTCTTTATCTACCGTCAAACTATGTTTCTATGTCAGAAAGTTCAAACTGAGCAACCTGCGCTGCTGGAAGGGTGTGGTGTGCTGTTAAATGGGCAGCCAGCCCAAAACAAAGAACACAGTTAAAAAAAAGCACAGTGCATTTTCACAGCAACAAAATAGCCTTGTGCCAAAGGGGCCCCCTTGAAGGCAATATGCCGAGGAGTTGGGGCTTCTTTCATTCAGTAAAATTAAAATAACTCTGCCTGTCACCGATTTCAGGAATAAATTGACAAGCTTATTTCAAAAGACTAGGCATAAGGTTATTTTGTTGCATTGAACTGCGCTGTATGTTCTCCCCATTTATACTTTTTCATTTTTTATTTTCTCCCATTCCCCTCCTTCCTGGGGCCACAGTTTATGCATGGAGGTGCGCACACACACAGGATCCAGTGGTCCCTTCGCCCCTCCCTGAATTTTGTCCCCGCACCGTACTGCCTACACGCCCACCGGACCTCCACCCGGTGGGAGCAGGACTATGGACAGGTGGGCATCCAGCACTTTGGAGGGGACAGCTATGGCTCAATCCCGCTCAACCCCCGAGCTGGCACACCGGAGACCCGAGATCATTCCCGAACCCGGGTTGCCAGCATAGTGTGAGATAAGGCGACAGCACCTCATCCCTCTGTGCTATCGGGCCAGCACGTGCTGTGTTCTTTCTATGTCAGAAGCAGGCTACCTACCAGGGTGCAGTATACGTAAGATAATTTGCCAGGTTACAAGGCAGGTCATTCATTGCATTTACAAATTCCGCATGCTGAAAAAGCATGGTAAGCAACCCCATTTTAAATGACAATATTAGAGTGTATTAAGAACAGTTATAAGTAACAGGGTATTGTGACCTTGGTAAGGGTAGGGTGGTGGTCATGGGTGACCTTAATATGCCGGGGGTGGACTGGGGCACCATGACATCCTCTGTAGCCAGGGAACAGCGACTGATGGACGTGTTTCAGGATGCTTTCCTGGTCCAACAGGTGGGGGAACCTACTAGAGAGGGTTGGATATTGGAGGTTGTCCTAGCGGACAGTGATCAGATAAGAGGCCTGGAGGTGTGCAGTCCACTGGTGGGTGGAGACCATGCCACGGTCTGGTTTCTGCTGTATATAGGGGGTGGGGAAAACCGTACTAACACATCAGTGGTAGTCTTCAGGGGAGCAGATTTCGGGGGCATGGGTAGGATTCTAAGGGAGAGGTTGGACAACATTAGGCCAGATATGGATGCTGGAAGATTGTGGGAGACCATTAAAAGAAGGGGTACAGGAGGCTACTAAGTACTGTACAAAATTAAGGCGAAAGCATGGTAGAACCAGTAAGCCATGTTGGTGGACTAGGGAGGTGCAGGAGGCAGTGAGGGATAAAAAGGCTGCTTATGCACGGTTTAAACACTCAAGGGGGACAAGGCGAGGAGAGTATGAAATATCGGCCAGGAGGGTCACCAGAGTGGTGAGAGAGCCAGCAGGAATGGAGCATAACCTGGCTGGGGATGTCCGGGGGAATAGAGGGAATCTACAGATATATAAGACAGAAGCGAAAAGAGAGGACACAGATCAACAGGATTAAAATTATGGGAGGATGGGCTCAGGAAGCAGGGGAACAGGCAGAGGTGCTAAATGAGTACTTTGCCTCAATCTTTGCAAATGGGGACTGGGGATCCCTACAGGCTGATGGGAGGGAAGAGCATTCAGCTGAGGTGAGAAGTCAGTGTGAGACCAGAGGTCGGAATGAGGCTAGGGTACAGATAGGAACAGACCCAGGAGGGGTGGGGAGGTTGAGTGAAGGGGAGGAATGGGGGGAAGAAATCACAGTGGCTAGGGTGAGGGAGGCCCTTCGGAACCTAAAGACTGATAAGGCACCGGAGCCAGATGGGCTGCACCCGAGGGTTGTGAAGGAATTGGCGGAGGAGTTGGCAGCTCCACTGGCTGCACTCTAATACCTCCTTGCAGATAGGATGGGTGCCCAAAGACTGGAAGGTGGCTTATGTAGTGCCTATTCATAAAGAGGGGTCTAGAGGAGAGATGGGGAATTATAGGCCTGTTAGCCTAATGTCTGTGGTAGACAAGGTAATGGAGGGCTTTATCAAGGAGAGGATTGGGAGGCAGCTGGAATGGTTAGGGTATCAGGATGATAAACAGCATGGCTTTTTTCCGGGGAGATCGTGTCAGTCCCATCTCGTAGAATTTTATGACTGGGTGACGGGGGCCTTGGACAGACATAAGCCAGTGGGCGTCCTATACCTAGATTTCAGCAAGGTGTTTGATTCAGTACCACATTATGGGCTGATAAAGATGGGGGTGGGAGGACAGGAGCTCAATTTGGTTGAAAATTGGCTCTCAGGGTGTTTACAGAGGGTAATGGTGGGTGGGATACTCTCCTCTCCCAGGAAGGTAATCAGTGTGATCCCTTGGGGTTCGGTATGAGGCCACTCTTGTTCAACGCCTTATGTCTCGGATATTGGGAGGGGGGTTAGAAATAGGTTGAGTCTCTTTGCGGATGATTCAAAACTGGGAGCACTGGTGGATTGTGAAGAAGCGAGGGAGGTGGTCCAGGGAGATCTGGATACCCTGAAGGGGTGGTCAAGGAGATGGGGACTGAAATTTAATGCTGGGAAATGTAAGGTACTACATTTGGGGGTACAAAACCAGGTCATGAATACAGCCGGGGGGGGTGGGTGTCACACTGCAAGCCACATTGGGAGAAAGGGATCTAGGGGTGGTGACAGACGTCAAAATGAATAACTCTGAAAATTGTAGAAGAACTGCAGCTAAACAAACAGGATACTGGGCTGCACAGCCAAGGGAATTACGTCCAGGAGGAGGGAGGTGATCCTCCCACTGTATAATGCCTTGGTCAGGCCGTAGCTCGAGTACTGTGTACAGTTCTGGAGACCTCCTCTGAAGAGGGACATAGCGCTGCTGGAGAGGGTCCAGAGGAGAGCGACTAGGATGATTCAAGGCATGGAGGGGAAGCCTTATGAGGAGAGACTGGATGAGCTTGGGCTTTACTCACTGGAGGAGAGGAGGGACAGGGGAGATGTGATAGAGATTTTCAAGTATCTAAAAGGAATAAACAGGAGTGGAGCCAATGAGCTTTTTAAGCTAAAGAAGGGGGGAAAACCAGGGGCCATGAGTGGAAGCTGGAGGGGGGAAACTACAGGGGGGAGCGTTGGAAGCATTTATTCACTGAGAGGTTGGTGGAGCCATGGAATGCATTGCCTGGGAGGCTGGTGGAGGAGGGCACAGTGGAGAGATTCAAGAAGGGGTGGGACAGGTACAAGTGGAAACTGAAACTAAAGAAGATCCTATTGGGAGCTGGGGGGTGGTAACGTGAGAAGCCATTGGTTGCTGGCTTTCGAGCAGACAAGACAGACCATTTGGCCTATTCTGCTGGCTTTTTAGTATGTTAGTATAAGTAATTTATACCAAGGGTAAGGGTACATAAAGCATGGGCTGAAGGTAAAGCGTAGACCAAAACTGGGAAAAGGAGAAATACGCTATCTAGGGCAGGGGTACAATGGGAATAACAAAAAGGGGAAAAAAACTAGAAGCAACCTATCAAGTGTAAGGGTACATAACAGATGGGTAGAAGGTAAAGGTAGGCCAAAACTTAGAATAGGAGCCACACCCTACATCAATTCAGTTTATTGAAAGGGATAAGTTCCACTGAGCAAGCTCATTTGCAAGGAGGTCCCTTGTACAACATACTCAACATGATGCACAAAAATGAAAATATATAAGCAGCCACATACATGAATGTATATGAAAAACACAAAAAAAAGACTGAGAGAATGAGAAAGAAAAAAGTACAACCTTCCAGGATAGAATTACAATTGATACAACAACTTAAATATTAAGTAACAAAAGGTGAAACTGTACATCAAATGCAAGAGATCAGTTCAGTACAAGATAGATATAAGTACAGGAGTAATGAATAAGTGCAATATACTCAAAACCAATATACTCAAAACCAATCAGCCTGGGAAAGTAAAACACAGAGGAGAAAAGATGGTTAGAGAGAAATTAAAAGCATTTGAAGGGGCAGGTGTGCAGGTGGCATAACAAGCAACAAAAGGGAAACAACTAGAAACATCCTATCAGGCGTAAGTGCACATAAAATATGGGTGGAAGGTAAAGGGTAGGCCAAAACTTTGGAGCAACACCGTATACAGGGTACGTGTACAAGAGGTACGACAAACAACAAAAAACAAGACACTCCTTGTCAAGGGTAAAGCCATGTAAGTATTTCCAACTGACACAAGGACGTGGAGGAACTGAAAATGCTAGGAGTGGTGCAGTGCAGTGGATGTGGGGCAGCAGTTTTCAGAGAGACTTCCTACAGACTGTGGCGCTGCCCCATCTGCACACATCTCTCTGGGTTGAGAGAGGTCACTAGACTCCAGGCTGATTTGGCTAGGATTCGGGCCATCTCTTCCCCCACTCAGGAGCCACCAAGTCTGATATTGTTACCTCAGAGGATGCCTGAGAAGAGGAACGGATGGACTATGGTGGGCTCTGGAATGGTGGGGGTGGCGAGTCAGAGGAACAGTCTTCAACCAATACTACTACTACTACACAATTCCTACGCTGCTCTGGTAGGGCGGGACAGCTGGGAGGAAGGCACCCGTGGTGTGGAGCAGGATGATGCCAGGCTTTCTCGGACTTTGCCACAGCAAATGGCCTCCTCACAAACAGGAACAACACCCTGAGGGACCTCCGCCTCTCACCCTGAAGAACCCAACCACAGGATGCAGCCATGGCTCAGTGTAAGTGCCCAAAACGCTGCCAAATAGAGCTGTGGGTTGCCTGGTGCAAGGGGGCAGCACCAGTGAGAAGGGGGTCATAAAAGTGTAAAAAGGTAGCTAGTTGTTACTACCAGATCTGAAGCACTTTTTCTTTATGTTTTCTGTTAATTACATTTTTTTTTCCAAACAGTATTGGATATGCTGTTTGAAACAGTCCTCCACCTGTAAGCCGACTTGTCTAGTACCACGGTTTCATTTAACACTGGCAGGCAAGAGTGGCTTGCTCAACATTTTAAAATTAGATTATTATAACCATTTTTAGTGAGTACAAGTCATTCAGACCTGGAAAAACTGCTTCAAGTGCTGTAATGCACGTCTAAGCTATTCACTAAAGATTTTTGACAAAACCATAGAACGCCAGAAATCCTTTTGTGAATGGTTCCCTAATTCTATGAGTGTGAATCATTTCCATGTGTTGGCTATCAGTAACTAACAAAACTATTTCTTTAAAAATGGTCAGTGAAATGGGCTGTAACTCCTTATCTTGAGCAATGTCTACTACTACTCTGTCTTCATACTTCATTAGCATTGTCACCACACTCATAGTGACACCATAAGTAATCAGACAGCCAGAAGGTGAATGGCTTTTTCCTGGTTAGTCGTGAGGTCACAAAGCTGGTGAGGAATGAAGACAAGACAGTCAGCTTCCCATCAGAGCACTGTTCCTCACATTACTATCATCATATTCCAGAGTTTTTTCAAGCAAAGTCTGCAAAAGCAAGGACGATATGGTATCACTTAACACTAAATGAAGAATTCTGCAATTTTTGTGATGCGACTGTTGTATTTGCAAATGGATTAGGCTTGCCAGAGAACACCAGGAGGAAAGAGTGCTGTGTGACTGGATTTCTCTACTGGGACTAAAGAAGTAGAACTCTCCTACTGGGACATTCAATTTAGGGTATAAAAAAAAAGTTAGCGTGTTTGTGTTAGCTGAAGTGAATGGTTATGTGAGCAGTTATCTAGGTGTAAATCTCAGGTGGCTGAAGGGGATTGTTAGCTGTGCAATTTAATTACATGTAGAAAGATCTGCTAAGTAGGGAGAGTGGCTTAGTTAGAAGGAAGCTAGATTTAAACACTGCCCTAGAAAGATTCTGCCAGAGGCTTGCCAGAGAACACCAAGAGGAAGGAGTGCTGTGTGACTGGACTTCTCTACTGGGACTATATTGCCCTCCTTTCAACCCAAAGCTAGTTCTACTTTTATATGCACAGGATTTGACTGACAACAGGAACTTCCTGTTTGGGAGCAGGAAGTGAGTGATCACAGAGCCACCAAAGACTCACCATCCTAGAAGGGCAACAGTAGCTCTCCAGCCCCCCCCCCCCAGCTGCTGGAGGTCTGCCTCTGAGCAAGCAAGGGGTCTACTGAGAAATATAGGATCTTCTTGTCTCAAAACAGGACGATCAAGAGCTTAAAGGGCACAGAGGCAGTAAGTAAGTAAGTAGGGAAGAGGAGAAGGAAAAAAAAAAGAACAGAGGAAAGAGTAAGGATTCCAAACAACAGTAAAGGGGCCAGAAATAAGACATGATGGGAGTGGTGCAGTGCAGTGGCTGTGGAGCAACAGTCTTCTGGGAGACGTTCTGGAGGATGTGGTCTTGTCCCATCTGCAGGCATCTCTCTGGGCTGAGGGAGGAGGTTGCTCATCTCCAGGCTGAGTTGGCCAGGATTTGTGGGACCTCCTCTTCCATCCAGGGACCACCAGGGCCACTGCTGTTGCCTCAGAGGTTGCCAAGAAAGAGGAGCAGTTGGACCACAGTGGGCTGAGGGTGAGGGTGGTGGAACAGGGGTGCATCCCTCCAGTTGTACCTCTCCACAATTACTATGCCGTTCTGGCAAAGTGTGGTTCCTCTATGGAGGCACCCACAGTACAGACCAAGGAGGATGCTGGGAACCTCCACAAAGGAGACCCACAAGAGGGTGGCATGGGACCCCACAGGGGAAGGAAACAATTCCTGGTGGGGGACTCCACTGTTACGAAGGCAGAACTGGGGGAGGAAGGGGAGAAGGAGGTAAGGTGCCTGCCTGGCGCCATGGCTTGGAGGGACAGGGAGCAAATCCCCAGGATCACCAGAGCAGCTGCACAAGGGAGGGAGCTGGATGTCACTGTCCCCCTAGGGATAAATGATCTGGCTAAGAAAGGGATCAGAGCAGTGCAGGAAGAGTTTGTGGAGTTGGGGAAGGGCCTTAGACAAGTAGCACGCATGGTAACCTTCTCAGAGGTGCCGCCTGTCTATGGCGTAGATAAGGCTAGGGTGCTCCACACCATGGGATTCAGTCAATGGTTGAAAAACTGGTGCAGAGCTCAGGGATTTGGCTTCAGTGGGGACTGGGGGTCCACCTGGAGTGATGCAGAACTATTCTGGCATGATGGGCTGCATCTGTCCAGGAGGGGAACCAGGATCCTACATGATAGGTTTAAATGCTTCATTGGCAAGCATTTAAACTAGCCAAAGGGGGGAGGCACTGGAAAGGAGCAGGGAAATCCTAGCCCCCTCCTAAAAAAAAAAGTCAGGGTAGTAATTGAGGTAAACACCGAGATAGAGATGTCGATAGGGAGAAGGGCAGGGGTAAATGGAGAAAGGGACAAAGGCAATAAGGACAGGGAAGGAGCAAAAAGGAGTAAGGCCATCAGGAAATGGAGGGTAATTAGTACCAATGCCCATAGTCTGGGCAACAAGCTCCCTGAACTGGTGGCCTTGATGTCGTAGCAGTCACAGAAACATGGTACACAGAGAACCATGACTGGGATGTTAACATGCCAGGGTACGTAACCTACAGGAGCGACAAGGAGGGGAGAAGAGGGGGAGGAGTAGCTCTTTATGTAAGGGAAGGGATAAAAGCAACTGAACAAAAGAGTAAACAGGGAGGAGAGGAGGCACTGTGGGTCACCTTAGAGACTGGAAATGGCACTACAATCCGTAGTAGGGTTGTGTACAGACCCCATGTCAGGGGAAGGAATGGACAAGGATATGACAGAAGGCATTCTTAGGATGGCAGAGAAAGGGGAGATACTGTTGATGGGAGACCTGAATATGCCAGATGTTAACTGGAGCACATTTTCTGCAGCCACATCCAAGAGCAGGGCCATTCTCGATGCCCTACAGGTGGCATGCCTCAGACAGCTAGTTTCGGAACCCACTCGTGAGGGAGCAATCGCAGACCTCGTACTCTCAAATCAGAACAGTGAGAGGATCTCAGATCTAGAAGTGGGTTGTCATCTGGGAATAAGTGACCATCAAACACTGTGGTTCACGTTAAGCTCAGCTACAGAGTCAAGCCATACAAAAGTGAGGGTACTGGACTTCAGGAGGGCTGACTTTGGCAAGATGGGAGAGTGCCTTAGAAAAGCACTAGCAAACAGGCTAGAAGGAGGGGTGGAGCAACAATGGGGAAACATCAAAACTGCCATCACAGAGGCAGCAAGCCTTTGTGTGAAGCAAATAAACAAGTCAAAATGAAAGAAAAAGCCACTATGGTTCTCAAAAGAGGTGGCAGGGAAAGTCAGGGAGAAAAAGATAGCATTCAGGAAGTATAAGGAAACACAGAAGGAGCAGGACAGGGAGCTGTACCAGTTAAGGCAGAAAGAAGCAGAGAGGAAAGTCAGAATAGCAAAGGCCCAAACTGAGGAAAAGATAGCCAACTTGGTTAAGAAGGGGGATAAAACCTTTTATAGGTACATCAGGGAGCGTAGAAAGACAAAGGGAGGGATAGTGAGGCTGAATAGAATGGACGGTAGGTGGGCAGAGAGGGACAGTGAAAAAGCAGGGATACTGAACGAATATTTCTGCTTAGTTTTCACGAAAGAGGAGGGGGAGGTGCCTAATTCAATTAACAGAAGCACTCTTGATAAGGGGGTCGATCCCAGTCCTTTCATGGAAGAAAGGGTTCTGAAAGAACTCCTTAAACTGAAGGTAGACAAAGCAATAGGGCCTGATGGAATTCACCCCAGAATTCTAAAAGAATTAAGGGGAGAACTAGTGCCACCGACTACCCTTTTTTTTTTTGAATTCTTTGTTTATTAAAAATTTTCTTTTACAGAGACATACACGAATAACATACAACAACAACAGACATCTACTAACACAGACATACTAACATCCCAGTTAAACCATTAATACATATCAACACACAGATGCAGTAGAGTGTGCATTACAATCCATACTCTCAGATATATTCAAGTATCCATAATTAATCATATAATATTCAGGTAATCCATTAAAATTCATACTGTGCAAGGTAAGAAGGACCGTGAGTACCTGGTAGGCCATGAGTGGGCAACTGACAAGAGGGTCACTCTCCCCTTAGCGAACAGTTAACCTGAGATTTAGATGTTCAACCCTGTACGGAGCATTAGATTTTCAGATATGCTCAAGGATGCCAGGAAAGGAGCCCAGTCCATCAAAAACACCTCCTCCCTATCTCTTACAAACCATGTAAGCCTTTCCAATGCTAAGGAGCAGATAACCATTCTCTGCCACTCAGTTAGCGTAGGCCCACTTCCAGTGACCCAGGTGTTTTGAATACCGTGCCTGGCCCGCACCAACAGAACCCTTGCCCACCTAGGCAGTGACTACCACTCCTCCTCCCCTTCCACTACCTCCACCCCAAATAGGCAGACCAGAGGGTCACAAGACAGTCAGCCCCCCAACCCCTTATTCACCTCTTGTACTATCCCCCCCCAAACTTAACCAAGGCCGGGCACGCCCAAAAACAATGAAAGAAGGTGCCCAACCCCGTTACATCTCCGACATATCAGCGACACTGCCGGATGAGCCCGATGCACTGCCACTGGGGGCCAGTATATTCTATGCAAAAATGTATAGAAGGCCTCCTTAAACTTATTGCACACCATGATCCCCTCCGGTATACCTAGAACCAGCTTCCAGTTCTTATCCGATATTTGTTGCCCAAATTCCCGCTCCCAAAGAGCCTTTGTGGGGCCCTGTTAAATCTGGAAGGTTCTGCTTATCCTGTTTAGTCACTTTCTCTGTAAATCCTTTAGGATCTTTCCTAGCCTGGCATACCATCTGCTCTATCCAATTTGGGTGCAACCCACCCCTGTCTCCCATTCCCATTCTCCCTACAAACGCTTTCACTTGCAGGTACCGAAATAATTGGGATGTCCCTAACCTCACCTCTCGCCTAATCTTGTCAAACTCACTCAGCTCCCCTTTCTCCAATAGCATCCCTACATATACCACCCCTCCTCTCTCCCATTCTGAGAACCCCCCATCCTCCATCCCAGGCATGAAGAAGAAATTCTTCACAATCGGGAATAATACAGTCTCCCTCTGGGCCAGTCCCTTCTGCCGCCACAGATGATCCCAGGCCTCCAATGTTTCCCTAACGGGTTGCCACTCCCCAGATCTCTATATGCTTGTAGCCCCTTACTATGGAGGTAGGCTGTAAGTCTCCCTGGAGTCCCCCCTTGTTCCAGCCCTACCCAACTGGCCATCTCTGTCCTATGAACCCAGTCAGCCACTCCCCTAAGCTGCACCGCCCTGTAGTATGTACCCAGATACAGGAAATTAAGCCCTCCCCTAGTCCTATCCGCCTTAAGCCTTGTTAAACTTATTCTTGGCTTCTTTCCCTGCCAAATGAAATCCGAAAACCCCTTCTCTAACCATTTCACATCCCCCATTGTTAGCCTCACCTGCAGCATTTGCATGGATTAAAGGATACAGAGCATAATATTCATTTTTATGAGATTGATCCTCCCGATCCAAGACATAGGGAGCTGCATCCATCTCTTAAGATCTGCCAATACCAATTTGATCAAGGGATGATATTTCAGCTTATACAACTCTTCCCATCTCCGCCCTATTCGGACCCCAAAATATTTAAAATCTGTCTGAACCACCTTGAATCCCATTTGCTGTACCTCCTGGCCAGCATCCGGGAACCCCATAACTTCGGATTTCTTGACATTACTCTTATACCTGGAAAAACCTGCGAACCTCTCAATAATGTTCATCAAATGTCCCATGGAACTATGTATATCCCCTACAAACAGCAGCATGTCATCAGCATATAATGCCACCTTATGCTCTCTCCCCCCTCCACATCACCTACACGCACCACGCCTTTATGCTGGTGTATACGCCCGGGGTTCAATCAGCCAGTTCAACAGCAGAGGGATAGTGGGCACCCTATCTCGTACCCCTACCCATCTCAAATTTCCCAGAAAGGCACCCATTCACCATAACCCACGCGCTCAGCCTTAGATACATAGCCCTATCCCAGCCTATAAACGGATCCCCCAGACCAAACCGGGTCATCACTTCAAAGAGGTACTCCCATTCCACCCTATCAAAGGCTTTTTCAGTGTCTAAGCAGATCACCCCCATCTTTCCTCTGGTCTCACCAGCCCGCCATATGACATTTAACAATCTTCGTACATTGTGATAGGACTGACGCCCCTTGATAAACCCGGTCCGGTCCGGGTGGGTCACCTCCGACAAAATATTCTCCAGCCTGGTGGCCAGTACCTTGGCCAAAATTTACATATCAATGTTAGGGAGGGAGCTAGGTCGATAAGCTGTACAATCGAGCTCATCCTGTCCCCCCATTATGTATTAAGCAAATGTTCGCCTTATAACATGAGTCACGTAGTTCTGGGTCTTCCCCTCCTCTCCTCTCCTTTCTCAAATACCCTACTAAGCGCTTCGGCCATTTGCCCCCCCCAAATCCTATGATACTCAACAGGAAAACCATCTGGCCCACTGGGCTTACCCTCCTGCAACTTCTGTATAGCACTTAGGATTTCCATTCTTGAGATGGGCTGACCCAGTAACTCCCTCTGCTCATCTGTAACCTTCTGCAGAGGCACCCCATCAAGGAACTCCCGTATGCACTCTTCCTTCCCCACATATTCCGCTCTATACAGCCTTTCGTAGAAACTCTTGAAGCAGTCTGCTATTTCCCTTGAGCTTGTAAGGGCTTGCCCCTCCGCCCCCCTAATCATCAGTATCCGTGTTGGGCACCTGCCCCCCTTCATCAGCCTCACCAGCATAAGCCCTGGCTTATTCCCCCACTCGAACACCCTTCTTTGACAACAAAACCATGCTTTCCCTGCCTCTTCTCTCAGTAAAGTATTAAGGGCTTCCCTCGCCGTTACTAACAATTTGGTGGCTTCTCCCTCTTCTCCCCCCCCCCACCCGCTTCTCCAGCTCTTTCACTTGCCTCTCCAGTTCCTCCCTCTTGCTCCTTCTCTGTTTCTTAATTTTAGCTACGTAAGCTATTATAGTCCCCCTCATGAAGGCTTTACCTGCCTCCCAGAAAGTGGCACTAGAGACCTCACCCGTGGCATTCGTCTCCTCATAAAATTTCCATTGTCCACTAAATACTCCCTGAATGTCCGATCCTTAGCTAAATACATAGGAAATCTCCAGGTAGCAGGTCTACTCTCAAGCCCCCCTCCTGACACCCTAAGCACCACCATAGCATGGTCCAAAATGAAGATGGGGCTATGGCCTATCTCTGACTACCCTTATTAACAAATCATGGGAGGACGGTGTGGTACCTGAGGACTGGAAGAAGGCGGATGTGATTCCCCTTCACAAAAGTGGGACCAAGACAGAGGTAGGAAACTACAGACCTGTCAGTTTGACCTCTGTGGTAGGGAAAGTGATGGAATCACTTCTGAAGGAAAGAATTGTCGAGTTGAGTTGTTCATAGCGGGAAGGTCATGTCAGACGAATCTAATTAATTTGACTAGGTGACCAAAGTAGTAGACCAGGGAGGGGCTGTGGACATGGCCTACCTAGACTTTCGTAAGGCATTTGACACAGTCCCACACAAAAGATTAATAGTCAAATTAACTAGCCTGGGAGTGGGTCCCAGGGTGGTATCCTGGGTAAAACATTGGCTGGAAAACAGGACACAGAAGGTAATTGTAAATGGAGTCCACTCTGAAGAAAGAGGGGTTACTAGTGGGGTTACCCTCTTGTGGCAGGTTCTAACTGCTCCTGCTTGGCTCGCTAGTCAGGCTGCAGTGACACTGGGGACAAGGGTAGAGCTCGGGAGAGCCAGGACAGTGGACGTGGGGCCAGCCATCACTGAGGAAATGGGATTTACTCACTTGGTAAAGGTGATTGAGTACCCTTTATAGTACTCCGCCGTCAAATACCAGTGGTTATTCCTCGTCCATTCTACAGGTTGATGCACGATCCAATCAAAACAATGAGGGGTGAGGACATACCTCCATACTCATCAGATTATCTCCAATGTGATTCTTCCATAGATATATAGTGAGAGAAAAAGGAGAGACATACAGGCCAGAACATAAACCCAGCCAAAGGTAGAGTCACCGATGTGATGACCTTCCTTTGAATGCTGGCCCCCGTGATTATTGGCTGGTAACCATTACTATGCTATATCATTGGATAGAACACTTACTCAGGTGTTGCTTTGCACCCAGTATCTTTATTGTGGTAATTCTCTTATATATTCAGAAAGACATATACTATTCCTACAGGAATAAAAACTTTCCAGCTTACATAAAAAAAAAAACATATTCGCTTAATCAATTAGTGGCAACTGGCACTATCTGGTTAGATCATTGAATGTAACATGGTGCTACCGCCTGTTGTTAATCCAAACTAAGGAGTATTCTGCCATCCCGGGCCGGGCTGTGCAGTACTATAAAGGGTACTCAGATAATCATCTTTACCAGATGAGTAAATCCCATTATATTTCGTACCCTTTATAGTGATCTGCTGTCAAATACCAGCGGGACCTTAGTAGCAGTGTACCCCTTGGAGTGATTACTCTCGGGTGGGTGAAGAAAAAGGCAGATTAGCACCCATCTACACGGGCTGGTTCCCTGCACCAATACGGTCTTGGCAAATACTGTCCTTTCGGCATATGTTATGTCTAACTGGTAATGCCTGGTGAAGGTATGGATGGAAGACCAGGTGGCTGCTGAACAAATATCTTGTAAAGACACGTTTCCCCTTTCTACCCAGGATGTTGCTACTGCCCCGGTGGAGTGAGCCTTGAGGTCTTCTGGTGGTGTCTGCCCTATAGGCCTTGATAATGGTCTGTTTGATCCATCTAGTAATAGTGTCTTTGGAAGCTGCCTACCCTACTCTCAGCCCCCTGGTTAATATGAATAACCTGTCTGACTTCCAAATGTCAGATGTCACACTGAGGTATTTTCTCAGCTGATGGCCCACATCTAATAGGTGATGGCTCGATGTGTCTGAATAGGTAGTCGGGTTTAAGTAAGGTAACAGTACATCCTGGTCCCCGTAGTACGGGGATGCGACCTTGGGCAGGAATGATGGTACCATTCTAAGAATGACCCTATCGCTATGAAAGGTTATGAAGGATTCCCTACATGACAGGGCCTGAGTCTCCCCTATCCTATCATGTGGAACAGACTGCTACAAGGAAGGCAGTCTTAATAGTACACCAGTGTAAGGAGTCGTGCTGCAGAGTGGGTGATTGCAGGGCATCTAGAACTGTGTTGAGTTGCCACAGTGGGCATCTCTGTCTTACATTTGGTGCCGCTAATGTAACTGTCTTAAGCAGACGAATCGTGTCTGGGTATGAGCAGTGGACCCCTTATGGAGGATATAGCTGATGCCTTCACTTTGAGTGAGGCAGGACTCAGACCCTTGTTTGCCCCCTTCATTCAGAAAATCCAGAATTTGTGGTAACCCCGCCACTGAAGGGGAGGTATCCATTTCCCTGCAACATTTGTGAAAGATCTGCCATTGTCTGTGGTAAGTCTTATTAGTAGATTGCCTCCTGGACTGCAACAAACAAGTCACGACTCTGGTACGATAGCCTTGGTTTAACAGTGTGTTCCTCTCAATAGCCAAGCCATCAGATTCAGGCTGGCTGGATTCGGATGAAGGATTGGTCCCTGTGACAGTAGGTCCAGCTACTGTGGTCAGATCACTGGAGGAGCTCACTGCCAAGGCCTGAATGAGTGAGTACCAGGGTCATCTCAGCCAACTGGGGGCCAACAGGACTACCGACGCCCCTGTGCGTTGTATCTTTTGGAGTACTTTGTTCATCATTGGGAAGGGCAGGGAAGGAATACGTAGGCTCAAGTGAAATTCCAAGGAGCCAACAGCGTATCCACTTCCAGTGTCTTGGGGTCTGAGAACCTGGAGTGGTAACTGGGCAGTTGAGTGTTCAGCTGAATTGCTATTAGGTCCTCTTGGAGGGGTCCCCACCTGATTTGCATACTCTGGAAAATGTTCTTGTGGAGCCTCCACTCTGCCTGGTTGACTGTGACTCTGCTTAGTCAATCCGCTTCTGTGTTGAATGCTTCTGACAAATATATTGCAGTGATGGATAACAGGTTCTGCTCTGCCCTGCCCAGTGGAGTAGTTGTAGTGACTCCTTTATCACTGCCTTGCTTCTAGTGCCGCCTTGCTTATTTATATACACTGCTCTTACCTGGTTGTCGCACCGGACTAATACAGCTTTGCCGGTGAGGAGCGGTGCGAAAAAGAGCAGGGCTAGATAAACGGCTCTCATTTCTTGTACACTGATCGGTAGTGTGGACTCCTTCTGAGTCCATAGTCCCTGGGTCACATGGTTGTTGTATGTTGCTCCCCAACCTGAGAGACTCGCGTCCGTGGTAACCACCTCCGGGTTTGGCTGCGTCAATGATCTGCACAGCTGTATGTGGGTTTTCAGTGTCCATCTGAGGTTGGTGAGTACCTGTGTGTGTGTGTGTGGGGGGGGACCTGGAATTTGAAGTTTTGTGTTGTCTGATCCCATGAGTCTATCAGATACCTCTGGAGTGTTTGCATGTGCAGTCTGGATCAGGGTACCATGTCGATCAGTGCTGCCATGACTCCTAGTACCTGGAGGTAATCCCATACTGCCCTGGTCGGTCTGCTGATCAGACCTGACACCAGCATTCGGATGTTTCTGACCATTTCGTGTGTTGGAGTCACTTTGTTGTCCTTTGTGTCTATTACTGTGCCTAGATGTGTAATGGACTGGGAAGGCATCAGCTGGCTCTTGACTGTGTTGATTACTCATCCATGTTGTTGCAAGCAGTTGATTGCCAGTTGCATGCTGTGCCTGGCTTGGTGTTCTTGCCCTTATCAACCAGTCGTCTAGGTATGGGATTACATGTACCCCTTGTTTCCTGAGGTGTGCTGCGAGGACCACAAGGGTCTTGGTGAACACTTGGGGGGCAGACGCCAGGCTGAACGGTAGACAGGTGTACTGAAAATGCTGTCCCTGAATGCTGAATTTGAGGTAATGGTGATGTGATGCCCATATAGGAATATGTAGGTAGGCATCCTTGAGATCTATTGAGGTCAGATAGTCCCCCGGTTGAATGGGTGACAGAGTTGACCGGAGGGTCTTCAATTTTAATTTTCTGTAAGCTACCATCTGGTTGAGGTATCTGACATCTAGTACCGGGCGCATTCCGTCCGTCTTTTTTGGAACAACAAAGAACAAGGAGTAGACCCCTGTGTCTTTTTCCTCTGTAGGAATGCGCATAATGGCCCCATTGCTGAGTAAGTCCTGTATTGCCTCCTTTATAGCCTGCATCTTGAACAGGCACCTCGGCATAGGTGATACAAATGGTCTGTGTTCTGTCAGCTTGCTGCTTAACTCGACTGCATAGCCCCTTGTGACCACTTTCAGCACCCATTTGTCTGATGTTGTCTGGGCCCATGGTTGTGCAAACCACCATACCCTCCCCACCAGCGGTGGGTTTGCGTGGGCCCACGCACCTTCATTTCTTGTTACCTTGTGGCTTGAAATTTGTTTTTCAGCTGCCAGTGGCATACTGGCCCCAAGTATTGCCTTTGGCTCTGTTATTGTATGTCTTGTGTGGAAGCGGGGTCATTGGTGCCATTGCTTGGAAGCCTGTGAGTTGTAGGACTGTGTTTTGTGTTTAAAGAACTTACTTTTGGGACGAAAAAAATTCTGTCCATGGGAAGGTAGATGTCCTAGTCTCCCTGCACCCGTTTCCCCCCCTTTGTTTGAGATATGGGGTTAGACCCTCTCCAAATAATGTGCTTTCTCTGAAGGAAAGCTTCAAGAGGGCATTCTTGGACTCGCTGTTTGCCTGCCAGAGTTTCAGCCACAATGCTCTCCTTGCTCTGTTGACCAACACTGTTGCACGGGTTCCGAACTTGAGGATGTCAGAGGAGGCATCCATTATATATTTCACTGTCTGTATGGTGCACTCTACTGCATTGGCTTGAGGAGAGTCCTCAGGGATGTTCTCCGTATGTCCAACCACCTGTGGAGTGCCCTACAGGTGAACCAAACTGCGGTATCTGCCGAGTGCGCCATGCATGCCGGCCACCTCACGAATTTTCCTGAGGTGTTCTTTGACCTTCTTATTCATTGTGTCTTTCAGCGCTGCCGTGCTCTCAATGGGTATGGTGGTGCGTTTGGACAGTTCAGAGACGGGCTGGTTCACCTTGGGGGCTTTTCCCCAGTGGTCTGTTCTTTCCTGGGTCATGGGGAACCATCTGCTCACCATGCTCTTTTCAGGCATTCTGGTCGGTTCTGGCGCTTCATACTCCTTGGTAAGGAGCGTGTCAATGGTCTTACATGAGAGGAAGTGGATTTTCTCCTCTGGCTCGCCCATGGAGAGTAGGAGGTCCTCCGACGTGGAGGGCTGTGTGGGCTACTGTGATATTCTGAGTGCCTCTCCAACCATTGTAATGAGTTCATCTATGTTGTCTCCATGGCACATTCAGTTCGACTTGTCAGTTTCACCCCCCTCTGGGTCCCCTAGGGCTTCGGATGTTGTGCTGTCCGTGTCAAGCCTCAGGCACTTCTTGGTGGGTTCCTGAGTGGGGGCTTTCTGGGTTCCTGCTGTTGTGATTGGGCTTCCTGTTTTCAGGGATTCCAGGAGCTGGAACAAAATCTGTGCTTGGCTGGCATCCAATGCAATCAGTGCAGTTGGTGGAGGTGGCGATTCTGCAATGGCGTCTTCCTCTTCCATGTCTGCTGAATCCCTATGCGGTGTGAGTGTGCACACTGCACGCTACTGTGTCATCCTCCTCAAGTGCTGCAAACGACACTCTGCATTCCCTGCATTTCCTCATGATGCGTACAGATCTGCGAAAATCAAGATAAAACTGTATCAAATAAGGTCTCCCTAGTGCTGCAGGCCACATATTGTACCACAGCTGCCACTTTGCAACATTGCTGGTTAATTGTGCATCGTTCCTTTAAATGGGGAACAAAGCTTGCATATGGGGAAAATAAGTGTAAGGGCCCAGGCAATATGGCAGTCATGAGATCTCGTGGGAGAAAATATGGCTTGAGATCACTGTACGAGATCCCTACCTTGGCCAAGATAGCGTTGTAATGTCACGAGATTACGGGCAGATCTGCAGAGGCCCTGACCCAGTTTCTTTTTGCTCGTGAGGTTGCAGAGCATTATGGGGTTATCCACCTCAGGAGGAATGCAAGTGGCAGTGCGCTGTCTCAGGAGGTGGGGATTTGATTTATGATCCCCCCCCCCAAAAAAAACAAAGGAATTACAGCAGTAGTGGAGGACCACAAAAGAAGGTCCACGCTAGATCGTGGAAGGCCTCGGGAGATCACCTAGCCAGCAGAGAAGCAGGGATCTGATGGCACTACTATCTTCCCTAAAGATGGTCCAGGTATGTGTGGGAAGAGGAGCACCCGCTCCTGAGAGCGGTCAGGTCTGTTGCTCGGTTGGGGCTCCGTGCTCCTAATCCTCCTTCTCTGGTGGTGGGGAGGGGAGGAGAGAGCATTTTTGCTGAGCCCTGCATGTGTGGGTCCAGATGCTGGGAGGTCACTGCTGGAGGGGCCTCGGAGCAAAACAGTGAGTCAGGCAGATGCCTGGAGGGTCTGGAAGTGTTTAGAGGTTATGCTGTGTTCCTACCTGGGACAAGGGTCGCTACTAGAGTGGACCCCAGCCCAGCACAGCGTGTGCAAGAGGAGTTCTGCTTGCAGGACCAGGACCCACTAAAGGAGGGGATGCCTTCCCCTGCTTGTTATAGCAGCGATTGTTTAATGTGCCATGTTCTAGGTTTCAGTGCCCACTACTGAACGAGAGTCACGGTCCCTTGTTCATTACTTTAAAGTTTGTTTAGGCTAAGCTGTTGTGAACCCCGAAGGATCCGAAGCACAACTGAGATGCAGCAATATGTACTGCATGCTGTTAGTATATGGGAAGCTAGCTGGCTACTAGGAAGTTAGTTTAGATTCAAGAAGGCAAAAAGAAAAGATTGTACCTGTAATGTTGAAGGACGTTTGGTGGGAACAGTTAGGACGTGACCAACCTATCTTGATGCACGAGGAGAACTGGAGATAATCTGATGAGTACAGAGGTATGTCCTCGCCCCTCACCGATTTGACTGGATCGTGCATCAACCTATAGGATGGACGAGGAATATCCACTGGTATTTGACTGCGGAGTACTATACAGGGTATGAAATATAAAGAGGAAGTTCTATATCCCTCTTTTTTTCTGATTTAATTTTTTATGTCCCTCATGTCTGAGTCCCTCACTCATGCAGCTGTGGGACACGTGGATATTATTCACATCACGATAGTGGTGGATGGAAGTTACTGGATCTACAAGATAAACAGTTTGAAATAAAAAAATACATATTTAGAATATCTGTTGATCAGGACCTTCCGGTGCCATCACATTCATTTCTGCTACGTGAGCATTCCCCCCTTTTTGAAACTGCAGTTTCTCTCTTCTTCGTCCCTGCTAGCCCGACCTTCCAGGCTGCCAAGGATATCCTCCTGCCATTCTACTCTGCAAGCTAACTCCATTCCCATGGTGCCTTGGATTACCCGGGGCAGGGACGGGCGAGGCCCTAATCCCCAAACTACTCACTGTGTCGGTCCAGAAGTGGCTGTGCGGCGGGGGCACATCGGGAGCACGCTCCAGGCAAACCATCTTCCGGTCCTGGCAGCGTTATCCTCCCGTTTTTCCCTGCGTTATGCAGACCATGGCGTCAAGGCACTGGCGCCGATGTCCACAGCGTACTCTGGCCGCCCCTTTCCCTCTGAGGCTTGTATGCCGAGCCACGGCAGGGTCATACAAGGGTGTGGCATAGCCCCCCCTCCTCCCGAGGAGTGAGCTGTAGGTGGGGCGCTCAAGCCACTCTCCCCGGCCGCCTCCAACGACCCAGAATCCGCTCCTGAACCCGGGCTGCTGGCGTCGCAAGCAGAAATGCAACTGCAGTGCCTGTGGGCCAGCGAGCATTCCCCTTTTATGTGGATATCCAGAATGCTATGAACCAACAAAGTCTTCTAGACCTGCCACTGCACAGCAGCTAAAGGCATTTAACTTAAAAACATTTCCTGTGAAAGTGTTGGCAGAGCAGCTGTTAGGCATGGATCTCTGTAAATACTTTCACAGTGCTTCAACCATGACAGCACAACCCTAAATCAAAAGAAACATTTTATAATTGCTTATCAAAGGCAAACCCCCATATCAGTTTGCCTTAATTACATGTTGCTCAGTTGTGGATGTTGCCTCTTTATACCACTTTACCAGGGGGTTGCCATCAGCTTTCTGTTGGCATCATCATCCGAGTAAGAAGAATACAAACAGTGTCATGAAGAAAATGGTGATGTCAGTACAGGCAGTACTTGAAGCTCATGGCAGTCTTGTGGAGGAGTAATATAAGCACCCAATGTGTAAAACTATGCAAGGACTTACTGAGGTAAGTCACTTATACTACATTCTAAAGAAAATTACATTTCAATTCAAGTCATTCCATACTAGGGTTGCTCAGAATCCAATTAATGGATATGGGTCAATTTTTAGGACTTAGGATTTTCGGAACTGAAGACAAACTCCGAAATGCGAAAAATTTCTAAATTATGTCTAAATTGGACTCTGAATCGAAGTCTGATTCCAACATCCAATTCCGTAATCAAATATACAATTCTGACTGTATGCAAGAAGTTGCAAGCCTGTACTTGTTGTGTATTAGTATTTCAGATTCAAATTCGGAATACAATTTTCCAAAATACTAAAAAATCCTATCATAACAGGCTTCAGCAAATCAGAGCACCCCAATTCAATAATTATTACATGTAATTCCCACTCCCCCACATATCAGGCAAGGGTCGTCTGGGACCAAAGTGTTAGATTATACCAAGGGTCCCTTCAGTGTTGCAGGCTCCATGTGTCAGGGGACCGTGTGTGGTACAATGCTTACTTTATGGTTTTAGCTTCTCGCTGCTGTCTGTTCTCCCTAGCCAGCCTACCTCACAGATGCAGAGACATAGATAAAAACAACAACTGCAACCTCAGCATTTCTTTAGCACAACACCGCCAAGCATTCCTGACAACAATGATGGAACAATACACAGATACAACGAGATCAAACAATCACAGAGAGCTGCCATCATTTTAAAACAATTACAGAAGTTCTTGAGTGAGAGCCAGATACAGATGTTCTGAAAGGTCTCCTAATGCAGGCAAAGTCCTGAAATCAGTGTCCACCATATTCTATTTACACAAAGCATGTCCCTCTAGTGTTCAGACACTTTCATAAGAGTGATGGTAAATACCAAGCCAGCAGCCTGAATTCCAGCATCCTGCCTAATGAAGCCAAAGCATGGGTGGCTTCTTGCAAACACAAACTTGGGGCTTTCCTTCCAGTTCCAGAAAAGTTCATTGTGACTGAGATGAGTCCTGTTGGTTTAATAAGTATTTAATATTCACAGTACGTCACCTTGGGACCACAATCACAGAATCGAGTGTCAGCTGGTTTGAGGCCCTCCATACCATGGGCCAGGTGCACAGGTGCCATCAGCAAGGCAAAGGCCCACTCAGTTGGGAGAGCTGCTATCACACTGGCCCAAAGCGGCTGGTTGTCTGGTATAGCAAGTGAGGCAGTTGCCTCAGAACCAAGGCTTTCCCTCCCAGGGAGTCATGCTTGCTCCAGTTAAAAATGTATGGGCAAAACTCCAGCGACACTAGCTATCCAACGATGAGAACTACCACCTCTCCCAGAGGTGGCAGCTTCTTCCTTTTCCTTCAAGACAGTCATCCCACAGCCCCTTGCCAATGTGGAAGGGATGGACTGATAGGGGTACCCTGACTGCCTACGCCTCCATTCTCTGCAAATACTTGGCATGCCATGTGATCCCACAAAGGGATGAACTGACAAGAAGCCCCAAGACCTGAAAGCCCAAGGCTTTTATACAGTTTCCTGCAGCAGGAAATGAACTGGCTAGAAACTAAAACCTTTAACTTAAGGTAGGTTACCTATTTATAAGAAAATAGCCGCTATTAGGCCCTGTACACCACAGGACTTTGTTAAACCACGCTACAATCCGTGTTCTACAACTGTGTTCAAACCCTATTCAGGGGTAAGCTTGAGCATGATTTCAGAACAACACAGTTTCCTTCAAGAGCAACTAACCTGCCGTTTTTCAGATTTCCCCGCCAAGAACTATAAACCCTTACCTGCCCCCAATGCACGTGCAGCCAATATTTTCATTTGTAATTGCCCTTATTTTGGAAGTGATCGTATTTTCAATCTGTGGAGCTGAGTCACACCGATCCTTTCCTCTTCCTGGTACCTCTTCAGACTGCGATCTGCCTCCACGCTAGCAGGTCTTCTGATGTCACTTTATTTATTTAACAGACTTTAGGATTACAACCTCTGCATCTGTCCAGGAGGGGAACAAGTCTTTTGAGCAATCGGTTTAAATGCTTCATTTGCAAGCTTTTACACTAGTCAAAGGGGGAGGCACTGACAAGCAGCAGGAAAATCCCAGCCTCTCCCTACAAAACAGGGTACTAAATGAGAAAAAGACCGAGGTAGAACGGTCAGTGGGGGATGATTCAACAGAAGGTAAAGCCATCAAAAAATGGAGAGCAATGAGTACCAATGCCCGTAGTCTGGGTAACAAGCTTCCTGAATTAGTGGCCTTGATGGAGGAGGAACATCTGGATATCGTGGCAGTCACAGAAACATGGTACACACAAAACCATGACTGGGACATAAACATACCAGGATACACAGTCTACAGGAGGGACAAGGAGGGTTAAAGAGGAGGAGGAGGAGTTCTTTACATAAGGAAGGAATAAAAGCAACAGAACAAAGGGTAAACAGGAGGAGAAGAAGCACTGTGGGTAAATTTGGAGACAGGCAATGGCACCAATACGCACAGGGTTGTATGCAGAACTTCTTCTCAGGGGAGGAAATGGACAGGAAATGATAGAAAGTATACTTAGAATGGCAGAAAAAGGAGATATTGCTGATGGGTGATCTGAATATGCCAGATGTTAACTGGAGTGCAGTTGCAGCTGCCACTTGAAGAGTGCAGTTATTCTAGATGCCCTACAGGGGCATGCCTTAGACAACTAGTACTGGAGCCCACTCGAGAGGAGCAATATTAGACTTGATTCTCTCAAATGGAGTTGGAGAGGATCACAGATGTAGAAGTGGGTAGCCATCTGGGAACTAGCGACCATCGAACAGTATGGTTCACAATAAACACAACAATAGAGTCCAAGCCATACAAAGACAAAAGTACTGGACTTTAGGAGGGCTGACTTTGCCAAAATGGGTGAGTGCCTAAGGAATGCACTAGCAAATGGGCAGGAAGGAGGGGTGGAAGAACAATGGGGAATAATAAAAACTGCCATCACAGAGGTAACGAGCCTTTGTGTGAAGCAAATAAACAAAACAAGACGATGTAAGAAACAACTATGGTTCTCAAAGGAAGTGGCAGTGAAGGTTCAAGAGAAGAAGAAAGCATTCAGGAAGTACAAGGAATCACAGAAGGAGCAGGACAGAGAACTGTATCAGTTAAAGCAAAAGGAGGCTGGGAAGGCAGTCAGAACAGCAAAGGCCCAAACCGAGGAAAAGATAGCCAACTCAGTTAAGAAGGGGGATAAAACCTTTAATAGGTACATCAGGAGCAAAAGGAAGACCAAGGGAGGGATAGTGAGGGCTTAATAAAGGGGAGGGAGGGTGGGCAGAGGAGACTGTGAAAAGGCAAGATACTAAACAAATATTTTTGCTCAGTATTTACAAATGAAGAGTGGGAGGTACATAAAACAAACAGTAGTAACACTCTGGATACAGAAGTTGATACCAGCCCATTTACAGAAGAAAGGGTTCTGAAAGAACTCTTAAAACTGAAGGTGGACAAAGCAATGGGGCCTGATGGGATTCATCCCAGAATTCTAAAAGAGCTAAGGGTAGAACTAGTGACACCACTGACTACCCTTTTTAACAAATCATGGGAGGATGGGGTGGTACCCAAGGACTGGAGGAGGGCAGATGTTGATTCCCTTCACAAAGTGGGAGCAAGGCAGAAGCAGGAAACTACAGACCTGTTAGTTTAACCTCAGTGATAGGGAAAATGATGGAATCACTTCTGAAGGAAAGAATTGTCCAGTATCTAGAGGCCAGAGGGCACAGGACCCTAGGCAGCATGGATTCATAGCGGAAGGTCATGCCAGACAAATCTGATAGATTTCTTTGACTGGATGACCAAAGTAGCAGATCAGGGAGGGCTGTGGACATGGCCTACCTAGACTTTAACAAGGCATTTGACATAGTCCCACAAAAGATTAATATACAAGTTAGCCAGCCTGGGAGTGAGTCCCAAGATGACAGCCTGGGTAAAGAATTGGCTGGAGAATAGGACACAGAGAGTAATAGTAAATGGAGTCCACTCAGAAGAAAGGAGGGCTACTAGTGGGCACCGTGAGGTTCAAGACAGGACTGGTCCTCTAATGTCTGTGTTGGCACGTGAAGGACTGGAAGAAAAGTATGTCTCTTTGCAGATGACACCAAGATCTGCAACAGAGTTGATGCACAGGGTGGGGTGGAAAGGATGAGAAGGGACTTGGCAAGGTTAGAGGAATGGTCAAATTGGCAGCTTAGATTCAATGCTAAGAAGTGCAAGGTAATGCACCTGGGAAACAAAACCCCAGGGAAGAGTACACAATGGGGGTGAGATACTAACAACAACAAAATGGAAAGGGACCGGGGTAGTCATATCAGATGACCTAAAGATGGGCAAGCAATGTGAGAGGGCAGCAAGGAGGGCTGGGGGATACTGGGTTGCATAGGAGAGGCATCACCAGTAGAAAACAGGAAGTTATTATCCCTCTGTACAGACAGCTGGTGAGACCCCATCTGGAGTACTGAGTGCAGTTCTGGAGACCCAATCTCCTCAAAAGACATAGACAGGATGAAGCTGTCCAGAGGAGGGCACTAAATGGTGCAGGGTCTGCACGGAAGACATATGAAGAGAGACTTAAGGAGCTTAATATGTATAGCCTCGAGGAAAGGAGGAGAGGGGGACATGATAGAAACTTTCAAGTACCTCAAGGGAATCAACAAAGTCCAAGAGGGTAGCATCTTTCAAAAAAAGAGGTGTGCAAGAACAAGAGGGCACAATTTGAAGATAGGGGGTGGCGGCTCAGAGGTAATTTAAGGAAGTATTTTTTCACAGAGAGGGTTGTGGATGCATGGAATGGCCTTCCGGAGGAGGTTGTGGAGTCAAAATCAGTGGTGGAATTCAAACATGCATGGGACAGTCATAAGGCAATTCTGGGGGGTGGGGGTAAGAAGAAGTAGGCTGCTGGTTAACCAGGAACTGCAGCTTATCCAGTAGGTAGGGAAATGGGCAGACTGGGTGGGCCAAGCGGTCCTTATCTGCTGTCAAATTCTATGTTCCTATGTTTATAACCTTTGAGTCAGGGACTCATTTACAAAGGCTCCACGTCAGAAAAAACAAATACAAACACTTAATACCTACAGACATAGAATGGCAGCTAAAGGTTACAGTTTTTTCAGTATATGAAGAGCGCGGGGGATGCATCCCATAAACATGAATGGGGCCATTTTTTAAAAGTTTTTCATATTTTAGATAGCCATCGTGAACAAATCGGGGAACTACTCAACTAACAAGTCCTTCTTAGTTGAGCAATGCCCCTGATTTGTTCATGATGGCCATCTAAAATATGAAAAACATTGTTTAAAAAACTACTCCATTCATGTCTATGGAACGCGCCCCAGTGCTCTCCATATAGTGACATCAGACAAAGATTCAGTTTTTAAGTAAACAAGCACAGAATCCCGTTCAACAACTGGCCTTCTTTTCAGAACCTATTACTAATTTTTCTGATTTTAAGCCTACACACAAATGTTTTGATCAGAGCTACTGTGATATAACTGTAATCCTCGTATACCCAGGATGTTGTCTTCCACAACATGTACCATATCTTACCTTCCTTGGAATGCACAACTTCCTCGGCTAGTTCACACTATCTACTCATGAGGCTACAAACCCCAGGGGCTTGTGGATTTTGGATCATCTGTGCTCCAGTGCGGCCTGGCAACTAGCTTGATCTGTAGGTCATTTCAAGGGGGTGGCAACGTAAACACAACTAATGCTGCTGAACTGAAGTCTACTGCGGCACACTGCTCGAAACAACAAACCCCAAAATAGATCTAGTATCAGTCATCACCTTAATCCAACACAAAAAATAATCAGCACGACTGGGACATCCTCATGCACTGAATCAGAGTCTGGTTACTGTACTTGATTATGCTTGCTCAGTAATGTGGGGTAGATTATAATGCTCCCAGGCAGAAATTCTTTGGCAAAAAGGAGCCTGGAGGTTTCACAACTGTACACCTGCTTCCAGTTTCACAGTTCTGTATTGCAGCTTTTTTATGTCGCAATGTAGGCGTTTGGTACTTGTGATTTAGTAAAAACACTAAACGATTAGTGGTTCATCAAGCCTGTCTTCATGCTAGCCCAGCTGTCATATTCATGTAACCCCTAGATGGCGCTATCCCAGGGGCTACTACCCCTGCCTGATTTGCCACTAACAGGTTGAGGGGCCTGGATCCAATGGCGGGTGCCTCCACCCAGAGGTCAGGGTTTGCAATAGTTAAACTAACTTGGTCACAGCCCTCTGGGACACTGCAACCCCCCTTTCTTCCCACTAGTGGCCCACACAATATATCAGAATTACCTTCACAGTATACACTTACCCCCAGGTCTGGTTCCGGCACTGGGACCTCCTGTGAAATGAGATACAGTGCAACAATCACAGTACAGTACTTTAACATAGACAAATACCTCAGGCAGTATAACTTTGCTGAAACAAGCAGCTCTGATTTATTTAGGGGATATAACAAGGACAGGGGAAATCAGGTTAATTAGCTTATCACTCTAATAATCTACCTATGGCTCTGTGCACAGGCCTATCCCTATCAGTTACTGTCCCTGGGTACCCAAGCCCTAGTGGCTAGTCAAAACCGTGGCAGCTGGTGGGGCCCTTTCACACAGAAAAGGAGAATTAAACAGTCAGCAGTACAGTAATTCCATTTGGATTTAATGTGGCAATTCAACAGGAGCAACCTGAATTAGTACTCACGACCTCCAAATAAGATAGGGTCCTTCAATGTCAGCAGGGCTCACTTGAGAGTACACAAACCTCTTCACATCATATAAAAGAAAGTACTATACCAGGCAGGCTGCATCTGTATCCCGATCGCAATTACTGCACAATACCGGGAGAACACACAGCAGATTCAGTTCCTGACAGACCGAGTGCAATTTTCAGCAATTCTTCCAGTCTTCTACAGGGTGAGCCTGGTTTCTACTCTTCAGAGATCCTTTGATTCTTTTCACAGGGCCAGTTCAGTCCTAACAAGCTGTTACACAAGCTGCAGACCGGAACTCTGGGCCTTACACTTTTGACTAAAACTGCACACTGAAAAAGCACAGGGCTCCTTCCTTCTTCACTGCCAAAGCTCAACTGAACTCCAACTGACGAAACCGGGCACTTCCTTTGGAGTTCCTCCCAGTTCTTGACTGGATTGGCTGTCACTCACAATAGACTGCTGCTGTTGGTCAAAGGCACTGAAGTCTAAACTACATCTCCCAGAGTCACTGCCCATACAATCCTCTTGTGGCTGGCTCAGATTATGAGTCAAGTTCTGATTCGTCCAAGGCATCATTTTAGAGCTAGCTTACCCCACACTGATTGGTCCAGTTCAGCAGTTCAAAACTAGAATGGAACTAGCAGACACAGTTCTGACTGCAAAAGCAGGTTAGACAAACTGTAATTTCATTATTACTCTAAATAATTTCTGGCAAACAGTTACATCTTTCAGATAGGTTCCTTTGCACTCCTAGTGACTGCAAAAATGAAGTGAATTGGCAGCAGCTCGAGTGGTACTCAGAGAAGCACACAGTCCCCCCATACAACTAATTATGTCTGCAAGCAGACAGCTCTTAAAGAGACAGTACCAGAGGCTCTAAAAACACTCACTGATAAATGGCTTAAATGCCAAACACCATTCAGGCTTGGAGCATTCAAGCAAGCTCCTGGAAGTCTTTTGGGAACCCCCATTTGCAGGGGGGTTACATTCAAAAACATAGACTTTTTCCAGTAACTTGGCTAATTTTACCTTGAAGATTTCAAAGCCGCATGCTTCTACCGCCTCCCGTGGTATACTATCCTGAGAATTAACCACATTCAGTAAGGTTTTCTTGCATCCTTTGTGAAACATTCCTGGCAGGCAACTCATACCAAGGAGCTGCTTGCACAAGCTGCTAATTTAGCTCAGTATTCATTTTTTTAATCCAGTACAAGATGAGTGGCCAACGAATGCTGGAGCTCTTACCCTAAAAACCACACTTTGAGGACAAGTGGTTGGAACCAAGGCTGCAGGCGCTCTACATATAGATCAGTGATATTGAGGGGGAGGGCTGTCTAAACAAGCAAAAATTTGCCACATACATGTATAACTGCGATCAAAGATAGTGTATGCATACATACATAGACAGCCCCCCTCTCCCCGATATCACTGATCCATATGTAGAGTGCCTGCATCCCCTTCCCAACCATGCATCAAAGTGCTGTTTGTAGGGGTGGGGCTGCAGCACGCCTGCCCGAGATGTTAGATCATGTCAGCTGCTCTTTAAACTTTTGTCCTGTTACAATGCAAACAGTCCAAACTTACTCTCCTTATGTAAAAGCCACACTGTTTTGAATGATTTGATTATAGTCATTTTCTCCCCCCAGTCGGTGCTGTCTCAGGGATATACCCTGTGCAGGGATGTGCCCTAATCAGGCCAAGGACGCCACCCAGCCTCCGATACTCACGTTATACACTCATGGTCCCCCACAGCTTACCCTCCATGGCAAGGGCCCAAGGGGCAGGCCATCTTCCCCTTCCCCACAATCGATAGCAAAACGTGGTGGGCAGACAGTTTGTGATTTCGGGGCCATAGGCCATCATCCTGATGGCACTGGGGTTTTACAACCTCATGTACATCCTTCCTCTCCACAATGCCTGTGTATCCTCTGTCAGCCATGCACAACCGCAGTATGTACTACGCTGATGTCCCTTGCTAAGGAACGAGCTCCCTGGTCCACCATAAGGGGCCGCTGCAGAATCAGAGCCAGGTGCCTCCTTCCTTGGGAGGGGTTGGGGTCTTGCACTGCACTCAGCAGCACTCCCTAACCGGGCCGCTGGTGCAGAGGCAGGGCGTCCGTCTGCGATGCCAGCAATCTGAGTTCGGGAACGGACTCGGGATGTCAGAGGGTAGGCCGGGAGAGAAGGATCGAGCATCCTAGGGACTGCTCTCCTTCTCCGTGTGTGTTGTGTGTCCAGCATGCTACTGACCCCTGGCAGAGGCCAGGGAAGTCGCAGTGCCAGCACTGTAACAGTGGGGGGCGGGCGGACGCTGGCTGTCATTTCACGTCCCCGCCCCTAATACAGCTTTAGTGTCAGTGGCTCAGCAGGTTGCACATTCACCTCAGATGCTGGAAGATCAGAAGGCTGTGGGTTCTATCCCCACTGCAGGCACTTAGGTTAAATCATAATACTGACACTGTAGTGCAGCATGAGGGGGGCGCTGATCTCCTGCAGTGCCGTCTTTTGGATGAGACATTAACACCGAGGTCCCATCTGCCTGTTCTGGTGGTAGTTCAGGTGGATGTTAAAGATCCCATGGCACTTCTCAAAAAGAGTAGGGTAATTCCCCAGTATCCAGGCCAAATTTCCCCCAAAGGGCGAATTTCCAATGCAGACAGCTTGGGACCTGCCCTAAAGGTAGAACAGTAACAACTACTGAATAGGTAAAGTTTTGTGGCACCAACCCAAAAAAATGCCTATTTGTGTTCACACTTTTGTGCATGTCTGAGCCTATATACATGTGTAACCCCACATGCAGCTAAGAGGTTAATAGGTTTGGTCTTCCCCTCAAACTGAATGGCAGGGGAGACTGCCTGTAGGTAATAATGGTCTGGAACCAGTGCTAGAGCACAGTTACATAAGAACTTGCTGTAACAGTAGATCTTTGATAGGAGCTCTTGCAGCAGGCTATAACCATAAGGACTAAGCCGCCAGGCATCAGGACCCCATGGAAAACTTCTAGTTCGCAGTCCTCAGCAGGGACTTTCCCCCGACGTCAGCCCTCCCCCATCAGCCAATGGTGTAAAAGGGGCAGTCCCCAGCCCCACCTCAGTTCTCCTGCCAGAAAAAAATGAACAAGGGAAAGCAGAAGAAACACCAGGGGAAAGGAGGCAGCGCCTGAAGCAAGAGCTCCTCTCAAAGACCTACTGTTATGGTAAGTTCTTGTGTAACTGTACTATCTTACTTCGAGTTGGAGCTAATGCAGCAGGCTATAATCATAAGGATTCAGTCCCAAGCAGTCAAGGAGAAGAGACTGACAGGCACAGGTGGAGGCTAAGGGTAGACCTAGACCTTCAGGACAGCAAGCCTTAAAGAACAGTAAGGCCAAAGCCAGTCCCATGACTGGAAGCAACGTCCAAACTATAATGTTTGACAAAAGTGTGAACAGAACTCCAGGTAGTAACTGCACAAATATCTGCTGCAGACACATTCCTCAAGGAGGCAAACGAAGTAGCAATAATACCCCGGGTAGAGTGGCCTTTACCGGGGCCGGTAAAGGCCTGTTGTACTTAACGATAACAGTAAACGATGCAGTTAGCTGATCACTTAAGACAATGTCTGCTTAATAACTGGGGCCCCTTCAGATTCTGCGACAAAGGAAACAACTGGTCATTCTTTCTGAAAGGATTGGTGCAGTTAAGATAACGATGAAGCATCCGGTGGACATCCAGAGTATGAAGTAAAACCTCCCCTCTGGTGGAATACTCTGGGCAATAGACCGGTAGATTGATGTCCTGATTCAGAGTAAGCTCAGGCACCACATTAGGCAGAATTTAGGATTTGTTTTCAACGACACCCGGTCCTTGTGAAAAATGAAATAAGGCTCTTTACACATCAGAGCCTGGAGCTCAGAAATCCTTCGAGCAGAAATAACGGCAACCAAAAATAACGCTTTCCATGACAGAAAGCATAGCTTGCATTCTGCAGCCGGTTCAAAGAGAGGCAAAGTAAGTTTTTCCAACATAAACAAAAGATCCTGGGGAAGGACCAGGTCCCTAATGGGAGGTCTGAGGTGCAGAATGCCCCACAAAAAATGTAGAAGAGATCCAACTGGACAAGGGTCTTGCCTTATATAGGTGCATGGTATGCAGCGATGGCAGAACGGTGCACTTTTTTTTGGTATACTTTATTTACCTACCATTGGCAGACCCTCTCCAGTGGGAATACTTGGCTGAAGCTCTGCTGCCTGCCTGAAGCTCCCGGACACTCACACCTCCCGGTTCGGATCCCCCTCAACCTCGTCCGGCCGCATGACCCCCCTGGCTCTGAGCTCCCCAGGGTGGGACCTCCAACTCCTCCGGCGCTCTATCTATAATCCAGTGGAGCAACCAGTGAGGAAGAGGGTGACTGGGAGCGTGGTCCAATAAGGTCCAGCTCTGGGCATGGGGCCCCACCACTAACCCCCGCCATCACCTACTGCTGAAGTAGGGATAATTCTTGTGCTTTTCTCCCTCGGGACGCGACATGCAATGGCTTCCTGCGTGACCACTGCCACTGGAGCTTACTGACATCCCACCCCCTTTCTGTGTCCTAATGTTTGTGCCTACCCCAGGTCTCCATCAGAGGCCTCAACTGCACCGGAAGCCCCCTGCAACCCTTCCCTGGGAGAGGAGAGTAGTCCTCTAGACGCTCGATCCTCTCCCTCCATTGCTGACCCCGATGGCCAAGGTCCGTTTTCAAACCTGGGTCGCCGGCATGGTGCGAGGTGTGGCGCTCAGCATCTCAACCCTCAGGGCCACCAGATCGGCTCAGAAAGGTGCACATTGATGGAGGAGCAACTCAGACCAGTATCAGAGAGACAGAGAGAGAGGAGATACCCTAAAACAGAGTTCACTGGACAGGTGAAAGGGTCAAGGTATCGGGCCGAGGCCCATAGGCAGAACCGCTTCCACTTCATAGTGTAGGTGGACCTAGTGGATGGCTTTCTAGTGGCCACCAGAACATCAGCTACTCTAGGGGAAACCCC
The DNA here is from genome assembly GCA_016271365.2 of Neoceratodus forsteri. Lineage (NCBI taxonomy): Eukaryota > Metazoa > Chordata > Ceratodontiformes > Ceratodontidae > Neoceratodus > Neoceratodus forsteri. Next base: position 1,191,016,080 of record CM028130.1, on the reverse strand, counting down.
AAATTTGGCAACTGTTAAGTCTGCAGGATCCATGCATGCAGGTGCAGAGACTTGAGGTCCAGATGGACTAGAGCACCCTGGTCCTGGGAGAGCAAGTGCAAGCTCAGAGGCTGAGGAACCGGAGGCTCCGCCGCTAACTGATGGAGGAGAGGGATCCAAATCTGATGAGGCCAGTAGGGAGTTCTGAGAATCATCTCTGCTCCCTCCAACTGCAGCTTGAGAAGGACCCTCTGGAGTAGAGGGAAGGGAGGGAAAGCATACAGAAATCTCCCTATCCAACAGAGAAACCACATGTCTCGCCAGAAACACCAGGCCCTGGATCTAGCAAGCAGAAACTAGGCAGTTTGGCACTGAGTGGGGATGCAAAAAGGTCCAACTCTGGCCATCCCCATCTGTCGAACAGTTGCCCTGCAACTGACTGGAGTAATTCTCATTCATGGTCTCTGGACTGAGACCTGCTTAGGCTGTCAGCCAAGATGCTTTGCATGCCTGGAACATGCACTGCGGTGAGCTCCAGGCGATGTTCCAATGCCCAATACCAGACCCACATGGCCTCCTGGTAGAGGGGATATGAACAGGGTATGAAATTCGTGAAAAAAAGTACATGCCCACTGGGGCATGTAAGCAATAAAAGTACATGCCCAAGAAACTTTTCACATGCCACCTCTTTTTTTTCACATAATTTCACAAAGTAAGAAGAGTAACTCTCTGTTGGTTAGTAAAGGCAGGCTGAGGCTATACTACTCAGAGAGTGATTAAGTATTGAAATTGTCTGTCTTGTCAATAATAAATGCAACAATGAAAACTGATTCTGTGTGTGTTTGATTTATTTTAGTTGCTTTTTGCTCTGAGTTGACTTTATGGCTGCAAATAGCGTTTTTGTTTAGAGCTTAGGTGGTCCCAGTACTTTTTAAAAATGCTTTAAAGACCTTAACAGATTCTTATATTTAGATTTTAGGAACCCCACCCAGAGTAGCTTGCAAATAAAGCTTTAAGAGAAGTTTGTTTGTTTTGTTTTTAACACATCACCCTTGTATTTAGATTTTAGGTAGCCCACCCAGAGTAGCTTGCAAAAAACTGCTTAAAGAGATTTTTACAGATTCCCCCTTGTATTTAGATTTTTAGGTAGCCCACAGAGTAGCTTGTATTTATTTAGATTCCTTATTTAGATTCTAGGTACTTCAGATAGAACAAACCTCTATAAAATTGACTTCGACTCCTTGGCCCCAAGTAGATAAGCTTTTGTTGAGGATGTTTAATGGTTTACCTAATTTTGCTCGTCTTCAATTAGGTGGGTAACAGACAGTTGTTAAGACAGATTTCCATTTTAAATTCAGTCCCCAGTAACTTCTATAGTGCTGCAGTCTTCAAACTCTGAAAGTGTCAGCCTTCAACCTTTTTATTTAGGTACTTTTAGTTGTATGTACTTACTAATTTTAGAACAGACAATAGCTGTAGCCTGTAGCTCCCTCCCCAAGCCATTTTAAAGTGCACTAGCTCTGCTCCAAATCTTAATAAAGTAAGAGCTTTTTATTTGATGACTGGCTTACCAGTAGGTAAAAGTAACACACACACACACACACACACCTTTTTTATAGACCGAATTTCAGCAAGCAACTGAATACAGAAAATATACTGCTGCAGCTTGAAACTTGACTTAGAATGGCCCCTGGCCCTGAGGCTGTCTCTGCTGCTAGCTGCTTTTCAGTAACACTGGCTGCCTGTTATTATTACATAGCTAAGCTAGCTAACAGAGTTGGGTAGCTTACTTTATTTCTTTTTCCCCATGTCTGATCCTCCTCCTGGGAGAATACTTTCCTCCATGCTGTGAGACACCTTCACAATGTTACCGTCAGCCCTCCTCTCCCTTGTAGTCCCCACGATCCTCACTTACATACCACCTCTGAAAAGGCACTTGTAGCTCTTAAAAGAGCTTTTGCTTAGTACTTTTTTTTTAATAGTTGGATAGTGATGGTCTCATCCTGATGCACTTGTAATAAAGTGCTCTCTCCGTGGTCTTGACGACCTATCCATTCAAGACAACTGGATAGAATGCCATGCTTTGCAGGGGTCCTGCGTATTATGAGTAAAATTAATTTTAAAGAATCGTACTCACAGTGCATGGATTGAAGCAGCACATGGATTAAGCGGCGGGCAAGCTATTCCTATACAGCCCAATTGTTGTCTGAGCCTTAAACCCGCCTCCAGCAGTGACGGACGACCCCTTTCTAACTTGTGGTTGGCTGTGCCATGAAACAAAGCAACTTTCAGCCTACCTCGTGTCTGCCTGGGAGAAACAGTCATCCAATACTTGGAAGAGCTGTTCTGTGCACCTGCGATCGCATCTGCTGTCAGCACCCTGTGCTTGCGCTCCTCTCCGCCCCCGAAAATAACGTCACAGCTCCCGTAGTTTAAAAAAAAAAAAAGACGTTCAAAACAAATGAGTGGCACGGAAGGGGGTTAAAAAACAGAGCTCTGCAGGAATACCTTAGGTGCCCCACTGGGCATGCACTAAGCAACAGTAGGTGTCCTGAGACAATAGTGCCTGCCCTGGGGCACCTAAGGTATAGGAATTTCGCACCCTGGATATGAATGAGTTTCCCCCTGCTTACTGATGTAAAAGACCGCCGACATACTGTCTGCCTGGATCAGCAGAGGGCCTGGGAGAAGGTCTGCTTGAAATGCATGTAGGACATAGAGGACTGCCTGCATCTCTAGAACACTGATTAGCAGCAATTGTTCTAAAGGGGACCAGGTCCCCTGGGTCTACCGGTCTGCTAAGTGGGCTCTCCAACCCTGTCGTAAGGCATCCAAGGTCAGGACCTGCCAAGGGGACTCCTGTCTGAAGAGGACCCCCTTAGAAAGACTGGTGGGGTCCATCCACCAAGTCAGGGTCCGACGAACTGGATCAGAGACTGTGGCAGGTTGCTCCAGATCCACTGTACCCGGAGTGTCTACTGCGGGACCCTCATATGTAAGCGAGCCAGAGGGACGGTCGGAATGGCAGCTGCCATGTGACCTAGCATTCATAAAAATGCCCTAGCTGAGGCCTGATGGGACAAGGAGACAATGCCAGCTTTGGACAGAAAGTGATCCAATCTTGTCTGGTGGTAGAAAGGCTTTGCCCTGTACTGTATCCAGTATGGCCCCTATATATTGGGAGTCTTTGTGCTGCCGAAGTCATCCCCATGGCCAAGCCAATGGCGGTAGACTGTAAGAGGAGGTGTCCATGGAGCCAATGCGAGTGGGACGACGGGAAAATAACTGAGGTGGGTCTGGGGACTACCCCTTTTATATCACTGGTTGATGTCATGGGCGGGCCCACGTCAGGGAGTGGTCCCCGCTTAAGACTGCTAGCTAGAAGTTTTCCGTGGAGTCCTAGTGCCTGATGGCTTAGTCCTTATGGTTATAGCCTGCTGCAAGAGCTCCAACTCGAAGTAAGATCAAGAGTTCCCAGAGAGAGAGAGAAGAGCATATATGTGTGTGCGCGTGCTTGTGTGTGTGTTTTCAGCTGGTCTGAAGAAGTACATTTTGCAGCTGCTGTTTCATGGACTTCAGATCTCCAACCACAAGGGTGAATGAGGGACTGTTGGCCAACTTTTATCTCCTTCCCTCCGATATGTGGACCCTCCCTTGCTGCTTGCTAATCTCTACAGTACTTCCCGACCAATCGGGAGGGTTGAGGCAAGAAATCTACACAGAGCGCCATTTTCAAAAGTGCATTTTCCTGTATTTGAACATATGCAGCTGCTGTTTCATGGACTCTCCAGCCACAGGGGTAAGCGAGAGCCTGTTTGCCACCCTATGCCTCCCTCTCCCTGCAGAACACCAGCCTGATACTTGCCCCCACCCCCCAGCTAATCTCTACAGCACCTTCCTGACCAATCAGGAAGGTCAGGATCAGGACCGCTACACAGAATACTATTTTCAAAGCGTATTTGCAGCCACTGTTTCATGGACTTCAGTCTTCCATACATAGCATTGAGCACTATCTTTTGTCCCCCCACCTCATGCTCCATAGTCCAACCAGTAATCTAGAAGAAGCTTGGTCGGTCCCCTTCTTATGGTGCGGAACCATGTAGTGCCCACATCTGGGGTCAGCTACACATGTATCGGTCTGACTTTGTGAGTGTATGCAAGTACATATGTACATACATGCATATTATATATATACGTACAAACAGAACATAAAGACAGTGTGGGGCCGTTCAGTATTTGTACATGTATTGGTCTGTCCTTGTGGGTGTGTGCAGGTACATACCAACATTTGAAAACAGGAAATAAAGATGGTGCAGGGCCATGAAGCACCCTACGTCTGGGGATCTGATACACATGAAATCAGTCTGACTTTGCGGGTGTCTGCAGCTACATACAGACAAACAAAAACAGGAAATAAAGACACGTCTAGTCCCCCACCACCTCAGTGGGCAGACCCATTTATTCCATCCCCTTCCCCCAATGTTGCTGTGTGGCCACCAAACCGCTGCCTACTCCTGCCTTGTCAGGTTTTCCACTTCCAATGACCACTCAGCCCCGTCTGCCTCTTCCCCAACCGCTTTGGTTGATGGGGCTCCACACAGACCAGGGACCGAGGCTGCCAGTGACTGTCATTTACACAGCTCAGTGCACATATGTTTTTTATTTTTATTTATCTATTTACTCTTTGTCAACTGAGTAAGGCCCACTAGACATAACTGCCTATTTTCAGGGGCAACTTGGGAGCTTCTCCCCAGTTTTCTTCTAACACAGAGTCCCGTCCTCCATCCCATGGCATGAGTAGTGCCATCTATCAGCCTCACATGCACACAACGTCCCTGCAGTGAAAGAAACATAGAAGTTGACGGCAGATAACGACCGTAAGGCCCATCCAGTCTGACCATTTTTTCTACCTTAGGAATGTGCCATAGGCCTTTACTCAGTCAGTGGCCTATCTATTCATACTCATCTGTATTGCTCCCTTACGCCTACACCATGCCTGTTTGAAGCCCTGCACTGTATTCATATCCACCACTTCCTGAGGTAGGCTGTTCCATGCATCCACCACCCTTTCTGTGAAAAAGAACTTCCTACATTACCCCTTAATTGGCCTTCCTCTAATCCCATGCTGTGTCCTCTTGTCCTGCTATTTTTCTTGTATTGAAACATGTTAGACTCTTTCACTTTAATGCCCTTAAGATGTTTGAATGTTTCGATCATACCACCTCTCTCTCTCCCTCCTTTGCTCTAGGGTATACATATTGAGCTCTCTTCCCCCCCCCCCCACAATTTTATCCTCACCTACTACCCACTGGACCTGCATCATCGGGAGTCGCCCATTAAGACTAGTCTCTGCCAGAGCCTTACCTGTCAGTCCCCTGGTTCCTCCATTCTGCCGTGGATACCCCCCCCCCGGAGAGGTCAGGGTGGGGCAATCCCCTGAGTCTTGCATGTGTCAGGGTCCGCAGGGCTGCAGGCTTGACTCCGTCACACAGAGACCCCAGCTCAGCGCTCCGTCTTCTCAGCTCCAGAGGGGATATTTCCATTTTCTCCCTGTGGGACGTCACAGGCCCTGTACATCAAGGCGCGAACGCCGATGTTGGCAACGTCCCTCCCCCCCATAGTCCTGAGGTTGACTGGTTGCTGACCTACGTCCTCAACCAATACAGCCCCTAGGACCCCAACCACATTGCGCCTCAGCCTCCGCCAGAGTTCGCCACTTGCTGAATAGAGAACCTCCCTTCCCAGAGAGACAAGCCAGGCGCCCAGCCTGTCTCCCCGGCAGCCCGGAGCTTGCTCCCGAACCCGGGTCACCAGCGTGGAGCGAGGTGTGGCATCCAGCACCTCAACCCTCAGCGCCACCGGGCCAGCCATATTGAGCTCTTTTAATCTCTCCTCATATGTTTTCTGATGCAGTCCCTGCACCATTTTGGTTACCCTTCTCTGGACTGCCTCCATTTTGTTAATGTCCTTGTGCAGATGTGGCCTCCAGTACTGCACGTAGTACTCCAGACGGGGCCTAACCAGTGTCTTGCCAAAGAGGGATTATTACCTCAGTCTTACGACTTGTGAAACCCCTACTAATACACCCCAACATCCCTCTAGCCTTACCTACTGCTTTAGTGGTCTGCTTGGATGACTTCAGGTCATCTGTGATGATGATGCCCAAGTCTCTTTCTTCTCTTGTGACTGCCAGTAACTCCCCTCCCAACCTACTGGTAGCTTTAGGGATTCTCTTCCCTATGTGCATGATCTTGTACTTCTTTGCGTTAAACCCCAGTTGCCACTCTCCAGACCATTTTGCCAGTTTACCCAGATCTCTTCTCATTCTGCCCACCCCATCTGGATCATCTACTCTGTTGCAGATATTGGTGTCATCTGCAAACAGACAAACCTTACCCTCCAGTCCATCTCCAATGTCACTGATGAAGATACTGAAGAGGACTAGCCCCAAGACTGATCCTTGAGGTACCCCTTGTGACCTGCATCTCTTCTGACTGTATATTGTTTACCACCATTCTGTTTTCTGCCCGGCAACCAGTTTGCCACCCAGCTGACCAACCTCTGACTCGCCCCGAGCCTACCCAGCTTATTAATCAATCTTCTGTGTGGAACAGTATCGAAAGCTTTGCTGAAGTCAAGGAAGGCGACAACAACTGCACCCCCTTGGTCCACCACTCTGGTTATCCAGTCAAAGAAATCTATGAGATCAGATGACAGGACCTTCCTGCTGTAAACCCATGCTGTCTTGGATCATGTGCTCCTATGGATTTCCAGGTGTTGCACTATCCTTTCCTTAAGGAGTGCCTCCATAATCTTGCCCACTACTGCGGTAAAACTGACTGGTCTGTAGTTCCCCGCCTCCTCCCTGCTGCCACTCTTGTGGAGCGGGATCACATGAGCTCTTCTTCAGTCTTCTGGGACCTCTCCTGTGCCAAAAGCTCACTGACAAGCTACAGGAGGTCACTGTGGTACCGAAACCTGCTGCCAACCCTTTTCGACTGAGGGGCGCAGTCGCTACCTTGGCCTGGCCTGCCTTCAGACACGACTTCAGTCCACTCCCCAAATGGGGTCACCTACACGGCAGAAAAGTACACTGCAACTGGGCCCTAGGGGTGATCCATTTATGCCTTTTTTACTCCAAGTACTTATCTAGCCTTAATTTAAAGGCATAGGTAATTTAGTTGATGTTACTTTACAGGTGATAGGAAAGTTTTTTTTACACCTCTAGATGTCCTCCTGTTGTCCTTCTAGTGTCTGCCCAATATTCTGATATGTTTTTGACCTTTTTTGTTAAATTACTAATCTAATTTTTCTTGAACATTCTATGATATCAGTAACATTATTCTAGGTCATTCAGATGAATAGCAGGGAATGGAGATACTGATGTTACAGAATGTCTTAAAAATATGAAAAAGAAGAGCAGTAGCTACTGAGAAGAGCGGATCCCTATGTGGATCTGAGGGCACTCCAAAGTTAGATTATTTATTCGTAAAAAATTGGTCAAAGCAAATCAGAATACAAAAATTTCATGGAATGGAAGATGGAAGGGCAATTAAACATGTAAAATAGTTCTCCATCTCCTTTAATAATAATAATATTAAAATGTATTTATAGGGTGCCTAATCAATAACCAAGGCGCCTTACAGTTAAAACAAAACAGATATCAATAACAACAACATTAAAATGACAGTACATCAAAGAAGAAAAGGAAAATCAATTACCAAAAGCTTGGTGCCACAAGTACATTTTTAAAGATTGCTTAAATCCCTCCACAGTTGTGCACTCCTGTAGCCTACAAGGTAGAGAATTCCAAAGGGTAGGGGCTGAATACATAAAAGCTCATGCCCCAAATGTTTTAAGCATAACCTTGGAATCTCTAGCAGCCCCTCGTCGGTGGAGCAGAGAGATCATCCAGGGCAGTAAGGAACCAGGAGCTCTTTCAGGTAATCAGGGCCCAGTCTGTGTAGGGCTTTAAAAGTCCGCAAGCCGACTTTAAAGGTGATCCGCCACTGTACAGGCAGCCAGTGCAGTTCGAGCAGGACTGGCGAAATATGACAGGATCAAGAAGATCCTGTCAAGAGCCTGGACGCTGCGTTCTGCACTAGCTGCAAGTGACAGATTTCTACCCCCAGGTAGCCCTAAGTAAAGGGAGTTGCAATAATCCAAGCGTGAGGACACAAAGGCATGGACCAGAGTAGGGAGGACGCTAGACGGAGCCAGATGCCTAATCCTGGCGATATTCCTAAAATGGTAAAAGGAAGACTTGATGACAGCCGACACCTGGGTCAGCCCTTCATCAAATATTACCCCCAGGTTACGCATCCGTTCAGAGGTCGGGAGTGAGACGCCATCGAGAAAAATTCCTGAGGGTGAACTAACCCCCAACCCCCCTATCCGGCGACCAGGGTCCACAACCAACATCTCAGTCTTTGCGGAGTTCAACTTCAGCCAGCTGGAATCCATCCACTCCTGGAATTCCTTCAGACAGTTATTAAAGACCGAGACAGCTCCAACCTGGTTGGGTGCAAAAGACAGGTAGAGCTGGGTATCACCAGCATAGCAGTGAAATACCTCAGCCCATGCAGCCATGTGTCGTCAGAGGGGTAGCATGTAGACCGCGAACAACGTGGGTGAGAGCGCACAGAGGCCTGAGGAACCACACACGACAGAGAGCTAGGGTCTGAAGAATATATCCCAGACATCACTCTCTGTGTTCTAACCGTGAGGAATGATGAAAACCACCTGAGGACCGTACCAGACAATCCACAGATGTGCCTCAGGTGACCCAGCAATACCCCATGGTCCACGGTGTCAAATGCTGAAGAGAAATCCAGAAGAACCAAGATGGAACAGCTCTTCCAATCTCTAGCCATCAGGAGATCATTGAGCACCCGAACCAGCGCTGTCTCTGTACTATGTCTCTTTCAAAAACCGGACTGGAGCAGTTCATAGATGTCATGAATAGTCAAATGGTTCTCCAGTTGTGCTGCCACTACTTTCTCAATCACCTTCCCTAAAAAGGGAAGGTTTGAGATAGGTCTGTAGTTTGCATGGTAGCCTGGGTCCAAGGTAGCTTTCTTCAAGAAAGGGGTGTCACCATCGCCTCTTTTAAGGAGCTAAGAAATTCTCCAGATTCCAAGGAGCACCAGATTATCCGTGCAAGGACCAGACCGATGGCGTCAATACAACCCAAAATTAGGGATGTTGGTCCAGGGTCCAAACTACAGCACATAGGCGCACATCCTGGATAATCCGCATGACATCCATGAACTCTGGTCAGCTGAAGGTACTCCATGAGAATCGAGGTGTAGTGACCTCAAACTGATCAAAAACAACGCCCATACAGTGTGTTGGCTGAAGTACAGCTCGGATGTCAGCCACCTTATTAGCAAAGAATCAAGCAAGTTCATCACACTCTAATTGCGAAAAGGCTTTCCCGACCTGTAGACAGGCTGGGTTGCACAGTCTGTCCCCAGTACGGAAAAGCTGAGCTGGTCGATTCTGAGCAGCCACAATCACCCCAGATAGGAACTCTGCCTTCTTACGGGTGATTGCAGATTGATAGGTTTGATAATGATCCATCAATCTAAGGTGGTCGGTATCAAGAGCGGACTTCCGCTAGCGACGTTCTAACCTTCATCCTCGTCTCCGCATCTCCCTCAAAGTCCCATCAAACCAAGGGGATTGAGGGCAAAGGGAGAGGGGGCGAACGCCGACGGGAACAATGGAATCCAGAGCCATCGAGACAGCCAAATTATAGGCTGTCACGATGGTCTCTAGGTCACTGCTTGCAAACGAAAGGGACAAGAGGTCAAACACCTCCAGTAGATTATGAGAACTTATATCTCATAAAGGGCGGTACTTGACCATCTCCACAGGGGCAGGTCTACGAATGGGGGGGTGCTAAAACTGAACCCCATGGTATAATGATCAGACCACCCAACTGGTTCCACCCCCAAGCCAGATGTTTTGATCCCTAGGAGGAAGACTAAGTCAAGGGAGTGTCCTTGTTTATGAGTGGCAGTGGTAACCACCTGTGTGAGGCCCCCAGAGATGTCATCAACTGGAGGAAGTGTTGAACAAAGTGCAAGAGTTCGTCGTCGATCCAGGCATTAAAGTCACCCAGAACCATCAGTCTAGGTGCCTCGAACGCCATGTCGACGACGAAGTGCGCCACTTCCTGAAGGAATCGCTTCTCATCACCGGGTGGACGATAAATGAGGGAGATCCAATAACCTACACCTGCTACTACGGCACACTCTAATGACTCAGCCTCCTCAACTATTATACTCGTGAGGTTAAGTTCGGTCTTAAAATAGACTGCAACCCCGGTCCAATCTGGCGGTGTATCACCGAGTACCCAGCTGGAGTAAGGGCCTAAAAAGGGTCCGGAGTTCTCATCCAGTTTAGGTACTGGTAGATGCATGCCAGGTCCACTATTTCAACAAGATCTGCAATAATTGCAGTCTTGTTTTGATGGACCTGGCATTGCATAACACCACCAGAGTCGGACGAACCTCTCGGGTCGCCCACACCACCTGCCCACCACAATCAGTGGTGCCCTTGGGTAGGAAGTCTATGCTAAAAATTGTACATTCTTTCTGTGAACTATTTCTGAATATTCTTACTACAGTGGCTTCCCTTAAAGAGATTCACCAAGATAAAATTAGCCCCTGCATCATATCTACTGGTGCCTTACCTAAGCCAGAGGATCCAGATAATGTTAAGATTTCCATGAAGCTTTTAACAGGACCCTGCGCCTGATCCAGGAATTTGGATTGTTATCCAATAATAAACTGAATTTGGAGAAGACTATAGTCTTCCCCCTAAACTCTGTCACCCACAAGAAACATAGGAACATAGAATTTGACAGCAGATAAGGACCACTTGGCCCACCCAGTCTGCCCATTTCCCTACCTAATGGATAAGCTGCAGATCCTAGTTAACCAGCAGCCTACTTCTTTCTACCCCCACTGCCTAGAATTGCCTTATGACTGTCCCATGCATGTTTGAATTCAACCACTGTTTCTGAATTCAAGCATGCATGGGACAGTCATAAGGCAATTCTAGAAGAAGAAGAAGAAGAAGGCTGAAGGCTTAGGTTTACGCTGGGAACATAAAAAACTTAAATATCTGGGGATAGTTCTGACTCAGGATTCTAAATCCCTAAAGGAAAGTAACCTGGACGCCCTAGTGCGGTAAGTTCAACAGGACTTAGATAGGTGGACGTTGCTGCCATTATCGCTCTGAGGCAGAATAAATTTAATTAAAATGAATACAGTACCCCATTTTTTCTACGCCCTCAATATGCTAAATTTATGACTGCCACAGACCTGGTTTTTTAAATTACACTCCCTGATAAACAAGTTTATATGGATGAGCAAGCAACCCCGCAGGGCTTCTGGGAAATTAACTGTTCCTACGGTTAAAGGAGGGTTGAGGCTTCCCCACTTTAAACTTTACTACTGGGCTAGCCATGCTATGAAGTATCTGAGATAATAGATGGATCGGGAGAACTAGACCCAGATCAGTATAGACCCCTGTGGCTCATGCTGGAAAAAGCACTTATCTTGGCTCAAGACCCATCTCCCCTTGCCCTTTTGCACATACCCTCTAAACTGCTCCCATTAGCTCTAGCTGAGTCACCGATCGGACTTTTAGTAAAGGCCCACCCTCAGATGTGTGCCTCCCTGTCCTACAGAAACACTCAGGACCCTATCCAACCCTTGGCTGGTAACCTGAACTTAAAAATAGGGGGAAACATGATAAAGGCTAACTGGCTTCCCCAACTGGCGCTAATCTGTCTGGCTGACCTATGGATTGATAGGCAAAAGTCAGGACATCAGGGGACATTATCAGCCAATATAATCTTGGACCCCAAATGGGTTTTAAAGTATTCCAACTCAGATATATGTTGGTTAACTCTCAGCTAAAACGAGAAGTAAGAGATGAGGGAAGGTTCCTGCAGCCACTTAGCTCTATAGCCACACAACCTCATGCAGTCTCTGGCATATACTCTGTTACTAGACAGAGTTTTCCCACAGCAGAATGGGTCATCCAGGTACTGGAATGCTCAATTTCCACAGAAAACATTTAATTGGGGGGAAGATCTGGCAAGACACTCACAGGTTTATTTCTCAGGATAGGCTAAGACTGATGCAGTATCAGATCATTAACAACATGTATTATACTCTGGCCAAGATGGAGAAGATTAACAAATTCCCCTCCCCAACATGCAGGCACTCCATGCAAGCATCGGGCTCCCTATATCACATTTTTTAGGACTGCCCAAAAGTGGCACCACTTTGGACCCTCATTAAACAGAGAGAAGACCCTTTATTGAGCATAACCAAACACATAGAACCGTCCGCATGCTTGTTGGGAGACTTCTCCCTTCAACTTGGGGGTGGAACTTGTTGGATGGTCCGATCACTGCACCGTGGGTTTCAGTTTTTGCGCCCCCCTTCATCGGCCTACCCCTATGGAGATGGTGAGACACTACCCTTTACAAGATATAAGCTCTAAAGGCCTGGCGGTGATGCTTGACCAATTGGCTCTTCCCAAGGCAAACAGCGACCCCGGGGCGTTCGTGGTGGCCTATAAGGCCATTTCTGCGGCTCTGGATGTTGTTGCTCCTGTCCGAGTTTGCCGCCTCTCCCTTTGCTCTCGGTCCCCCTGGTTTGATGGGACCTTGAGGGAGATGCGATTAGGGCGAAGGTTAGAGCATTGCTGGCAGAAATCCACCCTGGATGCCGACCGCCTCAGATTGATGGATCATTATCATGTCTATCAGTCTGCAATCACCTGTAAGAAGGCAGAGCTCCTGTCTGGGGAGATTGAGGCAGCCCAGAACCGACCAGCCCAGCTCTTTCGACCTCTAGACAGACTGTGCAACCCAGCCTGTCTGCAGATTCTAAGAGCCTTTTAACAAGTGGAGTGCAATGAGCTTGTTCGATTCTTTGCAGCTAAGATGTCTGACATCAGGGTGGTGCTCTTACCAGCACACTCTATGGGTATTGCTGTAGATCAGCACTCGGTCACTGTCTCTCAGTTTTCCTGGAGTACCTTCAACCGGCTAGAGTTCACAAAGGTCATGCGGATTGTCCAGGGTATGCGCCCGACGTGCTGTAGATTGGATCCGGGACCAACTACCCTGATTATGGGTTGTAGTGATACCATTGGCCCAGTCCTTGCATGGATAGTCTGGTTCTCCTTGGAGACAGGTGAGTTTCCTAGCTCCCTGAAGGAGGCAGTGGTGACAACCCTCCTAAAGAGAGCTTCTTTGGACCCAGACTATCCAGCTAACTACAGACCAATCTCTAACCTTCCCTTTATTGGGAAGGTGGCTGAGATAGTAGTGGCCCTACAACTGGAGAACCACTTGACCATCCATGACATCTATGAACCTCTCCAATCCAGTTTTCATAAGAGGCATAGTACTGAGATAGCGCTGGTTCAGGTGCTCAATGATCTCCTGATGGCAAGAGATCGGAAGAGCCGTTCCATCTTGGTTCTTCTGGATCTCTTCAGCATTTGACACTGTGGACCATGGGGTGCTTCTCAGTTGCCTGAGGTTCATCTGTGGCCTGTCAGGTACAGTCCTCAGTTGGTTTACCTCTTTCCTCACTGGAAGAACACAGAGGGTGGTGATGGGGATTTATTCTTCCAACCCAGTCTTCTCTGTCATGTGGGGTTCCTCAGAGTTCGGTGTTGTCCCCCATGTTGTTCACAGTGTACATGCTCCCCTTTGGAGACACTGTAAGAAGGTATGGGCTGCGGTTTCACTGCTATGCTGAGGATACCCAGCTCTACCTTTCTTTTGCACCTGACCAGGATAGAGCTTTCTCAGTATTTAACAACTGCCCACTTGAAATCCAGGACTGGATGAATTCGAGCTGGCTGAGGTTGAACTCGGAAAAGACTGAGGTGTTGGTCGTGGACCTGGAGCGCCAGATAGAGAGGTTGGGGGCAGGTTCACCTTCGGGACTTTATCTTGGGGGTGTGCCACTCCTTACCTCCGAATGGGTGAGAAACCTGGGAGTGATTTTTGACGAAGGGCTGACACTACGATCGCAGGTGTCAGCAGTTGTCAAATCCTCTCTATCATCTGAGGAACATCTCCAGGGTTAAACACCTTGTTCCGTCCAGTGATCTCCCTATGTTGGTCCATGCCTTTGTGTCCTCGTGCCTGGATTATTGCAAGTCCCTTTCCCTAGGGCTATCAGGGGTTGATATCTGCTGCCTCCAGCCAGCGCAGAACGCTGCAGCCCGGTTACTGACAGGAACTCCTCGTTCACGTCAGGTCACATTTCTTTGGTGCAGCGTGATCTGCACTGGCTGCCAGTGCAGTGGTGGGTCACCTTTAAAGTCAGACATCTGACTTATAAGGCCCTACTTGGACAGGGCCCAGGCTATCTGAAAGAGCTTCTGGTTCCTTACTGCCTGGGGTGATCGCTCTGCTCGGCTGACAAGGGGTTGCTAGAGATCCCAAGGGTTTCCCTAAAATTCTTTGGGGCCCCAGCCCTTTGGAATTCTCTACCCAGTCAACTATGTGAGTGCGTGACCATGGAAGGATTTAAACGAGCTCTGAAGACCTAGTTGTGGAATCAAGCCTACCCCATTTGACTTAAAATGATTCTGTATGCTGTTATCTTATTTTATTATGTTTTAATTTGTTTATTTAGTGTCCTAAGCGTTGTTTTAACCTACTGTTATGCACCTTGGTTTTTGAAAGGCACACTTCAAAAACAATTATTATTATTATTTCGGTCACTGAGAGGAAGCATCACCTAGCCATGATGGCAATGTCGGTTAAGAAATTAGTACTTCGACATTGACTGGATAGCAAAACCATATCTTACTCAGAGTGGCTGCAGGAGCTTTTGCTTAACCTTTCAGTGGAGAAAATAATTGCAAGTGTAAATAACAGACTATCTAGGTTTGAGAAATATTGGAGCAAATTGCAAACACTATACTCCCTATAGTTGGTACTTCTATGTTTGGAGAGCGCACTAATCACATTGCTTTTTCTTTAGTAATATTGATACCATGGGAGAGAGTGGTGTGGGGGGAAGGGGAGAATGTATGTTTTGCTGTGTATTGTATTGTATATTGTCAATGTTTTGTAGAAAAACCGCCTTGTAGGCCCAAATGAAAAGAAATAAAGCCTTTTGAATTTCAAAAAAAAGATTTCCATGAGCTTACAGTAATTCAAAGCTACAACACTGTTAAGTTGTATTCACGGGTCCCAAGGACTTCCATTTTTTGCTGCCGCCCACCTCTGCCCGCTCTCTAGCATGATAACAAGATGCCAGTGAGGTGTGGGGTGTCTCGATTATAAGCGATATGGTTTTTCATCTATTTTAACACAGACAGCTTTTGGCACGAACAGGCACCGATCGACCAACAAAGGCCTAGTTAATCGACCGGTGCCTGCGTTTCATTGCCAAGTGGCCATTATATTATTTAAAATAGATGGAAAAGCTGCAGTCCTTTGCTTATAATGGAGTGTGCCCCTGCACCCTCACTGGCGTCTTGTTATCGCGCTAGTGGGCGTGGGGGCGGAGCATGAGAGGCAGCAATAAAATGGGAAGTCCTTGGGACCCATTGAATACACCTTTATGAGTGTTGTAGCTTCTGAATTACTGGAAGCTTCATGGAAATCTTAACATTATCTGGATCCTCTGCCGGCAAGGCACCGAAAAGATATGGTACAAGGTCTAATCACAGTGGAGCTCTTTAAAGAGCTAGTATGCTGCCTTACTATTAAAGAGCTAGTAAAATCAAAAATAGCAGACAGGAAAATGGTACAAAATGATATGGAAGGAGAAAAGAATTAGCTAGGTCAGCCTCCAAGTAGAACACTGCACTTTACGTCACACCTAATACAAGCAGAAAACCTTCTAATGAGTAAATGGAAAAAGAGAACTACTTCAGAAAGAACAAGCAACAGCTGACTACTTTTACACAGAAACACAGAAAATAAAGATAAACGCTTAGCGGCCCATGTGGTCTGCCCAAGCCCATCTAATTTTGGGACCCATCTCAGTCCTCCCTACCTCATTCACATCCCACCATCTGCCCCCTACATACTATTCTCATGTGCCTGTCCCATCCCCTTTTGAAGCCTCCAACTATTTCAGCTCTGGTGACCTTCTCTGGAATACTGTTCCAGTTCATCACCATTCTTTCTGTAAAAATGTACCTCCTGAATTTCTTCCTCAACTCTCTTCCCCCTGACAGATTCAGGGAGTTACTCCTTATAACAGTGTTAACACTCATTGTGAACAGCTTGCAGCTGTCCCCACTGTTTATTCTCCGGAGGTACAGTACCGAACATCTCACTCATGTGGACCCTCTTTCCCTGGTCCTCCAGCATGTACATACTGAGATTCTCCAGGTGCTCCTTAGTAGGACATACCCTGCTACCTGGTATCATCTTTATTTGTAATTTCTGTTTTAAGCCCCTTCACACACCAGCACTGTCCCCCGACATCCTCAGACACCGCGACTCCCAGAGGACCCCCCACAGAGCCTTGGCTTACCCCTAAGTCGGGGATGAGTAGGGCCAGGCCCTGTGCCAGTCATACCTTTTAATCGCTTTGGTTGTTTGAACTCTGTGCTGCAATTTGTTGCTAGCACCTAGCCAGAGTCTGTAACAGAGTCCCCTTCCCATCATCCCAAGTCCTTTCAATTGTTAATTTTTTTTTTCTATCACCCCTCCTTGCTCTGACCCCTGCCCCGATCTCCACCAAGGCTTATAACTGCCATCTCTTCTGTTCCTCTCTCTCAGGCTGATCGGAGCCCACTGGACTGGTACCGCTAATGCGGTCCCCTCTATAAGCAACCTGCCTACTTAGGACAGGCCGAGAAGGCGCCTGCTGCCCACGTGTCTCCTTGGCCCATAAGTTGACATCTGGTCCTGGACCCAGAACACGGAAAAGAGGATTTTAAAGCATTCCTCCTAGTGGGAAATGAAAGGTTCCAGACGGCTCGGAGTGCTGACATTGGTTTCCTGCCGAACGCTGCAGCCAGTGCTGAAATCATTGGACTAGGGCATAAGACTGCGGCGAAACACTGAATTTTGACGTTTCTTCCTTTAGCAGCTGTGTAGTGAAGTCCTGATCTTTTTGCTTGCCAGTTCACTCAGTTTCACACTTCTGTGAGCAGTTCAGTGCAGAGCAGCATTTGCGTAAACTTCACTGGCCTGTCAGTGATTTTTTTTTTTCCATTTGCAAATTATACTGTAAAGCCACTAGAGAGCAACAACATGTGTAGGTTGCAATCCTCTACCCACTGCTCTCCCCTAACACTTCTAGTCCTGGGTCATTCATACCTAAAGCAAATTATCAGTGTGCTAACATTCAGTGATGTGATCTGAATCTGTAAGTCTGTACAACGCCTCTACTCCCCTACACAGAATGGTTTCCATCCCCTCCTATTCACACCCTTCCTGGTTCTTACACTTATCCCAGTCTCCCCCTCTACACCTATTGCCACTTCTCTCTCTCCCCTTCCCTTCCAGTTACCTCCTTCACTCTGTCAATCACCACTACAGCTCCCCTTGTAAGCATACCCCACTTTCCCTACTACCCTCCAGCATCCCTGTTTTCCCTTCCTAGTCACTCTGCCTTACTTCGTTTCCTTATCTCCACCCCTCCCTCCCTCCCTCACGTATGTCCTACTCCAATTACAAAAGTCCTAAACTTCACTATTTCATCCTTGCTGTCCTCCTTCTTTCATCAAGGAACATCCACCCCAACCATGTCCCTATTTCTTCTCCTACCTTGGCTCCTTACCCAAATAACATGTCTTTAAACCCCACTCCCACTACAACCCTCCCTAACAGGTTGAAGCTCCTCCACCTGAACATCTGCAGCCTGCTACCCAAAATCGACCTCCTACAAACTCTTATGTTTTCACACACCCCTGACATCCTAATTATTAACGAGACACAGCTCAAAAAAACGCACCCCTGACAGTTCCATTGCTATCCCTGGGTATTCCATCTCCAGACAAGATCGATCGGATCGTGGAGGTGGGAGTGGCCATGTATATCCTCTCCTCACTGTAGTTTACTACCACCCTATCTACCTCCATCCCAGCTACCTATGAAGCCCTTCTCACCTGCATTACCCTTGCTTTCTCAATCCCAATCTTTGTGGCTGGCATCTGTTGCTGGCCAGGCATTCAGCCCTTGGTCATGACTGAACTCTTAGCCAATATCACCTCCCTCTTGCAATCTGGTGAACTTTTCATAATGGGTGATGTGAATCTAAATTGGTTGTCTCTCAAGTTAAACAAGCTACGCAATGACGCTGCTGCTCTAAATCTCACTCAACTTATACTTGCACCCACATGCCCCAATCCCAAAACACAAAACCACACCCTGCTTGACTAGGCACTCACAACCCACCTGCACCACGTCATTAAATCTGGTCTCCTCCCTGATGTCTTTAGTGACCACAACCCCATTTTCATTGTACGTAAGGTTCATCGCCCCAAACTTCCCCCTAAAATCATACGTCTCTGGTTCTTTAAATCCTTAAACCTTACCCCAATCAGCTCTGCACTCGCTTCCACCAACTGGGCCCCCTTCTCCACTGCCATTTCTGTTGTCCAAGCATGTGACTATTTTAAGGATAAATTCATTGCCACCTAGAATGCCTTTGCTCCTTTCAGACGGACCCGAGTCCATGGGCTTCACCACCCCTGGATCATCCTCAAACTACTGGCCTGCTTCAGGGAGCATGATCGGGCCTGGAGAAAACACAAATCTACTAAACATCCAAACAACTACACCAAATACAGAATGCTATGCAATTCATGTACTAAAGCTACTAGAATGGCTAAGTCTGATTATTTCAACTCCTCATTCCTGATTAACACTAACTCTCCATCTAAATTCTTGAGGGTAGTTCATGCCCTATTCTCCCACCCTACCCCTCCAGTTCACAAAATAAATAACTCCCTAGTTTCTGACCCTGGCTCCATGGCCAATGAATTTAATGCCTACTACACTTTGTGTGCCACATCTCTTCTAAAATTCTCTCCCCCCCCCATTGCCACCTACTAACTTCAGCATTTCACCTCAGCCAGTGCCTACCCCTCCCCCATTTTCCTTTTCTACTACCTCCTCTGATGGAGCTCTTAATACTGTCCCATTCCTCAACCTCTCTAAAGGCTCCTCACCAGATGAGCACGATACTAAACTTCTCTACCTTTCTGCTCCTGCAACTGTTTATCCTATCTCCCTAATCCTTAACCTGTCCTTTATTTCTGCCCAAGTACCCTCATCCTGGAAACATGCTGTAGTCCTTCCTCTCCCAAGGGTGGTGACATATCCACTCCTGGCAACTATCACCCCATTTCCCTCCTTCCTACCCTTGCCTCTCAACTATCACCCTTCCTTTCCTATTTCTCCTTTACCCCTTTCCAATCTGGTTTTCGGAAGAACAACTCAACCACCACCTCCCTTCTCAGGCTTACTGACTCCATCCTTTCAGGGATGGATGATGGCCTAATCACCTTGGCCATCTTTGTTGACCTAACCAAAGCTTTCGACACTATTTCCCATCCCTTGCTTCTTGATTCACTCTTCCCAGCTGGCCTTGCTCCATCAGCCACCAACTGGTTTAAATCCTACCTCATTGGTAGGACCCAGTCAGTGGCATCCTTGATTCCATCTTCCCTCCACTCCCCATCAACACTGGTGTCCCTCAGGGCTCAGTGCTTGGTCCCCTACTCTTTTCCATCTTCTTTAATGATCTTCTCGCGGCCTGCTCATCCTCTTCTATCTACATGTACGCTGGAGATACTGTTTTGTACAATTCTAACAAATACCCTGCTGCTGTGCAAACCACCTTACAGCATGACTTCAACCAAGTTCAGCTCTGGCTTGCTTCTCATCAACTTTTTCTAAACGCCAAAAAGACAGTCTCAATGACCTTTGGCACCAGGAAGAGACTCTCTAAGCTCCCGGCCCTACCCACCTTCCACACCCTTGATGGGACCATCTTGAAGGACACCTCCTCATTTAGATATCTAGGAGTTTGGCTGGACCAGCTCCTCAACTTTTCTATGCATATCGATTATATCCTGAAGAAACTGCACCCCAAGCTTGGTGCTCTATACAGGAATCGTAGTTGCATCCTGCTGACTGCGAGGCACAAAATTGTCCAGAAGATAATACTTCCCATCTTTGACTACTGTGACGTAGTCTATGGTGCTGCTCCCAAATCTTCCCTGATCAAGTTGGACACTCTCTTTAACTCCTTCTGCCACTTTGCTATCAACTCCCTTCACGCTCCCACCACTGTGAACGTTATCGCTCTCTAACCTTCCTTCCACTGTCTCACGGACGCATCTCTCACTGTGCCAAACTAACCTCCAAATTCTGATTTGGGGGGCTCCACTCCTATCTCTCATCCTCTCTCTCTCTCTCTCTCCACTCCACCTCCCCCCACCCACTCTCTCATATCAAATGACGCCCACACCTTGACAGACCCTCGCTGCTCCACTCTCATCAGTCTCATCCTCATCTGGTTTTGTCCATCGTCTCCCTAAAATCTGGAATTCCCTCCCCCAAGAAATATGACCCTCCTCCTCTAACTACTCCCTTACCTCTGCCCTACACAATTACCTTTCCCTCAGCTGTTCCTGCTTTAACCCACCTTAATACCTATCCCCAGTTTCTGCCTTTCTACCATGCCCCCCCGGCAGGGTTCTCTACATCCTGAAGGGGGGGGGGGAATCAGGAAATGGCTACCCCTTCTCCTCATATTCAGTTCTTGCCTCACCCCCCTCTCTTCTCCACCTGCCCTTCTGCGTCACCAGTGTGCACAACCTAACCCCATCCTTTTTACTCCAACAGCACTTGCGTACTACGTCAAGCCTGCTCCTGGTACACTCATGCACTATAAATGGTTCTATCGCATAATTACTGTTTTGTACATTCATATGTTCTTTTGTATGATTTTGGACATGTATTGTAATTTACCCAATGTTCCACTACTGTTTATTGTACAAATACTTTGTGTTCCAACTGTCGCACAATCTTACAATATTGTATTGTTTGTACAACCCACATACTGTTGTAATTGATCATCCTTCACAACCCTATGTAACCCCTCCCCCCTGGTCGCACCGTGAGACTAGCGACTTGTTGTTCAGTGTGCCCTCATGGTGAAACATTTCAATAAATATAAGTAAATAATCTCATCAGGGTCTTCCTCGAGGGTCACGGCGCCAGCAGGTTAGGGCCTAGTGGATCCTCTCATTGGTGTAGTGCTGTGGCCGAGTATTTTCTTTGTATGCCTCCCTGGAGGCGTGATGTGTGCCAACACCAAGGCTTACATCGACGCCTGTCACCCCCCACCCCCAAACAGACTCGGGCGAACTGTACCTCCGGCCACTGCCAGAGGTCAGGCATGCGCAAAGTCTGGTGTACCCTCACCCCACCCGGAGACGAGCAGTCTCTTAGACACTCAAGCCTCCACTCCCTGGCCGGCCAGCCCTCCAACGACCTGGGCCCATTCCTGAACCCGGATCACCGGCGTCGCAAGCGGCAGCACTGCCGCTGCCCAGCAGGCTGGCCTTACACCATATCATTTTGGTGGCTCATCTATGCACAGCCTCTAATCTGTCCCTGTCTTTCCTCAAGTGTGGGCTCCAAAACTGCAAACAGCCCTCTAAGTGAGGATGAACCAGAAATCTACATAGTGGCTCCCTTCTTCTGCTAGTGATCCCTCACCCTATGCACCCTAACATCTGATTTGTCATCCACGGCCCTAACATACAATACCACTGCCTTCATATTCTCAATTATTAACAACCCAAAGTCCCATACCCCTGATTTGCTCTCCACTACTACCCTATCCATCCTATGCTCATTCTTGGAATCAAGGCCCATATGTGCATTACCTGCACTTTTTTGCATTAAAATTCAGCTGTCACACCCCTGACAACTGCTCCAGATCTTTCTCGATGGCCCTTATCCCTTCCTCAGTACTCACTCTTCCAGAGATCCTGATGTCATCTGCAAAAAAGGTATATCTTGCCCTAAACTCCCTTCCCTATATCACAAATAAATATGTAAAGAAAACAAGGCACCCCACTCTTAACTTCCCTTTCCCCTGAGGGCTCTCCATTTAGGAGAACCTTCTGGGTCCTTCCCACTCGGCCATTTTTTTCACCTATTCTGTAGTCTCCACACACACACACACACACACACACACACACACACACACACACACACACACCCACCCACCCCCTGGCCTCTCAACTTTATTTTTTTTTTTTATCAAAAGTCATCAGTTGCCTGACCCCCTACCAAGGCCTTTGTCACCCTATCAAAGAATTCAATCAGGTTCGTTTAGCACAACTTCCCACTGGTAAATCCAGTCTGTTTCATATCCTGCAGGCCACTGGTCTAGTGATGTAACGGTATGAAATTCTGACATATGATAACCATCACATATAACACTGTAATTACCGTTATAATGTGGTATTACAGAAGAAGTAATTTTTGTACAAAAAAGAAGCCTCCTCAAACTTTTAAATTAGGGAGAGCTGGCATGGATTGGACAGTTGTCCCTGAAAATACAAAAAAATTATATAATTTAACAGTCTGAAATACTGTGGTATAGTGTGAACCACGGTTACCACGGTATTGGAAATTGCCCATGGTATCAATACATGACTTCTGATATTGCCGTATACCATAAAACCATGACATTCCTCTCAACTATCCTTTCCTTAACTCCCGTAGTTTCCCCACTACAGATGTCAGACTGACTGGTCTATAGTTCCCTGGCTACTCCTGACTCCCTCTTTAATACAGGGGGACCACATTCGATATCCTCCAATCATCTGGGTCCTTTTCTGTCTATAAAGAGCTGCTGAAGATATCCACTAGCAGACCTGTCAGGACCTGCCTTATTACCCTACCCCCCGCCCAACACCTTTAGGTGCAACTCATCTGTGCCACCGATATATTCACTCCATGCTGAAGTCCCTTCAGCACTCTCTCATCAGTTTTCGGTGATACCTTCTAGCAACTTTTAAAAGTGAATACCTGTTTCCTGTCTGTGATACTTGGTACTACTGGCCCTTTAGTTGCCCAGTTTTTGAATTCTGTATCTTTTGGTGTTTGCAGTTGCTTTATCTGATTATGAGTCTATTTTCATGGGTGTCTGAGTCACAAGCTGACTATGCAAGCATGCTGGCTCTTGTCAATTCTTGTTTTACACTGCTGGGGCTTGTGCTGTGTCTGCTTGTTTACAATATCTTCACAAGCCATCAAGCAAGAAACAGCATGTAAGGCTGGGAGTCATAAGGTCAAAAGAGGGATTTACATTCAAAATCGGAACTTGTGCCATTTGACAATGCATCGCCATTCTGCAGTCTGCTGCTGTGATTTCTCAACATCCTTCAGATGCCAATAAATAAATCTCAGAAGACAACCACAAGTGAAACAGCTAAACATCAACTGTTACAGTATTTACCACTAAATCATTCATCACTGCAATAGTAAAAGAACCCTAAGCAGATAAAGTATGAGGCCAACAGCCAAGTACTTTATCCACATGATAGGAATCAAATTATTGCAGAGGATGATGATGTACATTATGCCTCATGTTCTTGGCCAATCAAAATGGTTTACTCTGGATAAAATAACCAACAATGTCACTGCCGTCATGTTGTCAAGGGATAAACTGTGTATAACGCTATATTCTGATTAGAGAGACTACACACAGTTAAATACTAACAAATAAAAGTAAAAACTTTATTTAAAGACAAAAATCAATGTAGGGTCAGACCAATAGCACAGCAGTTTGGGAACCACTTGTCATACATACAACCTGGGTCCGTGCCTCAAGCCTGAGACACTGCTTCAGGCCAGCAAAAGGCTAGTAAGGCATCCATGTGGAAGCACCTAGCCTTCGGGAAGTGAGGGCTGCACTATCTGCTCTGCATATGCTCCCTGGTGGCCACAGGGAGTCATCACAAGCAAGACACACCAGACTACATGGATGGTATCACTCCAGCATCACCACATCTCAGCATGTGCATATGTGGGAGCTTTGACCGACATCCTCCGGGGGAAAGTCTAAACCAGAAAAAAGGGCAGTAGCCAAGAGGAAGACTCTCATACATCAGGTTTCTGCCTGCTGCCCACCCACATGTCTAACTTTACTATGGTTGGGGAGCTGGTGATATCTGCCTCTCTACCAACCCTATCACAGAGGACAAGTAGTGGTAGACATCTGGGGCAGTGACGGACCTGATCAGAGTAAGCAAAGATCTCCATCTAGTGGGACCGAGGGGAGGTTTCTTATCTTGCTCTTCCCTGACCTTTTGTTAGCTACTGACACTGTGGATCACATATTACTGCTGGCCATTCTTGAAGGATTCAGAGCAGAAGATAAATTGGGGGGGGGGTCAGAGGGAGCAACTGCCCCCTCCAGTGCCCCGCCCTGGCTATGTAGTGGCATTCTTCCCACTGTATGTGTGGTGGCACACTCCCCCGGGTTAGAGCTGATGGTCCTTTTAGTACCTACAAGGGGAAAATGTGCTGCCAGGGGTGTGTGTGCTGGAAATGGTTTTATGTGGTGTCTTGCATATAGAATGCATCCCCATAGTGCTTTTCAATCTAGAGCATGAAGGCAGTGGTCCAGTTAAGGGGTGCACTGGTGTATTTTACGTCCATTTTTGCCCTTTTTATGCCCTGTGTAGAGTCCTAGGTAGTATCATTACGACCATGTGTTTCCATGGACTTCGCGCATTTGCACTTCAGTCTACCAGAACAGTGTGAGCGTGTCGCAAAATACTACCTGGCATTTGTTTCCCGGGTGTCTTCTGTGGTCTGGGGGAGCTACTATCTCTTAAAACATATCGCTAGACTGCACTTTTTCTCCTGTGCTCTGCTGTATTCTTGGTGCAGTGCTTTGTCTCATCATTGTTTGACTACTGGAATGCGCTTTACAAGGGCCTATCTGGTGGTCAGTTGCACCATCTGCAACTAATCCAACATGCTGCTTCAAGCAAGGCTTCTGCCTTCCATTCTAAAGTCCTAACATACAACCCCCGTGCTCCGGGCTGGCTACCAATAAGATGGCATATTGACTACAAGATTTTATTCTTGGTATACAGGCTTTAAATTAGCAGGGCCTACAGTATCTCATCAAGCTGTTGACCACCCACACTCCAGTCAGGGTTGCGTGGTTCAAGAGACAGGGGCTTTTGCAAGTATTGCCTTTCCATTCAAAATTGTTTTATATGGTGAGTCCCATAATACTTTAACACGAAGAGGAGAGCATTTGCCGCCATTGGCCTGGGCAGCGGCAGGACCTGGAAACTGGCTTTACATGATGCCTTAAATACAAGTATATTCCACAATGCAGAGAGAACTGGAGAAAAGGGGGTGTTGCATGGCTGAAGTTCTGTGCTTTGGATGGCATTAAAGTGAGGTCCCTCCTGTACACCTTTGGTGGCTCTCCAGGTGGAAGTTAAAGACCCCACGGCACTTGCCATAAGAGTAGGAGTTTCCCCAGACTGGACTGACCATTGGTCTTTTTCTGCCATCACTGTCTATTGACCATGCTTTTGTGTTGGCTGCCCCTGCCCTTTAAAACTTGATCCCTGTTGAGAGCCGCATGCCTTGCTCAGTCTTCTTTATGCAAAATCGCAAAAACTTTTTTGTTTCAACAGCCTTTTAGTTTTTCTGTAGTTTTTTAAATCTTTGCGAATTTGTTCTGTATAGCCACTCTGAAGTACAATGTGTTAAGTACAGTATAGCTTGCTCTACCCGTATCTCATCCTAATTATCTGCACTGTACGATTGATTGGTAAGTGGTGTCTATCTGGTTTGTCTACTGTTGTGATGTATTGTGTTACGCAATGTAATGTTACCCAATGTAATATGTAAAAGTGCCCTGCGCACTGGAAGGGTGTTATCAACAAGTAAAATACTACTATTTAAATGCAGAAAGCTACATATTAAAACATTATTCTTTTTTTTGTTTGTTAATATATAAATGTTTACTCCCAGGACTGCCGCATCCACTTGACCTTCAGACTTGTCCAGTGACCTCTCAGCCCCGTCAGCCACTCCCTAGGTCATCTGACCAGTGGGGACCCACACCAGAGGAGCCCTGCCATAAGTCTTGCTCATCCCCCCAGCTGTGCTTTTCTGCGGTGGTTCCAGTCCTGAAAGGACACAGTCAGCTGTTGCGCCAGCCCTCAGAGTTAACATGGAGAGCTAGGAAGCATACAGGACACAATTTTCTTTGTCTTAAATTTTAAACTTGCATAAAAGGGCCATAATGCTATTCCAGGCAGACTACCATATCCTAAAGACCCCCTTCTCTGCAGGTGGCAGGGGATACACTTGGTGGCCCACCACGGTACACTCGGGCTGAATGTAGCCACCTGTTGTCTCTACCCTGGGACTCCACGGGGGGAAGTTGAAACACTGGCACTGCCACCGGAGTATGGGGAAGCCATGAGGTCAGAAGGGAGTGGGGGCTCCAGTACGCTGTGTTGGCTCTAGAGAATTGTTGCCAGGGATGGAAGGCAGAGAAGCCAATGATGAGCACTTACCAACTTGGCAATGGAAGAGGAATTGGAGGTAAAGGCACAATTGAACATTCTGATTTGTCAGATTTGGACATTTGTGTTTCATCTTTGTGTTTCATCACAAACAGATTTTTATTCCTTTTCAGAAATTCCAGGAATTGCCGTCGTTTGCATTCCAGTAGTTAAAAAAAATGCACTTATGCTTTCCAGGTAGAAGATGTTCAGTGGTTGCACAGATGGCGTTAATCAAGACCATCAGCTACTGTGCTAGATTTAATTAATTTAGCCCAGGCATTACACCGTAAACTGAGAACTTCCAAGAGCTGTCTAGAAATTCATGGGCCGATCCTGGCAAGCCGCTCTGATAGCCCAGTGGCAGCGCGTTGTGCTGACGTGCAGAGGACCTGGGTTTGGCAGTGAACCAGAGTCGCTGCATCAGGAGGTAGACCAGGCTACGGTAGCTGCCATGTGGCACAGTTTCTCAGCTGGGGAAGGTTGACTGCAAGCCCGGTGCTGCCGTAACCCCTGAAGCTAGGTGAGGGAGCATGCACCTGTTGTAAGGGACATTGTGCATGTGTAAGAGACCGACTCAGGCTACGCTCACAACATCAGGGAGGTGGGAAGAACCCCAAAAAACAGGAAAAAAATACATCCATCTAAATGGCTGTCTAGGCCCAGTATCCCCCTGGGTCCTACAGTCTTGTCAGCACTGAATCCTGGTGCACATGGTGGACTTCGGAGGGGGGTAGAAGACCCTCCATCCTATGTCCCTACCACTGAGAAGAAAATCATGGGAACAACCAGTAGTTTGGAGTGGGGTTGGGCATGTAGGTCTAAACAAGGTACATCCCAGGGACCAGAGTATAACCTTCAACAAACGGACATGTCAGGGAAGAAAAACCTCTAGGGGAAAAGAAGACGATCCTGACAGACTTGACGTGGGGGGGATAAGATCCAGCTGAGCCCATGGTACCTTGCTGTGGTTGGCAGTATACATCAAATTGCCAGTAGGAGCAGAGAGCAAGTACCCTAGGGGATATTTGGATTGTGGGCTTTTCAGGAACATTACTGAGTGGTCACCGAAACTGTTGGGAGAGAGCGCCAGAGGCAGCACTCGGTCAGTCCTACTGACAAATAATGAGTCGGGAAGACAATGGTTGCCTGTTCTATCACTGAGAATAGAAAAATTGGTGAAAAGTGTGTCAAATTCAAATTAGCGATCTTTTGTACTTGACCTACTCCCAGATGAAGCCAGCTGATGCGGAAGTCTCCAAGGGGTGTAGTGTTAAGTTTGTGATTACGAATGGGACGAGGGTTCTGTAGGGCTTGTCTATAACTGCCACCTCTGAGTAACTGATACTGCATTCTTTCAGCTAGTTAGTCATTAGTTTTTCACAAGGAGTGATTTCAGTATTCACAAATGCATTGTGTAACATAGTCAACAATGAATGCATCTTGTAACAATGGACAAAATGCCCTTATGGACTGAGAAGGATGACATTAAGCTGTCAAATCATTCATTACTCATGAGTGCATTTGTCGCCACTTGGTACTTAACAGCATATTTTATTTCTGCACATATCCAGCTAAGTTAAGGAAGAGACCAGTATTCAATTTAAGGGGAACAGCTAGTTTAGACACACACAGAGTGTCATTTATTGTTTCTGACCTTTAGTTTGAAATTTCGCCCCATTTATTGGTTACTAAATAGCTGGTGGTCACAGAGCATTTCTGAACCACTGTCTACACACTGAATGGGAAACTGGGGAAGAACACTGTTCACTGTGAAGGCACGTAGGTAAGAGGGAGAGGCCTATATTGTTCTCCAAGCAGGCTGGAATAGAGCACACCGCTTCATCTGGTGGGAGAACTGCACCCACCTGGAGTTTATTTTATATTGTAACATGGCTAAAATATTAGTAGTCCAGGGAAGAAAGGTGATAGGTTTAACAGCGTCAGGTGGTAGAAGAGCAACATGGCATTATGGCACGATAATGCCGTGTTGCTTGTGTAATGCCCAAAGTAGCCACAGGAGAGAAAGGAGCAGTGCACAGAAAGAAGCGATAAAGCTGGGCAGTGTATGAATGAGCAGAATGGAGCAAGAATGTAGACAGGGAGCGAGCATACACGGGGACGAGCACAGAGGAGCAACCGCCGAGATAGGGTCATACAGAAACGCGGCTCCACAGGTGGGTAAGGAGAAATGCGAGCAGGGCATGATCAGCAATGTGTAGCATTAGGCGCGACAGTGAGTGTGAGGTAAAGTAGTAGAAAAGCAAGCGGGAGAGGTGTAACAGTGAGAATGAAGAGAGGAAAGCTAGGAGAATGGAACAGGAACAGAAACAGAAGTGTAAAAGAGAGGGTGGAGTGATATCAGAGCGACGTCGAAGACGCACACAGAAAGCTACAAAATATGCAAAACGTATTGACATGGAAATAGGGAAACGCAGAAATAACCGTAGCACAGACCTCCAAATGGACCTCTTAAAATAATAGCCGTGCAGATGTTGTAAATTGTCAGAAGCAAGTCTTGATAGAAACTTTGTTCACACATATCTTAAATATTGTTTTGACAACATGAGCATAGAACTCGCAGTCTGGTAAATGTTGAAAAAGTGCAGCACAGAAATCCAAACAGAGCAAAATCTGTTTGTATTATTGAATGCAGAGTATCAGAATAAGAGGAAGAATAAGCACAGAATCCTAGAAGCCATGTTACGAGCGCATTAATCCACTCCGAAGGTGGCATCTAATGGGGAGTTAGTGCATGGTTGGTCCGTTGCAGGCACTCAGCCTGCAGCCTCGGGCCCCAACAGCCCCAACCATGCATTAACTCCCCATTAGATGCCACCTTTGTCGTGGATTAATGCTTACATATTTACATTGGGGGTGAACTGTCCAGGGACAAATGACATGGGAGCCAACTGATGCCAGAGGTAATTTATTTATTTATTTATTTTTTGTTAACCGGGTAGGTGCACTAGCCATAAAATGACTATTTTCAGGCACGACCCGGGAGAGTACAACAAAAGGAGAACAGTTGAACAACAGCAACATGGGTACAATAGTACAAATAGAGGAACAGTACAGCAGTGCTACAAAAATACAATGGGTAGAAACAACAAAAAATAACGGCAAGCATTATACAGATAATGGCAGTAAGATATATAATAAGTGCAGAAACCATGGACCCGACCTGTGGAGTGAAAGGGTTAATAAGATAGTAAGGTTATATAGAGAGAAATGTGAGGAATGTTCAAATATAACAAGAAAGACTGACAGAAGGAAGGTCAGGGGTGGTAATTGGCAAAGCAACAGTGGATGGTCAGCAACAAGGTTCAAGAAGGAAGAGAGCTAGTAGTCAGCCCAGTGGTGCAGAAGGCTAAGATGCTTTGCACCTTACCTCTCCCATTCCAGCAACCCGTGTTCAGGAACAAGCTTGGGTTGCAAAAGGTCGGTGGCAGGGGAGGGCCCAGAGTGGATGTTTAGCAGCTCTCCTCTTCTAGATTGGGGTGGCAAGTCAAATCAGCTCTTGGCTGCTACCAGGTGGAGGCCTGGTGGTAGCACCAATGCTCTAATGGCTGACTACAGTTTGGTGGAGGGGGGTACAATTCCGGGATGCATGTGCGCCTCCAGGTACATGCATAACCCATGCCACCACAGCTAGGGAGGAAAAACAAGGTAGAAAATGGAGAACGAGGGGCTAAA
Source organism: Neoceratodus forsteri (assembly GCA_016271365.2). Classification (NCBI taxonomy): domain Eukaryota; kingdom Metazoa; phylum Chordata; order Ceratodontiformes; family Ceratodontidae; genus Neoceratodus; species Neoceratodus forsteri. The sequence goes on along the minus strand of CM028130.1, from coordinate 1,190,985,816 downwards.
TGAAGCCCTGCCAGCCAGCCTGTCCAGGTCCATGCCACCACCAGTCCAATCTGCATTAGTGTGTGGAGGGCAGCGGATACAGGGCTCAACAGCTGCCCCTCATGCCTGGGAGCAGAAAAACTTCTATGGAAAAAACCTTTTGTGCTTAAAGAGGACCAGACTATGGTAGAATAGAGTGTGCAGTGATAAGTTCCTGGTATTAAACCTAGCTATAAAAAAAGGGCCCCATGGTAGAGCACATCTAACTTAGCAAGGTGTGTTGAGGGACAGTCTTTATATATTAGAGTATAGGGCCAACCAGGCGGAGGCAAACCGTGCACTCTGCCTCATTAGAGCAAAATAAGCTAGCAAGTTAGTCATGACAGCCAAGTCAGAGGTGGAGCTTAACTGCAGAAGGGGTGAGAGAAAATGATAAATGTCTTCTTTAGGTATGTCAGGGAAAAAACAAGGGGGGAATAGAGAGGTTGAGAAAGGGTTAGGTAAAAACCGCAGGAGGAACGTCTGACTAGTTTGATGAATAAACTGCACACATAAGTTGTTGCAGGTAATTGAGGTGGGGGTGGACTTTTAGACATCCACAAAGACTGAGCAGGCTCTGAAATACTTACAACAGTTATTTTATGAGGGAGGAGCTAGAGGTTCCAGGAACCTAGCGTGCTGTATTCAGGCACGTCATCGAGCAACCTGTATACTGCAGCTCTGGCACCCCAGAACAAGGAGGGCAGAGAGGGGTGATGCTCAGGTTTTAGGCATCATCAGACAATACTACCAGAAACTTTATGCTGCTTCAGTTGAAGCCCCAGTAACCCAGATCCACTGCTATCCAAGTCAAAAATTCCTTCCCTGTCACACTGCTGAATAAAAGCAGTCTTGCAGTCCCTGTATGTCATGAGGAGTTTAAGGCAGCCCTAATGCATAGCAAGAATGAGAAGTGCCTTGGTCCCGACGGACATCTGGCACAATTTTACAAGGCATTTCAAGAGGAACTCCTCCCACATCTGACTTCCTTGCACTGGGAGGTGATGGAGGGTGGACGCCTTTCCCCTATATGGAAATTAGCTACAATCTCTGCCCTACTTTTTTGAGGGGAGGGGAATTCTCTTCTTTTTTTCTTACCTGTTGCTTTGCTTTGTTCTTAAAAAATGGACATAGCAGAAGATTTTATGCAACTTTTATGCAATGAGGGATCAGTAATGAAATGTAGCTCTTGTATATATGTACCCGTTCAAATGTTGCAGAGGATATTTCGGAGTATGTATGCACTTAATGTACTGAACTAGCCAAGTTAAAATTGACATTCAGAACACGAAAAAAAATTACAGCGATTAGGGGAAATAACAAAATGTTACAAACGACTCAAATTGGCATAGCTAAAGTGGTACAAACTAGAGTCAAAGACCATCCTAAATGCAGTATAGAGCAAGGGAAAGATACTGGTTTCCAAACGAATGCCCCTTTATCAAATAAAAAAGGTAGGGAACAACGAGGCAGCCAGGAGGATGAGTGGTGTCTAGTTCAAAATATAAGGAGAATTAAAAGAAAAGCAATCTCCTCTGAAACTATCCCCGCCTCTGTTAGTAACAGATACTCAGTTCTGAATTGTACTTCTCTATACTCGCTCCACTACTCGACACCTCCCTCCCTTATCTGCACATCCTCCGACTCTCCCCCCCCCGTGAGTATACCCAGTCTAACCCTTTCTAACTTTTACCGCTTCCTGTCCCCACAAAAGTTAATTTTCTCCCTCATTTACTAAAATCTCCTCCTTATTACATATTCTTTACCTCCCTGTATCGCTATATTTTCCACATTCAAAAATTTTGTACACCTGTATTACTACCATACAGTGCACAGCCTAGTGCTTCTACTTGTACTAAAAAATACCTCCAATGTACCCTAGTTTTTCAGTAACATTTGTTGCAAGCCAAATGTTGTACCTTCGATATGTCTTACCTTCATTACTACTATACTGTACTATACTGATTGTTCTACCTCTATTTTACGATACAATTTATGTAATCTGTGTTGTTATAACCTCCCTACTCCCTTTCCCTAGGCCGCACCTGGAAACAAGCCCAGGCTCAGTGTGCCTCTCCCGGTGAGCAAATTAAAATAAATAAATACAATTATTCTCTGGTCACCCCCTCCCCTGGTCAACTTCATAAAAGGCTGCAATGACAAAGAATTACATTTTTGCTGATTCCATAATAAGATATACAGATTCCCCAAGTATGCAAATCAAACAAAGAGAACAATATTGTGACTTTTCTACTGGAAGCTAATATTTTTGATGTTCACCAGAGACTTGAAAAGATAATTGAAAATGATCCTATAAACAGTAACATGGTCCTTCATATGGGAACAAATGCCATAGAAAACTCACACAGAAAGGATATATGTTATGACATCATGAAAATTGGGGAGGACCTAAAAAATAAGGGCTGGGGTGTGGCGTGGCAGCGGAACGGAGCAGATGCTCCTATACAGAACTCAACAGGAAATGGGCCAATTTTGTACAAATATTATTTTCTTACAATATTGGACTTCTTTTTAGTTTATATTATTAACGAGGTTTAGCGTGGAATCCCCGATGGGTAAAAATAAGACTCTGGCTGCCTCATCAGACTTTTTCAAACTGAAGCAGTCGCAACCATGAGATAGCAGGCCACCCTCGCAAAATGGAGCCTCCAGTGGTGGTGATGATGGGTGAGAGGAGGTATCCCTTCTGACGGTTAATTCTACTTCCGCCAAGCTGGTACAAACGGTACAGGACATGGACAAAAAGCTTGATGCTCTTTCTCCGTTGGTCAGTGCCTTAGAAACCTGGGTAGATGCCGTGGAACAAACAGTGCAGTGGGCTGGACTTTCTTCATTTAAATCGGCTGACACCAGTACTACTTTAAAATGGGAAAACTCTCTGTTGCATCAAAGATTTGTAAAAAACGAAGTGCAGGAGCGCAACATTCGGATTACTGGACTCTCCGAGCAAGTAGAAGGAGAGGATCCTTTGCTTTCTGTGCAAACCATTTTGACTCAAGTTTTTGGGCTGTCTGAAGAGGACCTGATCCTGATTCTGGAAAAAAGCCCATCAGACAACACTGCAACGAGTTGTTGCGGGAGGTGCGGGGCCTAGAACCCTGCTGGTGATATGCAATGGGGTCAGGGTCAGTGATAGAATTTTGGCACTGGCTAGGAGGAAGCAGTAGCTACAATACGGGAATGCCAAACTCTCACTGTTCCCCAATTTCTCGTACTCCACAAGACAAAGTTCAATAAGGTGCGGTCTGCATTACACTCTCTTAAAATTCAGCACCAGCTCTTACTCCAAGCTAAGCTGAAGATGAGCTGGAATGGGGAAACCTCTTTAACGACCCCAAAGGCACCCTGAAGTTGCAGCAATGTACAGAGGCTGAGATGGCAGGCTCGGAGAGTGCCTCATCAGGTGAGGAAGATGGAGGTGGTAAGTGAACTATCTTCAGCTCAGTTTTTGGGACCTTTTATGTTTGCAGTGGGAGCTAGGTGCTCTCAATTTAAATCGAGATGACTAAGTTTTATATATATTTATATATCTGGAACTGTTTTCTGGTGAGAATCATTTTCTAATACTCTTTCTAGCCTGGACTTTTCTGGGGTCATGATGGGAACTGGACTGTTTAATTACGTTTGTTTGTATAAGTAACCGCTTTTGTGGGGGTTTGGGACTTACATATCAAATTATAAGTTTCTTTTTTCCTGTGTAAATCTTTTGTGACTTCAAACTTGGCAGCTTTGTGGGTTAATGGAAGGGGGCGTTCGCCATTTCCTTTTATATTTTAACCTAGTGGTGTATCTTTAAATTTTTCTGCTTATAGTTTACTTACGGTTCGACTTTGTGGTAAAAGTTCCATACAGAAACATAGAAACATGACTGCAGAAAAGGACCATCTGGCTCTCCAAGTCGGCCCAAGGCACCTAGCAGAAGGCTAGAACTTACTCCCACAACCTACTTGTCCCTGTGGCCTCCTCTTCCCCTCTCCCCTCCCGCTCCTGATACCAGACCCATGTGGCTGTCCCAAGCTCTCTTAAAGCCCCTTACGGTGACCTCCCCTATAACCTCCTCTTGGAGATCATTCCATTTTCCACCACCCTTTCAGTGAAAAAGTTCTTCCTGGTGATTCCCCTAAACCTGCCTCCCTCTAGCTGAGCGTATGCCCTCTGGTCCTCTTATGCCCCTTTAGTTTAAAAAGCCCCTCTTCTGGTTCTCTGTTCATCCCCTTCATATATTTAAAGGTCTCAATCACATCTCCCCTATCCCTTCTGTGCTCCAGGGAGTACATTCTCAGTTCGCTCAATCTGTCTTCGTATATCAGGTGACTAAGCCCAGCCACCATCTTAGTCGCTCTTCTCTGCACCCTCTCCAGCCTTTCCTCATCTCTTTTCATGAACAGTCTCCAGAACTGCACACCATATTCCAAATGCGGTCTGACCAGCTGTTGGCATAACGGGATGATAACCTCTCTCTTCCTGCCAGTAAATCCCCTCCTGATACAGTCCAACATCTTCCTAGCCTTGGCTACCACCTGCCTACATTGTTTAGCTACCCTTAGATCCCCGCAAACAATAATTCCCAGATTCCTCTCCTCCTCAGTCTCTTACAGTGCCAGACCCCCCAGGTAGTAAGTCTCATTCTGGTTTCTCCTCCCCAAGTGCATGATTTTGCACTTTTTTATGTTAAAAATATCTGTTTAAAGTGGTGATATATCTATGTGGGACACTAGGAGGCATTATGGAGAAGGCAGAATGTGATTTCTCTTACTGATTTTGGTTAACTGTTGTCCCTGTAATCGCTCTGTGAAGCTATAAACTGTGGGATTATCATTAGTAATATAATGATATTTTATGGTTACTTCCCCAAATGCTGTACCCTATGGAGGGTATCATATCATACCTTTGTAAGTGGACTGTCTTTTGAATCTATATAGCCTGTATCCCTTCATGTGTATTTGTATTGTAAGTTTTGCATTAAAACTAATAAATAGCCTGCTCCATGGTGTCGAGCGAAGGGGTTCGCATGGCATGCTGGTGACCCGGGTTCATGCCTCAAGCCCGGGTAACAGGAGTGGAGACCGGCAGGGACGGGGTTTCACAAGTGTCCATTAGATGCTTCCCTCCTGGGGTGAGGTGGGTGGGCTTTGCCTGAGCAACTGCGGGCGGACTGGGTGTTGTGCTTGGGAGCCATGCTGCCTCAACACGCCCCCCCCCCTCCAAAACATGTCCCAGCCTGAGGTCACCTGTGCTCACACGCAAGGCCAAAAACTAGGGTTGGTGGGGCAAAGAAAAATGGAAAATAGCTCCCCATCCAGTCGGATGACGAGCACCCGGCTCCTGCTGCCCAAAGCCCCGGAGTCAGCCCAGATCCAGGCTCATAGTCCCTGGGATGTGCAGTCTGCCGATAAGGCAACCCCCCAAAAAAAAAGAGGGACCCTCCCAGCATAGGGATATGCCAGGCTACCCAGGTAAGGCTGCAAATCGGAGCTGGTGGATGGTGGCAGGGGTCGGAGGGTGGCAGGGAGGCACTGGAGCTCTGAAGGAGTGGCTGGTCGGTGGAGGCGCATAAAGAAAAAATACAAAAAAAAAAAACTCATGAGGGAAAGCATACAGCACCAAAAAAAAAAATAGTCTCCACTAAATCTGCTAATAGAAGAAAATAAAAATAGGTGGAATTGTGTACTTTTAAACGCACGTAACTTAATAAAATGGTCCAACTGACTGCCCTAATAACAACAGATCTCCACCTATTTGCAGTCACCAAAACATGGTGGCATCAGGATAGTACTTGGGGTAAAGAGAGCCATGGTTTTCAAACTTTTCACACTGACTGTGCTGACAAATGTGGAGGAGGGATTCATGTGCACAGACATTTTTCCACTGTGCTGCGGCGACAAGAAATTTGTCGACTGTCAGCACAGCGACAGCACAACACCGCCAATTAACCAAAAAAAAAATTAAAAACTATGCTCTTTGCCCACCACCAGAACAAACTTAAGCACACATCACTAAAACTGCTCATCCATCACCCTACCCCTTGAGCAGGTCCACTTGTTTAAATACCTCGGCATAACATTCGACCCTGCCCTAACCTTCTATAACCATATACATCAGCTTTGCTCCATCTAAACTCCCGTATAGGGCTCCTCTACCGTCATCAGCAATGTCTCCCCCCGAAGCTCTCCAACTTGCCATTTCCTTCTCGGTACTATCAGTGGTTGACTATGGCATTGTCATCTATGGGTCAAAGTGTCACTCAACAAAGCCTGCCGTCTCTCGCTGGGTTGCCCCAGTACCACCCACACCTGCTCCCTCTATAACCAAACAAACTGGCTGGACTTTGATGATAGACTGCAATATCACACCTGCCTATTAGCCAAAAAAATCTCCACTGGGCTCACGGCCCCTTGCCTCTCCACTCTCCTGCAACTGACCCCACATGCAAGGCACACCAGGAGCTCCCTCAAATCATCCTATCAGGTGCCAAGACAAAAAACCTCCCTGGGACAATGCTCCTTTCTCTACTGTGCCCCAGCTTGGCTTAACTCACTCCCACCACACACTGCTGAGGAAACAAAGCTTGGCCACTTTAAATTCCTACTGCACTCCCACCTTCAAGCCTCACACTTCTGCACCTGTCCCTAACTCCTTCTACCTAGGGCAACTACTTTGTCCTACCCTCAGGCCTTATTCCCTCTGGCCGAAATATGGATGCCTAGCCCTCCTCCTTCCCCCCTGCTCTCTCTTCTTGCCCATCTTTCCGACAATGGACTTCATCCAGCCTCTGACTTCCATGCGACCTATGTGCCACCCTATCTTTTTTCCCCCTACTCGTCCCCTAGTCCCCCCCTGAGCCACCATACAATCCCTGATCTCGGTTCAGGTGTCATGGCTCTGAACCATGGCCTGCCCTATGCTCTGTCATCCCTCCTCCCAGATCTGAACCTAAGATAGTACTTAGCAATGCCTTTGATGCTATGATTCTAGACCATGATGTTGTATACAATGTAACACAGTCTGCACACTATGTATATGAACTGTACCTGTCAAACACCTGTTTTGGTCTGTTATATGTTCTGTATCTTCTCTGTAACTGACACAGAGCCTTTGTAAAGGAGTCTGACTCAAAGGATTGTAATTCCGAATCAAATAAATAAATAAATAAATTGTGCTGTGCTGTCACTGGGGAACACTTTAAGCTTTTCTGTGGGGGGTCATTCCACACTAAAGATTTCTAACTCCGGTCTGAGTTAGTTCGGGGAAGGGGGCAAACACCCCAGCAGTGTCTGAATACCTGGAGACCATCACAGTAAACTGACAAAAATGTCGCTGTGATGGTCTTCGTGGTATTTGTGTTGCTGCGCCGTCGGTATACCCACAGACATCACTAATAAAATAAAAAGATCTGATGCAGGGAGTGAACCCTGTGGATAAGTGTCAAAGGTAAAACTGTAAAGGCCTTAATAATTGATGTATGCTACAGACCCCCAGACTCCACTAGTGAAGCCACTCTCTGCATGTTAAATAAAACTGAAAATGTGTATGAATTAGTGAACACCTTTATACTAGGTGATTGCAACCTAGGGGACATTAACTGGGAACAATAATCAGCCAGCACATGAATAAGTACAAACTTTTTGCACCAACTTCAGCAACTTGGCTTGTTCCAATACATTTTATCCCGCACCAGTGGTGACAAGATTCCTGATTTAACTCTAGCCAACAACTACTACCTCACTACTTCAAACCACTGATGCGATCCTGACAGGCATGGATTGCGGCCACATCACCCCTGCCATTTTTATTGATCTTGCTAAAGCTTTTGACACCGTTCCCCACTCCCTCCTGCTCTGCTCCCTCTCATCGGCTGGGCTGTTAGAACACACCATAAAATGGTTCAGTGCATACCTAAACGACCGCTCACAGTCTGTAAAAATATCCGACTACATCTCCCGTCCTCTACCCATATGCTCTGGAGTCCCCCAAGGGTCCATACTAGGCCCTATTCTCTTCTCCATTTTTCTCAACAATCTTCCATCTGTCTGTACCTCATCTTCTATACATATGTATGCTGATCATATGGTTCTTTTCTCCTCAGGGTCCTCATCCGTGGATGTCGCCTCTAGGCTCCAATGTGATTTCAATAATGTCCAGAGCTGGTTTCAATCTCACCAACTCTTCCTAAATGCTAAGAAAACTGTGTCCAGACATTCGGCATGTGTCAGAAACTGTCAAGTCTCCCACCTGCCCCCACCTTCACTACCCTCGACGGGGCAACTGTAATTGCCACCGAGTCTTTCAGGTATCTGGGTGTTTGGCTGGATCAACATCTTACTTTCTTGGCCCACATAGATGCCATAACAAAAAAAAGCTTCACCCCAAACTCGGCGCCTTATATAGAAACCGCTCCTGCCTCCCACCCCAGTGAACTGATTCAAAAAATAATCCTCTCGATTTTCGACTACTGCGATGTAGTCTATTGCTCTGCTCCTGCCACCTCCTTAGCTAACTTGGATACCCTTTTCAACTCCTTCTGTCGGTTTGCTCTGGATGCACCTCCCTTTACCCACCACTGTCACTTGTACCGAACTTTAGCCTTCCCATCCCTAACAAATAGGCTATCACATCATGCACAATTTCATCTCTAAGTACTGGCTTGGTACACCCCTCCTATCTTAATTACCTAATCCCCCCACTCCCTCTCGACTTCTAAGATTCCATGACCACAAAACTCTGACTGTTCCCTGGAGATCCACCTCAAGTGGACAGGTCTCCTCCTCCTCCTATCATCTTCCAAAACTGTGGAATGCTCTTCCTACACAAATCCGATCCTCTTCCTCACCTGGCTCTTTTAATCAAGCTCTACATACTTCCTCTCTGCAAATTGCACTTGCCCCTAGTCCCCCCCCCTTGTCCCTCATCCTGATTGTTGCCCTGTTTGCCTAACCATAACCAAATCGAAGCACTTAGAGTTTTTGAGCCTATTACGGCTCCAGTTGTGTATGGTTGTTTCAAATAATCTCTCTCTCTCTCTCGCTAACCGGTCTATCCCCTTAGCCTGTCGACCTAGCCCTGGTTTCTAGCTCGATTCTCTAACTCATTGTTATTTCACCGCTCTTGTTGCTCTGTGCTAGTTAGGCCAAATAGTGCAAACCATTGTTCACACTTGCTAATACTTTACCCTATCTCTGTCTCACCACAAGTTCACTGCTACAGGATTTAACTACTCTACCCCGTAAATATTTGCTTTTCATGATAACGTGTAATTCACTTGTGACCGATGTTTTTTTATGGCAGTGTATAATTTGTGTGTACTCATTGATACTCTGCAACTCCCATCACCCTCTCCCCGAGATCGTACCGGGAGACAAGCAACTTGTTTGTTCAGTGTACCTTACCTGGTGAAACTTTTCAATAAATAAATAATAAAAGAATTGAAAATGTTCCTACAACAGCGATCACAACAACATAATATTCCACACCTTAACTGAGCACTTGTTTACAAATGGACTTATCAAAAGATATTTGTATGAAAAAGCTAAAATAAAGGATATTAATTACTGGTCATCATTTTTTATATACATATAACCGTGGCTTTGTTCTGTGTTACAACCGCCTGGTTGATATTTTGTGTTACAACTGAGCAGCTGTAATCAGTGGCTGTCAATCTAGCTTGTGCTACAGTCAGCGTGAGCTAACCAAACTGTTCCCAACACCGCCAACCCAGTCAACCCAGTGTTATAAAAAAATGATGACCAGTAATAAAATAAAACATGAGTGTGTGTGTGTGTGTGTGTGTGTGTGTGTGTGTGTGTGTGTGTGTGTGTATAAAATCAGAATTTTACACTCACTCGGTGTGAGATGCTTTTATAAACCCCTCAAGCTTTGCACTTGTGGTTTATGTAGCATCCCACACCTCGGGTGTGTGTAAAACTCTGATTACACCCACCCACCCACGTAATACTCTATATTTAATGACTATTAGGGAAGTATTGACTGGAATGACCAGTTTAAAAACAAAACAGTATGGCCGGCCCAGTAGCGCAGAGGGCTGAGGCACTGACGCCTTACCTCGCACTTCACTGGCGACCCGGGTTTGGGAATGACCTCAGGTCACCAGGGTGCTGGCTCGGGGGGGGGGGCTGGAGTGGGATTGAGCCATGGCTCTCCTCTCCAAAGAGGTGTATGCCCACCCGTAGTCCCGCCCCCACCAGATGGAGGTCCAGTAGGCAGTATGGGCAGTGACAAAGTCAGGAGAGGTGGAAGGCCAGATCCTGGCATGTGTGCGTACACACATGTACGCCTGGCCTGGGGAGGGTAGGAGAAAATAGAAAAATGTATATTAAAAAAAAAAAAAAAAAAACGAAGTAGAGGAATGGCAGCTTCTAAAAGAGATTATTTTAACAACTAATAACAGATTTATTCTTAAAGTTAAGAAGTATGCAAACAAAAGCCTAAAACTTAAATGGTTATAACCTAACATTAAACTTATGCTACATGTGAAAAAAGGACATAAATAAAAAAGATAAATAATAAGACAGGTAGCACCTGGGTTACTTACGAAGTATGAGAACACAGTTGCAAAAGGGCCATAAGGAGGGCTAAACTGCAAATGGAGGTGAATTTTGCCAGAACCACTGACAAAACAAATGGGAAGCTACAGTATTCTATAGTCAGATAAACTCCTTAAGAAAAACATCACATAACATAAGGCCAATTATGGATAAGAATAACTTTATTAGTGCACCACAAAGTATGGCAGACTTGTTTAACAACTACATTGGCTCCATATATGCACAAAAAACAAGGACTCCTCTCTCCCAGCCAACGGTACCCCTACCAATATATTAATAACACATGAGGCAGTAATGGAAAAAATAACAGCTTAAAACACAGTCCTCACCCGCGCAGGATAAGATTACTGGTAGTATGCTAAAAATTATGTCACATCATATTAGTGGGCCACTTTACAACATCTTTCAAGATTCACTACATACTAGCAATATCCCAGTAGACTGAAGAACAGCTAAGATTATGCCAATCCACAAGAAAGGGAATAAACAAATAGTCGAACATTATAGACTCATGAGCCTCACATCTGTAGCAGGCAAGATACTAGAACGTCTTATTAAAGATATCATTGACAAGCATATACAGGGCCTGGATACCACACAACACAGATTTAAAAAAGGGCAGAACCTGTACAACTAATTTGTTGTGTTTTTACGAAAAAAATCAGTGCCACCTCAGATGCCAGAACATCATGTTTCTTAGATTTCAGCAGGGCATTTGACCTAGTGTCTCACTGGGCAATAATGCAGAAAATGAGCAAGTACAATATTGAACCTACCCTCGTTAGGTCGATAATAGGATGGTTGCAGGATAGAACACAACTAGTTAATCACAGGGGCTATAAGTCTAGATTAACACAAGTTGCTAGTGAGGTGCCCTAGGGATCAGCACTAGGTCCGTTAATATTTCATAGATTTATTGCTGACCAAGCTTGCAACCTGAATAGCTGGGCATGTAAATTTGCAGACGACTCAAAGACAGTGGGCACCTGTAGTACGATAAATCAGTCTCAACTAATCCAGGAGGACTTAAGACACTATTTATAAATGGAGCACAAAATGGGAAATGAATTCAACAGTGACAAGAGTAAGGTAATGCACATTGGCTCTAATAATCCCAGGGCACAATATAATCTGGGACCCTCAATATTAACTGAAGCAGTATGTGAGAAGGATCTGGGAGTCTTAGTTACATCTGAATTAAACGCCCAGAAACAATGTAAAGAAGTGACAGCTAAAGCAAATAAGAATGTTGTGGTTTATACAGCAGAATATTACTTCCTGCAACATAACTGTGATCCTCCACATCTAGAGTATGCCAGTCCCTTTTGGTGCCCATACAAGAAGGGACAAATATGGCAATTAGAATAAGTCCAGCGTAATGTGACAAGGCTAATACATGATTTATGAGAAAACCCTTGCAGCAGAGACTAGCCTCTCTAAACCTTATGGCCCTTTCACTAGGAAGATTGAGGAGGAATTTACTAATGATGTTTAAAATAATGTCAAACGCCTCTCTGTTAAATGACCTCTATATTGATTTCAAATTCGATAAACAAGATACACAGGGTCACCCACTACAAGCAATGGAGAAGCATTTCTGTATCACTGCAAGAAAATACTTTTTCACCAACAAAGTGGTAAATATATGGAACTCTTTAACCAGATCAATAATAATAAGCAAGTCCAAAACATCAACAGAAGTCTAGACTGGATAAGCACATTGCTACCATGGATCTGTTGGTGTTGTTTTATTAGAGATGGAGCTAAACATAGGTTCATTAGCCTTCTCAGCTCCTTAATTCCTTAGTAAAAACCTTAGTTTGAACCCAGTTAAACCCAGCAGAGACCCATTCCTCCCTTATTCCTGTCCCTTTATTTCTATCCTTAACACAGATTACTACATGAGTGCATAGGTTACACTGGCTTCTTCCACTTTTGCTACACAAAGACCAAACTTGTTTTGTTAAGCAATGCCAATACTAGTAGAACCCTCCATCTGGCAGATAATTTTAAATTCAGGGGAATCCCCGTTCTCCTGCTCAACTTGGATGCTGAACAGGCATTCAAGAGGGTGTCCTGGAGTTTCCTCTTGAGCATCCTGTTGGCCTCCTGCTACCCAGATACATTTACACAGCTTTTGCAGGGTTTATGCACATCCCTTCAAGACAAACGCAGCATTCGAGCAGCAAGTCAGCAATGAAGGTATGGAGGGCAGCAAGGCCCAATGACAGTACATTAAGCAAGAAAAAAACTGCACTCATTTGACAAAGAGAGGCTTAAAGCCACAGATGCTGGATAGTATCTCATTTATTTAAACTCCAGAGGCATTTTCAAATTACACTAGTACGAATACTAGCAGAACAGCCCTCACAGTACGGACTTGATACAAGTCCATACTATGAGGCTGTACTGCTAGTATTTGCACATGCCTCTGTGGGATTTAATCCCTCTGAAGCTTGAATAAATGAGCTATTGTCCAGCATCTGCATAATTAAACCTCTTTTTTCACGTGAGTGCAGGTCTTTTTTTTTTTTTTTATTATATGCATCTCCTCAAGCTTGCAGTATATTCGAGGAAACAGCTTGCTCTCTGACCCGATTTCATTGAGAAGGGTACTAGCCAGGGCTTGCCCATCTACCCACTGTTTTTTGCTCTGTATACAGAGCCTTTGGCAGCGGCCATATGCCTCAATGACTACAGTGAAGAGGTACCTTTGAGGGGTTCTACCTGTAATGAAACATTATTTGCTGATGATTTCCTTCTCACTCGGTTATCTCCAGATACCTCCCTCTTGGCAGTATGGAAAGAATGGCAGCGTTCTGAACATTTGGGAGGTTTTAAACTAAACTAACAAAAACTAAGGTATTCTGTTTTGTTTTTTTGTTTTTTATCATCCCCCGAAAGAACTGAAAAACACTTTTCATTCCAGTGGAATAAGGAAGCAATAAAATACTTAGGAGTTATAATCCCTCAAGATCACACATCCAAAGGATTACGGCTGATCTTATAGCCTGGACTCGTTTAGCAACAGGCTTTTTCCACAGTGTTGAAATTATTGAATATTTTAGTCTGCCTGTTATATCTATTACAGACCCTCTAGAACTGGACAACTGTTACTTTAAGTCATGGGATAAACTGGTATCTCACTTTATTCGGCAAGGTAATCACCCTTGTATTAAATTTTCAGTGTTGTTACAATTATCAAAATCAAAGGGTGGGCACAATCTGACAAATTGTAAGCTGTACTGCAGAGTAGCCCAACTACACATTATGTAAGGCCCCTGAAATTTAGAGGGCCCTGTGGAAAGATGCTCAGTTTAATCTTAATAATCTGTATAACGCAGACCAATATTTATTTGGCTACCCCCTGGGTAGCCTCTCCACTAGGAGATTCAGTAGATAGTCAGCGGTTCCATTTGATCAGTGGAATAAACTTTTATTCAAATCAAAACTTGGGTAGCTTAGTCTTTTAGTGTATGTCCCTGCCACAAGTCATACTTTTATCTCTCCCAGTTGGATTCTGGCTTCCTGACTTGGAGCAAAATGAGCCTCACTTGTATCTTCCAGTTTCTTTCTCCGTAGAGGCTGCTTTCCTTCTCCAATCCCTGCTCTGCATACAGCCTATGCCCAAGGAACCATATCTGTTACCTACAGGTACATCATACCTCACGAGGAAGGGTACAGACAACACTCATTTATCCTCTCCATAGCCAGGGCTAATCCAACTACCTGTAATAATGGCAGCACAAAACAGAGAATATTGGGGACACTTCGTTGGCAACCTCTGTAGATGTCTGGTCAACTTACAAATTACCACAACAATGGCATCCATTTTAGAGAGGCGGAACAGGGAATTATCTATTCTACATCTATTCCCCACTCCCAATGGGAACAGTATGCACTCCCAGCAATAAAAGTTAGTTACTCCCATCAGTGACGTGAACTGGCATGGAAATGCCGCTATCGTTTTTTCAGAATCTCATGAATACAAGGAAAATTTATGTGGCCAGTGTTTGGAAAATGTTGGAGGAAGTGTGATGCTCAGGACGTGGACCATGTCCATATATTCTGGAAGTGCCCTGAAATAACTGAATTCTAGGCATTCCCTGCAGACCCAATTTAATTCCCTGTTTTGTCAAGCCTGACATTCTCTCATAAGTATTGGTACCTCTATCTATTCCACCACAGAAGATCCACATCTTCAACAGAATAACAACTCTCCCTTGTCTAACAAATGCAGAGAAGGCTGTTACTTGCCTGTAGCTCCAATCTAAACCATGAACAGTTCAATTGAATAAACTGTTCTGGAATTAAGAGCAACTTTGTTAGCTTATTCTTTTATTGCAGGGCCCTGCCATACAGCTAAGACTTTCATCCCTCCCAGCTGGACCCTGGCTTTCTGATCTGGAGCAGAATGGGCCTTACCTATATCTTTCAGTTTCTTTCCTGCACAGTCTGCCTCTCTTCTCATATTAGAGCACAAAAGTAAGCACTTGGACCGAAAATAAACACACCAAAAGTTAGATGCAGTTTGGAGCAAATACCCGCAGCACTATACCTCAGCGCTTCGTGTCCCCTCTGTGGCCTCCTGACAAACTTTTGGCGTGTTTATTTTCGGTCCGAGTGCTTACTTTTGTGCTCTTATGTTCATTTTCTAAGTCTCAGCACCTGCTCATCTCCGATTAGCGCACTCGCCTGTGTTCATTCATTTTTTTTTCTCTCTCCTCATATCCCTGCTCTGCATATGGCCTGCGCCTAAGGAATCTGTTATCTACAGGTATGTCATACTGAAGAAAAAGGGCATAGACACCACTCATTTATGCTTTCCATTGCCAGGGCTAATTCAACTAATAATGGTAGCAAAAAAGGGAGAACACTAGAGACACACAGTTGGTAACAGCTATAGATGTTTGGTCGGTTTAAAAACAATCACAACAATGGCACCCATTTTAGAGAGGTGGAATAGGGAATTTTCTACACCTATTCACCATTGGGAACAATATGCACTCCCAGAAATAAAAGTTACTCCCATCAATGATGTGAATTCACATGGAAGTGCCGCTATTGTTTTTTTTCAGAACCCCACAAATACAAGCAAAATTTATGAGGCCAATGTATGGAAAATGTTGGAGGAAGTGTGATTCTCAGGAAGTGCACCATGTCCATATCAATCAATCAATCAATATTGATTTGTATAGCACAATTCTCCATGAATCAAAGTGCTTCACGTAACAAAATTACAAATAAAATATATAATAAAACATATAATAAAAACATCCTTACAATACATTTACAATAATTATCTTAAGCTGATTCAGGAAAGGCCTAAGTAAATAAATGTGTTTTCTATTCACATTCGAATCAGTTGCTGGTCTGGCACACACTGATCTGGTGAGGTAGAGAGTTCCACAGGGTCGGGGCTGCAAATGCAAATGTGCAAGCCGCAGGTGTTTTAGTTGGACCCTGGGAACCTCCAGCAATCCCTCATCAGAGGGTCTTGCAGATAACTAGACCCCTGCCCATGTAGGGCTTTGTAGGTCAGCAAACCGACCTTGAAGGAGATCCACCAGTTGACCGGCAGCCAATACAGATAACGGAGCACAAGTGTGATATGACAAGATCTAGGTAAGCCAGTCAACAACCTGGACGCTGCATTCTGCACTAGCTGCAATCGGTGAAGATCTAACCTCGACAGCCCTAGGTATAGGGCATTGCAGTATTCTAGGCGAGAGGTCACAAAGGCATGAACCAATGATGGCATATCACCAGGGGGAATCAGGTGTTTAATCTCAGCGATGTTCCTCAGATGGTAAAATTAGGTTTGGATCACTGCTGACACCTGTGACTTAAGAGTCAAACTGCAGTCCAAAACAATGCCCATATTCCTCACCCGATCCGAGGTAAGCAGCTGGGACTCCCCAAGCCAAGGCCCAGAGACCTGACCAGCTTTTCTCCTCACTCCCTGGCTGCCAGGTTCTATCACCAACACTTCAGCCTTATCTGGATTCAACCTAACCAGTTGGCCCACAACCAGTCCTGGATCTCAGTCAGGCTTCTTGCTGTGGGCAGAGGTAGCAGTGGAAGTTTGAAGATGTGGTGAGGTTCTGGAAAACTAACTTTGTCATAAGTTTTTGTAAGCTGTTATTGTTTGTAATTTGTTGCGTTTTAAATTTGGCCTAACTCCTTAAAGACTTTCTGGACTAGAAGGACATAAATCCTTAAATCTTTCTGTGCTAGCTGGAGACTGTTCTTGTGGGGGAGGGTTCTTTGGCCAGTAACACAGCCAGCCAATCAAGGCTGTTTGCGTTTCAGTTAATCTCGGTTTAAAATCCTCACTGAGGCATTTTAAATCTTTTGCTGTGGGCAGAGGTAGCAGTGGAAGTTTGAAGATGTGGTGAGGTTCTGGAAATCTAACTTACTAACATACTAAAATGCCAGCAGACTACGCCTATTGGTCTTTCGCATCTGCTCGTTTGGTCAGCCCCCACCCTGGGAGCTGACCTTGCTGCCCCCCTCACCCTCTCGGGCTTCTCCCTTCCCAGTCCTGTATATTCTCGCTGCACTGGACTCTGCTTCCAGAACCCTTCCCCTGTACCTGTCCCACCCCTTCTTGAACCCCTTTGTCATAAGTTTTTGTAAGTTGTTATTGTTTGTAAGTTGTTGTGTTTTAAATTTGGCCTAACTCCTTAAAGACTTCTGGGAAAGCCCTCTCACCCACTCCTTGTATTACCCTTTCTTAAATATGGAAGAGTCACTGGGGGTTGGGCTTAAAGGCTGGGAGGGAGGAGCTTAGGGAGTTGCAAACTTCCCCTGTGAGCAAACTCTTAAGGCTAATAGTCAGGTGGGGAAAGTTCAGCCACTCAAGCGTTGCAAGTTTAAAAGTCTGCATGCTGTATGGGAGGGGGGGAGATCACCTTGGTATAGGTACTGGTAGCTTGAGAAACTGTACAGCCACTGAGTTGGTAATTTGGTCTAGAAAAGATTGCTGTGATGACGGGGAAAGGACCGCATAACACTAGAGCAGGTATCTTTGGGCGGGTGGTTGGCTGCACAGGGTGTGGTGCGGCCATGATACTGGACTGGGCTTGAAAGTTTGGGGGATGCCCACTGTGCTTCCAGCTGGCACAGCTTGAGGAGGAGGAGGTAGAGGGGATCCGAAGGCAGCTGGGGGTGCTGGGGGGGAGGACTGGATAGGTAGGAGGCAAGCGATCACCTACATGGAAGCACTAGGTGCTGGGGTCTCCCAAGCTGGGGGAGGAGTGAAGAGAGGTGCCCACGCTAGGGGAGGAGGGAAGGGGGGTACACAAGGGGCTTTAGGGGACCTTGGCAGGTGGGGCCCAAAATGTGGAAATTTCCACAGCAGTAGGCAAGAGACTGGGGGTGTCCAAAGGAAACAGAGAGGGGTGGTAGGGTCGGGGGGGCACTGGGGGATGAGCTAAGGCACACAAATTGTTTTAGCCCTCTACGCCTATTGGTAGAAGAGGGGAGTGTGGGGAGAGGAGGAGGAGGATGATGACGATGATGATGCTACTGGTGATGCTGGGGCAGGGATGGATAGAAAGGGTGAAGGGGGCAAGAGACAAGGGCGCAATAGAGGGGGTTCCGGACAGGATGGGGGAAGAGGAGTAGGGAGAAGAAAAAGGAGGATCAGGTGAACAAGGAGGCGGCTGATGGCATGGAACAGGGGAGCATGAATAGGCAGGAAGGTGCAGGACATAAATATGATGACAGCGAGCAGAAAGCCAAGTAGGCAAACAGATAGAACGGATGGTGTAGCACTGTTAGTCAGAAATGGCATGAGTATTGGAGGGGTAGAGGAGGCAGAGAGGAATGTGGAGGCTATTTGGGTCACCTTGCCAATGCAGGGGGGTAAGACAGTAAAGGTCGGAGTGGTATACAGACTACCAGCACGGGCGGAGGTCCTGAAAGAAAGTTTGGTGGCAAATCTCGAGGGACACTTTAGATTGGGAAAGGGAAAGGTAGTGATAATGGGGAACCTCAACATGCCAGGAACAGACTGGGGGACTATGACGTCACCAGTGGCCAAAGAGCAGAGGCTGCTGGATGTCTTCCAGGATGTGTTTCTAACACAACAGGTGGGTGAGCCAATTAGGGAGGTCTGGACACTCGACGTGGTCCTGGTGGACAGTGATCAGATTAGGGGGCCTAAAGGTGAGGGACCCATTGGCGGGGAGTGATCATGCCACCGTCTGGATCTTCCTGGACCTGGGGGGGAAGGAAAGCCGAACAAGGATGGTAGTAACCGACTTTAGGGGTGCAGACTTCAGGGAGATGGGAAGGATCCTTAAAGATCGTATGGACAGGATAAGGCCAGATATGGATGCTGACAGCAGGTGGGAGATCATTAAGAGGGGAACACAGGAGGTTACCAGATCCTGTGCAAAGGAAAGGCACAAGTCGGTAAGGCCAGAAAACCCTGCTGGTGGACCCGGGAGGTACAGGAGGCAGTGAGGAAAAAGAAGGCGGCCTATAGGCGCTTCAAGTGCTCAAGGAGTGAAAGGGATCAGGAGGAATATGAGTTGACAGCCAAGAGAGTCACCAGGGTGGTGAGAGCAGCTAAGGCAAAAAAGGAGCAGTCCTTGGCCAGTGGGATCTGGAGAGGGGACAAGGGGTTCTTTAGATACATAGAGGGGAAAAAAGGAAGCTAAGGGGGCAGACCAGCAAGATAAGGATAGGGGATGGTTGGGCACAGGAGGCAGGGGAACAGGCAGAAGTCCTAAATGAGTACTTTGCCTCAGTTTTTACCAGGGGGGGATGGAGGAGCTATATCTTGAGAGGGGAGCAGAGGCAAACTGGAGGAAGGGGTGGGACCGGTAGAGACCAGGGGCCCTGATGGGTCTGGGGAAAGAGAGTGACCAGACAGGTGGGGGGCCAGCAGTGCAGGCTGAAAGGGGGGATGTGGAGGTTGAAATCCTGGTAGAGAGAGTAAAGGAATCCCTCAGGTCCCTTCGGCCAGAGAAAGCACCTGGGCCAGATGAGATACATCCCAGAGTGCTGAGGGAACTGGCGGATGTCCTGGCAGTACCTCTAGCAGAGCTTTTCAACATCTCTCTGAGGACTGGGTGGGTGCCTCAAGACTGGAGGGTGGCCCATGTTGTGTTGATCCACAATGGGGGGGTGATCAAGAGAGGAGGCAGAAAATTACAGGCCCGTTAGCCTGACAATGGTGGTCGGCAAGGTGATGGAGGGTATAGTCAAGGAAAGGCTAGGGGGTTACTGGAGCAAACTGGGTACTTGGATGATAGGCAGCATGGCTTTGTCACGGGAAGATCATGCCAGACAAACTTTGTTGAGTTCTATGACTGGGTGACGAGGGCCCTGGACCAGGGTAGGCCAGTCGACGTCCTCTTTCTAGACTTTAGCAAGGCATTTGATTTGGTACCCCACAGTGGCCTGCTGGCTAAGTTGAAGGAAATGAGGGCAGGAAGACAGCTGTTGAGATGGATAGGAAATTGGCTCTCTGAGCGTGCGCAGAAGGTGGTGGTTGAAGGGGTAGCCTCATCCCCAAGGTGGGTTACTAGTGGGGTTCCCCAAGGGTCAGTGCTGGGGCCACTCCTGTTCAACGCCCATGTCTCAGACATCAGGAGGGGGATCAGGAGTGAGATGAGTCTCTTTGCAGACGACTCAAAGCTGGGTGCAGTGGTGGATGAGGAGGGTGGTGGCCTTGCAGGAGGACCTGGAGGCTCTGGAAAGGTGGTAGGGAAAATGGAAACTAAAATTCAATGTGGGGAAGTGCAAGGTTCTGCACCTGGGAGTCAGAAATCCAGGCCAGGGGTATATCTTGGGAGGAGACATGATTCAAGTCACGGAGGGTGAGAGGGACCTGGGGGTAGTGGTAGATATCAAAATGAACAACTCAGAGACCTGTAGGAGGGCAGCAGCAAGGGCAAATAGGATGCTGGGATGCATCGCCAGGGGGATTACCACCAGAAAGGCGGAAGTGATCCTTCCACTGTACAACTGATTGGTTAGGCCACACCTCGAGTATTGTATGCAGTTTTGGAGACCACATTTAAAAAGGAACATTACACTCCTAGAGAGGGTCCAAAGGAGGGCAACCAAAATGATCTGGGGACTGGGGGAGAGGACCTATAAGGAGAGGCTCAAGGAGCTCGACATGTACACCCTGGAGGAGAGGAGGGGGGGGGGACATGATAGAGGTCTTTAGGTACATGAAAGGGATCGATAAAGGAAGCCCAGTCAGGGTGCTCCAAAGGAAGGAGGGTGGGGCAATGAGAGGTCACAGGTGTAAGCTGGAAGGGGGCAGACTCAGAGGGGAGAGGAGGAGATGGTATTTCACTGAAAGGACGGTGGAGCCATGGAATGCACTGCCCATGGAGCTGGTACCGGTGGAGACTGTGGACGGGTTTAAACGGGGATGGGACAGGTGCAGGGGGAGAGTAAATCTGACCAGGCCCAGTACAGGTGGAACATCTGGGACTGGGGACAGTATAACCTAAGGGGGAGGTGGGAGGAACACCAAAATCGACCCTCAGTGCAGGTGCTGAAAATTGAGCAGACTTGCGAGACCGTTAGGCCTATTCTGCTGGCATTTTAGTGTGTTAGTATGTATGTATGTATGTTAAAGACCGAGACCGTCTCCCGATGCTCAGGTGCAAAAAGATATGTATAGCTGAGTATCATCTGCATAGCAGTGAAAACTCAGCCCATACTGCCTTATAATGTCTCCCAACGGTAGCACGTACACCGTGAACAATATGGGGGACAAAACAGAGCCCTGCAGGACCACACATGATGGGGCAGAGATGCAGAGGAAAAAAATCCCCCACACAAAACTCTGTGATCAGCCAGTGAGGAAAGATTTAAACCAGTTGAGGACCATACCAGCCAGTCCACAACAGACCCACAGGCGCACTATTAAAACTCCATGGTCCACAGTGTCAAAGGCTGCTGAGAGATCGAGGAGAACCAAAATGGAACATCTCCCCTCAATCCCTCGCCATTAGGAGACCATTAAGTACCCAAACAAGGGTAGTCTCAGTACTATGCCTTTTCCTGAAACCCGACTGGAAAGGATCATAGATGCTGTGAGCTGTTAAATGGTTCTCCAGTTGAATGGCTACCACCTTCTCAATAACCTTACCCACAAAGGGCAGGTAAGAGACAGGTCTGTAGTTTGCAAGACAGTCCGGATCTAGTGAAGGTTTTTTCAGAAGCAGCCTTACAACCGCCCCCTTAAGGGGCTCTGGAAAGACCCCTGTCACTAGTGAACATCGAACTATCCTGGCTAGGACCAGGCCGATGACATCAAAATACCCCACTAGGAGGCGCAATGGTCCCGGATCCAAACTACAGCAGGTTGGCTGCAACCCGTGAATAACCTTCACTACATCTACAGCAGCTAACTGGTCAAAGTTGAAGCAGACAGACTGCTTGTGACCTCAAGCCCGTCACTGCAAGGCCCGTTTGAGGGTGTTGACTGGATCTCCGATCTGATGGAGGCAGTTTTATCGGCAAAGGACAGAGCAAACTTATCATATTTTACTCAGAAAGTTCACGGGCTGAAGACAGGCTGGATTGCACAACCTATCTACTCAGTTACCTCCGGAGTCGAGGTGCTGGGGGACAGCCATCAAGCCACCACAACCAGCCACCAGGGTCTTTTTCCTCATTTTCTCCCTACGGACACTCTGCTTGCAATGACACCGGCAGCGGACACCCGCGTGCATCCCAGCCAAGAGTCTGCCGAGCACCCATGCTCCATGCTTGTGGCAGCGTAACATCAAGCTCCAGCCCCTGCCAGGGGTCAGACATACGCCGACCGCGTCCTACCCCCCGGAGATGGAGAGTAGCCCATTGGACGCTCAATCCATCTCCTCTCCAACAACCTCCGACGACCCGCGCTTGTTCCTGAACACGGGTCGCCAGCGTTGCGTGAGGTGAGGCATCCACGCTTCGGCCCTTGGCGCCACCTGGCCGGCAACATTTTTTTTTTTTTTTTTTAACTACAGACACTTTGAGGATTAAGTAGGTTGGCAGTGTCCCTTCAAGGTGGAAAAATTGATCAACAGTTTCTCGCATGGAAGTACTAATTGGGTGTGGAAATGAATGGCATACGGCAAATTGATTATCAGAATTTAAAACAAAAAATGTTTTATTCATGTAGTCTCCTGTGCTGTAGACTTGTTTAGAAAAATGTTTGTTTGCAGTGCATTTTTGGAAATGGTTGGCATAATACCCTGTTTACACTGCATTTTGCTATGCTATACCAGCTAATATATATCCTGAAATGATAAAAAGTACAAAAAACTTTGCTGAATTTATCTGCTGTAGAAGTTCTTGCTTGTATCCGAATTGTAGATCCCCTTTTTATGCTGTAGGAAGCAGTTCTTGCAGCTTCAGGTTAAAGTGTACTTTGACTAGGTGAGATCTTTCTTGCTCTCTGCTTCTTAGACAGTCTGCCCATTCTCAGAGAGTTTAGAAAGTGCTGAGTTTCCTTTCTGAAGTCTTCCTGTGGCTACTTATTGTTTTTCTGATCTGACTTCCCTGTGACCTTTTGCTCTTGGCATCACAGCCCACATTGCACTCAGTTACTCAGGTGTCCTTCCTGAGATAAACACACGAGCAAAACAAACTCTTAGTTTTTAGTGGAGGGACTGGCTCCTTTTCACAACGTTGGGAGCTGCTCCCGTTCATTTTAACAACTCCTGAGTGTGTGAATACAGATCCTTTAAGTTTGCTGTCATGGGGGTTCACCATGTACTGAGGCTGAGAGAGGAAGGGAAGAAAAAAAAACACAGTATGAGAAGCAAGATAGGGAAGTACAGGAGAAAGAGCAAGGGATAGGGAAGGGTCGGCAGACTGCCAGGGGGCCATCTCTTGGGTTCCTTCAGAATATTGTTGAGCTACCAATTATTTTAAAGATGGAAAGGACAAGGTAGATAAAGGATAGAACGGAATAGATTTTTTAGTAGTTTTATTTTTTCCTGTAATAACGGGACTGGATCTTGGCCCTGTCACATGAGGGTGGACGGGGCTTCATCTGCCTAGCACTCCATTGTTTTCCCCGTTATTTGCCTCCCACTGAGAGCATGTTGTACATCACAGTGTTCGCAAGCCTGGAACACTATGCACTCTCCTTCCCACTGCAGATTGTGGGCTCCCAAACTGCAAGACCACCTGTGCTTACCCAGGTGGTGGTATTGTACTGAATGCACTTTCTCTCCCCAGCGGAGGAGAGCATCTACTTGGATGCTTGATCCTCTCCACCTGGCTGGCCCCTGGTGACTCAAGCTTGCTTTTGAACTCTGGTCACCAGTGGTAGCTCTGTTATTGCGCCAGTGGGTGGCCTATGGCTTTTTCTTTTAAAGTCATTCCTCCTTGACCTGGCAGGTCATCCCTAAAGTTGTGTTTTTAAATCATTCTCTACATGGGGACATTATTCAAAGCATTTCCATGTGCAAATTGGTGGGTCCTATCTTGATACCCGAGGAGTCTATTTGAAGATAGAGGGGGGAGGCTCAGGGGCAATGTGAGGAAGTATTTTTTCACAGAGAGGGTTGTGGACGCATGGAACAGCCTTCCTGAGGAGGTTGTGGGGTCTAAAACAGTGAGAGAATTCAAGAATGCATGGGACAGACATAAGGCAATTGTTTTGGGGGTAGGAAGAAATAGGCTGTTGGTTAAATAGGATCTGCAGCTTATCCTCTAGGTAGGGAAATGGGCAGACTAGGTGGGCCAAGCGGTCCTTATCTGCTGTCAAAGTCTATGTCTCTATGTCTATGTGTATATCAACTGTGCGGAAGAGCTGAGCCAGTTTGCTAGTTGCTGCAGCAATCTCCTTGGACAGGAACTCTGTCTTTTTACAGGAGATTGCTGATTGCTAGTCTTTATAATGGGCCATCAATCTAAGCTTGTCCTCCCCCAAACTGGACTTCCTCCAGCGCCATTCCAACTTTCGACCCCTTCTTCTCATTCCCTTGATAGCCCCTTCAAACTACGGGGACTACTGATAAGAGGTGAGAGGTCGAACACGGACAGGTGCTACGGAGTCGAGGGCCTCAGCAATAACCCTGTTGTAGGTCAGCACCAACTCCCCTGGCTCCTCACATGCACTCACCATACCTGATAGATCCAGTACCTCCATCAGACCTTGTGGGGTCAATTCCCTAAAGGGTGGTACTAGACCATCTCCATAGGGGCAGGTCTATTAGGAGGTGCCTCAAACTTTAACGTCACAGTATGGTGGTCTGACCAAACAATCGGTTCCACCACCAGGTCAGAGACCTCTATCCTCAGCAAAAAGACCAGGTCCAATAGATGACCACGAGTATGGGTTGTAGAGGCAACAACCTGTGTCAGGCCCAACGAACACATTAGCTGGAGGATGTCTTGCCAAAGTGCAACAGTCCATCGTTGACCCAGGCACTGAAGTCCCCTGGGATTATCCATTTGGGAGACTCCAATACCAGCTCGACAATGAAGTCCGAGACTTCCTGACAGAATTCCTTCCCATCTCCTGGTGGTCGGTAGATGAGGAGGATCCTGCAGCCTACACCTGCAAACCCTTGAACTGCTATACATTAAAGGATCTGGTCACTCCCACCGGGATGGCTGCCAGGCCCAAATCCGACATAAAACAAATGGCTACTCCCCCATACTATGATCCTTTCTCAGGCAGTGTACCACCAAGTACCCTGCTGGAACAGCCAATTCCAATACCAGGCCAGCATTTTCGACCATCCGAGTCTCGGTGATGCAAGCCAAATCAGCTGTTGCATCAAGATCGCCAAAAATTGCCATCTTGTTTTTAATGGATCTGGCACTGCACAACACTGCCCGAGAAGGACAGGCAGATGAGGCTGGCCCAGCAGCCTGCCCACTAACTGTGGAGCCCTTAGGTATGGGAACCAGGCAGGGAGGTCCCCTTTCCTGGACCCATTTCGCCCCAGGGCGCCTCCTTGTCCCCACCACCACAATCCACCCACCCACCATAACTAGACTCCCCTCACACCCCATAGATCTCCATTTCCTCCCCTTTCTAACTATACCTAGCGCTCTACAGCACCTATACACCTCCGATGTTAATGGGGAACTATAAAACGGCCAGAGATCCCGGAGCCTAGAGGGAGAGTACTGCCTGACCACAGATATTGTTAACCAGCACATCTCAGTTTATCACTACACTTCACTATTATAACTATAATATACAACTATTTCACCATCACTAAAACAGTATTAAAAAACAGCAGCCAATAGCCAGCCTGGTGGCGCTGAGGGTTGAGGCACTGGATGCCACACCTCGCACCATGCCAGCGACCCATGTTCGGGAACGAGCGCAGGCCGCCGGGGGTCGGCAGGGAAGGGAGAGGATCAAGCATCCAGAAGACAGCTGTCTTCTCCTGGGGAGGGAGGACTGGCACTCCCGACAATCGACTGCCCCCAGGTGTAGACCAGAGGGTAGTGCAGGTCTGAGGGCGCCAGCAGAAGGGATGGTGCTGCGGGACTTCCGCTGATGTGCATGCACCTCCATGCACGCGTGTCAGGGGACCGTGAGAAAAATGGTGGAAAAACCCCTCTGGCAGCAGGATGATGCCCGACCCTTCGCAGGCTCCATACCTGGACCGGGTAGGAAGGTAAGTCCCGGTGATTCCGGGGTGACGGAGCTGGGAGGGTCAGTCAGAAGGGGGCAGCCGGAGTCAAAGGAGCATAAAGTGTATATAAAAAAACAAAACAATAGCTAATATATACTTATATACCACTCACTTTCACACCATTCATTCTTACGCCACACACACACACACACACACACACACACACTCACACACACTCACAGCCCCCCCAAACCCATATGTCCATATATTCTCAGAGTATCCTGTGTTAACTGAATGCTGGATATTCCCTACAGACCCAATTTAATTCCCTGTTTGTCAGGCCTGACATGCTCTCACCCGCATTGGTACCTTTGTCTGTTCCACCAGAGGGGATCCACATCTTCAACAGAACAAGAACTCTCTCGTCTATTGACTGCAAAGGAGGATGTTACTAGCCTGTGGCTCCCATCTAAACCACCAATAATAATACAATGGAGAACCACAGTTAACTCAGTTTATCAAATCAGGAGGTTCACCTCTTCCTCGGAAGGAAGGGAAAGGACAGTCACTTAAAGTGACAGTAGATCTTCAAGAGAATCTCCGCCGTTGAGCCACACCATGAACTGTAAGCTGCTGGCGTCAGGACCACCTGGAAAATTTTCCTTGCTGGAGCCACCAAGTTGACATGCATCAGCACTGCCTGTATAACGTAGCGGCCTTATCATGCCTCAGTTACCCAAGGAAACGAGCTCAGAGGACAATCAGACAAGGGACCAAAGCATCCAGGACCACCACATCAGGCACACAGGGGAGGATATGGAAAGCCGAGTAAATATGGTGAATTCAGGCATAAAAGGATAACCAGCATGTGAAAGCAGGCAAGATAACCACCCAGCAATGAAAGGGGGGGGTGGGGGAGGTAGGGACAGCTATGGCTCAATGGAAGAGATTGTCTTGAAGATCTACTGTTATCGTAAGTAACTATTCCATCTTTCTCGAGGATATCTCCTTCCATTGAGCCCCAACATGAAACACAGAAACTGTTGGCAGATAAGGACCGCTAGGCCCATCCAGTCTGCCTGTAAGCCCTATACTTGCATGTGGCCTATGACCCTACCTGGTCAGTGACTTTTCACCTCTCCTTTCCACCTCTAAGGTTCCCATATGCCTGTCCCAGGCATGTTTAAATTCCTCCACTGTCCTCGCTCTCACCACCTCCTGTGGCAGGCTGTTCCATGTGTCCACTACCCTCTCCATGAAGAAAAACTTCTTCACCTCAACCTGCCACCTTCCAATTTCATATCATGCCCCCTCGTTCTTGTACTCCTCCTATATTGGAAGATGTTTCCCCTTGCACCTTGTTTATACCCGTAAGTCATTTCTATTATGTCACCCCGATCCCTCCTCTCTTTCAGCGAGTACATACTGAGGTCCTTTAAGCTCCCCTCATATATGTTTTCTGGTACAAGCCCTGTACCATCTTTGTCGCTCTCCTCTGAACTGCCTCCACCCTGTCAATGTTCTTACGAAGGTGCAGCCTCCAGAACGGCACACAGTACTACAAGTGAGGCCACACCAGTGTTTTATACAATGGTATCACCGCCTCCCACCTTCTGCTAGTGATACCCCTGCCTATGCACCCCAGCATGCCACTGGCCCTCCCTGCCGCCTTTGTACTCTGCTTAGATACCTTTAGGTCATCTGAAATGATAACCCCCAGGTCCCATTCTTCCTTGGTGATAGTCAGCAACTCTCCCCCCCCACCACCACCACTCTGTAGCTTTCCTCATGGTTCCTTCATCCCAGGTGCATTATTTTGCACTTCTTTGAACAGAACCTCAGTTGCCACACCTCAGACCATTTTACAAGCTTCCCTAGGTCCCTTCTCATTTTCTCCACCCTGTCTGGAGTACCCACCCTGTCGCAGATCTTGGTGAATTTTCTGCAAATAGGCAGACCTTTCCCTCCAGCCCTTCCACAATGTCACTAATGAAGACATTAAACAAGACTGGCCCAAGGACCAATCCCTGAGGTACCCCGCTGGTCACCCCCTCTCCCCGGATTGGATCTCATTTACCACCACCCTCAGCTTCTTGTCCGTTAGCCAGTTTCTAACCCAGTTTACCACCTTGTGCCCCATACCCAGACTACCCATCTTGTTAACCAACCTTTTATGTGGGACAATGTCGAAGGCCTTGCTGAAATCGATGTAGGTGACATCCACACCCCCCTCCCAATTTACGTCCTTCGTCACCCAGTCAAAAAAATCTATCAGAGTTGTCTGAAACAACCTTCCTGCTGTGAATCCATGCTGTCTCGGATTCTGTACACCGATTGATTCCAAGTGTGCCACTATTCTTTCCTTAAGCAGTGCCTCCATGATCTTCCCCGCTATTGAGGTGAGGCTGACCAGCTTATAGTTCCCTGCTTCTACTCTACCACTTTTGTGTAGAGGGACTACATGTGCCCTCTTTCAGACCTTCAGAACCACTCCTGTGCTGAATGACTCGGACCATGGCTGCCAGAGGTGCTGCTAGCTCCCTTCGCAACTCCCTTAATATCCTCTGGTGTATGCTATCGGGCCCCATTGCTTTGTCCACCTTTAGTTTTGTGAGTTCCTCCAGGACTCTCTCTTTTGTGAATGGATTTGTGTTTACCCGTGTCTGTTACCCAGCTGTGGTCTCTGACCCTCCCCCTCTTCAGTGAATACCGAACAGAAGTATTTGTCCAGTATTTCTGCCTTTTCCAGGTCTCCCTCCATACAGTCACCTGTATCCCCTCTGAGTCTTACAATCCCCCCTCCCACCAGTTTTCATTCTTTGCTGATGTACCTAAAGCATTTCTTGTCCCCTTTCTTCGCCATCTGCGCTAATCTTTCCTCAGTCTGCGCCTTTGCGCTCCTTACAGCCTTCCCCGCTTCCCCTGAATTCCTTAGGTACACCTCCCTGTCTTCCTCCCTTTGAGTTTCCTTATACTTCTTTAAACCCGCCCTTTTGGCCCTGACCTTTCTGCCACCTCTCTTGAGTACCATAGTTAGTCAGTTTAGTTTATTGTTCTAGGAATTACTACCTTTGAGCCAGAGTCTCTTTTACAAAGGTTCCACGTCAATTAGGTACAATACAAAAAAGGTTACATAGATAACACAACAATTTGTGCTGTGTCAAGAGCGAGAAAACATATACAAATACATAAATCATTTGTGCAAAAGGACATGAGATATCAATAATCACATTATTATTACAAGAAAGAGGTCATGCCAGATTAGGAGACACAAATAGGGAAAAAGTCCAGAACAGAGAGGGTAAGTGAAAGGTGTGGGGAGCAGACAATAGCAGGAGAAAAGGTTTCCCAAATATGTCTTTGTCAAATAACGGAACAGGGTGGGTAGTGAGAAAATAGGAGGTTTAATCAGGGCAGTCACAGGAGCTGGAGGTGGCAAGGTGAGAGAACAGCCTTGATTTGAAAATACCTAGAGAGGTGGAGGCAGTAATATGAGGGCTGAGGGCATTTAGCCAGCTGGGGGCACGATAGGCAAATGATCTTTGTCCCTGAGAAGTCCGGCATCGGGGGACTTGGACAGGCTGGTGTTCTGATCTTCTGGTAAAACAGGTGCTAGCGCTCAGGCATAACAGGTCTTGGACACAAGGTGGAGTGAGGCCCAGAGTGGATTTTTTCACCATCAGGCAGGTAAGGTACTTTATCCGTTTGAGAGTTGCAACCAACCTGAGTCAGCATAGAGTTTACATGTGGAGTACGTCGATGTACACCAGTGAGCAGCCGACAGGCCTTATTGAGGATGTTGTAATGCGACTAAGTGCAGTAGTAGTAGCGAATCCATATATAACTAAGCCATAGTCAGCGACTGAGATGATAGAAGATTGGATGGAAATCCTCAGGTGGAATGGGTAAGGAGCTGTTGGTTCCAATACAGAATCCCAATTAGCTGATTAATAGTTTTGCTGTACTATCAATGTGAGTTGCAGGTTAGGCCTTGATCAAAGTTGATTCCAAGATATTTGAAAATTGGCACTTGTTCAAGGGTATTTCCCAGGTATGTATTAATGGTGAGTGGGACTTGCCGTTTCTTGTTTTGGGGGTTAGAGAAGAGCATGGATTTAGTTTTTTTGTGGTTTAGAACCAGCTTATGTTCAAGGAACCACATCTCAACTTTGGAAAAAGCATGCTGAAGGTTGAGGCGTAAGAGGTTCGGATCTTTATGAGTGGCAAGAGTCACGGCATCGTCTGCATAGAGGATTATTTGTTCAGGGCAGGATTTGGGGAGGGAGTTTAGGAAAAGGCTGAAAAGGAGGGGGCCCAGGATGGATCCCTTGGGAACTCCTGAGCGAACCGGTTTTGAGTCTGAGAGAACTCCAGCTACTTTTACAGATTGAGAGCGCTGAGCAAGATAATTTTTTACCCAGTCACCAGGACCCTGCGAGAGCCCTAGGGATAGTAGTTGTTTGATAAGTAGGCCATGGTGTACTGTATCAAATGCCTTGGTTAAGTCAATGTAGACTGCTCCAGTTAGGTTTCCTTTGTCCATGGCATTGTGGATTGCTCCTGAAAATTCAAGCAGGGCAGTTGATGTGCTGTGCCCTTTCCTAAATCCATGCTGCTGAGTGCATAGGATGTTGTGCTTTTCCAGGTAGTCAAAGTTGGTCCACCACCAAGCGTTCAAGGGCCTTAGAGAGAGGTGGTAGTATTGATATTGGACGATAGTTACCAGGCAGTGACTTATCACCACTTTTGTGCACCGGAGTGACAACTGCAGCCTTCCATTTCCTAGGGAATTGGCTGTAGCAGAGGGAGAGAGTGAAAATTTTTGTGAGGGGGAGCAGTACTTCCTCCAGAGTGAGGGACAGAAGTTTAAGGTCAATAGTGTTGCTGCTTTCTCGGGACTTAGAAATGGCCTTCTTTACATATTTATAGACTTCATGTGCCTTTACTAGTTTAAAATGGAAGGGTGGTTTGGTTGGAGAGGCAGTAGTAGAAGTAGAAATTGGAGGGTCAGCATCACTGAAGAAATCAGATGAGAGGACACCACTAAGGTCCGTGAAGGTATCATTTAGGGTGTTTGCAATGATCTCTGGATCTAATGTAGTGGTTCCATCCACATTCATTATTGTAGGAGAGGATTTGGACTGCTGACCCATGATATTTCTTATGTTGTCCCAGAAGGATTTCCCTTCACCCCAGGAGTTGGAGAGGGCATTCTTGAAGTAGGAGCTCTTCATCAAGCGGATCTGTTTAGTACAGTAGTAGCAAGCCTGTTTATATTTTTGAATGTCTGACAGAGTGCCAGTAGCTCTTGCAGTGACCCAGAGGTGATCCTACTTTTGAGTTGTGCCAATAGCTTCGCCGTGAGCCAGGGATTTGAGAGTGCTTTGATTTTGCGCTTTTTTACTGGTGCATAGGTGTCACAGGCAGTGTTGAAAGTAGTAATAAAGTAATCAAGGGCTAGGTCAACATCTTGAGTTTTGTAAATCAAGGACCAGTCTATCTGCCTAAGACAGGTCTTGAGATGAGTAAGGTTGCCATAAGGTAAGACTCTGCTATAGATGGTTTTTGGAGGTGGCTTACGTGGTTTCCTCCTTCTCTTACCCTTGTTTACCATTATGATGCATTGGTTTGTCACCTCCTGTATGGCTCCCTTCAGGTGTTCCCACTGTTCCTCAACTCCCCTCTTATCTCCCTCCTCACCAGGGCCCCTCTGATACACCTCCCCATTTTAGCAAAATCCACCCTCCTAAAATCTAAGACTTTTGCCTTAGTGTGACTAGACTATGTCTCTGTCCCCATAGTAAACCAGACTATTTGGTGGTCGCTGGATCCCAGCTGACCTTCCACCCGGACATCTGTGATTCTGTCCCCATTGGTCAGTACTAGGTCCACAATCACCCTGTCTCTGGTGGAACTGATCCCAGCTGTCTGAGGCCTGCCCCCTGTAGGGAATACAGGATGTCTTGGCTCCTGGTTGAAGCAGCTTCTGGGATGGTCCAATCGACGTCTGGGATACTGAAATTACCCAGGAATAATACCTCAGACTTTGTTGCCATCTCCTGAATTTGATCCACTAGATCCCTATCCACCCCCCCACCTGCCCTGGAGGTCTGTAGATCACCCCAGTGCGGATTACTGTGCCACTGCCAGGCTCAAGGGTAACCCACAGTGCCTCAGTCTCTCCCTGTCTCCCCTACACCTCTGCTGCTTTTATACCTTCTCTTATGTACAGCCCTCCCCCATTTTTCTACTCCCCCATCCCTCCTGAATAGAGTATAACCCAGAACATTTGCATCCCAGTCATGATTTGCAGTGTACCAGGTCTCTGTTATTGCCGCTATGTCCAGGTCTGCCTCTACTACTAAGGCCTCTAGGTCTGGGATTTTATTTCCCAGGCTGCGGGCATTTGTCACCATGGCCTTCCATGCTTTGCTGCCTGTCCCCCCCTCTAATCTTGTGTTTGCCCCTCTGCTTCTTCCCCCCAACCCCTTTTTCCTTTTTATGTTGCCCCTGCCTTTCCCTTTGTATGCTGTACTGGTGTCCCTTTCCTCAACCTACATTCATGCTCCTCATTTCTGGCTACATACATATTTGTGTCCTGCTTGCTGACCAAATTAACCTGTGGAGGTGGGTGGTATAATTTACCCTGCTCCTTTTCTCCACCCCCCCGGCTAGTTTAAATGCTTGCCAATGAAGCATTTAAACCATTCATGAAGGACACCGGTTCCCCTTGCTGGAAAGATGCAGGTCATCGCCCCCCGTACAGGTCTGCATCCCCCCAGGTGGGTCCCGATTCCAAAACCTTGCTCTCTACACCAGCTCTCTAACCAAGCGTTGAAGTCCTTGGTGCGGAGATCCCTAGCCTTCCCCTTGCCGTGGACAGGCAGCACCCCCGAGAAGGTCACAGAGTTTGCTACCTACCCCAGGCCCCTCTCCAGTTCCCCGAACTCCTTCTGCACTCTTGCTATATCTGCCTTGTTCCCAGCTAGGTCATTTGTCCCCAGATGGACAAAAACATCACACTTCCCCCTCCCTGCTACCACCCTTGCGATCCCGTGGATCCGCTTTCCATCCCTCCGAGCTGTGCCTCCCGGTAGGCACTTTACCTCCCTCCCCCTCTCCCTTTCCTGCTGCTCCTAGCTCTACTCCCCAGACAATGGAGTCCCCCAACAGGAGTATCTACCTCTTCCTTTGGGGTCCTCCACCACCCACCCTTGGAGCTCTATTCCGGAAACCTCGCTCATCCTCCCTGGGTGCAATCTCTGGTGACCCTGTGGGGCATTCCAGTTCCTCAAACACAGCATAGGAATTCCTTAGTTGCACCGGCTGGGGGATGTGCCTCTGACCCACCTACCTTACCCTGCCCAAGTCCACAGTAGTCCTGCCACTCCCCTTGCTGGGCAACCTTTGAGGTAGTGGGTGTGGATATGGTGGCCTCTGGGTGGAGGCCTCCTCAATCCTAGCCAACTCGGCCCAGAAACTGGCTACCTCTGCCCTCAGCACAGAGAGGTGCCTGCAGATGGGGCAGCACCGCAGCATCCACAAGGTTTTCCTGAATACTGCAGCCCCACGGTCACTGCACTGCACCACTCCCAGCATTATCCCCCTCCTTATTTGGCTGCTGCTACCCTCCTGGCAACTACTGTAACCAATAACTCTAGTTATCAACTGATTTTGTTTCATCTCCTAGCCGCTATGCCTACTCTTATTCTAGACCCCACTTTTTTTTTTTTTATACATTTCTCACTTCCCATCTTCTGTTACTCCCTGCCTCCCCCTCTACTGTATTAGATCTGCCTGTCACAGCCCTCTCCTGCTCCTAACAGGAAGTAGTCCCAAGAAATACCAAAGCACCAAGGGAGGAAGGATCTAAGTACCTTGCATAAGGAGGCCCTGCAGGACAGTTAGGCCAAATCTGGTTTATCTATGAGAAATGATGTACAGACTATAGTGCTTAGTGAAAGTATGCACAGTGCTGCAAATGGCAGCAGCATATATGTCAGCAGTGGACACACTGTGAAAACAAGCCACAGAATGTAGTTCTTATTTGTACTGTGTTATTCTCTATTTATTTATTGCGTTTTTGAAAACTGGGTGGGTGCACGAGACACAAGAGTGACTATTTACAGACACTACCTGGGAGGTTACAACAACCGAAGGATAACAATACAATAAAACAAATCAAGGGGCAGGACAATTGTCTATACAACCATGAGCCATCTTGATGGCTCATGTTGTACCTGAAAATGATCCCTAGAACCAGTGTACCTACTCAGTTATCAAATACATACATACATACATAAATAAATAAACAAAAAAATAAGTAGCCATCTCCCAGGTGGAGAGAGCATGGACAGGACCAGGATGCTGCTTACCATTTTTCCGGTAATAGAAAGAAATGCAGCAGGCCAACCATTTGAAAAGGCCCTGCTTTGAAACAGGTGAGCCTATAACTCTGGGGGTGAAAGCCACAAAGAGCTGAAAGGATTTTCTACAATCCTTAGTATGACCAAGGTACCAAAGCAACATCCGACGAATGTCAAACGTGTCGATGACTTTCCCCACTATCCATGGGAGTCAAAATATAAACTGGAAGGTCAATAGTCTGATTTAGTGTTCTCTCAGAAACGACCTTTGGCAGAAAAGGAGGACTGGTATGCAAGGTAACGCTATCCTTGTGGAAAACGAGAAAAGGAGGTTCTGCAAACAGCGCCTGCAATTCAGAAATACATCTATTAGACGTCATAGCCACAAGCAGCAGTGTCTTCCATGAAAGGAAGCACAACTCACAAGTAGCAGCAGGCTTGAAGGGAGATGCAGTAAGGATCTCTAGAATCAAATTAAAGTCCCACACCAAAACAGATTCATGGACCAAAGAGTGCAGAAGCAGAATACCTCTAAGAACCTTTAGGAAATCTCAAACTGCGCCACCATCTTGCCACCAATGAGAGCAAAAAAAGCAGCCAGGTGAACCTTAACAGAGGAATATCCAAGGCCCACATCCGTAAGGAACAGGATGTAGTCCATTTCCAAGCCAACTGGACATGTAAAGGGGTCTAGCTGGTGGGCAGCACACTAAAGCAAGAAATGTTTCCATTTTCGCATGTAGGTGTACCTAGCAGACCGCTTTCGGGCTACCAACAGACAGCTGCAACTTTTGGGGAACCCCAAACTGGGAGAGCTCTACATCCCCAGGATACAGGTGCAGAGATCGAAGATCTGGATGCACCAGAGAGCCCTGCTCCTGACAAAAGCCCTGCTCATAAAGGGAGCGAGACTGGAGGTTCAACTGCCAGCTGCTGAAGCAGAGAAAACCAGATTTGTTTAGGCCAGTACAGAGTCACCAGAATGAGGGTGGCCAACACAGCCCTCAACCTGACCAGAACTCCCTGCATTAGAGGGAACAGATGAAAGGCATACATGAACCTTCCATTCCAAGATAGGGGCAATGCATCACTAAAAACTCCAGGCCCTAGAGCAAGCAGAAACATGGCAGTTTTACACTGTAAGGAGATGTAAGGAGGTCTGTGTCTGGGTGACCCCACTTTATGAAGAAGTCGTTCACAATGGGACCAAGGAACTCTCATTTGTGGCAGAGCACCTGGGACTGGTTGAGACAATCCGTAAGGGTGCTGAGGTTACAGGGCAGGAAAATGGCTGACAGGAACATAGCATGTTCTATGGCCCAATGTCAGACTCTCATCACCTCTCTGCAGAGAGGATACAAGCGGCCACTGCTGTGGCAGTTTTTGTAGTACACCACAGAGATGTTGTCCATATGAATCATCAGCTCATGATGTGGAAGATGGGTAGCAAAGGCCTGTAGGCCAAATAGAACAGCCTTCATCTCCAGAGTGCTGCTGTGT
Source organism: Neoceratodus forsteri (assembly GCA_016271365.2). NCBI lineage: Eukaryota > Metazoa > Chordata > Ceratodontiformes > Ceratodontidae > Neoceratodus > Neoceratodus forsteri. The sequence goes on along the minus strand of CM028130.1, from coordinate 1,190,949,774 downwards.
AGAGCCATATTCAAAGGGGACCACTGACCTTGAGTTCAGAAGGGACCCAGAAGGACACCCCACCTGGAACCTGAGAAATACATCACCATCACTAGCAGAGGAGATGAATGGAGAAAGGGTGATCCCATCCCCAGGTTGAAGCAGTCCATTCACCAAAGCAGGGAGTGGAAAAATGGAGGTGTCACTTCTATGAGACACTCCAGCTTGTCGGAATGTTTCAGCCCACTGGGCACAAAGGAGCCGATGTGGGATTCTCATGTGCAACCATGCCAGAGAGACAGCTAGAATGGCATCAGCCATGAGGCCAGCAGAAGAAGATGAAGCTGAAGAAGTAGTAGTAATGGTAGTAGACTTATTTATTAAGCGCCCAATCCTGGGAGCTCAGTGCACTGTACAGCATTACAAACATAAATCATAATATCGTGATAAAACAGATATAGCTACAATTAAAATAAATAAAAATCAAAATGACAAATAGCTAAAAGCAGCCAGTGTGGGGTAACTAAAATCAAAGATCCGTCTAAACAGGTAAGTGTTAAAGGGGAACTATCATCTTCAGGATTTCTTAATGTCTGAAAACCCATAAAAAGCTAATTTGAGTGAGCCATTGTGTTTATCTGTGAGTCTTTGCAGTCCAGATTTATTCATGTGTAAATCAGACTGTAATTAAGGTCTGGGGCAGCCATGTGGTTTTTTTTTTACTTATTTTATTACTTTTGGTCCAGTTCCCTTCCCTTCAGATCTTGTCTGCCCTGCCCCCATGCCCAGGCTTACCACCCTGGACGAGGCTGCCAGGGGCTTCCACCCAACAGACATTGTGGCAAGCCCCGAGCCCCCCCCCCCACGCCGGGGTCACGAGAGGGGACCTCCCCAGCGGGCATCAGTGGCAGTGAGTGGCGGAGCGAGGCAAGCCATCATGCTGGGAGCAGACATTTTTTTCAAATTGTTTTTTTCCTGGGGGCAGGGACGTGCAATGACTTCCAACGTCCACCCCGGCCCCCAGAACATTCAGGTGCTGATCGCTACGGTATCCCCGGCCTCCGCCAAGGGGCCATCAAACGCTGGACACACTCCCCTCCCTTCCCCTGGAGAAGGGCAGCAATCCTCCTGACGCTACATCCTTCTCCCCCCAGCCGACCCTCCAACACCCTGGGTCGCCGGCATCTCAAGCATAAATCCAACCACTGCACTGACGGGCCTGGGGCAACCATGTGCTTCAGGCTCCTGACAGGCGATAATGTCATCGAGGGTCTTGGCCCTGCTTTGACTGTAGATAACTCAGAGTATACAGGGGCAGGAGGGCCATTTTAGACAACTGGACGTCATATAAGGCAGACTCAACATCGGTGCCAAAAAAGATGCTTACCTTTAATGTTCTTGTAGTTGCTTATTTGTTCATTATTATTGCATTCAAACATTAAGAGCCTGTATGCTTTGTGTACCTCTTGCCGTATCTGCTGCATTTATTACGTTTGATTCTACTGTAACATTGTTTTTGGTCTTTTTCATACTTTTGTAATGCGTCTCATTGTTGCTTTATTACGTGTTTGTTGTTCCATCCCTGCTCATATTACTCTGTTGTAGGACATATACTGTGTTCCTCTGCTTTTTTAAATGCATTGGCATTGTTGCTTTTGCAATTTTAATTGCCTCTGTAACCTCACGAGTCGTACCTGAAAACAGGCATTTCTTGTCTAGTGCAACTACCTGGTCAACAAAAACTAAACAAATAAATAAATGGGCGCACTAAGGACCGACTGTTGACCATCAGAGGGAAAGCCAACGACGTTTAACTAGGAGTGGTGGCACAGACAAATGCCAGAAGCAGCAGCATGAGCAGCTGCATAAGTTTTATTTTTATTTATTTATGTCTAGGATTACAAAGTACCTTTGAGCCAAGACTCTTTTACAAAGGTTCCACGTCATGCTGGTTACAGGGTAACGGACACTAAAACATAAAAAACAGTTACAGGTACATGGTTTTAGACAGTAACTTTGCTTGACAAAAATCAGACTGAGCGAGGAATAACTCAAGAAACAATAGGAGGAAGAGGGCAAGAAGGGGAGAGGGCTGAGGGTAGGGGAAGGCATAGGTGTAGAGGGTCAGGGTGAGGCAGCCGAGGGGCCTTGTCAGGACAGACACAGGGCAAGTACATTAGAAGTTGCATTGGACAGGTAAGTGCAAAAAGGGAGGGCAGAAACTGACACCTATAAGGTCAGAAGCAGCGAAGGAAATGAAGATGTTATGGGGTGCAAGCACAGGTGGAGGTGCCAGTTATGGAGTGGCGGAGTTATTTTTTTGAACGCTCCAAGCATTGCTGTGGATGAGGTGTCACTAGAGAGCTTATTCAGCCAACTCAGAGCCCTGTATGCAAACGACCTTTGGCCTTGGGACGTGCGGCAGCGGGGGATTTGAAGGATTTGGCGCTTAGACTCCTGGTGTTGCGGTTGGTGATTTTGGGTTTGAGGAGGGTGCTGACTCCTGGTGGTGCCTTTCCCATAATGATTTTCTTAGCAGTGATGCAGGTTTGGTATTTGATTCGGTTGTTCAGTTGCAGCCAGCATGTTTTGGAGTAGAGGTCGCAGGTGTGGGTGAGACGGTGGGAACCAGTAATGAGTCGGCAGGTTTGATTGAGGGAAGTCAAAACACGCCTGAGAGATGAGGTTGTGGCAGATCCATAGATAATGAGACCGTAGTCAATGATGCTGATGATGGAGCTCTGGACAGCTATGTACAGAGCTTCTGGGGTTAGATGTTTCCTATGTCGGAATAGTAGGCCCATCCTGGTGTTGGCTACTTTTGCCATGTTACTGATGTGTGGGACATAGGAGCGATTACAGTCAAGGGTGAGGCCGAGGTATTTGAAGGTATGAACTTGTTCAAGGGTGATTCCTTAATTGGTTTTAATGGAGAGCAGATATTGTTTGTGTTTGTTTTGGGAGCTGCAGAATATCATGGTCTTTGTTTTTTTCTGGTTAAGTACAAGTCTGTGTTTTGTGAACCAGTTTTCAACTGCAGAGAAGGCCTGTTGGAGGTTACCTTGTAGATGGACTGGATCATGATGGGATGCCAGGATGACAGCATCATCGGCGTCGAGTAGGATCTGTTCAGGGCAGGATTCTGGCAGTGAGTTCAGAAAATGGCTGAAAAGGAGGGGGCCCAAGGTTGAGCCCTGTGGGAGATTAACAGGTGCTTACCAGCCTCCAAACCATGTGTTACTGCCCGGTTCGTGCCTGAAAATGGTGCCTAGGATCAGTCACTCGGTTATCAAAGTCATAAATAAATAAATAAATAAAATAGAGCAATGAGCTGTGAACGATCTTGGCACATCCAGCAGATCAAGTTTGATTCCCACAGCCTTCAATTACATAATGTGAGACCCCGAGCAAGTCACAGTGGGCCTTACCTGGTTATCACAGAATAAAAAAACAGGCAACAGTTCAATAAAGCTCTAGTTTAAAAGGTGGGATTTTAATAAAAAATGCAGACAGTTTTATTTTTAACCATAACCAACAGCTTAATTTATGGAGGCATTTCACAAACTCTTTAAGTGGTAAGTCCTTTGTTACAATTATCAAAAGAAAACTATGTGCATGTAATTTACTACTCGGCTCTTCTATGTACAGCAGATAGCTTTGTATTCACACTCAGAAAAAAGTCAACAGGGGAACCCGGGGTAACCAGTTTTCTTGCTGTTCCCTTTCAGAAATCACAAAGCATTCCTTCACACAGCCACACAACATTCCTTCACAGCTGGGCACGCCAGCCTATAAATGAACCTCCAGAACATGGCAGCTTTCCTTACAAACAACACAGTGACAGCAGTCAAATGTCAGTCAAAAGCAGCATGTGAAAACACACCTCTGTTGCCGCATTAACTCACTCTCTAGCAAATTATTACCACCTCGTTTAACACTTCATTTAACAGATATTAAATAAAAAACCCGAGTCTGGGCATGCGCATCAGTCCCAATGCTAATTAATACGCATGCACAGAGTCAGGGCCTTATTTACAAATGCTGATTTAGCATAGTTACCGTGCTCATTTTGGAACCAGAGTGAGCACAGTCAGTTCAACTCACTTAATATAAACCAAAAGCCAACAACCCTATAGTTTTTGAAAAATTCTGAACTCATCCGTGAACTTGTCTAATGGCACTGCGGTGCCATGGTTCAGTGTTTAGCATTGGGTGGCTGTACTAGAGCGGCTTATCAGAAAAAGGTAGTTATATAAACAAATTACAAAAATGGTAATAATAAGGTATTCTGGACACATAGGCTTTTAAATGACTGTAGGCACATATTTGTAATGGGGATTTAAAACTGAGAAAACATACTGACAGTGTCCCTTTAACAAATGGGTCAGGATCCTTGAGGAGTGTATGATGAAGTGCTTATTAGGGGTTTCGGGCTTTTATTACATTACAGCTGGATATCTTATTTTTTATTTTTTTTTATGGCGGCAGTGGGCAGAGCCTGCAGACGTTTTGCACGTACAAAAGAGCTGTCGTCATGTTTTCTGTCCGTGAAACTGGCTGAAGGTGTAAATAGTCTCCTCCTCCTTACCTTCCTCCAAGAAATGCTTTCCGCCCTCAAACCAGGTCGCTCCTGTAAAAAAGCTTTCAGCTTAGTGTGCTACTCCTGGTTAAATAACTAAATAAAAAATTAAAAAATAAATAAATATGCTTTCATGTTATTCAATGGTTGCAGGGCACTATTTTCTTTCTTAAATGGGAGGTACAAGAACTGGAACCTGAGTAGTGTGAGGCAGCGTTGTTTTTTTTTTGGGAGGGTACAATCCACCCCCACCTGCACCTGAGAAGCTCCTAAAGATACACCCCCACCTTTTTCTTTTTTGGTTCATGTGGGAGGGACATGAGGTAGATCTATCATGCTGGAACAACTATCAGAGCTGCCTGAGGCATCACAGCTTAAGGTTCAGAAGGAAAGAAAAAGTAATTAAGGACTGCCTGAAACTGCATCCCTATACAGCACTTGAGGACAGCAAGCACTTGCAACACAAGAATGACAACTAAGGTATAAGCCCACAAAGGAGTAAAATATGTCACCCAAAGAAGACTATCCCATACTGGATACTAGAGTGTCTGTTTCTTTAAAGTTTTTTATCCCCCACTCCCCAAAACACACGCACACACATACACAGCTAAAGCACCTACCAAACAGCTAGGGGAAGCTCTACATTTTTATCTCTCTGGTACCTGAAGTTTAGCAGTAATGTGTGACGAGAATAAAGTCTTGTGTTTTGTGCATTTTATGTATTTATTTTTATTCATTTATTTAGTTTTTGTTGACCGGGTAAGTGCACTAGACAAATCCTGCCTATTTTCAGGCACGACCCGGGGGAAGGGGATACAGATGAATGCCAGCTGACCTTGAACCAGATGAAACTGTTGGTGGTATTTTCAGTGAATGAGGGAAATTTGGCCAGGACACGGAAATTCCCCATCTCTTTTCGAGAAGTGCCATGGGATCTTTAACATCCACCTGAACTACCACCAATCCAGGCAGATGGGACCTCAGTTTAACGTCTCATCCGAAAGACGGCACCTCAGAAGTGCAGCACCCCTCTCACGCTGCACTACACTGTCAGTACTGGGATATTAACCCAAGTGCCAGATGTGGGAACTGAACCCACAGCCCTCTGATCTCCCGGCCTCAGAGGCGAGTGTGCTACCTACTGAGCCACTGACACTGCAAATAGGCTTTGAATAGGTTTAGTGCTTTGAAGTTAAAAGATATAATATATATATATATACACACATAATGTCATGGGCACCTAAAAGGAAGGAGATACTACTGAAATAAATGTTATTCTGATAATTTATTTATGTGTAAGATTTTAAGTGTAGTTCTGCCTAAGTCACAGACACATGAGCTATAAAAAGTACATTTAAGGATGGGTGTATTAGTCAAAGCTTGTAGTAGCAAAATAAAGCAATAAAAATAATGTATTGTTTTTTTTTTCTTTCAATTGTTTAACCAGGAGTGGCACACTAAGCTGAAAGCTTTACAGGGGCAAGGGAGCACATGGAAGTTAAGTGACTTGCTCGGGTCACCCAGTATGCAAGTGTGGGCTGGGCTGTGGGATTCAAATCCACATCTCCAGATTTGCAGCTCAGAGCTTTAAACCACTGTGCTATACTGCCTCCCTAGTTATGGCAGTCATCTGTTTTATGATTTATGATGTTGGTGTAGTAGGCAGCAGTACATTGCATAGCAGATGTAAAATGTCAATAAGTAGGTCATGCAATAGATGTGCTGAGCAGTTACTGAAGCAAGAAATGTATTTAGGATAGTAAAATATCCCTGTTAGAAAACTGATAAATGTGTGACATTTGCATCTCAATTTCAAGGACCTGGGTTTGAATCCCACAGCTTCCACTTGTATACTGTGTGACCCTGAGCAAGTCACTTAACCTCCTTGTGCTCCCAGGTCGCTCCTGTAAAAAAGCTTTCAGCTTAGTGTGCTATACCTGATTAAACAACTAAATAAAAAAAAAAAGTAGGTCCTTATGGGGTGTCAATGTATAATATAAAGTAGTTATAGTTTTCAGGTTATCTGGGTAATTGCTTTGTACTACCACTGTTACTAAATTTAAAGTATTCTATGAAGAAAATTAAGTTCATGTAACTGTCTGTAAATGTATTAAAAACATTTATTTGTCCTTATAATGTAATGCATTAAATGCTGTTGCTAGGTTAAGTCGTCACATAATGCCCAGGGCATTAGGGTTTCTGACCAAAGCACCCTGCCCTGTAGGGACTGACAGGCATCAGGGCTGTAACCGGAGATTGTCAACAGTAATGCTCATGCCATTTCACTCCCATCCCCACCCTGCAGCCAGTGACAGGTATCGAGATGTGCCTTTGACTCTTCAGCACCAAAGTTCACTCCATTTTCCTATACAGTACTGCACCCATTTCAGTGTATTTCCTTATGGAATGGGGTGAGTATAAAGCTTGAACACCCCAAGGCACACCTCGACACTTGTCTGTGTCTGCAGTTTAGGATGAGGTGAAATGGCGTGAGCGTTATGGGCAACGACCCAAAGGCACACCCCAATGCCTGTCCATCTCTGAATGGTGTGGGTGGGGTTGGCAGTACTTCACTGCCATCCCTATTCTGCCTGTCTGTCTGTGTGTCTCTTTCTCCATCTCTATGTGTCTATGTAATTATCTATCAATTGCATGCATCACTATTTTTACCCATTTCTAAAACAAACCTGCATAACACATTTGCCTGTACTCTGAGCACATGCATACTTGTACTCCACTTCTGCATAGACCTCATACTTTCCTAATATTCCCATTATCACAAGCATAACTACCTTGCCCTTATCAAAAGTGACCCCCTCTGAAAGTTACTAACACATTTTCTCTGCTAACAGTCCATCATTACACCTGACATCAACATATTGCATAAATATAACTTACATCACCTCATGGACAAAGACCCTGTTTCTTTAAAACAAACAAAAAAAAACTGTGCAAATAATCCCAAGGCTGAACATATACCAGCCATTTTTCATGTACTGCCACCTTCTGTATGTACCCTCATGAAGATTTGCATGTTTCCCATGATGCTTTGCATTATTGGGGTATGTGCAATTGTGTTTTCTTTAAAATTTGGCTGTCCGGCCAATATCATCCGGGATAACACATACCTCAGTAGCATTTGCACTGGGGTTCTTTTGTAAACCTATATTGCTTCCTATTCCTTCCATTAAAATGTACACCTCCATATATTTTTCTAATAATGTGTATGCCTTCCTTGGAACAGTAACTAAAACAAATCTTACTATTTACAAATCACTCTTTCTCCATACCTCCTTAACAATTGCACACAACTTCATTATGCAGTCATGGTAGATCTGACCAGGATTTGTTTCACTAAGAACGGATATTAAGCTATCTGAGAAACCTGAATTGTAACAGCTTTCTCTTGTCAGTTTTAAATTGCCTTCTAGGCTGTAATGTGTCCTCACAGTTTAGCACTACCACGTTTTGGTGCCACAGTCACCTTTTTCCCTTAATCCATTACCGTAAATTGTATACAGGAGAAATGGATCACACCCAGTTGTTCTAACCATACCGAAGAAGCCTATGCTATTTAACCAGTGTTCTTATGTCATGCTTTCAAACACGTGTTTGATTTTTAACTCTTTTCTGGACTTTCCCCTGTCTCTCTTTAGGTATGGATACCAGATCTGTGAACAATAATCAAGGTGAGGTTTCACATATGATTTGCAAAGAGACATAATTACCATCCTGTGAGCTGTTCCATGCATTTCTGCTTAAAGTTGAACCAGCATAATATTCTGTGGTGATTTGCATATGCAGCCCTTGATGCTTTGCATTGTGGGGGCATGTGTGATTTTGTATTTCTTTGTTCACAAACTGCTGCCTAAACTGAGCAATTTTACCCTGCTGTTTGTTCACCAGGTTTTTTCAACTGATTGTTCAAAAAATAATTACACAAAGTAGAGCTGGACGCACAGTCTGTTAATGCCTTTGCTTTTTATTTAATTATTGTCAATTGAGAAAGGAGGGCTCGACAATCCTGCCTATCTTCACATTTGAAACAATGGCAGTGTGTTACTGTGCACAAATGCTAAAAACATTTGTAATATATGGTTAAGCTTGATTCTACATAGATTTCAGCAACAGCTGAAAACTTGTAGTACAGTACAAAGGTCAAAAATGTACTATCGACATCGATAGTACAACATTCATGTCAAACACACACATACATACTTTCACATTGACGCTCCACCAAGAAAATCATCAAAAACATGGTGGCAACTCTTAGTGAGAACCTCCCGAAGACAGTCGACGAAAAGAGCTAATAATACGACTCCATGCTACAAAAGTTAATTTTTTTTTGTTATTTAGTTTTTAAAAACTTACCACCAAAACCCAAAAAATAAATGTAGGACAGAGCAACTTAGCAAGTAGGAGCACCAAGAAGCGGGATCGGGGAGAAGCTGACAGAAGCGTGAGCAGCAACTGCTAAAGCAAAGAGACAAGCCGGTAAGGAGAAAAAAACTGAAAGCCTCTTGTGTCCTGCACTTTGGAACCATATAATATATATATATATATATATATTTTTTTTTTGCAGTTGTTTAACCAGGAGTAGCACACTAAGCTGAACGCTTGTTTACAGGTGCGACCTGGGAGCACAGGGAAGTTAAATGACTTGCTCAGGGTCACACAGTATGCAAGTAGGGGCTGTGGGATTCAAACCCAGGTTTTCAGATTTGCAGCTCAGAACATCTAACCTATCTCGGTGTTGAGATGACAATGGGACCTCTCCAGCCCTGTGATATCTTAACCCCTTGATGGAAACACAGCCTTGTTGTGTATGATTGTCCATACACTATTCTATACATAGTGTATAGTGGAGTGTTGTTCTATATAGAATTTTATCCCTTTCAAAATATTGTTGCACCACAGTTCAAAGGTCATGGAATGTGATTCTAACCTACTGTGGTAGAACAACATTCTAGAACCTCTAGAGACTGCATGAGTCAGTTTCATTTTGAAAGCAAAAGAACTCAAAACACATATTTCACAAAGTACTATATACTATAAAAAATACAGGATGAGCAACTCTATGCACAACCAGTCTGTTTTGCCACCTCTGGGTTCTGATTCCCATGGACCTCTCGAGGTCAGAGGGAATCAGAACCCCTATGTGGCAGAACACACTGGTTGTGCATACAGTTGCCCATTCAGTAGTCTCTATATATTTAAAGGTCAAGGGTCAAATTAGAGATTCACAATTAGGTTATCAAAGCCAGCATTTCATTGCTTTTGTAATTTCAAAAGCTTCAAGGTATGGGGAGGGATGGGCTCATGAAGCGGGGAGTAAGCTGAGGTATTAAATGAGTACTTTGCCTCAGTTTTTACCGGGAGGGTCCATACTTCCCGGCGGGAGGGATAGTGAGCCCACAAAAAGGCAGGTCACTTCCGAGTCTGGTGGTCCAGCAGAAGCTAGGGTGGGTGACGGGCCTGAACTGGGGGGCGGGAGACAGGTAGATGGGGGTGAGGGCTGGGAGGGCGTAATCACAATGGATAGGGTGAGGGCGGCCCTCAGGTCGTTAAAGACTGAGAAGGCATCAGGGCCAGACAAGCTTCATCAGAGGGCGCTGAGGCACATGGTGGATGTGCTGGCAGCTCCACTAGCTGCACTTTTCAACACCTCTCTGCACACAGAGTGGGTGCCTCATGACTGGAGGGCAGCCCATGTTGTGCCTATATACAAAGGGGGCTCTAGACAGGAGACGGGAAACAACAGGCCTGTTAGCCCGATGTCCGTGGTAGACAAGGTGATGGAGGGTATTATCAAGGAGAGGCTTGGGGAAGGCAGCTGGAACGGATGGGGCACCTGGACGATAGGCAGCATGGCTTTGTTCCGGGGAGATCGTGCCAGACCAACCTTGTGGAGTTCTACCAGTGGGTGACGAGTGCCCTGGACCAAAATAGGCTGGTGGGCGTCCTCTATTTGGACTTCAGCAAGGCATTTGATTCGGTACCCCACAATGGCCTGCTGGCAAAGCTGGGGGGGATGGGGTGGGGGGGCAGTTGTTCAGGTGGATAGAAAATTGGCTCTTGGGGTGAGTACAAAGAGTAGTGGTTGGTGGAATAGTCTCCTCCCCAAGGCTCACTAGTGGGGTCCCCCAGAGATTGGTCCTGGGGCCACTACTGTTCAATGCCTATGTCTCGGACATAGGGAGGAGTACTAGGAGTAAACTGAGTCTCTTTGCAGATGACTCGAAGCTGGGAGCATTGGTGGACGAGAAGGAGGGGAGAGTGGCCCTTCAGGGAGACCTGGATGCCCTGGAGAGGTGGTCGAGGAGGTGGGAACCGAAGTTTAATGCAAGGAAGTGCAGGGTGCTGCACCTGGAGGTCAGAAACCCGGGACATGCATACACCCTGGGGGGCGGGGGAGACACACTGCAGGCCTCATCTGGAAAGAGGGACCTGGGGGTGGTAGTGGACATCAAAATGAATAACTCGAGACTTGTCGAAGAGCAGCAGCAAAGGCGAACAGGATGCTGGGCTGCATCACCTGGGTGGTATAATGCCCTGGTCAGGCCGCACCTCAAGTACTGTGTGCAGTTCTGGAGACTACACCTAAGGAGGAACAGTGCACTGCCGGAGAGGGTCCAAAGTACAGCGACCATGATGATCTGTGGCATGGGGAGTAGACCCTATGAGGAGAGACTGGAGGAGCTCAACCTGAACACACTGGAGGAGAGGAGAAACAGGGGGGACATGATAGAGGGCTTCAGGTTTAACAAGGGGGGGGACAACCAGGGGCATAGTGGAAGCTGGAGGGGGAGTTACAGGGTGAGTGAAGGAGGTGCTACTTCAATGAAAGGCTGGAGGATCCATGGAACGTGCTGCCCAGGAGCCTGGTGGAGGACGGCACCATGGAGGGATTCAAGAGGGGGTGGGACAGGTACAGAGGGAAACTGAAGCCGTGGAAGTCCATCTCCAGGGAGGGGCGCTGGATGTTTTTTGGTGGAGCCCATGGGGGAGGGATGGCAAATCAAGCACCAGTAGGGGTGCTGGCTACCAAGCAGACACGACAGACCATGGGGCCTATTCTGCTGGCTTTTAGTAAGTTAGTATGTATGTAATAACAACGGCATATCCTAGACAGAGATTTTATGCTAATAGAAACATAGAAAGATGTCAGCAAAAAAAGATTCATAGTCCAGCTTGTCTTTCCATTTCCCTATCAGAGCCATACCAACCCACCCTTAGTTATACCTTGAGTGAAAGCCCGTTGGGAACCCCCCCCCCACCCAAAACTGCCTTTGCTGTCTTAGCTTCCACGAACCTCATGCAGTACAAAAAGGTGAGGGAAGGGACAACAATAATCTCCAACGAACAAATTCAGTCTTGATACTCCAGAATATCTGTCTGATTTAAGGCCAAATAAAAATGGAAAACCGGCATATTGTCTGTGTAGTCAGCACTATCTGAACATGGAAACATTACAAGTAGCATGTTTACTATCTGTAATAGATGTAAATAGAGGAGCATTACTAGGTAAATCAGAACTCAGTTTACATACTGCAGCTGTGAAATAATCTGCATATTCTATTAAGATTCAATTAGTTACAGAATTAGGAAAAAATACTGACGCTAAATTAGTAATCTACTTCAATGATAAATAACTACATAGTCCTATTAGGTAATCATGTGAATGCCACATGTAAGGGCAACCCTATCCTGACTCCAGGTAACCCGTTAGTACTGCATGGTTGTTCTCTCACTCCATAGCTCTTGCCACCCATCCATTCCTTCCTAGAGTACTTCTAGACTCCCCTTCACATAACCTAGGTCTTTATCCTCCCTTTACCCTTCTTATCCCGGCATCCTAGGTCCCTACCTCAGCAGTCCCTAAACTCCCTTTTACTCCCCAGCCCTCTCTTCCCTATTTATTTTGCATCCAGTGTATAATATGTGCCTTGCACTTACTACTGCCTTGGCAATTGCTTTGCTACTCTTCCCACTGTACACTGTCTTGATTAAGAAGATGCACGAGTCAAGTCAATGTTCACTATGCTAATATATTGCTACTCTATTTGTACTTGCCAGTGATTTCCAATCTTGTACACTTTTTTTTTTTACCCACTCTTTATACTCCCCCTGACCGCAGCGCTCCCACTCTCTTCGGGAGACACCTATGGCCTTATAGTCCCCACCCGCTTACCTGGAGCCCAGTGCAGTCCATCCCCCCCCCCAGGTAGCCGTGGCTCTGTCCCCCAGGTGGGCATGGGTTAGGGACACCCCCGAAGTCCTTTTTGTTCTCATCGGGATGCTGGTATGCTGGTACTGGGTCAGGCAGGGGATCGGGGCCTGGTGCGCAGTCTACCAGCGGGGTGTTTTTCCCCATTTTCTGTGGGAGTGGCATGTGCCCCAATGTTAAGGAGTCTCCAGCGATGTCCTCCACTCCCAACCCTCTCTTTTACACTTGTGCGCTTGCTATGCCTCCAGCTTCCACCAGAGGCCAGTCAGGCGCCAAGGATCTACCCCCCCCCCCCCGGGAGAGGAGAGCTGTCCTTGGTTCTCAATCTTCTCCCTCCCTACCTGCCCCGATGACCCGGGCTCATTCCTGAACCCGGGTGTGCCATGAGCACGCAGGTGGCGGCCCAGCACTCAACCCTAAAGCGCCCACCGCCGGAACATACTGTTATTCTGTTTGTGCTCATACTGTACTTGCTAATGATTACTGTATTTGTTCATACTGTTATTTTTATTTGTGTTTATTTTATTTATCTCTGTGCAATTGCTTTGTTTTGCTTGTGTTGTCCTGCTGACCTTCCCCGGTCCACCTTGTAAATGAGCTTGTCTCAACGGTGCCTCGCCTGGTAAAATAAAGATGACTGACTGATTGATTGAGATAGGAACAGGATAAGCCCGTTGCAGCATATCTTAGGGATTTAAAGGGGAACTGTCAGCAATCTGAGCATATTCACTGTTGTCTGTTGTCCCTAAATGCAAGTCACATAGTGGGTCTTAAAAAAAAAAAAAATTCCCAAGTCGCTTCAAAATTATGTTTTTATAAGCCTTCATGTCCCTCCCCATTTTCAGCATTTGAGTGACAGCCTTGACTGGAAGTGATGTCAGCGACGGGCTAAATTCTTTGTCTATCTATGCAACACTCTTTGTCTACCTATTTTAATCACTACCACATCAGTGCAGTTTAAAGTTTAAATAACAATTACAGTAAAACTTCAGTTAACCCAAACTCTCAATTATCCAACACTGTCGTGCGTCTTCCAGCTTAAATGTAAAATGCTCTCACTTATTCAAAACCACATTTATCCAAACAATGTCATTGTCCCCCAGCACATCCGGATAAATGACATTATCCTGTATAAATAACGTTTTCCATTGGCACAGTACTGTATATGATCCTTGGCTAGTGGTCCCTCCCCCACCGGCCCTCATGCCTGACTGTAAAATCATACATCCCTGGTGGCTAGCAGTCCTTCCCCCACCTGCACACATGCCCAACTGTGAAATCATAAATCCCTGGTGGCTAGCAGTCACTCCCCCACCTGCACACATGCCAGACCATAAAATCATATGTCCCTGGTGGCTAGCGGTCCTTCTCCCCACCCGTACACATGCCCAACTGTAAAATCATATGTCCCTGGTGGCTAGCAGTCCCTCCCCCCCCACCTGCACACATGCCAGACTTTAAAATCATACTTCCCCGGTGGCTAGCGGTCCCTCCACCCACTTGCATGCATGTCAGACACTAAACTGATTAAATATAGACTAAGGGCTGGGTAGGGAGTTATGACAAGAATTTTACGCACACCCGAGGTGTGGGATGCCATATAAACCCCAAGAGTGAAGCTCGAGGTATTTATAAAGGCATCCCACAATGAGGGTGTGTGTAAAATTTGAGTTTTACACACCTACCCATCCTTTATTTTATATAATCGCTGGGGAGCATTTTTTCACCACAGCAATTGTATAAAATGAAGATACATCTGTTGTTAGCCATGAACCGACTGGCATGTCCGTGGTCGGAAACTTTCCCTTTTTTAATTTTTATTAATGGAGACAGTCCATGAAACAGCCAGTTACTTTTTTTTTTTTTTTTTAAGTTAACTTACCACCGAGTGCAAGTTGCAGTGAGGTGTCCAGTGGTAAGTTATGGTGGCTGGCAGCTGAGGAAAGAGAGACTGGAAGTTGGTGCATGTGTGGAGCGTGGGAAACCCGGGGCGTGTCTGTCATTATAACCAGCTAGTTATAATGACAAATTATAACTGGGTTTCCCTTAGGGGAAAAAAAAAAACGCTAACCAGTAATTATTACTAAATAATGGTAAGTATTGTCTCATCCAGCCAAAATCAGAAATCCCTTGGTTGGAGCTGAAAACTGAAAGTGTATCACTTACTGTATCCATGAAAACTGAAAACATGACTATCATCAGGTTTTTCTTTTTAATTTGTAATCGGACTGTGAAAGTGTACTCGCACTTCAGTGGTGCTGCAGAGAGCAGAGCCCATCATTAATGTCACCAGGTAAGTCGTGCTACTGTGCATGTGTGGAAATGGAGCTTTGCAGGCGCAAAAAGCAAACAGACGCAGCAGGCATAAATAAGGATTTCAAGGTGAGGTCTTTAGTTATTATGGGTCAGACAAGGATGCACAGGCTGCAAATGTGAATGGGGAAATAGTTACAAATAACAGCACTGAAGACAATTCCCCTTTAAGTGGACTCAACAACATACACCAGTATTAAGATGCACTATAGGTGTTCTGAGAAGCAGATTTTTCTAGACTCTACTGCTTATGACAAGTGACACTGCAGGGGTACAGCTCAGGTTACCCAACAGATAATAGTAGCATGTTTGTTCTAATTAACTTACAAAGTCCCCCTTCCCCAACACATACCCTAGAAATACTTTCCCCAAGTACTGAAGGAAAAAAAAAAAAAAAAACACACGCCCGCCCCCTCTCGGAAATCCTATCTTCTTTGCCTATAGTGTCTGCTTTACTAAAATTAAGAAAACTCCTGGGAAGAAAATCATTTGACTAAAAGCCAAAGGATCATGTGTCTCATTTAGCAAAAGGCTGAAAACTAGGTAGGGATCTGATTTACAAACGAGCTGGTAAATGGGTGCAACCATTTCCAAAGTAATTAAAATTCAGTGTTCCGGTATTTTGTTCCTTAAATAAAACACATTCTTTATTTATTTATTTTTTTATCTTTATGCACCCCTAGCTCTGGAACTCTCTCAGGCTGCTCCTACAGGCCTAACACCGCTCTCCCAGCCCACCTGATCCCCCATTTCATCTGCCCTCTCACCATCTTTCAGCCGGCGGACTCCACAGCTCTGAGCCCCCTGGGGTAGGGCCACCTCCACTCCAGGCGCTCTATCTATAATCGAGTGTGCCGGCCAAGGTGGTAGAGGGGTAGGCCTAGGTATGAAGACAGAGCCCGGTGTTGGGCGTGCGGCTGCGTGGCTCCCCGAAGGGCCATTGCCTATCCAGGATCGGGATTTTTTCTGAGCTTTTTGTTTCCCCCTGGGAGCGCGGGCGTGCAATGATGCCCACATGGCCATGCCGTAAGCATCTGCTGTGCTCCTCCCCTTGACTGCTCCAAGCGCTAACTGTGCCACTGGTCTCAACCGGGAGTCACTACTGCGCCGCAGACACCCTGGATCCCTTCCCAGGGAGAGAGCAGTCCAGCAGACGCTCGATCCCACTCCCTCCCCTGCCAACTCCCGGCACCAGAGCTCGTTCCCAAATTCGGGCTGCGGCGTGACGCAATGTGTGGCATCCAGTGCCTCAATCCTCAGCGCCACCGGGCCAGCACTAGTAAAACACATTCTGTTTAAACATCTCTTGAATCACCACCTTTCTTCAATACAAAACGAATGGACATCATGGGGCCCTGTCCCTATGTCTTCATAAATATATCCCCAATTCAATGATTATGATACAACTGTATGTGAATAGGATGCAATGGTATTCCACTGTCCTTCATGGGAAATTACTAACTCATATTTTCTTGTAAAAGACATATACGCAGAGGTCACCTGATGGCCCAGTGGGAATACCACGCACTTCCGTGCTGTCGACTTGGGAGTCAGGCTAGGTAGTGGGGGGCTGTTCCAAGAAATGCCGCGACTCGGCTCTGTCTTAACGGTGCTCACCACAAACAAGCAGCCAGCTCGTAACTTTTAAACAAAATTCCACAGTATCAACAACACAGGAGTCCCTCACCCAGCGCTTCAACTTCAAACAAGTCTTTCTCCCTGAGGAAGACTTGTCTGAAGCTCAGCACTGGGTGAGGAACCCTGTGTTGTTGGTATCTGCAGCACAAATTTGGTACACTGCAGTGGCGTGTCGGTTACTTTTTTACATGGAGATACACGAGTGACACCGCTTTTGGAATTTAGGTAGTGGGGGGGCTGGTATGGAGACACCCAGGTTCTGTCACCATAGTGACCCCTGCACTGGGCCAAAGGAACTTTTCTCCTCTGTGGAATGTCAGTACTTGTGTGTGGGGACTCATGCGTGGTGACGCACTAACTGTGCCGGGAGGGTGGAGAAAACCCATGCCTCCCTGATGCCATGAATGAACACCGCTGGTACTCTCCAGCCCTGCACAGTGAGGATCCACACCAGCCAGACAATGGGAGGAGTGGCAGACGGGGCTGGGAGGTCACAAGGTCAGAGCATGAACCAGGAAAGTCAAAAAAAAAAAACCTTAACCTAGAAACACAGAATTTGACAGCAAATAAGGACCGCTTGGCCCACCCAGTCTGCTCATTTCCCTACCTACTGCATATACTCCAGATCCTAACTGATCTGCAGCTTACCCTCTCTTTCCTATCACTAGGGTTGCCTTCTGTTTATCCCATGCATTCTTGAATTCACCCACTGTTTTTGGCCCTACAACCTCCGCAGGGAGGCTGTTCCATGCATCTACCACCCTTTCTGTGAAAAAATATTTCCTCTCGTTGTAGAGTCCCTCCCCAGCCTCATAGTGTGACCCTTTGTTCTTACACATCTTTTCTGAAAGATGCTGCCCTCTTGTACTTTGTTTATCCCCATGAGGTACCTGAAAGTCTCTAGAATATCTCCTTCCTTTCGTCCAGGGAATACATATTGAGGTCTTTCAGTCTCTCTTCATACGGTTTCTGATGCAGTTCTTGCACTGTATTTTTTGCCCTTCTCTGAACTGCTTCTACTCTATGTCCTTTCAGAGGTGTGGCCTCCAGAACTGGACACAGTGCTCCAGATGAGGTCTCACCAATGATCTGTACAGTGGGGTATCACGTAATATGGGCAAAGCAAATTGAGCAACTCAATTTGCGTGCCCGAGGGATTAGCGACTGGGAGGGTATAGCTAGGGGAGGGAATAGTGAGTGTGAAGGGAAAAAACTGACAGGGGGAATGGAATAGTGCTAGGAGTTAAGTAGGGGAGTGCAGCCTGCTGCTGTTGAGCGGGCCACCTGGTGTGGTGGTTACTGTCACCACCTGAAGTGCTGATGGTTCTGGGTTCAGGACCCGCTGCAGGTGAATATTTATGGAAACATGAGCTGTTGATTGTTTTGTATCCCCCCTCCCATGTGTTCCCCTGTCCCCCAGTGCCCGCCACTCCAGCGTTGGTTAAATTAATTTGGGGGTTGCGAAGAGCGTAGCCCCCTGCATTAAACTTTAAATTATATCATCCACGACCATAGCTGTCTTGCAATGTGGTGTGACGGCTAGACAGAAGAATCCGATTTCAGCAAAATGTACTCGCTCTTGTGCGAGTCACCATTTTATTTTCACAATTATGACATGGAACCGTACAGTGATATCGCCACGTCCTGTTTTCTACTGGTGATACCTCTCCCTATGCACCCCAGCATCCCAATGGCTCTCCTCACAGCCTTCTCACATTGCTTGGTTACCTTTGGGTCATCTGTTATGATGACCCCAGGTTCCTTTCCAGTTTGGCTGTCATCAGTACCCCCCCCCCCAAATCATGTATTCCTCCTGTGGATTTCTGTGCCCGAAGTGTATGACTTTGCACTTCTTTGCATTGAATCTAAGTTGCCACACTTTTGACCACTCCTCCAGCTTGCCTAAGTCCGTACTCATATTTTCCACCCATCCCTGGAGCGTCAGCCCTATTGCAGATCTTAGTGTCATCAACAAAAAGGCTTCCCTTCCCTTCCAGCCCCTCCACAATTTTGCTTATGAAGACATTGAAGAGGACAGGCCTGACAGCACAGTGGTAGCACTACCGCTTGCAACGGTGGCGACCTGGGTTCGGTAGTGAGCCAGGGTCATCGAAGGCCTGGCCGGAAGGAGAAGGATTGAGCGCCTGATGGGCCACTCTCCTTCTCTGGGAGGGGTGGGCAGTTCTCCTCGCTGCAATACTGCCACCACCT
Organism: Neoceratodus forsteri; assembly: GCA_016271365.2. Taxonomy (NCBI): domain Eukaryota; kingdom Metazoa; phylum Chordata; order Ceratodontiformes; family Ceratodontidae; genus Neoceratodus; species Neoceratodus forsteri. Next base: position 1,190,930,827 of record CM028130.1, on the reverse strand, counting down.
GGGTGATCACGGGGAGGAGGTGCGTCTCTGCGAGCCTCCGACTCATTAGTCCTCCCCGAGCAATGACGCCTGCAGGAGGCAGGGACCAGAAAAAAGGAAAAAGCCCTACGCTCCTCCTAGAGATGGGCTTCGGCGCAGACGACCAAAGGATTGGGGAAGCTCTGGTACTGTATCTGCCTCATCTGAGGTAAGGAGGGGAGGTTAGGGGAGACCCTCATCCCCCCACCCGGGGGGGGGGTAATATGGTGAGTTAAAGGGTCCACGGGGCGGAGGCAGAGAGGGCAGCAATATCCTCCATGTCCCGGTCGATAGGGCGCATTGAGGACCCTGATGATAGGAGTTGACATGGTGTCGGAAGGGGTATAAAAACAGACAGTTTGAAAAAAAAAAAAAAGAAGACAACAGGCACCAGCACGGATTCCTGTGGGACCATGCTAGTTGCCCCCTCTCCTCGGATTGAACACAGTTTACCACCACCCTCTGTATTCCCTGTTCAGCCAATTTCTGATCCAGTTTACCATCTTGGGACCCACTCCCAGACTGCACAACTTGTTTACTAGCCTCTTGTGTGGGATGGTATCAAAGGCCTTGCTAAAATCTAGGTAGGCCATGTATATCACCCCTCCCAAATCAACCACCCTGGTTACCCATTCAAAGAAATCTATCCAATTTCTTTGACAAGACCTTCCTACTGTGAATCCATGTTGCCTTGGATTCAAGATACACCACAATCCTTTGCTTTAACAGTAACTCCACTATTTCCCCATCACCGAGGTCAAACTGACTGTCCTGTAATTTCCAGCCTCCTCCCTACTCCCACTTTTGTAGAAGAGGATCACATTTTCCCTCCTCCAGTACCACACCTTCCTTCCACCACAGATTTGTTGAATAGGGCTGTCAGTGGTGCTACCAGCACCTCTCAGAGTTATTTTAATATTCTGGGATGTATCCTGTCCGGCCCCATTGCCTTGTCCACTTTCAGTTTCGTGAGTTCCTTTATGACGCTCTCCTCTGCGAATGGACTGGTGTCCACCTCCCTTCCATACGTGCTTCTACTGCCTAACTGTGGTCCCTTCCCCTTCCTTTGTGTATACTGAAGAGTAGTATTCGTTCAGGATTTCTGCTCTTTCTAGGTCCTCCACCACCACTTTTTAGCCTCACAATCCTTCCCCTGGTCTTTTTTCTTCCACTAACATACCTGAAAAAGGTTTTGCCTCCTTCTTTTATTGTCTGGGCTATTTTTTCCTCTGTTTGCGCCTTTGCGCTCCTGACTGCCTTCCCTACCTACCCCTGCATTGCCTGATACAGTTCCCTGTCTACCTTCCTCTGTGTTTTCCTGTACTTCCTGAATACCAGCCTTTTCTCTCTAACCTTCCCTGTCACTTCCTTAGAAAATCAAAGTGTTTTTTTCTTTCTTTTTGCTTTGCTTACTTGCTTCACACAAAGGCTTGCTGCCTCTGCTATGGCTCCTTTAAGGTTCCCCCACTGTTTATCTACACCCACCCCCCTCCTTTGTCAAGGCTTTCTTGAGGCATTCCCTTTTGTACAGTCAGCCTTCCTGAAATCCAGAGCCCTTGCTTTTGTGTGGTTTGACTCTTCCACTGTTTTCGCTTTGAACCACACTGTATGGTGGTCACTGGACCCTAGACAGCTGCCCACCGATACATCTGTAATTCTGTCCCCACTGGTGAGAACCAGGTCCAATATTGCTCCCTCATGGGGGGGGGCTCCACCACTAGCTGTCTGAGGCACGCCCCCTCCTGCAGAGGGCGTCCAGGATATCTTTGCTCCTGGTTGTGGCTGCAGCATAGTGTTCCAATTAACATCTGGCATATTTAAGTCTCTACCAGCAACACTTCCCCTTTATCTGCTATTTTGTGGATGGTTTCCACTAATACCCTATATAGTTCCCCCTCTGTGCTGGATGTCTGTAGATACCAGTGCAAATGGAGGTGCCATTCCCCATCTCCAGGGTGACCCACAGTGCCTCTGCCCCCTCCTGCATTCCCTGAACCTCAGTTGCTTTGATCCTCTCTCTAATGCAAATAGCTACCCCTCCTCCCTTTCTGCCCACGTCTTTCCCGAAAACTATGTACCCAAGCATGATTATATCCCAGTCATGTTTTCCCGTGTACCATGTTTCAGTGACCGCGACAGTGTCCAGGTCCTCCTCCGCCATCAAGGCCACTAGGTCCGGGATCTCATTTCCCGGGCTGCAGGATTTGTAAAAACAGTCAACCACTACGTTCACTCTTAACCACTTCAGTTGAATCAAGTAAGACTTTCTCAAGGTAAATCCAGTTTACTGTGCCATAACGTGCTGTATAATACAGACCACACGTCCAAAGCTCTGACCCTCTCCCCAGCACTTCAACTGAAATGAGTCTTCATCAAGATCATCACCCTTTGATGAAAACTCATTTCAGTTGAAGTGCTGAAGAATCAAAGCTTAATGCATGGTCTGTATTATACAACTGCATGTTTTCACCTAATAAACTGCATTTGTTGAGAAAGTCTTACTTGATTCAACTGAAGTGGTAAGAGTGAGCACTACTGTTTGACTGCTTCTGTAAGTTTGGACTAACCATCCTAGTAGCAGCTCCCACTCCTGTGAGAATTCGCCGCACTGGTGGGGATATGTTTGTGGGCATTTCTACACATGGCCTTCCATGTTTTGATTCCTCTGCCCCTAACGGCTTCCTTCCTATCCCTATGCCTGCTCCCATGCCTCCCTTGTCTTTACTCTCAGTTTCAGGTCCTTTTGGCGATTCCCCAGCCCTAGGGTCCACCCGTCTGACTACTTTAATATGGTGGGGGGGAGCAAGGCCAGTTAGATTTTTCTTGCTTACTTCCACCATCCACTTTGGCTAGTTTAAATGCTTGCCATCAAAACATTTAAACCTCTCACTGAGGATCCTGGTTCCCTCCCTGGATGGATGCAGACCATCCCTCCTGTGCAGTCCTGCATCCCCAGTCCCCAGTGAAGCCAAATCCCTCAGCTCTGCACTAGTTCTTCAGTCATTCACTGAATCCCTTGGTGCAGAGTACCTGGTCCTCTCTCATGCTGTAGACAGGTAACACTTTCAAAAAGTTTGCTGTGCATGCTACATGTCTAAGACCCTTCCCCAACTCCGTGAACTCCCTCTACACTACCCCAGCCTCATCTCCAGCCAGATCATTTGTCCCCAGGTGGACAATGACGTCTAGCTCACCCTCTTGTCCTGCTGCCTCAGCGATTCTTTGGATTCGCTTCCCATCCCCCCAAGCCATGGCACCAGGAAGGTACTTGACCTCTATCTCTCCCACCCCCAAGTTTACCCCCTAATAATAGAGTCCCCCACTAGGAGTTGCTTCCTCCTCCTCTGGTGTCCCATGCCATGCCCCCTGGGGTCTCCACCATGGAGGTTCCCCGCATCCACCTTGTCCACCACTATGGGTGCCACCATGGGACAGTCCCACCCTACCAGAACAGCATATGAGTTGTGGAGTGGAACCACAGGTGGGATATGCCTCTGCCCAACCATCCTCACCCTCACCCTCACCAAGCCCACCGTTGTCCAACCACCCCTCCATTATGGCATCCTCTGAGGCAGCAGGGGAGGACTTGGTGGTCCCTGGGTGGGGGAGGAGTTCTCCCGAAACCTAGCCAACTCGACCTGGAGGCAAGCAACCTCAGCCCAGAGAGGTGAATGCAGATGGGGCAGCACCGCAGCCTCCAAAAGGTCTCCCTGAAGACTGCCGCCCCACAGCCACTGCACCACTCCCATCATGCCAGTTTCCTACCTGACCTTTTTTCTTTTCAAAATGCAAGCAGTTTTGTTAAAGAAAAGAACCTTTCTCTCAGAGCTTTTAATCGCACAATAGAACAAAAATTACTTCGTTCACTCCCTTGTGCAGAAAATAATCCCTTTCACCAAGCTTTAAGCCCAACAATATATTCCTTACATAGACTTGATGAAAAAAGGGCATATGCTCCACCCTTGTAATTTAGGTGCAAGCAAACACCCTTTTTATGGCTGCATAGCAGTTTTCAACATACTGCCAACAAGAGGAGAGGGAGCAATGCAGACAGGAACTGACACTTATTACCTTCTATTTCAACACAAAAATTGACATCAGATAAGGACCACTAGGCCCATCCAGTCTGCCCATAGAACCTAGCTTTATTAGCAGTTGCTGACCCTACTTGGTCATCGGCTTTAGCCTCTCCTTCCCACTTCAAGGGTTCCCTTATGCCTATCCCATGCATGTTTAAATCCCCCCACTGTGCTTGCCCCCACCATCTCCTGGGGCAGGCAATTCCATGCATCCACCACCCTTTCCGTGAAAAAAAAAACTTCCTCACACTTCCCCTTATCCTGCCCCCTCCAATCTCACATCGAGTCCCCTCGTCCTTGTACCTCTCCTGTGCTGACAGATGTCGCCCACTTGCACCTTGTTTATGCCCCTAAGATACTTGAAAGTTTCTATCTTATCTCCCCGTTCCCTCCTCTCCTCCAGTGTATACATACTGTGGTCCTGTAAGCTCTCCTCATATGTCTTCTGGTGCAAGCCCTGCACCATCTTAGTTGCCCTTCTCTGAACCACCTCCACCCAGTCTACATCTCTATGAAGATGTGGCCTCCAGAACTGTACACAATATGCCAGATAAGGCCTCACAAGTGTTTTGTATAATGGCATAACCATCTCCCTCTTTCTGCTAGTGATACCCATTCCTGTGTACCCCAACATGCCACTGGCCCTCCTTACCACCTTTGTGCTCTGCTTGGCCACCTTTAGGTTGTCCAAGATGATAACCCCGGATCCCTTTCCTCCCTAGTGCACGTCAGCACTGCCCCCCAAATCCTGTAGCTCACTCCAGGGTTTCTGCACCCCAGGTGCATGATTTTGGACTTCTTTGCAATAAATTTTAACTGCCACACCTCGGACCATTTTTCCAGCTTTCTTAGCCCCCTCCTCATTTTTTCCACCCCCTCTGGAGTGTATACCCTGTTGCAGATCTTGGTGTCATCTGCAAACAGGCAAACCTTCCCTTCCACAATGTCACTAATAGACATTAAAAAGGACTGATCCTTGTGGTACCCCGCTGGTCACCCTCTATCTCCTCAGACTGGATCCCATTTACCACCACCCCCTGCTTCCTGTCCCCTAACCAGTTTCTAACCCAGTTCACCACCTTGTGGCCCACACCCAGGCTACCCAACTTGTTAATCATCCTTTTATGTGGAGCGGTGTCTAACATCTTGCCGAAATCAAGGTAAGCGACATCTACTGCTCCCCCCGATCCACCTCCTTCATCACCCAGTCAAAAAAATCTATCAGATTTGTTTGACAAGACCTTTCTGCTGTGAATCCACGCTGCCTTAGATTCTGGGCTCCACTGGATTCTAAAGTGTTCCACAATCCTTTCCTTAAGCAGCACCTCCATAATCTTCCCTACTATTGATGTGAGGCTGACCGGCCTATAGTTTCCTGCCTACTCCCTGCTATCATTTTTGTGAACAGGGACTTCCACAGTGGAGTTTCATCATCTCCCTGGTATACAGGTGACCCCCGCTCTTGTGTGTCTGTCTGTGTCCCTCATCCCCCTCTTCCTCACCTTCATCCATCCAAATGTCCTTCAGAAGCACAGAAAATTATGGCAGAATTAGACCAATGGTCCACCTAATCTGCCCGGAATTCCCTATCTGCCTTGGGATATAGTGTCCATATGGGGTTTTATCCCTTCCGGTCCACCACCCCTGCTTCCTTCCATACTGCTACCAACTTCAACGAACACTAAACCCTACACTCTGTGCCAACCATGCTTAAACCATTCACAGTCTTGGTGCCCACCACCTCTGCTGGCAGACTATTCCACGGCTCCACCACCCTTTCCGTAAAACAGAACTTCCTCACATCCCTCTTAATCCTTCCCCCCGCCAGTTTCCACTCTTGACCTCTGGTTCTTGACTCTGTACCCTTGCTAAATAGTTCATCGCAGTTCACCTTGTTTATTACCTTCAGGATCTTCAATGTCTCTGTCATAGCCCCCTTTTCTCGCCTTGTCTCCTGAGTATATATTCAGTGTCTTGAAATGGTCTTCATAAGATCTGCCCTCTTGGCCTTGAATTACCTTGGTCACCTTGTGCTGCACCATCTCCAGCCTTTCCCTATCCTTCCTTTGGTGAATACAGAACTGACCACAGTATTCCAGGTGCGGCCTCACCAGTAACCTACACAGCATTAGTATTACCTCCTTTTTCCTGCTGCTAATATCCCTTCCAGTACACTCTTAGCATCCTATTAGCCATACTATAGACCTTGTTACACCAGTTAATTGCTTGATAGAGTCACTAATGATGACTTCCAGATCCCTTTCCTCTGTCACAGTATTCAGTTTAATCACTCCCATCCAGTATACTGTCCCCCCTCCCACCCCGGTGCATAATCTTGCATTTTTTGGCAATGAATTTCAACTGTTAAACCTTAGACCACCTCTCTAGCCTTTGTAGATAACTATGCATCTCCCTGCTCCCTTCTTCACTATCTACCCTACTGCAGAGCACTGTCTTATCTGTGAAGAGACATGCATTGCCCTGGATGCCCTTCCAATGTCACTGATGAACATATTAAAAAAAACACAAGACACAGGACAGATCCCTGCAGTACCCCACTTGTGACCTCCCTTTCTTGTAATTTTAGTTTACCAACACCCTCCACGGTCTCTCCATCAACCAGTTTCCTACCCATCTAAATATGTCTCTACCCATGCCCAAGTCCTCCAGCTTCCTCTTCAATCTTCTGTGTGGTAACGAGTCGAAAGCCTTGTTGAAGTCAAAATACAGTAAACCTGGACGGCCCGGTGGCGCTGAGGGTTGGCGCTGGGCGCCACACCTTGCGCCTACGCTGGCGACCAGGTTCAGATGAAGCAAGCCGTCCAGGGGTCGGTGGGGAGGAATAAGGATTGAGCATCCTGCGGACTGCCTCTCTATCCGGGAGGGATCCAGGAGCCATCACTCTGCAGCGGCCCCGGTGACGATCGGGGGCACTGCTAGAGCAGGCATAGAAGGATGGAGTGTGGCAGACGTTGGCACATTTGTGCCTCGACCTCGTACTGCGGCTTGCTCCGGGTGTAGAAAACAGGAAAATGGAGCAGCACAGGCCGTGGCAGCTTTATGGCGCATTCTGCCAGCGAAGATACCGATGTGCGTGCGGTAATGATCCTAGCCTGGCATGGGGGCAATAGGGGTGCCCTCTTTGAAGACAGAGCTATATGTCAGCTGGGCATGCTACGTCAGGGTCGGAGATGGAGCTGAGCGGTGACTGGATTGAAGGCAGGTCTGTGGCTGCTAGGGGGCAAAATATGTCATGTTAAAAAAAAAAAAAAATGTAAACCCAAGGCATGGCCCTTATCTACTACTTTTGCTACTCAGTCAAAGAAAAAGTACAGTTACATAAGAACTTACCATAACAGTAGATCTTCGAGAGAAGCTCTTGCAGCAGGCCACACCAGTAAGACTAAGCCATCAGGCGCTAGGACCACATGGAAAACTTCTAGCTAGCAGTCTACCACAGGGGACCATCTACCACTTGATGTCAGCCTATCCTATTAAGGCGAGCAGTCCCCCACACCTACCTTAATTCTACCACAGGAGACCCAGAACGGGCAGTGAATGGAGAACCGAGGAGGTTCCTGAGAGCCAAAAGAAAGGCAGAAGTAGTATGAGAGAAACACAAAGAGCAACAGGGTGAAGGAGAGAGGGAAAGCAGGGCCTGCTGCAAGAGTTTCTCTCAAAGATCTATTGTTACGGTAAGTTCTTATGTAACTGTACTATCTTACTTCGAGGATGGCTCTTGCAGCAGGCCACAATGGTAGGACTGAGTCCCAAGCATTACCAGAGATCACCAGGAAAGAAACATCGGGAGGAGGACAGATCAGCAGTCAAGAGCTCAGGAGAGAAGGCCCTGAAGTACTGCTAGGACGAAATTGGCCCTAAGCCTAGAGGCGATATCCAGGCTGCAATGCTTGGTAAAAGTGTGGACAGAACTCCAGGTGGCAGCTGCACAGATGTCCACAGCAGACATATTTCTGAAACAAGCTGTAGAGGCGGCCATACCCCGGTGGTATGGCTCTTGACTACTCCTGGAAGGGCCTTGTTGTACTTGTGTTAGCAATAAACAGTGCAATTTGCTAACCACTTAGACAAACACTGTTTGGAAACAGGAGCGTCCTCTCTCTTGGGTTGAACGAAACAAACTGGTCAGATTTCCTTAAAAACTTGGTGTGGTTCGTATAGTACAGCGAAATCCTATGTACATCCAAAGTATGGAGCAAGGCCTCCCCTGATTAGAATACTCAAAAAAATAAACTGGAAGGTGGATGGATTGATTCAACACCACCTTAGGTAAAAATTTAGGATTAGCACGCAAACATATCCAGTCTGTGTGAAAAAGGCTCCTTTCACGTAACAGCCTGGAGTTCGGAAATTCTTCGAGCAGAAGTAACAGCAACTAAAAAGAGCAGTTTCTGTGACAGAAAGCACAGCTCACAACTTGCAGCCAGTTCAAAGAGAGGTAAAGTTAGTTTCTCCAACATAAAGTTGAGGTCCTATAGAGGGATCATGACCCGTATGGGAGGTTTCAGATGTAAAATGTCCCACAGGAAGGTGCAGAACACTTCAAGTTGGGCAACAGTTTTGCCCTCGATAGGTGCTGGGTATGCAGAGATGGCAGAAAGGTGCACCTTGAGAGAGGAGTACTCCAGGCTGCAGTCCAAAAGGGAAAGAAGGCACTCCAACACTTGATTCACCGTGCAGGTGGGTGAAAGGGTCTAAATGGCCAGTGGCACCCCAAAGGGTGAAACGCGTCCATGTCATGGCAAAAGTGACTCTGGTAGAGGGCTTTCTAACCACCATCAGGATGTCTGCAACCCTAGACACCCCAAAGCGGGCAACAGCTAAGTCTGCAGGAGCCACGCATGGAGATGCAGGGACTTGAGGTCCAGATCAACCATGGTGCCCTGGTCCCAGGAGGGCAAGTCAGTGCACAGGGGCAGAGGCACCAGAGGCTCCACCGCCAGCTGTTGCAGCAAGGGGAACCAGATCTGACGTGACCAGAAGGGAGCTATAAGAATCATTTCCACCCCTTCCAGCTGGAGCCTGAGCAAAACCCTATGTAGGAGTGAAAAGGGAGGAAAGGCATACAGAAACCTCCCCTTCCAGGATAGGGACAATGCATCTCACCAGAAACTTCCAGGCACACGATCAAGCGAGCAGAAAAGTGCGGGTAATGGTGGTCGGTCGTCTGTAGCTGCGGCATCTACTAAGGTCTGACGTGTGTGGGTTGACAGTGGGAAAAGAACTGAGGTAGGTGTGGGGGACCGCCCGGCTTTATAGGACAAGTTGATGTCAATGACTGACGTCGGAGGTGGGCAGTCCCCCATGATAGACCGCTAGCTGGAAGTTTTCTGTGTGGTCCTGGTGCCTGACAGCTTAGTCCTACCAGTGTGGCCTGCTGCAAGAGCCTTCCTCAATGTAAGATCTATTAGGTTCATCTGACAGGACCTCCTTGCCACAAACCCATACTGTTTACTATCCTGTAGACCACTGCTCTCTAGGTGGTCCACAAGGTCCTCTCTGGTCAGTGATTCCATGAGTTTACCCACTACAGAGGTAAGGCTGACAGGTCTGTAATTCCCCAGTTGTTCCGTGTTTCCCTCCCCCCTTGTGTAGCAGAACTACATCTGCTATCCTTCAATCTTTTGAAACTACCCCTGTCTGAACTGACCTTCTGAAAAACCCTACTAGGGGTTCAGTCAGTTCCGCAGCCAACTGCTTGAGCACCTTGAGTTCATCCCATCCAGCCCTGGGGCTTTATCTACCTTTAGGGCTTCAAGACCCTTTTGGACCCCTTCTCTGGTAAATATTGGCTACCTAATTTTGGGAGTGCTCCTGACAGCCACCTTGATGCCACTTTTAGGCAGGAGCCCACTGTCTTCCATTTAGAAGAGAGAGAGAGAGAGCAGAAGTTATCGTTAAGGACAGCTGCTTTTTATTCACTGTCCTCTGATACCTTTCCGCATTGCAGCCTAACAATACCCCCTCTCCCTGCTTCTTTTTTTCTTTTATATATCTGAAGAAGCATTTTTCCCCACCCTTGACCCCCTCCAAAATACACAGCTCCGTGATCATCTTTGCCTCCCATACCATCCTCTTTGCTTGTCTAGTTTTCATTTGGCACTCTTCCCCCCTGCTCCTCCTTGTACCTGGTGAAAGACTTTCTTGGCCCTCACTGCTTCTCTGACTCGTTCCGAGAACAACACTGGTTTCTCATATCTGTTTCACTTTGTAACAATTCTCATGCGTGACTTTGTTGCCTCGAGGATGGTCCCCTTGATTGCCTCCCCATCTTTCCTCTGCACCTCCAATGCTGTCCACCCTCATCAATTTGTCTCGAACCAGCTCCCTCAACTGGTTGAAATCTGCTTTTCTGAAATCGAAGACTTCAGTTTTTGACTGGGGCATGCTAGTCTCGAGGGCCAGCCTAAACCAAATGAAGTTATGGTCGCTGGATCCCAGTGGCTCCCCCACCCTCACACCACTCACCATCTCCAAGCTGGTGAGCACCAAATCAAGACTGGCCGCTTGTCTAGTGGGTTCCTTGACTAACTGCCCTAGTAGGCACTCCTGCAATGTATCCAACAGGGCCGGACTTCTGGTCCACCTGGCCGCTAAAATGTCCCAGTCATTATCCGGCAGGTTCAGATTACCCATCACTTCCTCCTTCTTTACTCCCCTTGCCAGCTTTTCCCTGAGCTCCCACACTGTCTCTTTCTTCTCCTCCCCTTCTCCTGGTGGTCTACAGATCACCCCAATTGTATTTTTTTGCCTGAGGGTGCCTTGAGGTGAACCCACAATAACTAGGTTTCCCCTATGCGTACATCCTCGATAACCTCTATGCCCTTCCTGATATATATAGGGATATGCCCCTCCCCTTTGCCTTTCCCTCTATCCTGCCTAAACATCATGTAATCTTGGACTGACAAGTACCAGTCATTCTGTAAAAGAGAGCTAAAGACCACTAAATGGAGTTACCCAAGGAACCCACAGGATAGGAACTCAGCGGATCCAAAAAGTTCTGGTCCCAAATAAATGCTCTTCTAAGGTGGCAGACTTCTCAGAATGGCTGTGAAATATTAGTTGATGGTAAACACTGTAGTAACCCCAGGAACTCAGCCATGGCACTAAACTCCTTTTTCACGAAACCTAGACAGATTCAAGAATTATTCACCAGACCCCCTCCCCCCAACCCTTGAACTCACAGCAAGCAACCTCCTCTATCCCAAATTCCACTTCAGACTAGTGAAAAGGAAGTAAGTGCTGTTACTCCTCACAAAACTGAAAACTACAGGGACCGCTGGTTATGACAAACTCGACCCTAAACTCCTTAATCTTGCAGCACCAGTAATAGCCTCCCCTTTAGCCATGCTCCTTCAACAGATCCATCCTTGAAGGGATAATCCCATCCACCTGGAAAGTGGCCCTTGTGACACTGGGGCACAAGGGTGTGGCACAAGATTAAGTGGAAAATTACTGCCCGATCTCTATCCTCTGTACCTTAAGAAAACTGCTTGAGAGCCTAGTCTATAACCAGGTCACTGATTACATTGATCAGCATAACTTACTCACCACAAAACAGCATGGCTTCCGAAAGAACCATGGGACTGACACTCCCTTAGTCCGCCTGACCACAGACATCCTGGAGGCAATGGCCATCTGACTGGAGCAGTTTTTACAGACCTGACAAAGGCCTTCGATCTAGTGAATCACCAGCTACTCCTCTCTAAATTAAATTCCCTAGGATTAAGACGGGAAGAAAAGTCTCTAATATTTCTTTATACCTGCCCCATGCATGTTTGAAGCCTGCCACCATACGGATGGCCACCACTTCCTGAGGCAGGCTATTCCATGAATCCACCACTCTCTCTGTAAAAAAGAATTTCCTGACATTACCTCTTATGCAGCCACCCATCAGTCTCATATCATGCCCTCTTGTTCTGGCACTACTTTTAAACTGGAACATGTTGTCTCCTTCCACCTTGTTCACTCCCTTGAGGTATCTGAACATTTCTATCATGTCACCTCTCTCCCTCCTTTGCTCCAGCATGTACAAACTGAGGTCTCTGACTTTTCCTTGTAAAGCCTGTGATGTACACCCTTCACCATTTTGGTCACCCTCCTCTGCACGGTCTCTATTTTGTCAATGTCCTTATGAAGGTGTGGCATTCAGAACTGCACACAGTACTCAAGGTGAGGCCTCACCGGGGTCCTGTACAGTGGAACTATCAACTCCCTCCTTCGACTTGTGATTCCCCCTTCCAATACACCCAAACATCCCAGTGGCCTTCCCCACTGCCTTGGCCATCTGCCTTGTGGCCTTCAGGTCGTCTGTGATTATGACCCCCCCAAAGTTCCTCACTTCCTTCGTATCACACTGGCAATCCTTCTTATTCTCCTTAGCATCTTATTTTTCCTATAGCTAGCACACCCTGAGAGCCTTGCCCGTTTGCCTCTTCCACTACTCTTTTCTGAAACTCCACCTTATTTTTACCCACCTTACTACAACCAGTCCCCAGTACAGATGGGGCACTAGCTAGGCTCCCCTCCCTTATTCATGAATCTATGAGTGTGATACTTTTTTATGTTTTCTGTGTCACATCTGCAGTTGGAAGAATGCTGATGACTACACACAATACTTAACATAGGAGGGGTAATTATCTGTGACTAAAGAATAATTTTTCTATGATCAACCAATGGAGATGTGACATAACAGAAACATGAGGCAATGTAAACTGAAACCTTCACAACTGCAGTGGGTTTGTTAAGAACTGTGACTGCAGCATATCAGATCCCTATCAAGGAACTGTACCAATTTAAGACCATAATAATAAAAGTAATTATACTGCTTTGCATCAGAATAGATTAAAACAAACTCAACAGAAGTAGAGCAAAATCCAGTTTAACCTGTTGCAAAACTGGTTAGAGAGGAGCTGTACTTGCTGCACCAGGGCCACACTGGGGGCAGTAGGGTCCGGAGCTCTAGCGGGAGCGGAAAGTGCTGTGGAGGAGCAGAGGCGGTTGCTGGCCACGTCGGCAGTGAGGACAGCGCACCAGGGTCCACATCGGCAGCAGGAGGAGCTGGAGCTGCATCAGCAGCAGGAGGGGCACTGGAGCAGGCTTTCCCGGCAGCTGTGATCAGCGGTGGGCCAGTACTGGAGGGAGCGGAGCTGCTTTTGCAAGGAGGGCTGAGGACCAATCAGCAGCCAGGGTGCCAAGTTTGAACTCGTGTCTGGGCTATAAAGGACAGGCCCAACCGCCTTCACTTAATCTGGCTAGAGAGGAGCTGTAAATGTTTCCCACACCACCCAACCTGGCCCCGACCTTGACCTCTATTAAATAGCTGGTGTCGTAGAAGTCAAGGGGTAGGAGTGGCCTGACGTAGTGAACATTTTAGCTACTGTAGCTCAGATCAGTGTGTAGGCACTGTAGCGCTGATCTCTAGGGAACCTGGTGGGATTCATTCAGTAAAATCTACTATTAGGGGTATGGGACCACACGTCATTAGAGCAGGAATCTTTAGGAGGGTGGTTGGGTGCACAGGGTGCGGGGCAGCCGTGGTACTTGACTGGGCATAAAAATTTGATAGTTGCCCAGTGTGCTACCAGCTGGCACAGCTCAGAGGGGAGGTTGAGGGAATTAAGAGGCAGCTAGAGGATTTCGGGGGAGAAGGTATGGTGGGAGAAACGGGCAAGGGGCCATCTAAGTGGCTGCACCAAATACTAGGAACATTGACATAGGAGAGGAGTGCAGGGGGTACTCGGGACACGTGGGGACCCTGGCAGAGGGGTCCAAAGGAGGAAACTCCCAAAGAAGCAGGCGGCATCTGGGGTTGTACAAGCGAACCAGGCTGGGATGGGTAGGAAGGAGGAGGAGTTTGGGGTCTGGCATGCTAGGGAGAGGAGGGAGGAGCTGGGGGGAGGATACAGCTACGACGGGGAGGAGAAGGGAGGAGAGGACAAGACAGGGACTGGAAATCAGGAAGAACGGGGGGCATGAAATGCAGTGGATGCAGCTACAATGAGGGCGGATAGGGAGAAGAAGAGTGGAGGGTTAGAAGCAGGGCCCGAAATCAGGAAGAACAGGGGTGCATGGAGCAGAGAAATGGGGGTGGGGAACAGAACAGGCTGAGGGAAGGGGAGTGGGGAAAGGGCAAGGAGGAGGAGGGGTACAAATGAGAGGGTGCAAAAATGGGGCTGAGGGTTTGGGTCCGGGGTGGCAGACAGGGAGGTGATAAACGTAGATGGGACAGATCGGAGTATGAGCCAGGCTAGGCCAACACATAGTGTGGAAGGACCAGTCATGAGCAAGGATGGGGGGGGGGTAGCGACGCAAAAAAGGATATTCGGTGGGGGGGATGCCCAGGAACAGAGGAGGAGGAGGGAGTGTGGAAAGTGTCGATAGGGAGAGGGTAGCATATGTCACCCAGATAGTGGAAAGAGCCAGAAAAAATGATGAGGAAGGGCATGGAGGGAGAAGAAACCTGGAGGGTATGAATGGAGGCAAGGGGGAGGTTAGAGTGCTCCTGCTGGGGGATTCCATGATCAGGGGTATCAAATGGAATAGGGATTGTAAAGCCTGTCTGGTTAGATCCAAATGTTTCCCTGGCCTGATGGTGCACAAGGCCAAGTACGAGGTATACTCACTGGCAAGGGAATGTGGAGGTACCCCGGACATACTGGTTCACCTGGGTACAAATGACATAGAGGGAAATAGTGAACTAGAGATACAGGCACAGTTTCAGGAGCTAGCCAAGGTTTGCTATTCCATAGGATGCTTGATTTACTTCTCGGAAATCCTGCCAGTGCCAAGGGCTAGTGGGGAGAATAAGCAGAAAATGAGGGTGGTAACTCAGTGGCTCAGGGAGTGGGGTGAGGCTAGGGAGCATGGGTTGATGGGGGACTGGGAGGATAAGGGGCTGTATGCTAGGGACAGGCTCCACCTCAATTTGGAAGGGAGGCAAATCCTTAAGCTGAAAATAGAGGGGTTCATCAGCGAAAGCTAGGGTTTAAACTTGTGAAGGGGGGAGGGATGGGAGAACAGGCTGTTGCAGGGGGTCCAATAAAAGAGGGACTCAGTCTCCACCCCCCTTGGGAGCTGGAAGAATATGGAAAAAGGCCAACAGGTAGGGGCGGGGGGCATGTGGTCACACGGAAGCACGAGGAGGGAGAATGGGAGGGTAGGGAAGGGGTGGAGGGTGGTCCTGCTAAATGCCAGGACCTTGGGAAATAAGATGCCCGAGCTCCAGGTGATGCTAGCTGAGGGAGGCGTGGATGTGGCAGCTGTCACTGGGACCTGAGCCACCCCAGAGCATGACTGGGACCAGAACCTGGAGGGCTACAATATGTTCAGGAGGGACAGAGAGCAGGGTTCATTTTTGGGTGGGGAACGGGGACAACTGGCACACAGTTTTTAATTTTGACCCACATTTTCTTCTACCTTGGGGACAACATGCTCCCAGTTATTAGAGGTTTTAAACTATTTTATGAATCTGGGCTCGACTGAACAATGTGACCCATTGTTTTTTTTTCATTTGACCCTTACATTTTATACCCAGTGGGTCAGTGTCCCACATAGATAAATATCTGAAATAAACCCTGAGAGAGGAGGGAAGGAGAGGGGAGTAGCACTGATAGTCAAAAATGGCATTGGTATAGGAGGGGTGGAGGAGGGGATCGTGGAGATGATTTGGGTCACCCTGAAAATGAAGGGGGGCCAGAGAGTAAAAACAGGAGTAGTGTACAGACCCCCTGTGCTGGCAGAGGAACTGGAAGAGAGTCTGGTGGCAGATGTTAGGAGACATTGTAGATTACACAAGGGAAGGGATGTGGTGCTGGGTGATCTAAACGTGCCAGGGACGGACTGGGGGACTATGACGTTCTCGGTGGCCAGGGAGCAGAGGTTGCTGGATGTCTTCCAGGACGCATTCCTAACCCAGCAGATGGGGAAGCCGACTAGGGAGGCCCAGATACTGGACATAGTCCTGGCGGGCAGTGACCAGGTAGGGGATCGGGAGGTAAGGGACCCGTTGAAGGGGAGTGACCATGCCACAGTCTGGTTCTGCCTGGACCTAGGAGGGGAGGAAGGCTGCACAAAAACCATGGCAACTGACTTCAGGAGGGCAGATTTCCAGGAGACGGGAAGGATCCTCAAGGAGCATTTGGATGGGATAAGGCCAGACATGAATGCTGACAGTAGGTGGGAAACCATCAGGAGAAGGGTGCAGTAGACTACCAGGACCTGTACAAGAGTGAGGCACAAATGCGGTAGGGCCTGAAAACCCTGTTGGTGGACCTGGGAGGTTTAGGAGGCAGTGAGGGAAAAGGAGGCTACCTACAGGTGCTTCAAGCGCTCAAGGAGAGAAAGGGATCGGGGGAATATGAGCCGACAGCCAGAAGGGACACTAGGGTGGTGAGGTCGGCTAAGGAAAGGAAGGAGCAGAACCTGGCCAGGGAAATCAGGAGGGGAAACAAAGGGTTCTTTAGATACACTGGGGGAAAATGGAGGGTGAAGGGGCAGATTAGCAGGATTAGAACAGGGGAGGTATGGGCACAAGACCTGGGGGAGCACGCCTACGTACTAAATTAATGCTTTGCCTCAATATTTACCAGGGAGAATGGGGGGTTGCACCATGCATGGAAGGAGACGGTGCAAATGAGTAGGGGGAGGGACCCTTACCAATTGATGGGTCTGGGGAGAGGGGGGAACCATCACTGGCGGCGGGGAGAGGGAGGCAAAACAGGGAGCTGAGGAAGTGGAGGTGGAAATCACAATAGAGACAGTGAAGGAATCCCTTAGGTCCCTTAGGACGGAGAAAGCACCGGGGTCAGATGAATTACATCCCAGGGTACTGAGGGATCTGGCGGATGGTCTGGCAGAACCCCTGGCGGAGCTTTTCAACGTCTCTCTGATGATGGGGTGGGTGTCCCAGGATTGGAGGGTGGCATATATCATGCCTATCCAGAAGGAAGGATCAACAGAAGAGGCAGGGAACTACAGGCCCATTAGCCTGACATTGGTGGTGGGCAAGGTGATGGAGGGTATGATCAAGGAAGGGCTGGGGGTGCTGGAAAAGTTGGGGTACCTGGATGATCAGACAGCATGGCTTCGTCCCAGGGAAACTGTGTCAGACAAACGTTGTGGAGTTCTACGACTGGGTGACAAGTGCCCTGGACCTGGGTAGGCCGGTGGACGTCCTCTTTCTTGGGGAATGCCCTGGTCAGGGAATGGAGAATCCCAAGAGGGCGAGGGGGGGGGACAGCAAGGTCAGCTCCCAGGGTGGGGGCTGACCAAACAAGCAGACACAAAATACCGCTAGGCCTACTCTGTAGACATTTTAGTATGTTAGTATGTAAAACACAATATTAATTGCTGATATATCATGAACCTTTCACTTACACTTAGAACTACTTACGTGTTTGATGCTTTATTGTCAGTATTAATTTGGCCTCCTGTACAATTACCTGCATTGTTAGTCAATAAAGCCTGAGTTTCAAATAAAAAAAAAAGAACTACTACTACTTGCTTGGGTAACAGCGAGTAAGTGGCTCTGTTGGGACTTGAACCTGAACTTGGTGGTTTCTAAGCCTGTAATCTCACCACTAGATCATACTACTATTCCTCTGTCATATTTTAAAGGCTGTTTACTGAAGCTTACAGCAGACAGTAGAGGAAATGAGAGGGAACCCAGAGGGAACTCAGTTCTGTGAGTGAAAATAAAAGTCTGACTGTTCCAGGCAAAAAACGAGGAAGGACTACTTGACTACATAAAGTGTAAAAATGCAACATACTGTATAATGAAGAGACATATCCCCAAACTCTTGTCAGACATGTTTGATACTAGATCAAACGTGATAGGTTCCCACAGTGAATTCTTTCCTTTTCCAAAACTGAAAGAAGACTTCTTGTTAGCGGTCCTCTGGGCATAGCCGAAACAGAAAAGGTTAACTTAGCTGTTTTAACCCCTTCTATGGGAAAAAGTCAGTGGGGTGCCAACCAAAGTACAGCTCTGTACTGCAATGCTACAGACTGCATAGGAATCTGCTCCATTGCATACCATCTTCTTGACCTACCCCCCCCCACCCCCACTTTCAAATGTAGTTCTCGGAGGGTAGCTGAATCCATGCCCTATAAACTTTTCCCACTGTCCAGTAAATGTGGAATTTTTACATCACAATATTACAAGTTAATTAAAACAAGGCCACATATTATTCTATTATTATATTATTCTATATCCCTTATCAGGCTAGTGCATTAGCAGCAGTACTGACTCGGACGAGAGGATGTTTACTTGGCCACAGGGAAGCCATGAGAAGAAGTCTGCATTATTTAAACTAAATGCTCACACACTGAGCAATGAGGAACATCCTTGTATGGACTGCACACTGCATAACGAAGGGCATATCAGCCTGCAACTTTAAAATGAACTTTGTAGAAACACACAGTCCCTAGTACCAAGCAAATATTCTGCCAACAGTCTAAGTCTCAGCTTACATACAGAACCCAATAGTAGAAGGTAAAAAAAAAAAAAAAAGGCATTTGCGCCATGTGTTAGCTGTAAATTAGTACACAATTTACTATGTAAAGCTTGGAACTATAGTTTCCTGCTCTGTATTTTCCCTGCATGTATTATACCCTGTAGTATCTTTGTGTAACAACTTTCCATTGACCCCGGGCATAATCACAAACGAGCAACAACATACATGCATGCATAAATAAACAGCATACAAGAGGGTCATCTGAAATGCATACTGAAGGAAAAAACTGAATATTCTTTCAACCATTAGGTCTTCTTCAGGTATGATATAGTGTATAAAGTAAGAATAGGTAGCACACAGCCATGATTGCTTTTTATGGCTGCACAGCAAGAGCTATGCTGACATATTGCCAGTGTAGAAGGAGAGATATTGCAGGGTTTGGAAGTGTATCATCAA
The DNA here is from genome assembly GCA_016271365.2 of Neoceratodus forsteri. Lineage (NCBI taxonomy): Eukaryota > Metazoa > Chordata > Ceratodontiformes > Ceratodontidae > Neoceratodus > Neoceratodus forsteri. Next base: position 1,190,911,797 of record CM028130.1, on the reverse strand, counting down.
ATCGACATTAATCGTCCTGCACATATGCAACTGGAGTTTGATCACATCATTAGTGTGCACTGCCTGTGTGTCCAGGCTCCTCATCTTTGCAGACCCTCCTCCTTCTCTTCTTTCTTCTACCAGATCTACTTTTCTGATAGAAGAATGGCACCCACACTATTACAGCTGCTGATTGTTTCTTGGCAGTTTCACTGGTGATGTTTTGTGGCAGTGGGTCTGGAGCTCATCCAGGATCTGCCTGCTTACACCTGGCTTTTTTTTTTTTTTTTGTAGCATGTCCAGTGATCAACCTGAACCCACCAGCTCCCTCCTGTTGTTTCTTCATGGTAGCCGGTCTGGAGTTCATCCTGGATCCACACTCTTATGCTTGCCTTAATGTTTTTTGCAATGTGTCTATTGCTGACCATGAACCCACCGCCCCCCCTTTTTTTTCTTTAAACGTTCTTGTTTTGTGGTACCAGGTCCAGAGCTCATTCCAGACCTGCCTGCTTACTCCTGCCTTCATTTTGTTTTGTTTTTTTGTACCAGGCCCAGTGCTCACTCCAGACCCACCAACTCCCTCCTGACTTACAGCCAGCTGTGCATCCATTCCTCCCACCCCAACTCCTAATCGTGTCACTGGTGCCCCCGTCACTGTCCCAGCAAGCACAGCTCCAATGCTGAGGTCAAGTTAGGCCTGGAGGTCAACAACCTGACATACTCGCAACGAAGAGGATAACCCATAGGCTGCCGATGGAATTAGAACACATAGTAATTTTGGACCGATATATTAGTCCGTGGCAGACCAAGGGTTAAAGGAGATACCAATGAGCAGTTTCACATGGTTTTACACCACTGCTATACATATACTGAGGCGGGGGATGGCTATCTAGAGGACAGAACAGATTAGCACTACCTTACCTGCACACCAAAACACAGATTGTACACCAAAACATGGATGGCCACGAAGGTTTAAGAACTGAGCTGATGACATGGAAGTAGCAACGGTCTGTGCACCATCATAATTATAGGATGATGCAATCAGTGCAGACTTGATACTTGTATCTTCAAACTGTCTCTTTACTTGGCATTTCTCAAGGGATCTTAAGGCTGACTACTATGATCTGCTTTCCATACTTGGGTTGTTGGAAGGCCAGCTGGGGAGAGGAGGATCAAGCATCCAATGGACTGCTTTCCTCCTCCAGGGAGGAGGGTGCTGCAGAGCCTGTCATTAGCCTGGCTTCTGGCAGTGGCTAGGGGTAGGGTGTCGGGACCTCTCAGATGGGAAAGGAGCGGCAGGACGTCTGGCGTACCATGCACGAGAGCATGCATGGTACTGTCATTGATTCCATTACATGCTGCTTCTTGGGGAGGGAACAAGAAATGCTAAGGAAAAAACCCTGGTCAGCAGAATGCCTTCTGCCGCCCGAAGGCCCCGCACCATATGACTAACTACTGCCATAAGAATGGATCCATTTCATGGCGAGGAAGGGGGAACCCCGCAGCCCCTGCTGGGGTGGGGGGCAAACTCTGGAGGCACACACTGGTATTGATAAGTCCTGGAGAATTTGGGGTGATGAGGCTGAGGTAATAGACATGAAAGGGACCGCCTGGCGATCAGGGGATAAATAGCACTAACTGCAAAAAAAGTCACGTGACCCCACTACTGCTTAAATTTGCAACAATTTTTTGTTCTGGCTCAGCGTCTTAACTAATACAATACAAAGATGTGTGTGTGTTGTGTGTGTGTGTGTGTGTGTGTGTGTGTGTTGGGGGTTACAGACTATCTATTGTCTTTTAACTACCTGACACTTCCTGACAAAATAACTTGTGAATGGCTCACAGGGCACTCAATCATATAGTTATGAAATTAGTGAGGCTATTATTTTAAGCACACATGGCATCTTTAATTTCTTCACTTTGGTAAGCATAACCTGCTCCAATCCATGTTAGGATAATACTTTTTGCCTCCTTTGTTTCCCTAATAAGGGACAAAACAAGTGGGGTTTGCATGCAAAGAACTTTAATTATACTTTTTTATTTTTCTCTCTTAAAACTAAGCAAGTTTTGCATGGAGCAACTGGTTTCCGTGGCACAAAACAGGGCTGTAACCCTCGATGAGCTCCTAGCACAACTCCACTCGATTATACTATACCATGGGCACAACCACTGTACTCGATCACTGTCCTATAGAGAGGAAGACAGTAGCATATACCGCTACCTTTGCTCACCAGAAGAAAGCCAATGGATAGTTTCTCTGGTACCCAGAATGCTGGGACGTAGTGGTGGTGGTGGTAGGTACACTAAAAAGCTGAGGTTTGTGCACTGTACGCTACTGATGCTGTTGCCTCAGATTCACCACATTAGTTTGAATTTCCTGTGCGGTAGCAGAGAGGCTTTCTAAGGGCTTCAAGGAGCCTAAAAGAGACCAGGATCTCAACAGCAGTTTAAATTTTTCAATAAATGGCCTTGAGGGCTCGTTTGCTTATTATGTTTTATCATCATTTAACAAGACAAGAACCAGCATTGTCACCATTTGGTCAATGTGGAATTATTCTTATACAGCTGGCATATTAATTTAGGACCCACCAATTCACAGCTGAACCACCCCCCCAGGGCCGGCTTTAGGGTTTTGGGGGCCCCCAGCAGATTAATGAAATCTTGGGGCCCCCCTACTTACCCATCACCCCATATGTTTAACTGTAACCAATACACACATCATGTTATTGTATTTTCAGTACTAGTGGCATCTTTAAAAAATTTAAAGGGAGACCACAGTGTCAGTGCATACTGTTCCTTCTCTCACATCCATTGTTACCTATCTGCCTGTTATTGCCTGGGTCATAGCTTAGTAAGGCTTTTCATGAAATCAAGATCCCACATCAAAATCTGCACAGTCCTTTATTGCTGTTTTAAGAAGATAATAAAAAAAAGATTTAAGATAATTAAGCTAAACTGTTTTAGTTGGGGCCCCCCATAAGCAGGGGGCCACCAGCGATTGGCGGGTTTGCTGGTGCCTAAAACCGCCATGCACCCCAAACCCAGTTCATACCTAAACTCCACCAATCCCAAGTTCACAGTTTAGCTCTTTGGATACACCATTTACAGCTGAACTCACTTGATCCTCATTTCATAGCTGAACTCCCTAATTTTCAGTTCACTGGAAACTGGGCCGGGGGAGGGGTTGTTCACATGCTACTGGGACAGTGCAGCTGTAAACTGTGGATGAAGAAGTTCAGCCGTGAACTGGGGATTTGGGGTGTTCGGCTGTGAGCTGGGGGTTGTGTGGTGTTCAGCTGTGAACAGGAGTTCAGCTATGCACAGAGGATAACAGAAGCAGCTGTGAATCAGAGATTGTAAAAGTTCAGATGTTATTGGGACCAGTGGCATTCAGGATCTTCGTAGACTGTATCCCCAAGTCCTGGTCTGGACAAGTTTCTCTTTTCCCCGCTGAACTGATCTGGGATCAGAGGCATCCAACCGCAAGCTTGTACAGCAGCAGCCAGCACAGCCTAGCTGTTAGTACAGAAGGCTGTGACTGTGATGCATGAAGTCTGGGTTTCAATCCCAATTCCTCTAAAACTGTTCTTTTTTTTGTTCCTCCCTGTGCCCCTGACCAGCCACTCGTTCAGGCCGCCAGAGGACTCCCCCACCCGCCAAGTCATCCCCTTCGCTGCAGTGACACCATCCCCCACCATGCCGTGCCACAGCCGATCCAGCATCTCCCTTCACTGCAGGACCACTCACAGGGCCCACGAGAGAGGAGATAGGGTTCAAACCCATGTGGGGTGCACAACAGGGGATTGGCTCTCTAGGCCGCTCGCCAGGGCTGCATGGCGCGAGCGCACCCAGGCAACCGCCATCTGGTTGACCGAACGAGCGATTTTCCATTTTCTCCCCACCCTCCTCCCACAGTGCAGCTGCATGCATACGATGCCCTGGGAAGGACACACTATGGCACATGGTCACCCACGCTAAGTGTGCCTCTACCAGGGACCGCTAAGAGACGCTCTAGCAGCGATGTAGGCTCGCACCCTTCCTCCCTCCCAGGGAGGAGAGCATCTGAGCGGATGCTCCTAACCCCACCGCCGGTCTGCGCTCCCATCATCCTGGGCAAGGGTGCAAACCCAGGTCACTAGCATGGTGAGTAACCGCTATCGCTCGACACCACAGAGCCCGCAGCCTAAAATTCTTTTAACCTCATATTCATAGGAATGGTAGTCACAATATATCAATATAATCACGTTAGCAACTGTTGGGACACTAACCAGAGCTTGCTGTTTATTCAATCATTCTCTCTACTGGAGCAAAGCCTCCTGTGTCCAGGCTATTTTTAGTATATTTTATTATTTCATTGCTCTCTGGAGCTGCACAAAGGCTGTGAAGCCTAAATTAACTCACTCATTCAATTTCATTCATTCTTTCTCTGTGTCAGAAACATTTTCTCTTTCAAAAAAACTCTACTTACTATCTTCTGTGGGGACAAAGGCTGTTTGGACATTGGAGGAAACTATTCTAGGGGCCTGCTGATCCAATGTCACCAGGCAGTGCACTTTACATACCGAAACCATCAATAAAAATGCACTGTTGGGGGTTCAGAATAGTAAATTTTTAAACAGCTGTATTTCAACTTCTGTTTGCCCAGAAATCAGAAGGCTGCACCCACTTCTTCACCCAGGGTATACGTAGCCATGCCCGAGTGAGCATCAGTGACCACTAGCAGAGGTGCTACTGGTAAGATGGTGTCAACCAGTGTCAGCCTGGGAAGCCAAGAAATGCTTATATCTTTCTTATCTATCACATAGTTTAAAGCACTACTTAAACAGACTAACCAACCTTGGCCCCTGCACCCGATATATGGGTGCATTACCTCATAGGAAACCTCCTCATGTGCACGTTGCTCTAAATAATCCAGTAGTAAAAAAATTGCAACCCTCGTAAAATCCAGAAAACCGGGTGCCAAGCACTTTCCAGGTTCTGGTGCCGCCCATGCTCCGCCCCCCGCGCTCTGCCAAGTCATGATATGATGCTAGGGAGAATGCGAGACGCTAAATATACTCTATGGGCGGCACCTTTTTTTTTTAAACTTGCATTTTTCCTTCCCTAACCCTCTAAGCACCGCTCCATCGGAGGTGCTTATGGTGTCTGCCCTGCTCTTACACCTACCTGGAGTCCTCCGTTACCCCCATGGAGCCATGCTTCTTCCCCAGGCAGGGACGGTGAGGTCCGTACACCTTGAACTTTCTTGTTTGCCGGGCCGCAGGGACAGGCAGGTATGAGTTGGGGTCTGCCATGCAGTGGCAGTGCTACTGCTCACAGGCCGAAGACCTGGTTCGAACAAGCTCAAGAGTTGAGGGCTGTCCGGGGGGGGAGACGGCTGAGCATCCCAAGGACCGCTCATCTTCTCCAGGAGGGAGGGGGACAGAGGCTCGGTGCTTGCCTGACCTCAGACAGAGGCCTGGGGTACAGCGAGTACCTAGCCAGTGCAAGGGGAAAGGATGTGACAGATGTTGGCGGTCACGCCTTGACAACGGAGCGCATGTCGCGTCCACCGGAAAAACAGATAATGGCCCTAAGCAATTCCAGAAGAAGAAGCGCCGGGTGCAGACCCCACGGCTCACACCTGCCTGTCCCTGCCAGCCCGACAAAACAAGAAAGCTTGGGGTGTACAGTCCCCACCTGGGGGAAAGAACCATGGCTCTGTGGGAGTAACAGAGAGCTCCAGGTAGGTGTAAGAGCAGAGGCAGACACCATAAGTGCCTCCCGAAGGAGCAGTGCATAGAGGGAGGAAAAAAATGCAAGCAAAAAAAAAAAAGGAAAGAAAGAAAGGCCCACGCTCTCCCTAGCATCACGTCATAACTTGGCAGAGCGCGGGGGTGGAGCGTGGGCACCACCAGAAACCGGGAAGTCCTTGAGACCCAGTTCTCTGGATTTTACGAGGGTTACAATTCTTTTACTACTGGATTATTTAGAGCAACGCGCACATGAGGAGGTTTCCTATGAGGTAATGCACCCATATATCGGGTGCAGGGGCTCTTTAGATTACCTTGGTGGGTCTCTTTAAAGATATTTATTTATTGAAAATTGGGAAAACCCACTACTGTGTGATAGCATGGAAAGCTGCAGATATCAACATTTTAATATGCTGGCCTCAGGGGTGGCAAACGTAGAGAAAGGGCAGTTTACACTGTATGTCCAAAATGTATACTAAATAAACAATCCACAAATGAAATTACAGAATTAAAAATCAAGACTTGAAAAAATGCACCCAACAGAGCTTGAAAGGTGTGTGTATATTTTGTATTTCTTTGAAATTCCTGAAATTTATTTATTTACTTTTTAGTGATGGGAAAGGGTGGCTAGACAGTATTGCCTATTTTCAGCCTGGGGGGTGGGTTCGCCTGCATGGCAGTGCAATTCACTGGGCCATCGAGATGGGCTCAGAAATAGTTTCAGCCCTGAATTCCACCACTCACACTCACACTCCCACTCCCACACCCACACTCTCACACTTGAATCTCAGACAATTTTATTATTTCAAAATTTCATTTTCTGTAAAAAAAGGATATAGCAATCCATGTAGACTGCCATAACCTACAATCACCTGCTCTATAGATAGCGGTATTCCACCTGACAACTGACATAGGCGTCTTACTGAATGCCATGTCCAGCCCAGCTCTGCCCTCTCCAGCTGACCCTCTGCTGGTGCTTCAAGCGCATGGAGAGGGAAATCCAGAGGCTAAGGATCCCGCTAGCTATGGAGTAGGCTCTGAAGCGCAGCAGTATGGGCCAGTGATGTGTGAATTACATATATGCAGACTCCACTGAGGAACAGGCGCTTATTCAGTGTTTTGTGCAAAAAGAGGTCAGTTTTGAACAGTGAAAGGCATGTGCAAACACACAGTACCCTTTTACTGTATCTGCAATTGGACCAGGCCTGTAGTGAGTCAACTCTCATTCGTTCTTGGTAAATCAAGAGCAGTAGGCTGCGCTGACATATAAAACACTGAGGGATAACAGATTTAGAGGATAAACAAGTTCAACCTGCATACTTTCCTGGTTCTAGATGCACCCGTACCTTGCTGAGTAAAACAGGCAACCTTCATATATTCTGAAATCAGGGCCAGCTTTACACTGCACCCTGTCCCCTGTGGAGTACAACAGTCAACCCCATCCATCGTGAGTTTTGGTGCTAACATTTCATTGCACCCTGTGCCTCGCTTAATACCATAGCCAACGACCACTAGACATTGTGAGATAAGGGCCAATTTTACGCTGCACTCTGTCCACTGCCGAGTTCAAAAGCAAACATCCCATACATTGTGAGACCAGGGCCAGTTTTATACTACACCTTGTCCCCTGCTCAGTACAACTGCTAACCTGTATACACTGTGAGATTAGGGTCAACATTTCACTACACCTTGTCCTCTGTTGAAAACACCAACCTCCATACAGCATGAGATGGTTTGTTTAGTCAATTTTTAGCCCAGGAGTTTACAATAAAAAAAACATTACAAAGAAGAGAACAAAGCAAATACATTTACACACACAACTTTATCAGGCAGGTACTTATTCAGCACTCAAGCTATAAAACAGGCCAAAACAAGCAGCTACCTCGAGGTGTACATAAACAGCCATGTCAGTAAGGAGCACAGAGTAGTCAAACAGAGCATATACTGTATAATGGCGACAACCGACTGTTTAACCAAAATGAAATTAAATAAGCATATAATAACCTGGATAACTGAGTGGCTATGCAATAGAAGACAATAGGTTGCTCTTCGAGGATAGAAATCTCCCTGGACTAAAATTACTAGTGGAGTGCCACAGGGTTCAGTTCTTGGCCCGATCTTATTCAACATTTTGATTGCTAGTATGAATACCATGGATGGAATATGACTAAGTAAATATGCTGATGGTGCTAAAATGGGAGGACTTATTAATGATACATTATCGGCTCAAAAATTATAGGCTAACTTGAACCTAGTCTCTAATTGTGCTAATGAGTACTAAATAATGTTAAATTATTCCAAATGTAAACTTATGCATTTTGGGAAAAATAACAATTGTTTCAATTATGTCATTAATGGTAATATACTGAATGAAGTAAGTTCAGAAAGGGATTTAGGTATCTTTATCACTAATGATCTAAAATTTTCAGAACACACAAATCGTACAGTAAAAAAATGTAATCGTCTGATTAATTGTATTTTGAAAAATATAAAAAGTGGAGTCAGAGGTATTAATTCCCTTGTATCACAGCACAGTGAGATCAAACTTCGACCATTGTTCATCCTTTTGTTCTCCAACATTAATGCAAGATAAACAATCTAAAAAAAAAGGTACATAGAAGATTTACTAAACATATTACGAATATGAGCTCTCTTCCATATAAAGATAGATTAAAAAAACAATCTCTATTCACTTGAGTATCGTTCTTTGAGAGGAGATCAATGTTTAGTATACAAGGCTACTCAATATATTATGCTATTTGAGTCACTGTGTTTGGATTGGCACCGTTCTGTGTGTAAAACCAGATCTCATGACCTGAAATTAAGGGCTATTATAAATAAGACCACGAAAAGAAATATTTTTTTTACTCAGAGAATAATCTCTACCTGAAATTCCCTTCCTTTTGAGGTCGTCCATAGTACCAATTTAACTCAGTTTAAACAGAATCTAGACTTTTATATGGATGAATCAAAATATGATTACCACCTATGGTAGGTGGCGAGATTATAATGGGCTAGTCCCTCGATCTTGTAACTCTCCTACGAACCTATGAACCATGAACTCTAATTAGTCAAGGGCAGTTACAGACAGAAGCAGACTGGAGATGTTTCCACGGTGCCCATCTAAAGACAGGATGTGAGAAGGATGAACATTGGAAGGGTATTCTTTTTATTTTATTCTTTTGGTAACCGGGTAAGACCCACTAGGAACAAGTGCCTGTTTTCAGAGGCAACCAGGGAGCACTGGGGTGGTTAAATGACTTGATCAGAGTCACACAGTATGCAAGTGGAGGTTGTGGGAATCAAACCCAGGTCTGCTGGATACACCAAGCTCATTCACAGTTCATTACTCTAACCTCTAGGCTATACTGCCAGCTCAAAGATTGCTTATTCCAAGAAGCCAGTGATGAAATGGCCTTGTTACCCAATTTAGAAGATGAAGAAGAATGAGCATTTACATAGCACTTTTCATATACAATGTATCCCAAAGCGCTTTACAAGCAATACTAGACTGGTAGTGAAGTGACTCAACACGTAGTGGCAGCCATTTTTGATTTTTTATTTTATTGAAGTCTCGGATTACAACCTTTGAGCTACCAGCTCATTTACAAAGGTTCCACGTCAGGAAGAAAAAAATACAAACGTACAAGCGTAAAGCACAGTTTAATAAAGAGCATCAGACAAATGTCAAAAGCACTATGACTTAACAGTGGACCTGTTTTGCACATCAACACCCATACACAGCCTTGGACAACTGCACGAACCAGTTTTATGGGAAAGGGAATGTTGGCCATGACACTGGGGAAAAGTCCCCTGATTTTTGTAATTATGATTTTGTTTGATTTTGTTAATTATATGTGATGTTATGTTTTGTGTTTAATAAAATTCCCCTACTCTTTGCAAAAAGTGCCTTGGGTTGTTTTACTTCTGTCTAGACACCTACCAGGAACAGCACCAGGATGGGCAAAAGGGACCTCGGTTTAACATCTCATCCGAAGGATGGCACACCACAATAGTACAGCACCCCCCAATACTGCACTTGGGTGCCAGCGTTTTAGGTATAAGTCAAATCCTGGTGTGGGACTAGAGGCCCACAACCTTCTGGCCCAGAGGCGGATGTGCTACCAACCAAGCCATGCTGACACCTACTGTCAGCCTTAGGGACAATAAGCAAAGAGTCATCACTGGATCTAAGGGAATGTTTCTGGTGGAAATACTGTAGTACGGCAGCAACAGAGGCAGGGGTGGCAAGTCTAAGAAGCTTGTCATTGAAACACCCCCAAGGCAAATGAATGCCCGGTCAGTGGGGATAACCAGCCTAGCATTTTGTAGAGGTCACAGTGGTGCATTAGGTGGTTAGAGAATAAGGCAGAACAGCAGGTATTATTACAGGAAACACCCCACTCAGCCATTACAGTTTGGGGAAAGTTGGCAAAAGAGAGGATACAGTAACTGAAACTAGGGCGCATACCTTTAGCCGTGGAGACACGAGCATACGGGATGAGTATATGCCTAACTCTATAGGCTAGGGCAAGTTTGGATTTTACTGACCTACATATACTGTATAAGAGAAATGCAAGGAGAAATCCATGGAGCGGTCTAGAAAAGTTCCTAGGTATCTGAAGGAGTCCACCATCTCATGCATACAGCCACTAGCACGTGATACTGATAAGGTGTCATTACAGGATTTAAAGGAAATTTCCGATACAAGGGAGCTATCACATATTGTTGTAGCTGCCCTTAGCGATAGATATTCTAGCCAGGTTTTAAGAATAGCAGCCCATATATTTGCAATACGACTCGTAACCTTTCTACAGAGATGGGCTGCCCGACCATTTCTGAATGCCCCTGTCCTGCTGCAGGGTTTTATTTAACTCTAAAAATTGATTAGCGTTTTGCTCATAAAAGTGCTAAATCTTTGTGAAAATGCATAGCTCTTGCCTCACTGTGTTTAGCAAACATAGCACTTCTAGAAAATCTATATAAATACTTTTTGTACAGTTAGTATCATCCCAAGAAAAAAAACTGCTAATCAATTATTTAAAACCCTGTGCTGACATGCCCCCATGCTCAAGCACGTAATGACGTGTGACCAGGGATAGCGCGGGAGCACATCCCATTGAAATGACTGGGGCTCAATTTCATTTTCATTTTTAAGCTCAAGAATGGACAGTTAGAGATTAATGAAGGTCACCGCTTAACTAACAAGCCTTGTTAGTCAATCGGTGACCTTCACTAATCTCCAACTGTCCATTCTTGAGCTTAAAAATCCAAGAGAGTGCTGGCCAGTGGCACAGAGGGCTGATGCACTGGTCACCTTACCTCGAACCATGTCGGTGACCTGGGTTCGGGAACGGACTCGGGGCACCGGGGGCTGGCACGGAAGGAGAGGATTGATCGTCCGGAGGACTGCTCTCTCCTCCTGGGGTGGGTCGAGTGGAAACCTCGTTCTGTAACTGCCCCCGGTGGAGACTGGGGGCACTACAAAGAGGCACAAGAGGGAACAAGAAAAGCGTGAAACTGCACGCATGCCATCCGGATGACGGCAGCCCCGCCTCCCTGCACCTCCCAGCCGTGATGCCTCCAGGCTACATTTCCACGTCCCTGTGAAGCTGCAAGGGAGTGCTCCATGCACTCCGGTCTCTCCTCCAGAGGCCCCGGCGGAAAAGGCGAGCCCCCCAGTGAAGGGATATGATTGGGACAACGGGACGCCGGAGCAGCTGGATGGCAGGGTTGGCTGAAGGCAATGGCAGGACTTGGCCAACTGAAGGAGAGGACGACAGCGGGCATGTAAGGAGGAGGTAAAAAGATAATGCAAAAAACCAAAAAATCCAAGAGAAATCGAGCCCCATTCATTTCAATGGGGCGCAGCACCATGCTCTCCCTGGTCACACGTCATTACGTGCTTGAGCACCAGGGCGTGTCAGCAGGACCAGGGCGCTCATAAAGGATCGGGCAGCCCATCTCTATAGGAAAGTTACAAGCGATATTACAAAGGTATGGGCTGCTATAAATTCTTAAAACCTCGCTAGAATATCTATCGCTGATGGCAGCTACCACAATATGAGTAGTAGCTGCTTTCAGCTAGGTCAGAAAATATCTAAGTTTGGCAGAGGATAAAACAGCAAGGCTTGCATCATTTTTGGAGTTTACAACCAGTTTATTATTTGTAAGTCATGACTGCTCTTTGTGAAAGTCAGAATTACACTGGAAGTTGAAATGACGTTTTTCGAATTACACATAAGAGCTAGATCACCTGCTTACGTTATAGTGGAACAGGATTTAAGTACCAGAGGGAGATTATTTTCATAGTGAGAGAAAGGAAGGGGCACAGAACAGAGCCAAGTGCAACACCAACCTAAGGAGACAAGTCAGATAGAGACTTGTTAAACTTGAAGACTTGATGTCTGTCACTAAGACAGTGACCAATCTATTTTTTTTTTTAATATACTTTATCTTTTTCAATTGTGTACATCACAAGAGAACATTACATTCGAGTGAGAGTAATCTCAAATAGATTCATTATAGTAATGTTAATACAGGATTTATGCATTATCACTGTAGTTACCTCATAATGAGGGGTCTCAATACTCTTTACTTTTAAGTAAATACCCAGATAGAGTCCAAGAAAAGACCAATTGCAGCATGCTTATGGACTAAAAACGATAATACCTCAATAATCACCTAGGTGCAAAGCACCCCTTAACACAACTAGTATTTTATAAGTCCATATAAATTCGATGAGTTGATACAGCATAAAATTATTTGACTGCACTGTTGCAAAGCTGCCTCCTATTTTATATTATTCGAGTTTACTTTTCAAAAGGTTCTATTTTTAAGAATGGGATAGCTCCCCATCTCCACTATGCCCATATAGGCCCCTTTTGTTTAATTTTTAAAAACAACAAGCAACAAGTTATGCAACTTTAATAAGTTTTTTTCTAAATTTTAAACTGCTGGTCATCCCAGTAAAATGCTGGTGTATTTTAACTTTGCTAGGCCTTTAAACCCCAGGAGAACCTTCTCTCCTATTATTGGTATACCAAACAACAGAAGAAAAACTTTTTCCTTTTAAACAAGTAAAAGGGTCAGCAATAAATCACAGGAGCGAGATAGAGACTGTTATATTTGTAAAACAAAAAATACAGGTTACTCACCTGTAACAGGAGTTCTAGGAATGGTATATGTTGTTCATCCACACTCTCTGGCAGGTATCCTTGCCGCTTTAATTCTTGCCGGAAGGTCTTCAAGCTGGCTCCTCCCACCCACCCGGGTGGTAAAACTCGGCAGCCGCCCCCATGGCGCCAGATCTGCCTGCTCGAAGCTCAGGTTGTGCGTCAAGCCGGGAGGTCGGGAGGTCGGTGGATGAACAACATATACCATTCCTAGAACTCCTGTTACAGGTGAGTAACCTGTATTCTAGGGACATGGATATATTGTTCATCCACACTCTCTGGCAGACTCCTAGCAGTTCTCTGGGAGGAGGGAGGCAAGGCGCACACCCCTAATACTTACTTGGGAAAGAGAGATTGGAGAACTGAGGCCCCAAAACCAGCATCCCGGCGTGACTCGAGGTCAATGTGGTAGTGGGTAATAAAGGTATGTGCCGACTTCCAGGTAGCAGCCCTGCAGATATCCTGGATAGAGGCATCCCTGGAAGCAGCTACCGATGCAGCGGTATGGCGGGTAGAATGAGCTCTTATCCCTCTGGGAGGCTCCGTGCCCGCCAACCTGTAGCAGAGCTCTATGCAGGAGGTGATCCACCTGCCTATCGTCCGCTTTGCTGCAGGTCTGTCAGGTGCGGCTTCAGCGTAGGTGACAAACAGCTGGCGAACCTCTCCCTAAACTTCAGCCGTCCGCTCCTTATAATAAGCGAGCGCTCGTCTAGGGTCCAAAGTATGGAGCCTATACTCGGCCTCCAAGGTGTGATTGGGGTAGAACACCGGCAGAGTCAACACCTGGTTAAGGTGAAACTCCAACACCACCTTCGGAAGGAATTTCGGGTGGGGGCGCAGGACAACCTTGTCCCTGTGGAAGACCAGGTAGGGAGGCTCGATGGAAAGCGCCTGGAGCTCTCCCATCCTTCTGGCTGACGTGACAGCCACCAAGAAGACCGTCTTCCACAACAGGTGTGAAAGATCACTCCTGTGCATTGGTTCAAATGGCTTGCCCATGAGCTTGGCCAATACCAGCAGTAGATCCCACAGAGGTGGAGGTTCTCGCACCGGAGGGGAAATGTGGTCAAGGCCTTTGAAAAAGCACCTGACCACCTTCTCCTGTGCCACCGACTGCTTGCCGGCCCGCGCCTGGTAAGCAGAGAAGGCTGCCAGGTGCACCTTTAGGTATGCGACGAGAAGCCCTTGCTGAGAAAGGGACCACAAGTAGTCCAGAATGCTTGCCAAGGGCAGTCGGAAGGTCCAAGCCTTCCCTGACACCAAATGGAAAACCTCTTCCATTTGAAGGCGTAGCATTTCCTGGTCGACTCCTTACGGGACGCCTCAACGACGTTGAGGACCTCGTCGGAAAGACCCAAGGCCTGGAACTCTAGCCGCTCAGGAACCAGGCCGTCAGGTGCAGGGATTGAAGGTCCAGATGGAATACCTTCCCCTGATTGACTGAGATCAGGTCGGGCGGGCTGGAAGCCGCCTCGGGAGCCTGGAGCTGAGGCTGAGGAGATCTGGATACCAGAACTGGCGGGGCCAGTCTGGGGCTACAAAATCAACTACGCCTTGTCCCTCCTCGCCTTGAGAAGCACATTGTGGATCAAGGGAAATGGGGGAAAGGCGTAGAAGAGGCCCAGGGTCCATGGCCTTGAGAAGGCATCCCCCTGCAGCGAGCCCTGCTGAGGGGGGCAGGCATGGAACAGACTCAGCTTCGCATTCTCCCTGGAGGCAAACAGGTCCACCTGAGGCGTGCCCCAGTGGGAGAAGAGATCTTGTACTACCTCCGGCAGGAGAGACCACTCATGAGATGCAGCCCCTAGGGCATCGGCCAGGGTGTTGGAGGCTCCTGCCACGTGAATGGCTAGGAGATCCGCCTCCAGGCTGCACACTAGGGACCAAATGCGGAGAGCTTCCTTGCATAACAGCAAGGAGCGTGTCCCGCCCTGGCGGTTCGGATAGTACATGGTCGTGGTGTTGTCCGTCTGGACCTGAACCACTTGACCCCATAGAAATGGAGCAAAGGCAGTGAGAGCTAGACGGACCGCTCGGAGCTCCAGCAGGTTGATGTGGCATTGGGACTCCCGAGGGGACCAGAGGCCGTGCGCTCGGTGTTCCCCCAGATGGGCACCCCAACCCATCAGAGATGAGTCAGTCGAGAGAGAGACCGTCGGCTCGGGGCGGACGAACGGGATACCCTCCTGCAGATGAGCTGGAATGATCCACCATTGGAGAGCGTTCCACATCTCCTGGGTCACTGTCACGGGTCAGTCCAACGGATCGCGGCGTTGTGACCATTGGCTGGCCAGTCCCCATTGAAGGGGATGCATGTACCAACGGGCCCAACGGACCACGCTGCTGCAGGCTGCCATGAGGCCCAGGAAGTCCCGGGCAGGGCGCAATTGCCCAACCAGAAATGATTGGGCAAAGGAGGAAAGAACCTCGGCCCTGTCCGCCGGGAGCCATGTTCTGGCCCGCAGAGAGTTGAGCTCTGCCCCGATGAACAGAATCACCTGCTTTGGCACGAGTTCCGACTTGGCCTCGTTGATGAGGAGGCCAACCTGAGAGCAAACCTGGAGGGCCAGATCTCTGGACATCTTCACCTCCTGTCTGGAGGGGGCTGCTATCAGCCAATCGTCCAGGTAAGGGTACACTCGGAACCCTCGGCGCCACAGGAATGCTGTCACCACTGCCATGCATTTGGTGAAGACCCTGGGAGCTAGGGAGAGGCGAAGGGCATGGCTCGAACTAGAAAGGGATCCCTCCGCTCTGAAGTGGAGGAATCTCTGATGGGACGGACGGATTGGGACGTGAAAAGAACGCGTCCTGGAGGTCCAGGGAGCAGAACCACGCCTGCTCCAAGGATGGGATTATCTGAGCAGAGTGACCATCCTGAAGGTCCGAGACCTTAGGAACTTGTTCAGGTCGTGCAGGTCGAGAATGGGGCGCCAGCCCCCTGTCCATTTTGGGACCAGGAAGTACCTGGACACAAACCCTGGGTCTGGAGAAGGATCCGCCACCTTCCTGATTACCTCTTTTGTGAGGAGCAGGGCGATATCGGCCTGGCGGGCCAACAGCGAGGCTGCGGACCCCGTGGCCCCCCGAGAGGCGACAGCTCAAAAAGGCGGAACCTGCTCGAACTACAGAGGCAGGCCTTTTCCTACCACCTCCAACACCCAGCGGTCCGTGGTGATAGTGTACCAGGCGGAAAGGAAGTGGCAGAGCCGTCCCCCCATGGGTGGAACCCGGGGGGGAGTGACGAGGTTGGGGGCCGCACCCCTCAACCCGTCACTGGGCAGGCTTGGAGGAAGAACCGGCCAAGGGACCTCCCGGGCCTTTACCTCCTTGCTTCCTGTTGGAGGAAGCCGTCGGCTTGGATTTGGGATGCCAAGCGCGAACCTGCTGGCCCTGTTGCTGGTGCTGCTGGGCCGGTCGAGGAGCAGGGACCGAAGGACGAAAGGACTTCTGCTGCTGACGGTGGCCTTTGTCCCTCTGGGTGGAGGTGACCAAGTCCAGAATGGCATTGGACTTCTCGATCCTCTGGAGGTGTCCCTCCACTCCAGGGCCGAAGAGGTCAGTCCCCAAGAAGGGGACGTCCGCCAACTTGTGCTGGGTATCCGCCGTGAAGGTGGATATCCTCAGCCACACCCTGCGTCGCATTGCCACCGCGGCCGCTACTGACCTGGCACAGGAATCACCTATGTCCAGAGCAGTCTGGAGCTGCTGCTTCGCCACCGCCCTACCCTGGTCCCGCACCTGGCGGACCGTGGTCTGCAGATCAGGCGGAAGATGAGGAACGACCTCATCCAGGGAGCCCATGAGGGTGTGGGAGAAGTGTGCCATCAGCACGGCCGAGCTGGCCTGTCGGAGGCCGAGGGAGGATGCAGCATACACCTTGCGCCCGGAAAAGTCCAGCTTTTTGGACTCCTTGTCGGGGGGCTTGTCCACATCCCGAGCATTACCGGAACGCCGGAAAAACGCTGTCGGTGACCAACCCCTCAGCAGAGGGGTGTTCCGAGAAACCGGGCAAAGAGCCGGTAGGGACAGCATACTTCCTGGCCATCCTGGCTGAGGGCGCGGGACAGGAAGCAGGCCGCTGCCAAAGCTCCAAGGCTGGGCTGACAATGGCCTCAGCCACCAGAAAGGCCTCCGTGGGAGAATCCCCTCGGTCCAGAATCTCCGTCAGGGGATACTTGGCCCGTTTGGACATGGGCTCGAGCTGCATCCCGGTGGACTCCGAGATGAGTCGAAGCAGACCCAAGAAGGACGATGGGCTATCGTCCACTGACTGGCCCCCGGAGGACTCCAGATCGCACTGCCTGGAGAACAGGGAAGAATCGTCGTCGGATTCCGAAGAGTCTGCGAAGAGCTGCCTCGGCCCTGAGCCACCCTCCACCTGCAGAGGACAGTCGGGAGTGAGGGTGACCGACAGCCTGTGGGGCAGGCCATGACCCAACCGAGAATTCTTGGTCGGTGCCCCCGACTTAGGTTGTGGAGGCGGAGGTTCCACCACAATCGGTGGACCAGCTGGTTTCAGCTTAGCAACCGGCCCTGGGGCGGGCAACTTGACTGGAACGAGTGGTTGTTTCAGCCGTTCCGGCAACAGCCACTTGATGGCCGGGGTCTTGGCCAGGGTCGGCTTAGGCCCGGATAACAGCAACTGCTGCCACATCAAATCCTCGTAGCGCCGGCGCAACTTGCGCCGTAGCCTCTCCTCACCGGAGAAGGCAGACGGGGAAGAATGGCGTCGCCGCTTACTTCGGTAACGGGATCGAGACCGCCAATGTCGGCGGGAACGGCTGGACCAAGAAGAGGTCCGAGACTGAGACCGAGACCCCGGGGGGACCGAGGGTGGGTCTGGGAAGGGGTGGGGGATACCCGCTCTTCCCTCGGCTCAGGAACTTTAACCGGGACTGAGGTCCCGAAGAACAGACAGATCCTCGGTATCCAGCGGGGGAACCGGTGAAGTAGGGTTGTCGGCTTCTCCAGTCGACAGCCCGTCCTAACGGATCGAGAAAAATCTCAACCGTCGTGAGAGTCTCGGCAGGCTGGCCTGGCAGGGGCACCATGAAGCCAGCGGCCTCAGCATAACCTCGACAGTAGGCGGTTGGCTGCCAGGAGGACCTCCCGCTCCCACGAACGCCGAATGGCGGGACTCTACCTTCGATTCCCTTTTCTTGGGCCGAAGAATGTCCCGAAGGCCCTCTCTCCTTTCGGGTGGAAAGGGACTGGCAAAGCTCCTTGAATGAAGCTGTATCGAGGAACTCAGAGAGGCGGGATAAATGCAGCGGCCGAGGAGGAAGAAGATGCGGCCTGGGCGCTTTCTCCTCGAGGCGATCATCTGCTCGAGCTGCTCAGCGAGCCAGCCCCGCGGACACCGCCCAGCAGCCTCTTTAGATTTTACCGGTGAGAACGTTTCTCGGGCGCCCAGGCTTCAAACGGGCAGTGCAATCATCCAGAACATTGGCCGAGAAAGGACAGCACAACTCGCAAGCCTGCGGGTTGTGATCTAGGCCTAAGCAGTAGACGCATGTGGAGTGCGGATCCGTCCTGGACATTTTCTGCCCGCAAGGGCACCTCCGTAAGCCGGGAACAGATTTGTCCATCGCAGCAGCGAGGGAAAAAGAAGACCGAAGTTTAGAAAACTTCAAAATCAATTTCGGACGAACCAAAGAATTAGGATCCCATCTAAAACGCAGAGCACTAAGGAGGGAACCTGAGCTTCCAAGTGGTAAGGAAGATCTGGCGTCATGGGGCGGAGCCGAGAGTTTTACCACCCAGGTGGGTGGGAGGAGCCAGCTTGAAGACCTTCCGGCAAGAATTAAAGCGGCAAGGATACCTGCCAGAGAGTGTGGATGAACAACATATCCATGTCCCTAGAAGTCATAATGTCCCTTCAATCTCCATCTTCATCCTCATCGGAAGACCTAGGACGGTGAACAAAGTCTTGTTTAATAATTTCCAGTCTCTTGCCCGCTTCTATCGGGTCTGAAAAAATAAAAGTCTTACCAGCATAATATAGTCTCAGTCTTGCCGGTAATTGCAATGCATGGTTGATCCCAAGTGCATGAAGACCCGCTCGTACTGCATCAAAACTTTTTCGGTGTTGTCTTGTTGAGTAGCTTAGATCCGGAAAAAAGTAAATACGTTCACCAGATTCCAATTTAAGTGGTCCCAAAGCTTTGGCTGCATCCATTACAGTGTCCCGAATATGTGCCCCAGCAGTTATAATCATGATGGTACAAGGAGTCTCAACCACTGGTTTCCTACGAGGATTCAGACGATAGGTTTTGATGAGTTGCCCATGTAGGTCTAAATTAAGCAGCTTCAGCAGTAAATTCTGGACATAATCTTGTAGTGATTCATCTTCTGCAGTTTCCGGGACCCCCAGAAGCCGAAGATTATTTGCACGCATGTTGTTCTTCAGGGTTTCAAGCCTGAGTCGCGTGGATCTATTTTCAGCTATTATCCCCGCTACAGCAGCTGCCGGAGTATTGGCAGAATCCACCGCTATTTTAGCATCCGTGGCCACAATATCCATGCGGGATTCCAGTGTGGTAAAATGAATGCCCAGACTGTCAACTTTTCTATCGAGCTCCCTTATGGCTTGGAGAACCACGTTGTTAGAGGGTTCAGAGACCTTGCTCCCCTCCACTGGTAGGCCGCTGTCGCATGGCATTTCTGTGTGCAGTCTCACTTTGTTAGGATCAGCGTGCATCGTCTGGCGAGTTTTTCCCATTTTTGTTAGCGAAATTATGCACCAGCTCTCTACACTAGCACTCCTTTTATTTGTAAAACGAAAGTAAATTTCTGAGTTAAGCTTGTTTTTTTAAGTATTCTCTGGAGGAGCTCTTGTAGAGTGCTTCTGTTCTGTCTGGCTGCTGGCCACACCCCAAGACAGTGACCAATCTAGGTAACAGAATGAGAAAAACAACCTACAGCTCTAAGTTTTGGGCACAGAAACTGACCATCTACCAAGTCAAAGGCTTTTAAACGACCCACAAAGTTTTCCCCAGTCAGCATTCCTTGGTAATTTCAACATTGCCTGTAAATTTAATAAGTGCAGTGGATGTACTATGGCCCTTACAAAACCTGTGCTGTTCCAGGATCAGCTGATTACATTTGTATAAGTAGTCAGATAGTTGGACAGTGAAATTCTTTTCCAGCAATTAAGGTCTGACAATACTGCTGGAGGACGGTAATTTTCAATAAGCCTAGGATTGCCTTTCTTAAACACTGGGACTACTCTGGCGATCTTCCAGATGTCAAGCACAGTGTCAGAAATTAAAGATATAAGCTAACTGGATAGGCACGATAAGCGATACCAAGTGAAGGATTCTTGGCTCCAAGCTATCATTCATGACCAGCTTTAGTATATGGGGAAAAGTTAATAAGTTAACTACAGATACCCTTAACAGTCACAACTTTTAGATAAACAAAAGAGGGCCACTAGGGTGAATAGAGAGGATGGGAGATTGGTAGGGTTAATGTCAGGTTGGTGAAGGAGTAGAAGTGTGGGCAGAGAGGTCAGTGAAATACCTGTTAAAAGCATTTGCAACTGTAAGAGCATTTTTACTGAGTGAGTGAGTGGAGGACCCACCAATGAGGCCTTTAAAGAGCAACTATCCCAGTAATTTACCATTTTCCTACCAAGAACACCAAAGGAGCCTTACCTTGCCCCTATTCATATGCTGGCAGAATTAAAATTTTTAAGTCTCCCTATTTTGGAAGGAATTGTATTTTGGCTCTGTGGAGTCGCACTGATCCCTTCAGAATCTTTGATTCACCCCCGATCCGCCCACACGCTGACATGTTTGCTGATGTCACTATATGGACACTGCAGGGGCATGCTACATAGAAATGAATGGGGCCTGTTTTTTTAAAGTCTGTTTTCGGTATTTCAGAAAGTCATTGTGAACAAATCAAGGGCACTGCTCCACTAACAAGGACCACAGAAATGGATGGGGCTGGTTTTCAAAGTCCTTTTCGGTATTTCAGAAGGTCATCATGAACAAATCAAGGGCACTGCTCAACTAACAAGAACCACAGGAATGAATGGGGCTGGTTTTCAAAGTTCATTTTCGAAATTTCAGAAGGTCATCGTGAGCAAATCAAGGGCACTGCTCAACTAACAAGGACCTTGTTATTTGAGCAGTGCCCTTGAATTCTTCACGATGACCTGAAATACCAAAAATGAACTCTGAAAACCAGAGCCATTCATTTTTATGTAGCCCGCCCCATCAGCAAATGTGACAGCGTGTGGGCGGATCAGGGGTGGATCAGTGTTTGTGAAGGTACCAGAAGTGGAAGTGATCGGCGCAGCTCCACACAGCCAAAATATAATCCCTTCCAAAATAGGGAGATTTAAAAATTTAAATTCTGCCAGCACATGAATAGGGGTCAGGGAAGGCTTCTATGGTGTTATTGGGGAAAAGGGTTATAAAGTTTCTCTTTAATGTTCCTCCAGAAGTTACTGGGATCCCCTGCAGAGGCCATTAGGGTGTCCCTGCAGTAAGTATTCTCAGCACTCAGCATCTTTACAGACATATTATTTCTAAGCCTTCTATATTCTTGCCAATCAATTATATTTAATGAGGTCTTATAAATACAGGTTACTCACCTGTAACAGGAGTTCTAGGAGTGGTATATGTTGTTCATCCACATTGTCTGGCAGTTTCCTTGCCACTTTAATTCTTGCTGGAGGGTCTTCAAGCTGGCTCCTCCCACCCACCCTGTGGTAAAACCCTCGGCTCCGACCCATGACGCCAGATCTAGCCCGCTGAAAGCCAGGTTGTGCATCGAAGCCGGGGAGGTCGGGTGGGTCGTGTGGATGAACAACATATACTACTCCTGTAACTCCTGTTACAGGTGAGTAACCTGTATTTCTAGGGATGTGGATATGTTGTTCAATCCACACTGTCTGGCAGACTCCTAGCAGTTCTCCGGGAGGAGGGAGGCAAGGCGCGCACCCCCTACTTGGGAAATAAGGACTGGAGAACCGAGGTCCCAAAACCAGCATCCCGGCGTGACTCAAGGTGGTAATGGGAAATAAAGGTGTGTGCTGACTTCCAGGTAGCAGCCCTGCAGATTTCCTGGATAGGGACGTCCCTAGAAGCAGCCACCGAAGCAGCGGTATGGCGGGTTGAATGAGCTCTTATGCCTTTGGGAGGCTCCATGTCCGCCAACCTATATCAGAGATCTATGCAGGAGGTGACCCACCTGCTTATCGTCTGCTTGGCTGCAGGTCTGCCAGGTGCGGCTTCAGCATAGGTGACAAACAGCGGTGAACCTCTCCCCGAACTTCAGCCGTCCACTCCTTATAATAAGCGAGCGCCCTTCTAGGGTCCAAAGTATGGAGCCTATATTCGGCCTCCGAGGTGTGACTGGGGTAAAACACCAGGAGAGTCAACACCTGGTTAAGGTGAAATTCTGACACCACCTTCGGAAGGAACTTCGGGTGGGGGCGAAGTACAACTTTGTCCCTGTGGAAGACCAGGTAGGGAGACTCGATGGAAAGCGCCTGGTGCTCTCCCATCCTTCTGGCTGACGTTCTAGTCACCAAGAAAGCAGTCTTCCACGACAGGAGAGATATATCAGACCTGTGCATCGGTCCGAATGGCTTGCCTATGAGCTTAGCCAATACCAGCAGTAGATCCCACGGAGGTGGAGGTTCTCGCACTGGAGGGGATATGTGGTCCAGGCCCTTGGAAAAGCGCCCGACCACCTTCTCCTGTGCCACCGACTGCTTACCGGCCCACGCCCAGTAGGCAGAGATGGCTGCCAGGTGCACCTTAATGGTCGTCGACCGAAGCCCTAGCTGAGAAAGGGACCACAGGTAGTCCAAAATACTAGCCAACTGACAGGAAGAGGAGTCCAACCCCTTGTCCTGGCACCAAATGGAGAATCTCTTCCATTTGAAGGCATAGCATTTTCTGTTCAACTCCTTACGGGACGCCACAATGACGTTGAGGACCTCGTTGGAAAGACCCAGGGCCTGGAACTCTAGCCACTCAGGAACCAGGCCGTCAGGTGCAGGGATTGAAGGTCCGGATGGAGAACCTTGTACTTGTCGACTGAGATCAGGTCCAGGAGGGCTGGAAGCCGCCTCGGGAGCCTGGAGCTGAGGCTGAGGAGATCTGGGTACCAGAACTGGTGAGGTCAGTCTGGGGCTACCAGAATCACCTGCGCCTTGTCCCTCTTCACCTTGAGAAGCACCTTGTGGATCAAGGGAAATGGGGGGAAGGCAAAGAAGAGGCCCGGGGTCCACGGCCTCGAGACGGCATCCCCCTGCAGCGAGCCCTGCTGAGGGGGGCAGGCATGAAACAGCCTCAGCTTCCCATTCTCCCTGGAGGTGAACAGGTCCACCTGAGGGGTGCCCCAATGGGAGAACAGGTCTTGCACTACCTCCGGCAGGAGAGACCACTCGTGAGATGCAGCGCCTATCCGGCTGAGGGCATCGGCCAGACTGTTCGAGGCTCCTGCCACATGGATGGCTAGGAGATCCACTTCCAGGATGATCACGAGAGACCAAATGTGGAGAGCCTCCTTGCACAGAGGCAAGGAGTGCATCCCACCCGGAAGGTTGAGATAGTACATGGTCGTGGTGTTGTCCGTCGAGACCTGAACCACCTGACCCCGTACAAATGGAGCGAAGGCGGTGAGGGCTAGCCGAACCACTCGAAGCTCCAGCAGGTTGATGTAGCATCAAGACTCCTGAGGGGACCAGAGGCCGTGGGCCAGGACTTCCCCCAGATGGGCACCCCAACCCATCAAAGAGGCATCGGTCGTAAGAGTGACCGTCGGCTCGGGGCGGACAAATGGGATACCCTCCTGCAAATGAGCTGGGACGAGCCACCACTGCAGGCCGTCCCACATCTTCTGGGTCACGGTCACTGGCTGGTCCAAAGGACCGGAGCGCTGTGACCACTGGCGGGCCAGCCCCTATTGCAGGGGGCGCATTTGCCAGTGGGCCCAACGGACCACGCTGGTGCAGGCCGCCATGAGGCCCAGAAGGCGCAGGAAGTCCCGGGCAGGGTGCAATTGCCCAACCCGAAATGACTGGGCAAAGGAGGAAAGGACCTTGGCCCTGTCTGCTGGGAGCCGGGCTCTGGCTCGAAGAGAGTCGAGCTCTGTCCCGATGAACTGAATCACATGCGATGGCACGAGTTCCGATTTGGCTTCGATGATCAGGAGGCCAATTTGAGAGCAGACCTGGAGGGCCAGATCCCTGGACCGCCCCACCTCCAACCTGGAGGGGGCTACAATCAGCCAGTCATCTAGGTAAGGGTACCTAGGCACCGCAGGAATGCTGTCACCACTGCCTTGCATTTGGTGAAGACCCTGGGAGTTGGAGAAAGGCCAAAGGGCACGGCCTGGAACTCGTGAAGAGATCCCTCTGCTCTGAAGCGAAGGAATCGATGATTAGACGGACGGATTGGGATGTGAAAGAACGCATCCTGGAGATCTAGAGAGCAGAACTACATGCCTAGTTCCAAGGATGGAATGATCTGAGCCAGAGTTACCATCCTGAAGGTGTGCAGCCTTAGAAACTTGTTCGGGTCGTGCAGATCAAGAATGGGGCACCAGCCCCCCGTCCGCTTTGGGACCAGGAAATACCTGGACACAAACCCCGGGTTTGGAGGAGGATCCACCACCTCACTGATCACCTCCTTCGGAAGAGCAGAGTAATGTCGGCTCAGGCGACGAAGAGAGCAGCGAGCCATGCCCCCAATGGGCGATGGCTCGATATGGAGGGACTGCCGAATTCAGAGGCAGACCCCTGCCGACCACTTCCAGCACCCAATGGTCCGTGGTGATAGCGGACCAGGTGGAAAGAAGTGGCGAGCCATCCCCATGGGGTAACCGGGAAGAGTGACAAGGTTGGGGTGACACCCTCAACCCATCACTGGGCAGGCTTGGAGGAAGGGCCGGCCGAGGGGCCGCCTGGACCCTTCCCTCCAGGCTTCCTACTGGAGGAGCGCCAACTTGGCCTTGGGGCGCCAAGTGTGAGCCTGCTGGCCCTGTTGCTGGTGCTGCTGGGCTGGACGTGCCGCAGGGGCAGAAGGACAAAAGGGCTTACGCTGCTGCTGGCGGCCTTTGTCCTTCTGGGCAGACATGGCCAAGTCCAAGGTGGCACTGGACTTCTCGATCCTCTGGAAATGGTCTTCCACCCCCGGCCCGTACAACTCAGTGCCCAGGAAGGGAACATCTGCCAGCTTGTGCTGGGTATCTGCCGTGAAGGTGGAGATCTGCAGCCAAGCTCTGCGGCGCATGGCTACTGCGGCCGCTACTGACTAGGCGCAAGAGTCTCCAATGTCCAAGGCAGTTTGGAGCTGTTTAGCCACCGCCCTTCCCTGATCCTGCACCTGCTTGACCGTCATCTGAAGATCAGCCAGGAAATGAGGAATCACCTCATCCAGGGAACCCATAAGGGCATGTGAAAAATGTGCCATTAGCACGGCCGATCTAGCCTGTCAAAGACCTAGGGAGGAAGCTGCATAAACTTTTCGCCCCGAGTAGTCCAGCTTTTTGGACTCCTTGTCGGGTGGTTTGTCCACATCCCTAGCATTTCCGGAATGCCGGAAGATGCTATCGGTTACCAGTCCCTCCGCAGAGGGGTGCTCCGAAAAAACGGAAAGGGAACCGGTGGGGACTGCGTACTCGCGAGCCATCCTGGCTGAAGGTGCAGGACAGGATGCAGGCCACTGCCACAACTCCAGGGCCGGGCCAACGATGGCTTTGGCCACAGGGAAGGCCTCCGTGGGGGAATCCCCTCGGTCCAGTATCTCCATGAGGGGATATCAGACCCATTTTTGTACAGGTTCGAGCTGCATCCCAGTGGACTTTGAGATGAGCCGAAGGATTCCTAGGAATGAGGATGGGCTCTCGTCCACCGACTGACCCTGGTAGACTCCAGGTCAAGAGGCCTGAAGTACAAGGAGGAGTCGCTGGACTCCGAGGAGTCCGCGAACAGCTGCCGGGCGCCTGAGCCACCCTCCACACGCCGAGGCCGATCGGGGGTGAGGGTGACCGATAACCTGTGGGGCCAGCCCTGACCCGACCAAGAATCTTTGGTCGGGGCCCCAGTCTTAGGTTGTGGAGGCAGTGGTTCCACCACAATGGGTGGAGCAGCCGGTTTCGGCTGAGCAATGGTGCCAGAGTTGGCTCCTCAACTACAACGAGGGGTTGCTTCGGTCGTTCGGGCGACAACCACTTAATGGCCGGTGAAGGCAACAGAGTCAGCTTATCACCAGCTAACAAGAGTTGCTGCCACATCATGTCCTCATAGTGCTGACGCAACTTGCGTCGGAACCTATCCTCCAAAGAGGACGATGAGGACGAGCGGCAATGCCGCTTTCCGTGATGCCAGGACCAAGAACGCTGATGTCAGCGGGACCTACCCGACAAGAAGGAGGACCGAGACCTTCGGGATCGCCAATGGTGGGTCGAAGAGGGGGCAGGGGAAACCTGCTCATCCCTTGGTTCAGGGTCCTTAACCGTGGACTTCGGCACAGGAGACACAGGTAAGTCCTCGGTAACCACCGGGGGAACCGGTGAAGAAGGGCCGTCGGCTTCTCCAGTCGACAACCCGTCCAACGGGTCAAGAAAAATCTCAACCGCATCGACGGGTATCTCGGCCAGCTGACTTGACAGGGACACCACGAAGCCAGCAGCCTTAGCCGCAACCTCGACCGAGGTCGAGAGCCGATGGTCCGGGGAAGGAGATCTCTCCGGCTCCAAGAACATCGATGGTGGGACTTACCTTTCAGTTCCTTTTTCTTCGACCTACTCATGCAAGTCCCCAAGGGTCCTTCTCCTTTGGTGGAGAGGGACTGACAAGCTCCTTGAAAGACGCAGTGTAGGAGGAGCCCAAAGAGAGCAGGATAAATGCCGACGCCAAGGAGGAAGAAAACGTGGCCTGGGCCGCCTCCTCCTCGAGGGTGATCAACTGCTCCAGCTGCTCCACGGACACCGCCCAACGGGCCTCCTTTGACTTCACTGGTGGGTACCATTTCTCAGGGTGCCCCAGTAGAAGTCAGGCAGTGCGGTCTTCCAGAACCGAAGCCGTGGAGGATTTGCAGAGATCACAGGCCTGCGGATTGTGAGCAAGACCCAGGCAGTAGGTGCACGTGGAGTGCAGGTCGGTCCGAGACGTTTTCAGCCCGCAAGGGCACCGACGGAAGCCAGGAGTGGATTTACCCATCGCAGACACAAGGGAAGATGAAGACGTAAGTCTAGTAAACTTTAAAATAATTTTCGGAAATTCCGAAGGATTAGGATCCAGGCCTACAACGCAGAGTGCTAAGGAGGGAAACTGAGCTTACAAGCGGTACAGAAGATCTGGCGTCATGGGGCGGAGCCAAGGGTTTTACCACCTGGGTGGGTGGGAGGAGCCAGCTTGAAGACCTTCCAGCAAGAATTAAAGTGGCAAGGAACCTGCCAGACAGTGTGGATGAACAACATATCCACATCCCTAGAAACAGACATTTGTCTCTCGCTTTCCTCAAGGAGAGGAAATCACTATGTAGCCATTTTTTAGCTATGCCCCTAACCATTATTTTAAAGGAAAGCTGGGCAAAACACTGTTGCCAATTCCCAGGGCTGCAGAAACACCCATTTAGCACTACCTTTATGTGGTCACAAGCCTCCAGCTAACCTTTCATCGTTAATTTGCCCCATTTCCGTGCTCCCGAGCTCTGCGCTGAAGCTGCCACATGGACACTGCCACCGCACCGGAAGACCGAGAGTGCACTCTGTTCAGCAGTTTCCTTCCTGCACACTGCTGGAACACTCGTTCGTGACGAGTTGGGCAAATTTTTACGTAGGAAAACGAACGTGTGTGGCATGTACTACTCATTTAAGTGAACATTTAGAAGTAAGCCCCGTTGCAAAGGGAACACGGTAACCTGTTAAATTTTTTGGTTGAAAGTTGAAGTTCTGAGTTGGGACATGCGCATTGGCGCGCGTAATGCGCATGTCCAACTCACACAACTTTCAACAAAATAAACAGTACCATGCTTCATTGCAACGGCTACTTCTAAATGTTCATAAATAAGTTGTACATCCACTGAAATTATTTTCCTCCGTAAAATATGCCCAGCTCATCACGAATGAGCGTTCAACACAGCGCAGGAAGGAAACTGC
This sequence comes from Neoceratodus forsteri, assembly GCA_016271365.2. Classification (NCBI taxonomy): domain Eukaryota; kingdom Metazoa; phylum Chordata; order Ceratodontiformes; family Ceratodontidae; genus Neoceratodus; species Neoceratodus forsteri. Next base: position 1,190,883,782 of record CM028130.1, on the reverse strand, counting down.
TGAGGAGCTAGAACGGGCAAATTAACGATGAAAGGTTAGCTGGAGGCTTGTGACCACATAAAGGTAGTGTGAAATGGATGTTTCTGCAGCCCTGAGAATTGGCAACAGTGTTTGCTCAGCTTTCCTTTAACAGATGAGGCAAGAGCCTCCTGCAGGGATGAGATTTGGTATACAACTAAAGGGAAAGATAGTGCAGTGAAAGCCTCATGCAAGGTAAATACTGGGGACTAATCAATGAGAGCCAGGTCTGGGAGGAACCTATTCAAAACAAACCTAGAATCGTCTCTAAGGGTTATAGCTTTAGATGGAACTTTGATAAACAGACTCTGCAAACACAATATGTGGAGGAGTGTTCTCAGACAGAAACACAGATAGAAACACAGACAATTAAGGCAGAAAAAGACAGATTGTTCATCCAGTCTGCCTGTAACACCCTATAATACCCCAACACCTTTTGTCAATACTGGATTTTTGTCTACACTTTCCACTCTTTTCCTCCCTGTCTTACTACAACCCCTCTGAGTAATTAATAAGCCCTAAACTCTGTCCCAATCTTGCTTCAAACCATTAATGGTTAGGGCACCCACCACCTCTGCTGGCAGACTGTTCCATGGTTCAGCCGCTCTTTCTGTAAAATAAACCTTCCGCTGGCACAGAGGCAAGGCATCTGCTTGCGACGACAACGTCCCGCATTTGGGAATGGACTCGAAGTTGGAGGGCTGGCTAGGGGGAAAAGGATTGAGCATCCAAGGGACAGTTCTCCTTCTCCAGGGGGGAGGAGGGTTGAGTGTCCAGTGCAATACGGATCCACGACCAGCACCTGGTTCAGTGTGTGGTGGGACTGACATTGGGTTTGTCCCACGGGCGTCATTGCACATCCCACCTCCCGGGAAGCACAGCATCACAAAAATGGTCCTGCCACCAATGGATGATGCTCCATGCCAGGACCCCGCACTGCCAAATGAACGCTCGCTACTGGGTCACTAATTTAAGCCCCCCGGTGCTCCCGTTGGCCCCACCCTGAAGTAAGTCAGGGTGTTCGTAATGTTGTGAGTCTCAGGGTGTGTGTCACGGCCAAACACGTGTCCGATGGGGCCCGGTGGCAGGCTGCCAAATAAACCTTCCTCATGTCCCTCCTGAACCTTCCCCCCTCCAGCCCGGTACCTTCTACTTGTGTCCTCTTGCTCTAGATCCGTTACTCCTGTTGAATAGTTCCTTGCAGTTCACCTTGTTCATTTTGTTCAGGAACCTGAAGGTCTCATCATAGCAAAGGAAGACAAGGCAATTTATTTGTTAGGCACCCATCCAAAGCTCTAGGCACTGTGCCGAGTAACAGTTTAAAAATGATTCAAAATAAGCACAGAACCTACCATCTTAAAATACACAGTTAACTGAAAACCGGTCAGAATGCATATGGCAGCTAGAAAATACACCACTGAAAGATTAGTTTAGGTGGTCCCAAAAGCTAAGTTAAACAAATGTTTTTTTAGCAACTCCTTAAAATGTTCCAGTGATGGGACTCCTCTGATATGAGTAGGTAGCAGTGGGCACAGCAACACTAAAGGCCCGTTGATTTAAGGTGGAAATGTGGGACTATGAGGAGCCCCGCCTCACAGGAATGGATAGGGCGGACAACAGCGTATTCAGTCAGAAAGACTTTCAGGTAGCCAGGGCCCAAATTGTGCAGGGCTTTGTAAATTTAACAAACTTAGCTTGAAACTGCTGTGCCAACACACAGGCAGTGGCAGCCAATGCAGTTCCTGCAAGACTAGCAAGATCTGCCTGGACCATGAGGTCACTGCAATCAGCCATTCTGCACAAGCTGCAAGACTAGCAAGATCTGCCCGGACCATGAGGTCACTGCAATCAGCCATTCTGCACAAGCTGCAAGACTAGCAAGATCTGCCCAGACCATGAGGTCACTGCAATCAGCCATTCTGCACAAGCTGCAAGACTAGCAAGATCTGCCCGGACCATGAGGTCACTGCAATCAGCCATTCTGCACAAGCTGCAAGACTAGCAAGATCTGCCCGGACCATAAGGTCACTGCAATCAGCCATTCTGCACAAGCTGCAAGTTATGTGCCAGCCCTGCAGACAGCCCTAGGTAGACAGCACTGCAATAATCCAGTCTGGACGTGACAAATGCTTGAACCAGTGTTTCCAGCTCTGAAGTCTCCAGATAGGTTAGAATTTGGGAGATGTTACACATATGGTAAAAGCCACTGAGGACGACAGATGACAGCTGGTGTTCTAGAGTCAATCTGCTGTCTACAATGATGCCCACATTTCTTACCCTATAAGCACCTCAAAGTCTACTGCCATTTAAGGATGGCAACAGAGCACAATCACTGTTCATTGCTGCCCCCACATGGCCTGGTTCCACCATTAGCACCTCTGTCTTCGATAAGTTCAGTCTAAGCCAGCTTGAGGCCATCCAGTCTTAGATCTGTACCAGACACTCGTCTAGCAAAGCTACAGTGTTGACAGAGTCAGGTACACTCGACAGGTAGATCTAGGTGTCATCTGTATAACAGTGAAAACTCAGACCATACTGTCTGAAGATCTCCCCTAACAGCAGCATGTACGGGGCAAAGAACATGGGAGCTAAAATCAACTCTTGAGGCAGTCCACAGCACAGGGCAGCAGCCTCAGAGATATTGCCTCCTAATGCCACCTGCTCCAACCTGCTAGACAAATAGGACTCAAACCACTGCATCATCGTCCCAGTGAGTCCTACACAGTGCCTCAAATAGGCCAACAGCACCATATGGCCCACAGTTTCAAATACCAAGGAAGGATCTACCCCTACAAATCACCCCCTCTCATCTGGCCTCGAGCAAGCACCTGTTCAGTGCCCCAAGCTGATTCTCACAGGATCTGCCCTGCTGGCCCCAAATCATTATAGTGACCCTACGCTGCACAGTTTCCAGCCAGTCCTCGTCTTTCCTTAGGTGAGGACTCCAGAACTGGACACAGTACTTCAGATGTGGCCTCACCAGTGATCTACAGAGAGGCAGTAATACTTCTTTCCTCCTGCTGTCAAAACCTCTCGTGATACACCCCAGCATCCTGTTTGCCTTACTGTAAGCCTTGTTACACTGGCCTTTTTTAAGGGAGTCACTTATGATGACTCCTAGGTCCCTTTATTCAGAAGCAGGGGGAGTTGGGAGGGTAGGCATACTGCAGAAGAGATACATTTAGGTGGTCTCTGTAATATATTAGAAGGCCACCATCTACCTCTTTTTGAGCCAGAACAGTCGAGCCTGACACCAGGTCACCAGCAGCGAAGCGAGGTGTGGCATCCAGCGCCTCAACCCTCAGCACCACAGGGCTGCCCTCAATTACATTTTGGAGATATAGCAGCAGGTAGTCTGCAAATGGTGCAGCTTTGTGCCCCCCCCCCCCCGAACCCCTCTATTCTGAGGTGGTTTCGAACTGCTGTGAGGGGTTCTAATGTCAAGACATGTAACAAAGGAGAGAGCAGGCTGCCCTGTCTGGTCAGCCGGCTAAGAGTGAAGGAGGATGTGAGGGAGAAATTAACTGAGATCTGAGTGGTTGGGGAGGCATACAGAGTTCTAATCCACCCAAGCAGTTGGGTCCCTAATTCAAATTCCCTTAGCATGGCAAACATGTACCTCCACCCCATGTGGTCAAAGGCCTTCTCTGCGTCCAAGGCAAGGACCGTCGGTGTGTTTTGAGGTTCCTCACCTACTGGTGAATTACACAGAGGGTTCTAATGCTTCCCCTGCCTTCCCTGTACCAAACCCCGATCTGAACGTATACACTGGGGTAACACGGTTCAAGGCGAGCTGCTGTTACTCAAGCCAGAATCCTGTAGTCTACAGTGAGCAGAGAAATAGGGTGGTATGAGGCACAAAGCGAGGAGTCCTTGCCTGGCTTTGAAAGCACTGTAATAATGGCAGACCGCATGGAAGGGGGGCTGCTGCCCACATCCCAGACTTTCTTCAATTACTTCCTGTACTGGTTCAATCAAAATCAGTGCAAAGACCTTTATAAATTCTATAGCCCAAGCCCCAAAGTTGCCTTACTGTCCCAAGGAGTTCTTCCCTGGGCAGAGGCTGATCAAGAGACTGACATCTTAAGAGGAGAGAGAACCCAGCCTTCTGAAAAGAGGAATGCAGCTGCTCTGAAGGACAGACTTCAGTGGCATACAACTGTTTATAAAACACAGTAAAGGTTTTCCCTATTCCCTCCCGGTCTCAGATCACATCCCCTTCATAGTTTCTTACTTTAATGATTACTCTTCCCCTCCTCCTTTTTTAACTGCAATGCTAAAAGTCTGTCTCCTCAATCACCAATCAAAATAAGAGCCCACTTGCCCCAATAGGATAGCCCTTTCTAGTTGTATACTACTACTAGAGCTGGGCAAAAAGTTGTAAATTCCACTTTTGCGGAACCTTTGCAAAATGTCCTAAATTTCACAAATTTTTCCAAACTTCTGCCACTGGCGAGATCGGAATCTTCCTAATGTGTCTGGTGGATTTTCGCTCTGTTCCACGGAATGTTTTGGCTGAACTGTGAAGTAATATATATGAACTGTAGAACTGCAGTTCTGAGGAATTTTATTCTGCAGTTTAATGGACTATTCCACAACACGTAATCATTCCGCAGTTCAGTTATCAGTCTGCAGAATTTTTTTCTGTAGTATAATTCATGTATCCATGGTTCTGCAGATTTTTTTCTACAGTTTAATACAATAATCTGCATATCAAACATTTATTCCATTATTCCAAGTTGGAATTTCTGCAAAAGCTGCCAAAGTGCATTCCGAAATTTCACGAAAGTGAAATTCCAACTTTTACCAAACTTCCACAGGCGGACGTTTAATTTCGCACAGCCCTATGTAATATTGAGGGTATCAAGTTTCCATCTGAGCTAGCATTTGTAACACATAGTACAGAGCCAGGGTGAGCTGTAACATACCTTTCACAGGCCTGTAGCTTGACCACTAATCTCTTGAGCTCTGCTTCCTCTTTAAGGAGGTGTAAGATATGGTCTGCCCCCTAATAAAAGCTTTTAAGGCTTCCCACCGCATCGAGTGTGATGCATCGGATTTACAATTAAGGGCCAGAAGTTCCTGTATGGCTGAGGTGATGTGCTGCTTACATGCTTCATCTTTCAGTAGAGTGGAGTCAAGGCACCATGGGTGCACTGAAGGTGGCACTGTGCATAAAGTTAATCCCATCATGAGGGGGAGGGTGGTCTGAGACCAGTATTGGTGCATAATATACCTTATGAACATTTAGGGTCATTGTGGAGGAGATCAGGAGCCTATCCAGGAGAGCGCAAGATTGGTGGGAGAGTGAAAAGAAACTATACTCCCCACCAGAGGGGCTCCAGTGCCTCCCAATATCTATGAGGAAGTACGTAGTTTCCACCTCTCTCAAGGCTTTATGTTGCGCAGTAAGGGGACTAGTGCCAAACTAGATCTATCCGGAATGGTGTCATAATGTAACTGAAGAGTCCCCGGCAAGGATACAGGGCCCCTGAAACTGTGCCACTGTTCGCCGACAGCCTCTGAAAGTAACTCAGGTCTTCAATGTTGGGGCCACATATTGAGTCCACTGAAATGGAATCTCCACTCTGGTGCTCCAGCTGCGCCAGTGCATACCTCCCAGCCGGGTCTGTCAAGGTCCCGACCATCCTGCCATCAAAGCCCCTTGCGATCCATATCACTGCCCCCTCACCTTGGAACCATAATAGGATGCCACCCAGGTCCTATCCCAGTTGCATCTCGTTCTTTCAAACTCTCCCACTATGGTACAGGTTTCCTGGAGGAGTACTATATCAGAGTTCAGCCTCCGAAGTCTGTACTGTACCTTCTTAAGCTTAGCAGCATTTTTCAAGCCGTTAATGTTACAGGTAGTGATATTTATCTGCGCATCTATGGTACATGCAATTTAGACTACGGTCTTCATGCCCTCATGCAACAGGACTAAGTCATGTTCCTGCAGTTTGTATGTCCAAAACTGTAGCATTTTACTCACCCCTCCTCTTCCCACCCATTCCAAATCCCTAACACCCCCTCAACAACTGAAATACCCTAAACAACTGGGCACTTCCTAAGCAACCCTGAGTTCCTGAAAGCATCCCTATGACTGGACTGCCTCCCCAACAATCGAACCTCTCCCTCGTTGGCCAGAAACCCCTCGGTTTATTTTCATTTCATTTTATTTTGTTGTTTGGGTAAGTACACTGGAATACAATTCTGTTTACAGGCACGACCCTAGGTCAGATTCAAAGCATATGTCAACAAATAACGGGGAATAGGTACTATAAAGTTCCCACATCATTTAGACAAACAACACTTTGGTGCAACAGAACAGTAATAGTTAAGGACAATAAAGTTGCATGCCAGTTAACCAATACACTGGTACAAAGTATTAGAAACATTCATATTTAAATAGCCCTACCAATGAATGAGATGATAATGCAAGGCGTAAATTAATGTCGGAGACTTGATTAGCGGCCTTTGCTAATCAAAGTGAAAAATGATTGGTAATTGGCTGAAGCTGATTAGCAGTTTCATAAAATTGGTCATGTGTACTCTAAACCCTACAATAACTACTTATCATTGTATACATTGACAAAATACACATTGCACGCACATTTTTAGACATTATTTATTTTTAGCCATTTTTGATATAAACAGCAGTACGTAGCACTCCACATTATTCAAGAGCCTCAGAGCGATTGAGCGTGATGTCTGTCAAGACGCAGACCACGACAATTCGTGACTGTGACAGAATTTGTGACCACGACAAAATAAAAAAAAAATAAATAAAAACCCAGCAACCAACAAGTCTGGGTTGATTTCCTATTGGGTCACCCAGTTTGCTAGTTACTCTTCTCCACCAGGCATGTAGCTTGTAACTCTAGTTGTTTTTTTTCTTTTTTTGAAGGGGGGGGGAGAACTGGGGGTTCACCATCCTGAGCTGCTGTATCAAGAGGACATCTTGCCTTTGACTACAAATATATCCACAGCCCCTTCTGAGTTTAATTCAGCTGGGGAGGGGGCTCTGCTTTTAATGCAAATCAATGTTTCTACAGTATCCTCTGCCAGAGATGCTCTCCAGTCAGTTTTAACCTTGTTCATAGTTGAAAAACATCTTTCTACTATTACATTTGACACAGGAAATTCTATGAACACATTCGCAAGCTTCAACAGATTAGGATAACAATTTTGGAAGTCACATGCCAGCTTTGACCAGACAGCAGAGGCAGACAGATTCATGAAATTGGTTTGAGCAAAAAACAAACTCTTGCCATGCTGCAAACAGCAGAGCACTGTCACAGTCAGGCTGCAGAAGTGTTGAAAAATGGTCAGCTACTACAGTAATATCATTGTTACCATACAGCTCCAGCACCTTTGGGTCTGCTGGCCAAAGTCTGGTATCTAACAATTTTGCACGGTTATAGATATTACTTTCATCAGTCGAAGAAAACCTTTCTTCACAACACTTCTCAATGTTTGTAATCTATTTCTTACATTACTGTTTAAAATTTTTTAACAGCTTGGCCACTGAAATGCGTCAATTTCACACCCTTGCAAGTTGTCCTTCATTGCGAAGTATGCAGGGCACAAACTTTTATTTTTGTAAATCTGTCCTCAAATTCTCTGCATTGCAGAGTGCGACGATTACTTGTTTGACTTGCCAAGGAGATTGATGCCCAATCTTTGCATTTGCAGGGCACATTACTCCCGTTCAAGCTGGCACAGATTTTGTTCAACAGAACCGTCCTGATTCTTGAAAAGTGTGCAAGTTGCTGGCTGTTCCCTTGGGGCACTGATCAGCCCTTCGATTCAGCTGCCCACCTCCTTGTCCTTGCTTAAGTATTCCAGGCCTTCAGCCTTGTCAGTCAAGTGCCCTTCTTTCCATTTGCGCAGCAATCCCCCCACCGATTCTGCATGCCAAGTCAAGTGTCCTGTGTTTGTTTAAACGGTTCCCCACCCATAAAGAATGAAAAGTTTCTACTTGTTTTTTTGGGGTTTTTTTGTACAGTCCCAGATTCTCCTGCTCTGCTTGTAACACTGCCAAAAACTGTGTCTCAGCCCACAGTGCTTGCCGCTGCATCTCAGCCACTCTCGTCTCTGCTCCACTATTCTCGGGCTCTCCGCAGTCTCAGCCTCCTCGGGTCAGTCACGCCTCCTGGCTCCCTCTGCCCTGCTAAGAAATGGGAAAAAAAAAAAAAAGACAACAAATTACTACTACCTGACGCAAAATATGATGAGGAAATAAAGTCCTACAAAATAAACAAAAAAAACTTTGTCCTCACCACAGTTGAAACTCCGGCCTGCTCCAAGATCAGCTTCTTCCACTAGTGATGCTGACGCAGCAAAGGACCGAATCATGTTTCTCCCACCCTGCGAGTGTGTGTGTGTGTGGGGGTTGGGATGTTCTTCTAACCAATAACAGACAGCTCAGGTCACAGGAGGGGGCATGAGGGAGGATGAAAGAAAACTATTTTGACCGGAAAAAAAAAAAAAAAAAAAAAGATACAGTGCCCAAATAAGCCATTTTTAAAGAAAGTACTGCCAGTTTTGAATGATTAGCAATGACTGCTAATCATGCTGGCAATTGAATTGCATCTCCCGATTCTTGGGTTGCAAACTGCAATGTGAACCCACTTAATTTATCCCTTGTAATGCTGAAGAAAAAGCACTATACCTAGGCAGACACCTAACGTGAGGGGGTATTTCATTTCAGGTGGTTGCTGCAAAATGAGCAAAAGTTCAATGGCCACTTAGAGTGTGTGCAAATGGTACTTTTAAGAGGTGTTGGTAGAGTGCAGTAAAATTGTATTCATGTTATTCAGTGTGGAGAAGCATGAACATGGTTAAATCCCTGTTGAGTAACATGGCTCATTTACAATGGGTACCATGTGCTATAAAATTTTCTTATGCTGCAAATATACAGAACATACAATTGCAAGAGAGCACTTCCATCAATCAATCAAGTTTATTTTACACTGGAAAGAGTGTGAGCAAAAATACCCGTTTTCACAGTCATCCAGGTTACAGAGTATACACAACAAATACAGCACAAAATACAAGAGCTAAATAACCATATTAACAAATTAAAATTAAAATTGAGATAGTCATATATATCTCAATGATGAAAGTAGACAAAGAGAAGGGGAGGCAGGGAAGGAAAAGATGTGACAATAGACAGAACTGAAAGAGGGGTCAGAGGATGGGGGTGGGTGGGTGCAGATGGTGGAAAAGGAGGCAAAGTATGGGGTTCCCTTGAGGAAGAGGAAAAGAACCACACTACTGCTATATGAAAACTTACAGCAGGGGGCACCTACAAGCGTTACTTTCCAGGAGAATATTTTTGACGGAATCCATAAATAACGGGATGGAGCCACTAGACTGGGTGCCAGGAGGCAGACTGTTGTAGAGCTTCACCCCCACTGAAAGCAGACTGAGTTTTGCACGTGTGTGGTATGAAGGAAAAGAACCACCAAAATTTGGCTGGTGCTTCCTCTGGTGCCACACTTGGAGGCAGATTTGGGGGAAGGTCCAAAACACTTTGTGGAAACATGTTCAGATGAACCTTGTGTAGAAAAAGAAGTGTTTTAAATTGAAACCTTCCTTCAAGGGGCAGCCACGTGAGAGGTGGGTAGAGGGAACAGTGATGGGTGGACCACGGAAGGCCCATGATGAAACAAGCGATGTTGTTGTATGGGGTTCTGAGTTTGGAAAAAAGAACAGACGAGAGCGAGGAACAAGTAGACCGTGGAGCCATATTCAGGAAGAGGAAGGAGCATGGAGCAGGCAAGGCGAGATCTCAAGGCTGGGAGGTGGAATTTTTCTGATTCGGAATAGCAGTCCTAACCTCATGTTTATTCTCTTTTTTTTTTTTTTGTTTTTTTTGCTTTATCTGTTAATCTCCCCTGAGACCCTCACCTACCTCTCCTTCAGGCCAACTGCCACAAGGACTGACTTCTCCCGACACCGCTGCCGATCTTGACCCCACATCGCAGCCACCTCAGGGTAACCCAACATGACCCTTCATTGGGTGGGTCCTCCTCTTCTGAGGAGAAACAGCCTATCGGCCTAGGCATTGACCCTGAGTGTTGCTGCAGCCAGGTCGTCTGTCGCAGAGCATGGGGAGGCACTGGTCCGGTCGGCCGTCATCTGGTAGGAGGAGACGCCATTTTCTAGTTTTTCCTCTGATTCCCCTACTTGCGTCGCAACTGAGCTTCCCCTGGTCTCCACCGGGGGACGCTGCAGAGCAACGCCATTCCCAACCCACTCCAGGAGAGGAGAGCAGCCCTCCGGATGCTCAATCCTACTCCTTCCCCTGCTGACCCCCTGGCGCCAGAGTCCATTCCCGAACCCGGGTCGCCAGCATGGTGTGAGGTAAGGCGCCAGTGCCTCAGCCCTCTGTGCCACTGGGCCGGCCCTGTTTATTTTCTTGATAAGATTAGTAATATGTACTTGGAAAGTAATATGTGGGTCAAGAACCAAGCCCAGATATTTAAAATTTTGGAATACTTTAATAAATAATAAATATTATACACTCAGTCATATATATAACTTACAATTCACAAGACATGTTCACAGTAAAGTACATCCATTACAAAAATTTCATGATTATTGAGCATCTACCTCATCCCAAAATCAGGGCAACAACTCTGGAGTTTGAGACTCTCTTGAATCAGCCAATTTCTTACACTATCAATAAGTACTGGTCTTGTATTACTCCTAAATTGAAGTGGTAAAGAATTCCATGTAACTGGCCCTCTATAATTAAATCAAGCCCTGCCTATGCATGTCCTTAAAGTATCTCAGAATTCAACCCCCTCAGATGAATTAAAATGTTGTCTACCTTTCTTAACTTGCACTGTTTCTAATATGTAGTTAGGTATCTGTTTTTTAAATACTTTATGCATCATTTCTATATTATGCAGCTTTCTACAGCACCCCAATCCAGGCCAATTTAATTCCCTATATAATAGGCAGTGATGCTTTCTCCAATGTGCGTTTCGCACAAATCTAGCAGATCTGTTGTACAAAATGTCCAACTTACATAGTACTGTCTCTGTGGCACCCCCATAAATAATATCCCCGTAATTAATGATAGGCAGTATAGAGGCCTCAACAATCCTGCGCCTTACACCAACAGGTAGTTCACCTTTCACAAAATGTAAAACACCTAGTTTTTTATGCAGATTACTTATAATCTGATCAATATGAACATCCCACCTTAAACCCTCATCTAGCCATAATCCCAAATATTTGTACACCGGCACTTGTTCAAGTTTGTTCCCTATATAAGTAACAATATCCAAGTTCCCACGTACTGTCTGTGACGCTTGGCCAGCTGGTTCTGATTGCTCTATGATTTTTGTAATATAAAAAATGTAGAGTGCGATTGTCTGTCATGAGACATCCTGTGCTCCTGGGATAACCCCCCCCCCCACAAGGTTTCAGTTAAAATGACAGGATATATGTTAAACAGCAGAGCTCTGTAATGTGATTAACTTCCAGGAAGTCGCATTTTATAGCCTTGTTTATGATCTGTGTTGCTTTTAAGCCAGGAACTAAAATATCCATTTTATGATATCTTCAGAGGAAGGACAGTTAGTTTCAACTGGTGCTAAAAGAAGCTATATGATATCTAGGTGAGAAAACTGCAGAGTTGTAAAAGTCCTGTGATGTCTTTGAAAAACAGGAAACCACACTAGATCAAAGGAAAGACTCAAGATCAAACAGTCATATTGGGAAATGAGTTTTTGCTGATGTCACCTTATTTAATATACCTCCTGAGTGATGGGACATCCTGTGTGTATTAAGTTTTATATTTAACAGGGAGGAGCTAGGCGACCTCATGGAAGTGGCAAGTTCAAAGACAGTTTTAAACTATTATGTGGCTGATCTTTAGACACATTCGTGTGGACTCAAACAACATCTAACTATAAGCACTGTAAGAAGGTAATACATTAGACAGACAAGTCTAATTGTAGTGTGGTAGGAGTTTATGTTTGTATTTTAACCTCGTTCTTTTAAGTGATTTTATGCTTTGTGATATATGATTCTGTGTTTACATTTTGCATATTTTTTTATCCATTTTTAAGTAAATTTATATTTAAAGAAACTGCCTGGTGTGCCTTCGAAATTCTCTCTTTTACATGTGAAGTACAGATGGTTAAAGTTAACACTGTTCATAAGCCTAACTGTCATACCAAACTGGGAAAAGGTAAGAATTTTCCTAAGGCCTTTCATCGAGTTTTTAGGGTTCATTTTGGATACCTGGTTAGGTGCCCTTAGGCGAAAGATACCTGGCATTCCCCGAAGAGCAGAATTATCTGAGCCTGTACATTTGGGTATGCTAGCATAAGGTTCACAGTTTGAAACCCTCCAGAACTTGAGACCAAAAGTGATTCGGACCCACAAACAGACAGGAGGGTTACCCTGTTCTGTTAACTGTTCACAATACTGCGCTCGGAGGTTGGCACTGTGGGAGCAGAGGGCCTGACCTGCTGAATGGGTGGGTGACACTGTCTACTTTTTATCATATCCACCAAACAACATCACTTCAGATTTCTCTGGATTAAGAATCAATTTATGATGATACAGGAAGGCTTGCAGTGCATTAAAGAGCACCTTTCCCAGTCCTTTTGACTTTCATGCATAAAACTACCCCTTCTTGCATTGATTCTGGAACTGTATTTCATTACTGTCCTCTGCAGTTAATTTCTGCATTTTGAGATGCTAAAAACTGCAGGGTGTACCAGAGCTTCTGTAGCAAGCCTGTTGTTTCTGTGGATCCAGGGCTGTACTGCTGACATCACCATAGGGCAGAGAAGTGACTCACACTGTGGAGTGATTTGCACTGTGCAGTGCAGTGCAGTATAGTGCAATCACAACAGTTTTGCAAGGGAAAACTACCAGTACTCAATGTACATACTGAGTTTTCCCTCTTCCCTAAGACACCCTATTAGCAATGCATTATGCCAAAATCCGAATGCCTTGTCAGTATGTTTTTTGTAAAACTGACTTATGTGTGAGTCACTCCTCTGCCATATAGTAATGTGAGCAGTACAGCCCCAGGGTCCACAGAAACACCGGACTTGCTACAGAAGCTCTGGTACACCCTGCAGTTTTTAGCAGCTCAGAATGCAAAAACTAACTGCAGAGGACAGTAATGAAATACAATTCCAGAACCAATGCAAGAAGGGGTAATGTATGCATGAAGGTCAAAAGGACTGAAAAGGTGCTCTTTAAATCTCAATCTCTCTCTCAACAAAATATTGCTCTCTTTTATGTATTTCCTAGCAGCTGAAACTCTGCCTCCTGTTCTTGTAAGTTTCATGTCCTGTATTTCACAATATGGGCTCATTTATGCATGAAAGTCAAAAGTACAGGAAAAGGTGCTGACAGCACCTCTATCTTCTCTCAATCCCCATGATTCTGTTACAGAGACAGAAGTACATCTGTTTTACAAAAAAAATAAACATACTGACAAGGCATTTGGATTTTGGCATAATGCATTGCTAACAGGGTGTCTTGGGGAAGGGGAACACAGTATGTACATTGAGTACTGGTAGTTTTCCCTTGCAAAATTGCTGCGACTGCACTGTACTGCACAGTGTGAGCCACTCCTCTGCCCTATAGTGATGTCATCATGAGCTAGCAGCCCAGCAACTGAACAGCAAATGCAAGTGCAGCATGGCTCAAAAACAAATCCAAATTATGGAAGGCAGAGTACACCTTGGCCAAAAATAACAAATGCACACACCCTTTCAGGTCTAGCATTACATATAATAAGTATAAGCTATAACTTGTTGGACCATTATGAAAGGTGCTATTTAAAGGATGTCTACAGGGCTCCCTGTATCTGAGCAATACAACCACCACTGGTGTAAAGAATGGTGCCATATGCATAAAGATGATAACTAGCAAGATGCATGGAATTTGCAATGAATATATATATAAACATTAAACAGTAGCGGACCAAAAATGGATCCTTGTGGAACTCCAATGGTGGCTGGTAAGCAGTCTGAATGATACCCATTCAGGGAAACTAGTTGAAATCAATTCTTTAGGTAATTTTCGAACCAGCCAAGTGCAGACTCAGAGAGCCCCAGAGATGTTAATTTACCCAAGAGTATGTCATGATCAAGCATATCAAATGCTTTTGTTAAATCAATAAGCACCGCCCCCACCATTTGCTTATCATTCAAGGACTCCTGGATGTCTCCTACAACTTTAAATAGTTCAGTTGTTGTGCTGTGCCCTTTTCTGAATCCCAACTGTTGGGGACTCAATAGATTATTTTCCTCTAGGTATGCAGCTTACTGCCTACCAAACAACCTTTCAAAAACTTTGTAGATTATTGGCAGTATTGATATTGGTCTATAATTGTTTATTTCAGATTTTTCTCCAGATTTGTATACATGTGTAACTTTAGCCCTTTTCCATTCTGAAGGAAATTCACTTAATGTAAGGGACAAATTGAAAACATGTTAATGGCCCTGCCAATACTGGGGCCGCATATTTTAGTAAGACTGTGGGTATTTCATCTAACCCAGTTGCTTTGTGTGTGTTTAGCTTAAGTAAGGCATCTTGGACTAAGCTTCTTTTATTTGCTGAAAGTAAAACCTTTTTTTACCATTCAGGTTGTCTTCAGTTGTCAAAGGGGTAACATTTGGGGGTTTGGTTACTGAGCACATTGCTTCCCTCTCCATATTTACAAAGAAGCTGTTAAAACAATTTGCTGCTTCTGGACCTAGCTTTACCTCTTGTTCATTTACAAGGAAAGAATGATGTATCCTTGTTGTATCTGCTGAATGTAATTTACGTACCAACCGCCAAAAATCCCTTGGCCTAATGTCAACTGTTTCTGAAGAATTTTGCCCTATAAGATTTTTGTTTTGCTATTTTTACATCTTTGGTATAGATGTTCCTAGCTTGTTTATATTTCACCCAGTCAAGTGTAGCATTGGATTTTTTGGCCTTTTTCCAGTATTTATCTCTTGTATGTCTAAACATATATAACTCTTTACTATACCGAGGAGCATTTCCTGTATTTACTAATCTCTTTTTTATTGGAACATGTTTGTCGTATACTGATTTAAATTCATCTTGAAAGTAAGCCCAAGCATCATCTATAGAGGGAATAAGGGAAAGCATATCCCAACTGATTTTTTCTAAATCTATCATAAATGCCAGATAGTCAAAATATTTCCTGGATCTATAATATACAAAATGAGATTCCTGTTTTTTTTACATTTAATTTAGCACAAATGATGCATTGGTGATCACTGAATGCCTCTGCAATGGCCCCTGAAATACCATAACTACTTGATTTGGAGCCGAATATAAGGTCCATAGTGGTGGATGCAGAAGGGATTTTTAAGTTAACTCTGCTAGCTTCTCTAATTAACTGTTCAAGTCCTAGGTTGATACTCAGATCCAGAAGTTCATTGTTTTGTTTTACTGCACTCCAATTAACATTGAAATTGCCAATCAATAAAATCGGATGACTATTACTGAATCTAGTAAGTGCCTCCTGTAAATCTTTAAACACACTACAAGGGCATTTGGGGGGCGACAGACCCCTATCAATAACACTGGTTGGGCATAGGGTATTTTTATTTCTACGGCTAACACTTCCAACTGAGCATTTATATTACTCAAATTAATCAATTTCAGCTGAAAAAGAGATTTACCATATATAACAACCCCTCCCCCTTTTTATTTCCATCTTTCCTCCAATTGTGGTAACCAGGGATGTTTACTGATGAACTTGGTATTTTATTATTTAACCATGACTCTGTCAGGACCAAAAAATCTGGACTGATCTGTATTGCCCATTCCCTGATTACGTCAATTTGGGGAAGAAGACTTCTAACACAGAGATGAGCAACACTGAAAGTGCTCCTCTTCAACACATCAGGATTTACGATCATGGCATCTGCTGGCCCTGGGTTGGGATGAACATCTCCACATAATAGCAACTGTATACATAACAAGTTTACCCTTGCCCCAGAATCCTCTATATGATCCTGACCGCAACCCAAGCACTGATGTAATCAAATCAGGTCTAGGTATTCTCTTATCTGTACCCCATTGAATATATGTACACTGAAGAAAGGCTGTCAATTTCATAAAGTCTGACTCAACATTTTTTGTTAATATACCCGGGGCCACTGGGCAGTCAGTGTTCAATATGCAGTCAAGGATATTCATAGTACCAGTATGCCTAAAGCAGTAAATCTCAGCTTTTTTTACCTACATTATTATTTTCTTGTCAGACCATAAACCCAACCATATCATTAAACATAGTACTCAGTTTAAATGCATTTTCAAGATGTATGGCACACTAGTGCGGGGCCTCAATGTACTATGAGGGGATTTTAAATTAACAACACAGGAGCATCTAACTAACTGGTATATGATTTTACCACTTTAACCCAATAATTTCCAACTGACTAATAAGTAACAGTGACAGCACTTTAGAATTTATAAAACAATAATCTAAGTAACCCTATACATATATCTGTCATTAAAACCCAATAACCTTGTTTCTAGGGTTACCGTGGGAGAAAAGGCAAACAGCAAAGCTAAGAAACAAAACTATAATAAACAAATACCAGCCCCTTGATTAACAAATCAGTATATACATAAATTATCCTACCCCTGCTGTAACAGAGCTGTGTCGCTCCATGGTAAACCACAGGAACAATAAGCTTTTTTTTTTAAATTGTATTTCTTCTCACCTACCGAGACATAACCAGCGGGGGCATCCAGCCACTGGCTCTGCCTGCCCACAGTGCAGCAGGCTCACTAGCATGATGAGAATCTGGTGCGGCCACACACTCACCCGCCAGAGGGCACCCCATGCCACTCCGAGCCAGGCTGGGCCCAGACCTCCAGCACGATTCCACGACAGTCCTCCGGGCAGGGCACAGCAGAGCATGGCCATCAAGCTGCACAGTTGCTCCCAGCCATTTTCCTTGTTGTGACCCCTGGAGTGCAGACGTGCAATGATGTCTGAGGCACAATGTGCCGACGTCCGCCGGACTCCATCCCGAAGGTACCAACTCTAGTAGTGCCCCCAATCATCACCAGGGTCTGCTGCAAAGTGGTGGCATCCCTCAGCCCTCCACAGGGATAGGAGAGCGGTCCTTTGGATGCTCAATCCTCTTCCTCCCCAGCCGACCCCCCGATGACCTGGGTGGGTTTCCGAACCCGGGTCACCAGCGTAGCACAAGGTGTGGCGTCCAGTATCTCAACCCTCAGTGCCACCGGGCCGGCTCAGAACAATAAGCTATTAAAAGAGCCAACAATAAACTTTAATTAAAACAAGCTTTTTCTTGATCGAGTGGCGCTCGCAGTAGCTGTTGGCGCAGGCTTTTAAATCACAGTGCCCTGCCTCCAAATGACATGCCCAACAGCCAGCTCCCGCCATCCCCCTACACACTAGGGCACACAGTCAAAATACCTGCCAGATGAAATTGCAGGTAATACAGGTCGCTGTAAATAATGTTCTTTGCTGTAGCTGAAGGTCTGCTGGCAGTGTAGCCCCCTCTTTACACAGCAGGGCTCTGGTCTCTGGTGCAGATGGACTGCAACTTGTAGGTCTTGTGAAGAACATGAACTGAAACTTGGTTTGTGGTCCATAAGAGACTTAGAACAGGCAGGAAGCCTGCCTTCCGGATCTTATAAACAAGTCGGGACAAGGGTAGCTTGTAATTCAAGGGAACAGGAAGTCAACCCAATCTTCCAAGTGTTTCACAATGATGCATCATATACGGAGCTGTTAATGCAAATCTCCCTTTCCTGTGAAGTAAAACTACCTTCTTAGACAATATATTTGTTGGGGCAGAGTCAGTCACTGTTGAAGTGTAATTAACTAGTGGTAGTAGATTTTGGTTAATTGCCATTCTGGTCTTGGGTATTAGAAAATGTCAAATTCTATATAGAGCAGCAATTTTTGTGTGAACTTTGGACGTGACTATGTTCATGTGGGGGCCAAAGCTTAAAGTGGGGTCCAAAGTTATCCCAAGACATTTAAAAGAAACATCTTCATACTTTGACCCATCCAATACCACCAAGCTTAGACTATTACCATGGTCTCTCAATCTGGAATGAGTCCTAAAGAGCACTGACTTAGTAATAACATGGTACTTAACCTATCAAAAACTAAGTAATCAATCAATCAAACTTTATTTAACCAGGCAGTTACATCATTGAGCAAACTCATTTTCAAGATGGTCCTGGACACAGAGGACACATTCAATAGAAGAACATAACAATTCACATATAGCAGACAGAAATACAAATGTGTTATAAAATAAAGGTCAAGAGGCATTAAAGCTTTGGTAGGATGGCAAATACATACATACGTAGACAGTTCAGCATACAAGGTAAACAATATTTTACAGGGAGAGGAGAGGAAGGGAGATAAAGGGGAGGTCAGAGGCAAAAATAGGAGGTATCAAGACACCTGCGGGAGGAGGAGGAGGAGGGCAGCCTAGTAAGGTGGGGCCCCAGAGGAACAAGCTAGGGCCACGAAGGTGGGCGCAATGGGGGAGTTATCTTAGTGGGATGATGGCCTCACGGAGACAGATATGCCTGGTCGAATGGGAGCTATGAGATTGCTTGGCTGGATGGGCAGTGCTTACCTGAAACAATCACACACACCGTATTCAGGCATCAGTTACGCAGCTGTCTGAACATATAGGGGCTAGGCAGAATGGAGAGTTTAAGTGCTTTCTGCATGTTATTCCAAAGCATTGGTAGAAGGGAGCTAATGGCAGTAGAGCCAAGACCTGTCCTGGTCCGTGGTGGTTTAAGAAGGATAACAGTATTATTCCTTAGGCCGTAGGTACCTTTTGAGTGCTCGAATAGTTCACTGATATAGGACTGTAGTTTGTTTGATAAAGTCTGAAAGAGCCACATGAGGGTGTTTTTTTGTCTCCTCAAGGAGAGGGATGGCCAGTCTTAACGCTTGGTACAACAAGCAATGGTGAATCTGTAAGGACAGGCCAAGAATGAATCCCAAAGCATGATGGTAGAGTGTGTCAAGTTTTTTGAGCGCATGTTGGGGGCAGTGACTATAAAGGAAGTCGGCGTAGTCAAGCAGGGGAAAGAAGGTTGTTTGAACCAACCCCTTTCTAGCTTCAAGGGTGAGTAGGTGTCTTATACGGTAGAATATGCCAAGGCGCTGTCTAAGCTTTTTAGCTAATTCAGTTAGATGTGCATTGAAATTCATTTTGTTATCCAGCCAGACTCCCAGATATTTGAATTTGTCCACTATTTCTAGAGGTTCACTGAGGAGGGTGATAATCTGGGTGGTACACGGGGCCTTCATATTGAGGGTGGAGGATGGGGAGATGACCATGGCTTTTGTTTTTTTGGCATTTAATAGTTTCAGGTTCAAGAGGTTAACCAGGTCTGTATTAAGCCCAATTCTCTTGTCAAGAACACTTCCAACTCAGCAGCTGATGTTATGATGCCTGGATATAGGCATATGATAGATGGCAAGTAGTTACCCTAATGTGAATTTAAATTACTGAAAACAGTAACCAAACCACATACCAGGCTAGGGTTGGTAGGGAGCAGCTGAGCTGGTGTCCCCACCCCCGGGAGCTATGCATAATCAATAACATGCAAAGGTATATAAAATGTGGAACTGCATAAGAAACATTGAAAAAGTGGCCACTGGGGTCGACTGGTTTTCCACGGATCAAACACCCCTCATCTCAAGAATTTTCTTCTGGTTCTTATAATGGCCATTTGTCACAGGGGTTACGTAGTCATATTTTACCTCCAACGGCCCTATGTGGACTGCCCGTCTACTAAAATGTTATTATCTTTTAATTTTTTTTACTACACTGAAGACATGTACCTATAATATAATGGCATGTAACTTAATAAAAAAAGAAACACTGAAAAACAAGTTTATGAGTAAATGTCCAGTCTAAGACTCAGCAAAACAGTTTTAAATCTTAAGCAAGGTCTCTCCCCAGGAGCATATTTGGGTAATGTCCCAAATCCAATCTGCTGTCCCTCACAGTGATTGTACTCCTGGTGTTGCCACATCTCAAAAAATGATCTGTGGCACACAAACACCAGATTGGTTGTTTCAGTTCAGTAGCATGAGCAGAGGAACGGCACGTTGGCTGCCCTCTAATACAGTATATGTAATAAAGGCAGCATAGAGCTTGACTGCCCCGGTACCACCCACTAAGACTTGCACCCCATGGTGCAGTCAGAGGTAACAGCAACAGATCCAGGACCCCAACTCCCACATGAGAAGAACATCACTACGGCAAACAATCCCCAGCAAACACCACTGGTGTTGGGTCAGTGGTTCTAGCAATTCTCTTAAGGAAGCATGCAGGGATGTATTTAGATCACACAGTCAAGGGGGAAAGCTGCAAGTAAGTTGCCACCCTCTTACAAGAAGTTTCTAATTGTCTGTCTGAGGGAGGATCATCTGGCGCCAAACTACAGTAGACGCATCCTGAGTATAATTTCAGATTTGCCGTTATTGCTCCTAGTCTTGTTTATTCATGCGTGCTGTAACAAGGCTCAATTGTACCAGTTTCCCGAGGAAAAGAAAGCATACTCCATCAGGGCAGTTGTAATGATTACTAAAACTGCATCTGATCATTGCTCCAAGCTGGCTGGGCCGTAACAGTCCATTTAGCTCTTGTGCACCCCCCCAGACCCCGATCCCTTTGCCTCCCCAGGTCAGATGTGTGCCCATTTACCACTCCACAGCCAAAAACAAGTCCACTTTACTAGCTCTAACCACAAATTATTTATTTAGTTTTTGTTGACCAGGTAAGTGCACTAGACAAATTCTGCCTATTTTCAGGAGGGGGATACAGATGAAAGCCAACTGACCATGAACCAGATTAAGCTGTTGGTGGTATTTTTAGTGAATGGGGGGACATTTTGGCCAGGGCACCAGGGAAAATCCCCTACTGGCTGCTGGTCAGTGGCTGGTGGGGACTCTGGCTGACGTCAGAACCCGACATGGCAGACGTTCCTGAGGTCGGGATGGAGGAGGAGGTGGAAGAAAGCAGGAGAGAGAGTTCCGTAGCTGTTACTATATTACGGGACAAAGTTATTGCAAGTTCGCTTCCTGATGCTCAAAATTTACACCAGTTGCCAGTTACTCACGATAGCAAGCCTTCTGGTCCAGCTTTCCTGCGGTGCCTTTTATTTCGAGCCCTTGCCTGTTCCTGGTTTGCCCCAAGGCCGGAGATTTGACCACCGGAGATCTCGACACGCCGCTAATACAGAAACAGGAAGTGCCCTTACAGGACATGGTTTCCGGGAGATCCCGCAAATAGCCGGACCACGCACGACGATTTAGTGCAACAACAATTCGGGCTACAGGAAGAAGGAAGCAACAGCAGTACTACAGACTGGTCGGAAGAAGTGGCGCTGATGGAAGCCGGGCTGGAAGAGGAATGATTCGGGAGTTTGGATTCCTGACTTAGAATGGACTCCGCTCAGGTAGGGAAGACACCTGATCCTGTTTTACAACGCTCCTCAGCCATCTACTTCGAGGGAGGGTAGGGGGACTTGTGACTGAACTACCTAATACTACCCCTGACACTGTTATTACTGGATCTACTACTCCCTTAGCAAGCCACACTCCCAAACCCACAATGTCTGATTTGTTTAAGTCAAAATTGGAACAAGCCCCTCGTCGCAACGCTGTGCATCTGAAATATAGAGGTGGTTTGAAAGAACATCCAGATAGATACTATGTTTTCAAACAACTTTTGAAGGCTTCAATGGGTTTTTGTGCCAAGGATATTTATGCCCTCATTCACGTGTCTGGGGAGGATTCCTTTGATATTAGTTTTCAAACTACTACCCTTATGGACAAATTCTGGGACAAATATGCTAACCAAAAAAATCATCCTGTGTGGCTACCTTTTTTTGCAATTCCTTTAACTAGACCATTAATTAGGTTTGTCACAATTATGTTCAGAAACGAGGGAGTTAATGTGAGTGATATTTACCGCTGGTTGCAATCCAAATGTGAGGTATTGGGGCCACCTGAAGCCCTTCTGGATATAGAAGGCATTTGGACAGGGGGATGGAAATTTAAAGTAAAATTGTTACAAGTTAATTCCGAGATTATTCATTTGCCGAATAGTTTCTTTTTGGGAAAGGATAGAGGGGTTTGTTTCTATGGGGGGCAGCCTAAAGCATGTTACAAATGTGGAGATAGAACGCACATTAGTAGTGTTTGTGACATGATGAAATGTCCTTTATGTGGGGGTTTTGGGCATTCTGTTGATAAGTGTACCAACATCTTCCAATGTAACCTTTGTGAAGAGAAAGGCCATGCCTTTCATCAGTATCCTTGGGCTAGGCATAATTGCTCTGAAGGTTTAGACCAGGACGGTTTGCTCCGTAAGACCCAAGCCAAATTACAAACTCTGAGCGAAAAGATCTCTCTGCCCCCCCCCCCAAGGCAAGAACCTGTTTTACCCCCCTCATTTCCAGATGCAGTTAAACCTGTATCACCTGTGGTTAATGACCCTCAGGATACTATGAACCAGGTCCCTCCTCAATCAGGAGACAGACAGGGTCCGGTTTCTATCATGCCACCCCTTTGAAACCGTTAAAGGCAGGAGGTTCACTAGAGCATCCTCAAAGCAGTCCCAGATTAGTCCGGTAGTGACTGAGAATTTCTTTTCCCCCCTTCAGGATGAGGTTAGAGACTCGGACATAGAGTCTGAGGCCTCTCATCTCTCTGAAATTATAACGGACGAAGAAAAAAAGTAAATCTACAGAGCTTGCTAAAGATAGGAAAGGAATAAAAGGTAAAAAAAGGAAAGTGAGCCAAAAACATAGTTCTTGAATATTTTCATGGCCTCTTTGAAGTTTGCTTCTTTTAATGTGTGTAGCCTGAAAACGTTTCATAGGCAGATATCCATATTTTCAGATCTCACATCCCTGAAGTTAGATGTTATATTTTTACAAGAAACCAGAGTTTCTTCCATTTCTGAGGAAAAAAGATTAAAAAGACAATGGACTTGTGGCCCATCCTTTTGGTCCTTTAGTACTGAAATCGCAGATGGAGTAGCTATATTGTTTGGTAATTCCTCTTTTAAAATCTCGAAAGTTATAGATTTGTCACCTGGCAGAGCTCTTATATTAGACCAATAGTTCTCAGACTTTGTCACAGTGAGCCTCCCCAAATCCATGGAAAAGAATTTGAGCCTCCCCAAAAAACTGAAATATTCTTGGGCCTCCCCAAAGAAAAATAACATACTGTACTTTGCACAGTACTTGACATGGAACCTTTGAAAAAGAGCTCATGTGCTCAAAGGTGTTATCTGAACAACAAATAAAATAAATATTATTTTTCAGCTTATTGCAACCCCAACAGGTCAGCCTACTTGCTCCACTATTTTCATTCTTGAACCATTGTTACCCGTTGTTGCAGTCCCTTAATGGGTCACACTACTTTCTCGGTTTTCTCCTGAAATGAGCCTTGGCTCATTCACCTTCCCTTGTCACCTATTAGTAAATAAATACATAAATTTCACCTACTATTATCCTCTTTCAGTTTGTGTCATCTTTTCACACAAACTATATAAAACTCAAAATTTAAATACAGCACTTTTTCAGACCTGCTTGAGCCTCCCCTTGAACAGGTTGGGGCCTCCCCAAGGAGGCTGGCCTCACCATTTGAGAACCCCTGTATTAGACTGTTCATGGGGAGAATATTTTTTTCGCCTTATTAATGTTTATAGCCCTCAGACTAAAGCAGGCCGTATTGCTTTATTTACAGAGATTAAGCCCTTTTTATTCACCAGGAAACATTTAATTTGGGGAAGGGATTTTAACTGTTCCCTTGATATTCAACTCCGTAAATTAAATGGGAAAAAGGTTTACTGTGACTCAAATGCATTATTGGAGGTTGTAACAGATGCTGGGCTTACGGACGCTTTTCGTAGCTTACACCCTACTGGTGGTAACACTTATCACAGACATACATTTGCCACTAGGATAGATATGTTTTTTACTTCACACTATTTCCAGGTTTTGTCTTGTGTTGCAGTTCCGGTGGAATTCTCTGATCATCATATATTATTTTGTACTCTATCTCTACGGCATCTTCCTCCTAGATTACATTCTCGTATATCACGATGGAGGTTAAATACTTCTTTTCTATCAGACCCTATTCATTTCTCTAAACTGGAATTTTTCTTAGCTGCAAAGTCCTCTACTTTGGCTCTATTTTCATCCCCATATGAGTGGTGGACACAATTTAAGGTTGAGGTTAAACATTTGTTTCAGACCTGGGGTAAGACAACGGTACAGGATGAATATAGGAAATATTTGGTTCTTAGAAACCAATTATATAGGCTCATGTCATTCCCTCCAAACAACCATGACCTCTTTCTTTCCCAAATAAAGAAAGTTAAGCAGCAAATGAAAACATACCAATACAATAGAGCTAAATCTTTGGATTTGGAATTTCGCTTAATTTCAAAATTCTCCAATGGCTGATCCCTTTCAAGCATGTAAAACACACTTAAGGACACTACCATGACTGGTTTGTTCAACTCAAATAATGAGCTCATTACCACTGATGTAGGTATGCTACATGTCGTACAGCACTATATTCGGGATTATTTTTCATCTCCACAGGTACTTCCTACAGATTCTTCCCAGCACGGTTTTCTCTTCCCCATATGCCTTGTGATCTGGTCCAGTCTTTACGACTACCTATTTCATCCTCTGAGGTGATTGAGGTCATTAAACAATTAAAGACCGGATCTTCCCCTGGCATAGACGGGATACCTAATGAGTTCTACAAAAAATGTATAGAATATATGGGTTTCTTTCTTCCCATTGTGTTTAATTCTTATTTATCATCAGGGATCTCCTGCCAAGAATTTTCACTGTCCTTAATGACCTGTATTTATAAAAAAGGAGATAAAGAGTTACTTTCAAATTGGAGACCAATCTGTTTGTTAAATAGTGATTATAAGATTTTATCCAAAATTTTGAATAATAGGTTGGAGAAATTAGCTAGAATTTTAATTCACCCTGCACAACTGTGTAATAAAAAATAGGAAAATCCAACACAACCTATTTTACTTAGAGATCTTTTGCATGTCGAGCTAGTTTTTCTTCATCAGAATTAATAGCAGCTTTGGATCAATCCAAAGCGTTTGACGAGTCAGCCATTCTTATTTGTATTGCTCTTTCTGCTTACGGAATTCCTGATACTTTTGTACAATGGATTTCTCAGTTGTATAATTCTGCAGTTTCTGTTCCATAGTGAATGGCTTATTAGGGAGAAAGTTATGATTTCTGAGGTCTCAGACAAGGATGTCCCTTGAGCCCTTATTATACACTTTCATTCTGGATCCAGTGATTAGAAGCATTATTTGTGACACCTCTATTTCAGGTATTGCTCCTTCTCCAACTTGAAATGGATTAAAGTTACTGCTTTTGCAGATGACGTAATCTTCTTTAGCTGACTCATCATCTTTGCAGAAAGCTTTAGAGTTTTTTCTTTTTAGTAGATACTCTGGTGCATCTCTTAATATAACAAAAAGTTTTGTTATACAAATGGGTCAGTTAGTTCCGGATTTATCTAATTGTTTTGATATTCCTCTAGTGACTGGGCCTCAGAAAATACTGGGTGTCTGGTTTGGGATAGATAATATGGAAATTTATAATTGGGAAAAGCAGTTAGGATTGGGTGAAACTAAAGTCAATCAGTGGAAACACTGGAAATTTGGAAAGAAAAAGGGTCTTGATTATAAAAAAATTTGTTTTGCCCATTTTTCTTTATTTAAGTCACCTTTTCCACCTCCGCTTTCTTTGGAAACTAGGATTTATAGTATTTTTTCCAGATGTTATGGGGCAATAGATTACACCCTGTAAAGAGAGAATATCATTACCTCAGATATAGAGAGGGTGGATTACATATGATTAATCCTGCTATTTTTTCATTCTGTGTTTTTATTTTCTTCTTTTCCATTCATTTGGCACGACCTTCTCTTCCTTGGCAATTCTAAGTTAAATTTGTATGGCACAAATATTCTTTAAATGGTCTCTTCTTTCCTAGAGTTTTATTATCAGATGGTATACCACAATATGGCATTTCTGCCTTAAAGAAATTGTATCAATGGAAGATTCCCTGTATAAATTGCATTCTTTAACCAGGAAATCCTTTTATGAGTTCATTGTGTATGATGTGCAAAAAGTAATATTACTTTTTCCATCCTGCTTCCCATCAAATATGAAATATGTATTCAGTAAATTAACCGACAATAGAATTCCGGTTAAAATATGGGATATTATATGGATCTCTGCTCATGGTCGTTTAGGTGTTAGAGGAAATCTAAAGTACAAACCAGTAACTGATAGATATTGTTTAAAACATGATTGTATTAATGTTGAAGAAAGTCAGTCTCATTTCTTTATTGAATGTCCTGATAGTCAGAGGTTTTGGGAATTTGCAGCTAGACACTGGAATCTGCCACACCTACGGTCCATTTCTTACTGTACTCTGGTATTGGGTGATTATTCTGAAGAATGGGACCGATACCATAGAAGTACGTTGAATGTTTTTTTGCGCTCTTACAGTATTATTTATGGCAAGCTCGTTGTTATTTTGTGTTGCAACAACTCCATACGGATTTTGATGTTATCCTATCTGCTGTTGTTTCTGACTTACAATCTATTCGATTTCAGGATGGAAAAAAATATTCTACATCTTATGTTAATTATTTATGGAAAGGTTTTTCTTTTTGTTAATTTTCTAGTTTGTTTCCTTTGACACCTTATGATATGCTTTTGTAATTCTTTCTGTTTCAACTGTTATATTTCCTTTTTGTGTGATGTTGTGTTTCTTGCCTAATAAAGTACCCCTACTCTTTTCGAGAAGTGCCATGAGATCTTTAACATCCACCTGAACCACCACCAGAACAGGGAGATGGGACCTCGGTTTAACGTTTCCCTTCAGAAAGACAGCACCTCCGGAGTGCAGCAGCCCCCCCCCCCCCAGTGCTGCACTACAGTGTCAGTATTGGAATATTGACCCAAGTGCCTGGTGTGGGGAAAGAACCCACAGCCTTCTGATCTCCTGGCCTCAGAGGCGAGTGTGCTACCTGCTGAGCCACTGACAGTGACAAATGTCAGAGCACAGTTAGTGCAGACCCTGCCAAGCTATGTGATTACATTCAGGGCATGGAACAGCTACCTGTGTGGAATGTTGCAGAACGGCGAGGATGGGACACCTAAGGAAGGTCAGGTCAGTGAGGGGGTGTGGGGGTTTGAGACAGATCATAGTGTTGGAATAAAACATACCTTAGACCTATGCAGAAGCAGTACTATACACCTGCACGTTCCCCTCTGTTGCACCATCTGCTTCTTCAACAAATCTTTCAATGGAGGTGGCGTCAGTGAAGAATCTTGGTGGCCAACCCAGTCTTGACACATAAAGCCTAGAAGAGTAAAGGTGAGAAAACTGCCACCCTCAGATATGCAACTTGGCCTTGACACCATTAAATTGTCCCCTCTGCTGCAGGTCACAGCGGTAGTCTTGAATGATGGACACTCACTGGCCTTCAAATATGATGGGGCCCACCGCTTTAGCTGCCCATAGAATCCTTTCTTTGTTCGAGTACCATAAGTATTTGATTAGGAAATGCCATGGGCGCACCCCTTGCCACAGCTCTGGACTGGTGTAGTGTGTCTGCTCGACCTCATAGTGTTGTGCTTCCTTCCCCAGTTTCAGATGCTTGACCAGCCACAGATCTACCTTTATCTTGGGTTATTCTTTTCAGTCGCCTCTGGAAGCCCAATGATCTGTAGGTTAGATTTGTGTTTTTTTTTTTTTTAGTAACTCTACTTTATTCAAGAGTAAAAGACAGGAACACCGATAGCATTGCAGTGTTTCATTGAGTCAAAATTCACACAGCTGACAAGGATAAATTGACTAATCAATTTAAAAACTGATGTATGATGCTCAAGCGCAATCTACTTACATAAAAGGGAAGGAAATGCTGCTAGCTTTGGTTAAAGTTCATACCCATGTCCACATAATGAAGGGATTCCCAATGGAAACTGTGTGTTCCTATAAGTCTTATCTAGACACAGTTCAGCTACTCTAATCAACAGGTTCAACCTTAAAAAGAAAGAACAGTTCGTAATAAAAACGTAATTAGGTGCACCGTTATGGACATTCTTTCTATCAAAATCTCAAACCGAATGAAAGCCAGTCCTTATGGTTCACCCCTACCAAATCATGGAGCGTACATCTTAGTCAAAGGACTGGAACAAGATAAGAGGGAGTCCAACGGGAAAAAAAGTGTTGTACAGTAACCCACCTAGACAAGGCCTACTCCCCAGTCCCCTGTTCCAACCAGTGCCATCAGGAAGCCCAGCACTGCTGGTAGCGGTCTTCCTCGAGATGTAGGGAAGCCATTAGCCATTCCATCTCACAGACCTGTTTAATTCTATGACACCACTCTGAGATCCTGGAGGGGCCGTAATGTATTTTAATGCCACCGATAACAAAGTCAGAGCTAATTTACATGTTATGGGAGGTAGATTTGCGAGTTCCGTCCTCCTGGTCATTCTCCAGGGCAGCTTTCAAGGTGTTCCTTTCCCAGCAGATGTCGGCAACAATATCCTCCAGTTTATCGACGTGCTGCTGCTCTGCCTCATCGAGATGCAATGTGTGGGCCGCTGAAGTCTTGGACAGTGCAGTAACTATAGACTGAAGATGGGTAAGTTGGGCTGTAATATTCACGAACCCAGCCTTCATCTCCGACTGCAGGCTTGTTAGCACTGCTGGCATCCCGACCAGGGATTTTTCCAGATCAGGTACTGTGTGGCCCACACCTGCACTGGTGGATTATGAGCAACAGCGTGCCTCGTAGTGCTGCTGTAGCTCTCCTGATGGCTGTAATAGCTCAAAATTGAGTTTTTTCTGCCTTGCTTATGGCCATGGGACATCTGATTGCTGGTGGTGTCGAGTGTCGACGGATTCAGTCACTTTTACATAGTTTTAGCTGTTTAAAATGTTTGCCCTAGAAACATAGAATTTGACGGCAGATAAAGACTGCTTGGCCCACCCAGTCTGCCCATTTCCCTACCTAATGGATAAGCTGCAGATCCTAGTTAACCAGCAGCCTACTTCTTCCTACCCCCACCCCCTAGAATTGCCTTATGACTGTCCCATGCATGCTTGAATTCCACCACTGTTTTTGACTCCACAACCTCCTCTGGAAGGCCGTTCCATGCATCCACAACCCTCTCTGTGAAAAAATACTCTTCAATTACCTCTGAGCTGCCCCCATCTTCAAATTGTGCCTCCTTGTTCTTGCACACCTCTTTTTGAAAGATGCTACCCTCTTGGACTTTGTTGATTCCCTTGAGGTACTTGAAAGTTTGTATCATGTCCCCCTCCTCCTTTCCTCAAGGCTATACATATTAAGCTCCTTAAGTCTCTCTTCATATGTCTTCCGGTGCAGACCCTGCACCATTTTAGTGCCCCTCCTCTGGACAGCTTCCATCCTGTCTATGTCTTTGTACAGACTGGGTCTCAGAACTGCACGCAGTACTCAGATGGGGTCTCACCAGCTGTCTGTACAGAGGGATAATAACTTCCTGTTTTCTACTGGTGATGCCTCTCCTATGCATCCCAGTATCCCCCAGCCCTCCTTGCTGCCCTCTCACATTGCTTGCTCACCTTAGGTCATCTGATATGACTACCCCAGGTCCCTTTCCATTTTGTTGTTGTTAGTATCTCACCCCCATTGTGTACTCTTCCCTGGGTTTTTGTTTCCAGGTGCATTACCTTGCACTTCTTAGCACTGAATCTAAGCTGCATACATTTGACCATTCCTCTAACCTTGCCAAGTCCCTTCTCATCCTTTCCACCCCACCTTGTGCATCAACTCTGTTGCAGATCTTTGTGTCATCTGCAGAGAGACATACTTTTCCTTCCAGTCCCTCTGCAATGTAAACTTATAAGACATTGAAGGACGGTCCTAATACTGAACCCTCACGGCACCACTAGTAACCCCCTTTCTTCAGAGTGGCTCCATTTACTATTACTCTCTGTCCTATTCTCCAGCCAATTCTTTACCCAGGTTGTCATCTTGGGACCGCTTCCAGGCTGGCTAACTTGTATATTAATCTTTTGTGTGGGACTGTGTCAAATGCCTTGCTAAAGTCTAGGTAGGCCATGTCCACAGCCCCTCCCTGATCTACTACTTTGGTCACCCAGTCAAAGAAATCTATCAGATTCGTCTGGCATGACCTTCCCGCTGTGAATCCATGCTGCTTTGGGTCCTGTGCCCCTCTGGCCTCTAGATACTCGACAGTTCTTTCCTTCAGAAGTGATTCCATCATTTTCCCTATCACTGAGGTTAAACTAACAGGTCTGTAATTTCCTGCTTCTGCCTTGCTCCCACTTTTGTGAAGGGGAATCACATCTGCCCTCTTCCAGTCCTCGGGTACCACCCCATTCTCCCATGATTTGTTAAAGAGGGTAGTCAGTGCTGGAGCTAGTCTAAGAGGTGCCCACCATCTTGACAAGGGCCAGCTTTACAGTGCACATTCTCCCCTGCTATACAACAGCCAACAGCAATACAGTATGAGATTAGGTCCAACTTTATTTTGACACCTGCTCCCTGCCAAGTACAACAGCAAACCTCAAAAACTGCAAGATTAGAGCCTGCATTATACTCCACTCCATCCCAGGCTGAGTACACCAAGCTCCATACTTCGTGAGATTAGGGTCAACTTTACAATGAAACCTGTCCCCTGTTAAGTACAATGACAAGCCTCTATAAAGTGCACGGTTCATGCCAGTCTTGCAGCATTCTCGATCTTTTTTTTGTTTACCCATTTTCCCCGTTTCGCTACCCTCACATACTAGCATGAGCATACGTGTATGGAGGCACGCTGCATCACGCACTGCAGGATGCCCCACCCTACTGCTCGCCGCCCATTACCCACGTGCGCTGCCACCGGACCTCCACCCGGAGGCAGCGGAACTGTGAGAGGGCAACCCCCCCCCAGGAGAGGAGAGCCACCATTAGGCAGCTCAATCCTGCTCCAACCCTCCCCCTCAAGTCAGCTCCCTGACAACCTGAGTCCATTCCTGAACCTGGGTTGTTGGCATGGCACGAGGTAAGGTGTCCACCGCCTCAGCCATCTGTGCCGACTCTCTCTTCTCTGCTCTCTCTTCTCCTTCTGAGTACAACAGCCAACCTCGCCCCCTGCTGAGCACAACAGCCACCCTGTATACAGTGATCTATATTCACGAACATTACCTCCAACATTAACACTACTTCGCTGTGCCAGTATTAACCCAATTCAGCTATGCGCCACTGAACAACGTAAGAGATTGCCGACTTTGGTTGCTAAAGGCTACGTAACAGGACTACAGGACACTGTGGGATCAGGGCCAGCTTTACACAGCACCTCGCAGGCCAGGAGCAAAGATCCCTTCTGTTTGCTGTGACAACGGGGTTTTAGATATGCTTGTAACTGAATGTATGAGGCATGGCAACTTGGCTTGTACGGAACATAATTTTTTTTTCTCTGTATGCACTCAATCTTTGAATAAAACTATGTTAACAAAAACAAGATTATATAACCTCAATACAGTTGATACTTCCTCTCAGATATAGTTGTCAACTATGTTAAAGATCATTTCTCTGGACTGCACTATGTACTGTATTATTCCAATCTCTTGTAAATAACTGTATACTTTGTACTTGCCTGTATTTTTACCTGTAATTAATGCTAGGACACCCCTGAAAAAAAGAACCTCTGGTCCAGGCGTGCCAACTCTTATGAACCTTTGCAGGTGCTCACTGCCAGTAGGCAATATTTTTCCTATGACCAGGTTCCCTAGTAATCCTGATTTTCAGGCTGCCCTCAAAAAAAAACAGTAGTAACTTAAGTCAACTTTGTGAATTCTTGGGTGTCCCAGTCCCCTTGGAGTCGGCACCTATGCTCTGGTGGTCTCAGTGAGCCTATCTGGTTACCAAGTAAGCATTAACGTATGACAGGCTGTGCTGATAATGTGGAGTAATGCACACTTCGAGGGCGTTAATCCACATTAGCCGCACACTCTGTCGTGTGTTAATGCACTTATAACATGGGTTCTGTTTAAACAGCAAAAAAGATAAAAAAAAAATCTGTTTTTTTGCTGTTTAAACAGCAAAAAAGGTACTGTATCCTGCCACCTGGTAAAATAGTCCCTATGAAACAATGCATCCTGCATTGCTGTTATGCACATAAAAATGTCACAGATACTCTACTGATATGATCTGCAATATCTCTTGTGGATAGCATGCACTCCTACACATCCTAGCAGATGCACAAAGGCCCCTCCCCCCCCCACACACAAATACAGCAACTGCTCCCCTGGACACCGAACCGTTGCAAGGCCTGTTCACCCCCAAAGGTACTGCAAACCTATAGCATACAATGCCATTCAGAAGCTATGATAGACATGATATAGGTTAGCAATAACAAGTGGTATAATACTGGGACACTTTATAATAAGTGAATGGTGCTGCTTAACAATGCCCCGAGACAAATGCTGCTCTCATGTATGCAAGGTTCGGGAACACTGTGTGGCTCAACACTGCCACTTGCACCGCACTGAACTGTGCGGCCAATCAGTGCCCTGGTGAACTGTGCAGGTGTTACCAGAGAGACACTCTCCTCAGTCTGTCTTCTCTGCATGGCTTGCTCGTGCTCCTCTGGCTACATTTCTGCGTCTCCGCTACTAGTGACCCGGGTGTCCGTGTTATTAGAGATGATGAGTGCTCGGCTATTTTTAACACTGTATGTACATTGCTTGCCTGGAGCACCATTGTCCCAGTGTAGGGTACCATTGTGCCACTAATCATATAATAAGCATTTCATATAGTACACAAAGATAAAAGAACACAAGAAATGACACTGTATGTGGTAATCCACTGAAGTTCAGTACAGCCACTGTTTAACACTATTACCTTCTGCCTCTCAGTAGATGGAGCTAGTTATAGATGAGTATGCTTAAAGATCCACCAGTACAAGCATTAAAACAGCGAATCTGTGCAATAAACCAAACTTTATACATCATAACTCTGACTACCTGTCTCCTATGTGTATCCTAGGTCTTGTCTTTGTGTGATGCTGTACTAAATACCACCCCTGGGGTTAGCAGGGATCCTGAGAGACCCCCATCATGTTGTCCACCAATGTTAGCCAGTTCTGCACTTCCAAATGTGGGGACCTGGAACTGCCTATGTGTCCTCTGTGATGAGGTTTGTTCAGTCTGTGTTTATGTGTGCACCCCACTCCACTATTGTATGCGTCCCACTTCTGCCAGGTGTTAATGTGTTCTTCTAGAGTTAGACACAATGTGTCTAATTCTTTCCATTCACTGCAACTCCTTGATTCTCCGCGACCAGGTCTCTAGTGAGGGTTGCGTTTTTGTCAACCATCATAATGTAATTCCCTTCTTGGCCACTGTACAAAGAGCCCTGCGCAGCATCTGCTGTGGCCTAGCCCCTACAACAGGAATCTTTTTCCCCAGGACCAAGCTTTCAAAGGTAAAAGGGATGCTAATTCCCCCTATGTGTTCCAGGGTGACGTGGATCTCAGACCAAGAAGCCTGTACCATTGGACAATCCCAGTAGATGTGGTAGTGGGTCCCCACTTGTTCACATCCCCTCCAGCCCAGGTCTGTTCTCTCGCCTGTCCCCACCAACAGCTTCATAATTGTTGGGGTATGGAAAAAACATGTCAGGCATTTCCATCAAAATTCTCATTAGCCCGGTGAGGCTGTCACTCTCCAGCCCTGTTCCCAGATCTTCTTCCAGTCTTCTACTGTAGTTTGGCTCTGCAAATCTGTTTCCCAGCTTTCTTTCAACCTGAGGAAGTCTTTTCTGAACCTTGTAAATGCTCTGTAGGCTCTAGAGATATCACCCCTCCTGCCTGACAACATGGCCACCCAATGCAGTAAGTTCTCCAACTCTGTGTGGTCTCTACTGACTTTGCGCAGCCTATCCTCTGTAGCCTTACCTGCAGAAACTGAAAGAAATCCTGCCTTGGTAACCCGTACTATTCCTGCAGGTCTGTGAAGGTAGTGCGGGTTCCATTTTGGATGATGTGCCAGTAGCAGGTTAGAGAGAGATGGTTTCACCTTCTAAAGTCATTATCATTTTGGGAGATCCATGTCCCCAATTATGTCAGTCAGTGGCCATCATTTGAGGCATTCTTTTTTTTTACCTTATATTTATTCCTCCTTATCGCACCGTCCCTCCACTCAGTCAGTCACCCTCAATTCGCCTTCCACATGTTCCCATGGTACCCCCAAGAGTCTGCTCCTAGAGTGGTTGCCTGCTCAATGGTTCCTTAGGTATCCCGGGCGGGGAAGGAACCGTCCGATCCTCCCACTAATAACAGTGGAGCTGGCGATTCACACTGGAGTCTGCCCTGGTGAGTGCCATTTGGGGCGTTTGTGAGGGATCTGGCTCTAAACAACATGCACAGTGTGGGTTTCATCCATTGGTTAGCGATGCTCACTAAGAGTTGCAGGGTAATGCGAGCATGAGGGAGGCCAAAGAGAGGCACAGGAAGGCCTGGGTCTGCCTCTGGGTCCCGCCATCTTGCGTCTGCACTCAGTTCTGTCCATGTGATAATGGGCTGAAGCTGCACAGCCAGATAACAACATTTTAGGCCCGGTAGTGCCAGGGCTTCCCTTTCTCTGGGAAGAGACAAAAGCTTTTGCTTAATCTATGTCTGTGGGAGGCCCAGATAAAGGACAGAATCCATTTCTGGATGTTTCCAAAACTTTTTTTTTCCTTCCTCTTCTATCTGCACTTTATTCGCCTCTCTCCTCTGGTGGCCCCATCCACTTGACCCCCTCGTCCCAAGCCCCTTCAGCCGCTTCTTCCGGGATCTTACCTTAGGAACCATCCTTGCCACAGGATTGGCTGCTCGGCCACTAGTGCGGAGCCTGTGGGAGGTTGATCATCTCCTGCCACGGGGTGTTTTTCCTGTTTTTTTCCACCAATCCCCCCCATTGCTGGGGTGACACATCAGCATGCATACGTGGTGGTGTATGCACGTTGTAGAGTCCAGCTGAACCTGCCTTTACATTGGCGCCCCTGTCCCGTTCTACCCTCAGGCCTCCACCTGGGGGCAGTCATTCGGCAGGGC
The DNA here is from genome assembly GCA_016271365.2 of Neoceratodus forsteri. Lineage (NCBI taxonomy): Eukaryota > Metazoa > Chordata > Ceratodontiformes > Ceratodontidae > Neoceratodus > Neoceratodus forsteri. Next base: position 1,190,848,562 of record CM028130.1, on the reverse strand, counting down.
TGCCAAGTCGCCCTTCCCGAGAGAGGAGAGCTGTCCTCCAGATGCTCAATCCTCTCCCTTCCTGGCTGACCCCCAGCAACCCACTCGTGCTGCGAACACGGGTGGCCAGCGTGGCAGGATGTAAGGCACTGATGCCTCAGCCCTCCATGCCACTGGGCCGGCTTCGCTTCCGGAACTTTTCTGGCATACAGACTCGCGGCACCTGTAACCAAAACAATAGTCTAGGTAAGACGTTCATTTTGATGGTTGCTACTCTGTCACCCAGACTCAGTGGCAAGAAGTTCCATCTGCCGATGTCCATGTTGATCTCCCAAACAAGATTCTTGAAGTTGAGTAAGAACAAACAGCTGAGTACTGGACAGATCTTCATCCCTACGTAGCAGACCGCAGTCCTTGCTGCCACTGAAATGGAAAGTTATTTTCAAATCTCGGTGGGCATACACCACACTTTTTTTTTTTTTTTACTTTCTGTTTGTGTCACCGGGCCTCCAGCCCTCAATGTCACGGGACCTCCAGGCACCTCCCAATCCCCCTGCTTCTCTCAGCCACTGCCACCAATCTCCAGAGAGCACTGGCTTAGCCCCCAGGTGGGGTGGGAGGAGGTGGAGACACCCCTAGACATCACATCTTGTCAAGTGGTACACGTACAGTGGAGGTGGGGGACCAAGATACACTGGGCCATTGTTGTGAAGGTGCTGGGGTCGCGGACTCAAAAAGATAAAGGATCTCAGACAGCTTTTCTGGCTAGTAATATAATTATCGACTCAGGAAACCAGGAATTGTAATTGCCCATGACTGTGTGGCTTGCTGATGAGCATATAAAGACTCTCTGCTGGAGGAACCGCTATATGCATGTAGCTCACTGCTTTGTAGAGCATTTCATGAGTCATTTGAACAAAACTTGTGAGAAAGCTGTGATACAAAAACTTCTGTTCTATGGGCTCAGTTATATGCAACAGCAAGACTTAAAAAAACAATTTCTCCAAGCCGGCCGAGTGGCACGGGGCTTGAGGCGCTGGATGCTACACCTGCCGCTACACCAGTGACCCCGGTTCAGGAGCGGACCAGGGTCACTGGGGATGGTCGGAAAGGGAGAAGATACAGTATCCAAGAGACAACACTTCTCTCCTGGGGGAGGGGGACATGGCACTCAGTGCAAACCTCACCGCTAGCCACGGCTAGGGGCAAGGCAGCCAGGGACCAATACGCAGAGGAGAGGGGGAGTGGCGGATGCTGACATCCTGCGCTTGGGAGTGAGTGCAGGGCCATCATGTGTGGCACTGCATGCCCACTTCCCTAGGGAGAAATACCGGAGGAGAAAACAGCAGTTCCCCGAAGGCTGGACGTCTCCAGCCACTCAGAGGCCCCTCATCCAATGAGCACCTGGGCCACACATGTCCCAGAAGAAAGTTGGGGTGACGGGACTGGGGTGGCTAGGGGAGATCAGCTAAATGGGGTACTCTGTGGATAAAAAAAATTAACAAAAAAAAAAAAAAAAAAAAACTTTTCACACCCTAACCAAGTGCTGTAACACATTTATATTTTTAAATAACCATTTCAGTTTCCTTTGGTCTGTATGGTTAACAGTTAAAAGAACACTGTCAACCACTGTAGGCCTCAAACAGTCCTTGGTTTTAAAAAAAAAAAAAAAAAAACACATTTTGAGATTGTCTGCATTCTGTAGAATGTGCTGAAGTGGGAGGTGATTTGATTCGGATTCCTTTTTCTTTTCAAAAGTGAAAAACAGACTGCCAGTCATACTGGTGTTGCCACACCAAAATGTGTTTGTTTACACTCCTTAATCAACTCCCAGCTGCATCCTTCCTGGGCTTGGGAACACCCTTAACACAGTCCAGCCACCCAAGATGCAGTGGAAGTAGAGGAGACTATTGCATCATGATTGGCTGCACTGCTTGGGGTGTTCCTAATGTTCAGGAAGTGAGCAATAAGAGTAGGGGGATGGCACACGCCATTGATAGAGATGGTTGGCTAACATCGGGCTCCTGATGAAACTCTCGAAAAAACACTCAAAATTATAAAAAAAAAAAATTAAATAAATAAAAAAAAAAACCATCAGAAAAAGCAACCGGACATTTTCGGCAGCTAAATAAAACACCTGGCTACAAATTTATGTGAAAAACGGCGACTCTCTTTTTACAAATCGCTTGGAGTTTAGTTAAAAACTATTTGGAGATCACTCTGGATATCAGCCGTAAATTATAAACCAGCATCTATGGCATCAAAACAGCATATGCGAGGCAGGTCTCCTCAACCACCTCCTAAAACAGACTTGCATGAAATAAGGGATATGTTTGAGGGACTGAAACTGGACATGGCTGAGATGAAAAGCTCCATGGAAACTATACATAAAGACCTGGAAGATTTTAAACGGAGTTTTGAGATGTTGGAAGGGAAAGTACACAGAATGCAACAAGACATTTTAACGCTACAAAACAGTTCGGAATACTACGATAAGCAATTGGTCTATATAACGGACAAACTAGATTATCTGGAGAACAGGAAAGAACAAATAATTTACACATTACTGGGGTGCCTGAAAGAGCAGAGGGAAGGAAGATGCCAACAATTTCTACAAGGGTTTTCTGTCTGAAGTACTACAAAAAAAGTGGGACTGGCCATTAGAAATTGATTTAGTTATTGAAGTGTTTCACCAGGAAGGCACACTGAACAACAAGTTGTTCATCTTCCGGTGCAACCTGGAGGGGGTTACAATTGGATGAAGAATTAGACATACAGTTTAACATATAACAAATCCGAGAAATTACACATTCAATTACATTTGTAACAAGACATACAGTTAAAAAATATAATCATACAGTTGCATTTGTAACATAACATACAATTAAATATATCATACCTGTGAAATATGCATTTAATTATAAGTGGCATACCTGAGGAACATAGTACATAGCAGCGAAGGGAGAGGAGAGCATACAGAGAAGCAGGCTGGGGTGGAAGGTTTAATAGGTGATGCAAGTCCTGGAGAGCAGAGGCATATGAGGACAGTTAAGGAGGGTTAAAGTAGCAGCAGTTAGATGAGAGAAAGTTATGTAAGGTAGAGGCAAGGGAGTAGGAGGAGTGCCATATTTGGGGAGGGAAGGAGTTCCAGATTTGCGGAAAACGATGGGTAAAGCCTGACTGACCGATGAGAGTGGTATGTCGGGGAACGACAAAGTGCAGGTGTCAAAGGATCTAAGGGAGTGAGAGGGGAAGGTGGGGAAGAGAGCAAGCACGAGAGGTAGAAGGGAAGTTCTCCTAACCAAAGGTGAGTTTGGCACAATGAGTGAGGCGCCTATTTGCAAGCAGGGGAAGGGAAATGGTGTGGAAGAGGTCACAGTGATGAGTGCATGATGGAGCATCAAAGGCAAATCGACAGGAGTTAAATAGAGTGTCCAATCTGGTTAGGAAGGATTTGGGAGCGGCACCATATACTACATCACAGTAGTCGAAAATGGGGAGGATCATCTTCTAGACTAGTTCACGCCACGCTGTAGGAGGGATGCAGCTACGGTTCTGAATAAGGCACCAAGCTTGGGGCGCAACTTTTTCAGGATGGCGTCAATGTGGCCAGAGAAATTAAGGTGTTGGTCCAACCAAACCCCAAGGTATCTGAATGAGGAGGTGTCCTCTAGGATTGTCCCATCAAGGGTATGGAAAGATGGTAATGGGTGGAGACTAGAGAGTCTCTGTCTAGTGCCAAAGGTCATGGAGACTGTCTTTTTGGCATTTAGGAGTAGTTGATGTGAGGCAAACCATAACTGAATCTGGTGGAAGTCAAGCTGAAGGGTGGCTGCTACATCAGCAGGGTATTTGCTAGAGGACAACAGGACAGTGTCATCAGCATACATATGGATAGAGGTGGAAGGGAAGCATACTGAGGGCAAGTCATTTGGGAAGATGGAGAAGAGAATAGGTCCAAGCACTGAGCCCTGTGGGACTCCTGTGGAAATAAGGGTGGAGAGATTGTATCCTGGATCTTGACTGATTGTGTTCTGCCTGAGAGGTAAGCTCTTAACTAGTTTTGGGCTGACGCAGACAACCTAGCAGCCGTAAGGAAGTCAAGAAGAAGTAGGGCATGGGAGACTGTGTTGAATGCCTTGGCGAGGTCGACAAAGATGGCAGAGTTAATGAGGCCATTATCCATCCCAGTGAGGATGGAGTCAGTGAGCCCAAGTAGGGACATGGTAGTGGAGTGGTTCTTCCGAAAACCAGATTGGAACAGGGTAAAAAAGAACAGTTATCGAGGAAGGAGGATAGTTGAGAGAGGACCAGGTGTTCTTGGAGTTTAGCAAGGGTAGGGAGGAGTGAGACTGGGTGAAAATTTGCAGAGAAGGAGGGGTCACCACTCTTTGGGAGAAGGCGGACCACTGCATGTTTCCAGGATGAAGGGACAGGTGAAGACGAGGAGGAGAAATTAAGATTAAGGAGAGAGGGTTAGCTATAGCAGAAGCTGAAAGGTAGAGGAGTTTAGGGTCAAGGTCATCCGGCAAGGAGCCTTTGGAAAGATTAAGAGAGAGAGAAGGGCACATCATTCTTTAGCTACAGGAGCTTCTCTTAGACCAATTATCGCTCATTTCCTACGTTACTCAGTAAAAGAGGAACTTTTAGGATTGGCTAAAGAAAAGAAAAACCTGTTATGGAAAGGTGCTAGAATCTCTCTTTTTCAGGACTTCTCTTTGGAAATTGTACAGAGAAGGAAAGCATTCAAGGAGGTAAAACAGGAATTACAGAGGAAAGGAATAAGTTACTACATGAAATATCCTGCAACTTTAATAGTTCAACCCTCATCAGAGCAGTATGTGGTTTGAACAGTAGTAAATATGGCATGGGGATTTCTGGAAACCTTTAACCACAAAAAATCGCAAGTGGGCACCAAAAGACATCTACCTGGGAAAACACAAAATGGAGCACATCTGAAGAAATTAAACTGTGAGGGTACAACGGACTAGGACTCTAACCCATGCTCTGAAAACACAAGTCCACCAGCATGAGCTACAACTCAGAGTGCGCAGAAGCAGGAGGCTACACAGAATCTCATGGCTGAAACTCACACGCTGAATGTCCCCCTACTACGTCCACCCTCACAAACATATGCCTCTATGTCCAGTCACTTACCGGTCAGGAAGATCAATACAGCAGGAGATAGAAAGGGTCATTCTGTATCCAAAGGGATCCCAAATGCTGCTTCAAAATTAATTACTGGAACGAGAGGACAACCAAGGAGCTGCAGCAGAAATCCCCAAGCACCAATTCTTCACACAGCCAATCACTAACTCCTTTTATCACTTAACCTCTGACAGACAGCATGGCGAGCTGAAGGAAATTCTCAACCAACTGGTTTTTCTGTGAGTGAACTTTGACTTGCTACAAGAGGACACTTACACCATCACAGGAGATCACAGGCAGGTTTGTTTATAGCATGTGGATCCGCTCTTCTTCTGCTCAGATTGTGGGTAAGGCAGACTGCATCCATGTTTATGTAAGCATGCCTTCGGGGTATTCTTAACCCAGATAGTTAACATTTAGCCAAGCACTCTTTTCTTTATTTTCCGAAGTGTGGATATGCAGAGCATCTGAACAGCAAGTTTTGGTAGTTGGCAATTTATTTATATATATATATATATATATATATATATATATATAAGTGTGTAAGTGTGTGTGTGTGTGTGTGTGTGTGTGTTTTGACCGAGTCAGCAGAACAGTCACTTAAATGACCACCCAAAGTTTTTTGTGCACTTCTACTGAGACTTTGTGTACAGGGATTTTGCTTAGGCAAACAGCTAACAAGCAGGTGGTTTAATCTGTTAAAGCCAACAATTTAATCTGACTCATGAATCTAAAATACAGTCGCTGCTCAAAGAATGTTACCAATATGTATTTATTGCGTTTGCTTCAGTTTGTTTTGCTTTAACACTCAAGCATTCACCAGTTTAGTATGTTATTGTACTTTAAAATACATGATGTCTTACCTGGAAACCCATCAATGTTTCATTGCTGATGCACGTTCTAAAGGTCTATCTGGCTCTTTTACAAATCCTACAAAGGTTGAATGTAAATAAGAGTTGTGTGTGTATGGGGCGGGGGAGGGATCTTCAAAAACAAGCAAAGGAGGTAAGAAATCTCTTGCCGAAGTCGTGTCATTAAATTTTGTCGCGCAGGTGTACATGAAAAAAAAAAAAAAAGGTATTTACCCGAGTTTGTTGAACCAGTTGAGGGGAAGAAGAGTGAAGCAAGGTAAAGGGAGGGTGTGCCCATCTACATCTCCTCATCGATATTGGCTATGTTGGTGTATGGGGGATGGGGTGTAACCAGAGGCCATTGGAACCGTAACCTGTTCCTACTTGTTGTAGGGTGAAATAAGAAGGTTGGAATGTGGTGAGCGACAAACTGCTAGAGCACTTTGCTACATAAGTTCACTGTGCGACCACTATTTGTGAGCCACAAGAAGCAGCCCAACTGCGCTAATATGAAGCTTCTGGGTGAAAACTATGTCAGTAGCATCTGGAGTGCTGGCTGCACCTGGCGGATCTCGCATTGGAAAAGAAGTTTTACATGATTAAATAAATTAACTAGACAGCATTATCTTAAGAACATCTGGGAAGAGTGTCAGAGGGATTCAGGGAACTGGCTCAGCTCTGGCAGATCCCATAATGACAAGTGTTACATGGAAGGCTCCTAGACATCTCGCCCGATCGCCTACAAGAGATGATGTGGTAAGGCTGGTGAACTGGCACAGTTTGGTGTTCTTGTGGAGCAGTAAACTTACAAATCATAACATTTTATTGCCCTCTTTTTGCTTGCTACTGCAGTTTGCTATATCATTACCCATGCCTAGTAGAGAACAGTGTCAGTGGTTTTAAATTGGCCTACTCCTCCATACAACAGCAATCTAGATAGTATTTTACCTAAGAAATACCCACACTAGATTCCAAAACATCTGGTCATCGTAGAGGATTTAGCATCTCAGTCAAACCTCTTTGTCTGGACTCCCCTCTACTCTAAGTTCCAACAGACTGTTGTAACACTTTTTAGTTTGAATCAACCCCTTGGAGCATCAGGCACTGTATTTATGATGATGTAAAAAAAGTGCTGGTGAGGGGATCTGCAAGTTTTCAAAGTTCGACACAAGATTAGTTAGGGGTTTTTATTAGTGGGTCAATTTTTAGACACTGGGTGTTGAATCTTTAAATTTGTTCATTTTAATTATATATTTATTCAAATACTAGATGTAAGGGTCTTAGAAACTTATCTAAGAACTACGTTCACAAATGCAAGTATCTATTTTGATGCCATTATCATTAAATCAACAGTAGTAGTGATATGGTCGCTGTTACAGATTTGCACATTACTATGTGTATGTAAGTGTGTGTGTGTGTGTGTGTGTATATATATATATATATATATATATACACATATACACACACACACACACACACACACACACACACAGATGTATGTATATTTTATTTTATTTTTTATTTTGGTCTTTGGTAACCAGGTAAGGCCCACTAGGCACAAGTGCCTGTTTTCAGGGACAACCTGGGAGCACTGGACGGTTAAATCACTTGCTCAGAGTCACACAGTATGCAAGTGGAGGTTGTGAGAATCAAACCCAGGTCTGGTCTGCTGGATGTATCAAGCTTGTTCACAGCTCATTACTCTAACTACTAGGCTATACTGCCAACCCACTATATATTTATTTTTTGCTTATGCTGTCATGTATAGAAACAGTTGTTACGATAGTAGTAGTCTTCTAGAGCTGCAGCTGAATTGAGAAATCTTTTTTAGATTAGTTCTGCGGCTACACTGGATTTAAGCAACTTTTTAGCCTTAAGGCTATTTTTTGGGGTGTGTTGGTTGGGTTGAAGTTTGGTTGCAACATTAGAGTCAAATCTATAACGTTTACATTTTCTTTCTACTGATAAGAAGGGCATTCTTTTTACTGTTTCTGGGTGCTTTTGATAAGAAACACTAGGCAGTGAGTGATAAATCTTTCACTACCTTGTGTAGGGTCTAACTGATAAAGTTAGCTATCTGTTTTTGAAGTTAGAAAATGCCCAAAACAGATCTGAGTTTTGGGACCTGGAACGTCAAGGGCTTGGGTACCCTATTAAAAAGGAAAAAAATATTTAGTTATCTACAGAAAGAGAAGGTAGACATGGCCCTATTACAAGAAACACATTTACTAGCAGATGACGTGGGGAAATTAGCAAAATCTTGGGTAGCTCAGGTAGAGAGTTTAGTGAATTTAACACAAAGAAAAGGGGTATGGCAATCCTGATAAGAAGAGGCTTAAATTTTACTAAAATGGCCCATTATGCGGACCCAGAAGGAAGATTTCAGATCTTGACAGGGGGTTCTAGGGGGAAGGAACTTGCCATCTGCAACATATATGCCCCAAACTCAAGACAGGCTGAGTTCTATAGGGACATTAACTTTAGATTAAGTACTATGGGGCTGAGCATATCATTATAGGTGGATTTTTTTTTTGTGTTATTTCTTTTCTCCCCTCGTGCTACCGTACTAGCCACTCCTTCAGGCGAGCCAAGGAAGCTTCTGACCCGTCCTGTCCCCCGAACCTCCGCTCTCAGATGGCAGCCACCCTCTGGTAACCCAGCGTAACCCTTCACCGGGTGGATCCCTCTCCTCCGAGAGGGAAGACACCAGCCTGTGGAGGGCAGCAGACCAGCACAACCATCTTGGCCCCAAAGTGCTGCTGAGGCATATGACTGCGGGGGCATTTGATGGCCTCGGAGATCCAAGCAGCCATCATCCGGTCTAACATGGAGCCATTTTCCGTTTTCTTGTTACGCTTCCCTCCTACTCCGTCGTGCAGTGCTTCTGGTCTCCACCACAGGTCTCTGCCAACTGACGTCAATCCCTAACCCACCCCAGGAGAGAAGAGCAATCCTGCAGATGCTCGCTCCTCCCCTGCCAGCCAGAGTCTGTTCCCGAACCTGGGTCGCCGGAATGGGTCGAAGTAAGGCGCCAGCGCATTGGGGGCTTTAATGAAACCCTAGACACTACATTGGGTAGAAGTGGAACCCCATCAAACATTAAGATTACAGGTGCACAGAGGGCATTACACTCACTAATTGAAGATCTGGGCATGGTAGATTCTTGGAGACTACTGAACCCTCAAGGAAGTTATTATACTTTTTATTGAGTTTGTCATTGCTATGAGAGGTGCTATACAGGGGTGTGCTCAATGGAGAGCGCCGTCTCTAGGGGCAGGTCAGCGGCAGGCGAATCAGTCGGCAGACTGTCGATGACTCCTTTTCAGCTGTTGGGGCGGAGTTGGACAACTTTTTCAAAGGACAGAGCCGCATCAATAGTGGTGCAGCTCGGTCCTTTGATGTTGTATTCCTGCACTGCATTCCTGGTTGTGTGTTGAAACTGCTGTAGCTTACAACAGTATGAACGTGCTAAGCCCAGGCTGTCAGCATGCCCTCTCGCCATTAAAAAATAAACAAACCAATGGGGGTGCCCAATCCCCTGTCAACATGCCGCCTCCCAGTTCATTTGCCGATGGAGGAGCCCACTCCCATCGGCATAATGCCCCCCAATTTGTTGTGTGCGAGAGGTGCCCAACCCCTTGGCTCTTATCTCCCAAAACACTTGAGTAGGTGGCCAATGGGGTGCCCAGTCCCGTGGCTACAGCCCCCCCACCCAACAAACACTCAGGTGTCATGCTGGGAGCCCGCCTCAGCATGCCAAATATTCCTGTAATAAAGAAAACCTTCCCGCAACGTTTTTAATCTTTTTTTAAACCTGTAAACAAGAAAACGGTCCCTCATTCAGTCCGGTGCCCCCAACCTGCACCCACCCTCTGCACACCCCACCTCCCCATACACACCTCTCACCCCATACTTACCTCGGGAGCCCGGCACGACAATCTTCAGTGGAGTGGGAACATGTCTGCACTCTTCAAAGCCGAAATGAAGAAATGCTGGTAAGCTGTATAATGGCATAAATTTTTTTTTTCCAACTTTGGTGCATATCTCGCCCATTCGTGCGAATTCTGGCACCAAATTTTCAACATGGGGTTCCTGGGACCCCACCTCATGAATTAAGTGACTGTCATCTGGTTATTCAGTCCGGAAAGGTGTTTTCATGGTCACTATGCGGAATCACCTTTTGGGAATGATGACAGTGTCACTGTTCATGAGGTGGGCTCCCAAAAAGTCTATGTTGAAAAATTGGTGCACACTCAAAACGTCGAGAATTTGTAATATTTTCTCTCAAGATTTTCAACATTGCCAGTTTTGTACACCTCCTTATGAGCAGTGCAGCTGTCATTTTTCACATCCTGCCCAAAATGTGTTTTCGCACAATGGCACGGTCGCTGTGAGAAACCAGCATTCAGAACAGATTAACAAAATCACAGTGCCACTGTTCATGAGCAGAGGTCCAATGCTTTCATTGGGGTGTCACAAAAGGCCATGCTGAACATTTGTAGTGCAAATACCAGCAAACGCTAGGGGCATTATGGTTTCTAACCATAACATTCCCCCCCCCAACCCATGGTGGGGCTCCAGTGCCCTCATCTTCTCTGAACCACAGACACATCTTCACTCTTCAAAGCCAGATCACGAATTGAGGAAATAGGTATGCACTTCACTGTATTTCAACGGGAATGTGAACTTGGTGGCATAACTTGTTCTTTCTGCTGGGAACTGTAGTCCTGACAATCTATGCGTACCAACATCAATTCCAACGACTAACTTCGGCATTGTTCACATAGACATGGCTCCTTTAGCAGGATAGACATGATTCTAATCTCAAAGATGCTCACACCACATTTAATATCAACTAACATTGGGGGGGGATCTTGTTTTGTCAGACCATGCTCTTTCAAAGACAGTTTTAGCCTTAGGGGGAGCGAGAAATAAATCGTCCTGATGGAGATTCAATACATTGCTAGTACAGGACCCAGATTTTAAGGAATGGGTAAATCAGGAGGCCACAGAATATTTTAAGATCGGGCTGTTGAGCAGCCTACCGGCGAGAAGCACCTAGAAACAGCTCTGCATCTAGAAATTAATCTAATTCAAATAACTTAAAAATAAGGCAAAACTTGTGTTTTAAATTGTCAAAACTTGATCGCTGATAAGTAGCGGAATCTATTGATACCAAAAACGGCCATCGGACGTAACCAAAAGACAAGTGGAAGCAGCTCAAAAACAGCCTCGGTGGCAGATCCACAGGCCTCAGTTAATCCACCGACAACATCTGGAGAGGAACCCCCATGGAAAGCGCTGCAAATCTCGATGCAGGCAATAGATAAAAAAGTCGAATCAATTTTGCAGCGCTCTACGGAGCAAGATATAAAGTTGGAGGTTGCAACCCAAACAGCTACAATGGCGGAGGAGATTGCTACTCAAACTATGGCCACTACTTCGAAATTGGTACAGGAAAACGCGCAGTTAAAATATAGACTTGAGGCCCTGGAAAATACGAGTAGAGCCTCAGATGTGCGGATTATAGGGTTGCCAGAAGGAAGTGAAGATGGGGATCCTCTTTCTTTTCTACAGAAGTGGTTGACAGAGGTTCTGGAGCTGTCAGAGGGCATAGAAAACTGCTTTCTTAAAGCCTATCGAATATCCCCACGATCTGCTGGCTTCGTTCTGAGGCCCCGAGAGCTATCCTATTGGTGACCACCAGCTCTTCCATCAGGGATCAACTAATGCAAGCAGCTAGAATGGCAGAAGGCCTAAATTTCAACGGTGCCACGATTCATTCGTTGCCGGATTTATCTTTTGCAACTAGGCTAAGAAGGAAAAAGTTTGACGCAGTTCGAGCTAGACTTCGGAGTTTGGGGATCACGCACTCTCTTTTAATGCCTTCACGACTACGCATCTACTATGGAGGTCACACCTACCATTTTAACGATCCTGAAGAGGCGGGCAAGAAAGTGGAATCCATCAGTCGAGAGTTTCAAGAGTCGCAGAGACGGGATATGCCAGATTCTGAAGAAGAGACTTGATGGACCTGTTTGGTGTTTCGAATAAGTAAAAGACATCCGATGATATATTATACCAATAACTAACCTATACTAGTGTCTAAATCGTACAGCCTGGGGAATAAAAAGCTGGGGGTTGTTAAGATTCATGGCATGGTTTGAACACTGGCTGCAGTCAAGAATACAAGTTAAATAAGGGAAATGGGTTGGAATAGATGCATCTGTTAACAGAGTGTTGAAAATGTATGGAATTATAATTTAGTAGAGGGGACATATCAACTAGTTCTGGTTGAGTTACTTAATATCTTAAGGAATATAGTAATAATTAAGGATTGGTTTCCCCAATTGCCATGGTAGGCTGCGGCTATATTGGACTTACTTTAAGGAACATTGGAACTTCGTTTTTTTCCCCCACCTCCTAAAGCTATTCTGTACATGCTACCAATCCTGATTTTACATTGAATGTATATGAAACTGCAACTGGATGTCTGGCAGATGATTGTACAATATCTATTGTTTTTGTATGATAAAAGCAATAAATAAAATAAAAAAAAAGAATATTTTAAGATCAATGATAATGGCGAAGTAGGACTCAACTGCTTATTGGATACATTCAAGGCCTTTATTAGGGGTAGAATTATCAGCTTCCGGTTGTCAAGAAAAAGAAAACTTGAAAGACCTCATACAGAAAGAAAATATTTTAGCAGCCCTGGAGCAACAATTTAAGAGTGACCCGCAAACAAAAAAAACAAAACAAAAAAAAAAAACACATCTTACATCAGATAACCATGTTAAAATATGAGATCAATAAGATTTTTTCTACTAAAGCAGAGTATGCCCTTTTTAGAAGCAGACAATACTACTGGGGAAAAGCAGGGAAGCTCTTGGTCTACTGGCTTAAAAAAGATCAACGCAGAACAATATAGCAGGTATCAAGAACTCGCAGAACCAGTTACTAGTAACAAATTGTAAAATCTCTAGAAAATTTGAAGAATTCTACACTCAGCTGTACAAGAGTAAACTAGGCTGTGGGGCAAATGAGATTCAAGAACTTTTATCCTCAGTCCACCTCTCCAAATTACCTGACTCAGATAGAGATCTATTAGATAAACCCATTACCTGGGAGGAGTTCAATAAAGTCACAAAACATCTACCATCAAATAAGACTCCAGGCCCAGATGGTCTTCCGGGAGAGTTCTACAAAATCCTAGGATCAGATAGCCAAGCATATCTGTTTCAAACAATCAAGTTATAGGGTCTATGCCAGGTTCCATAAGGCATGCATATATCTCTTTAATCCCTAAGGAGGACAAAGATCCTCAGAATTGTGAAAACTACTGGCCCATATCACTTTTGAATGTTGATTACAAAGTTTTGGCACAGACAATGGCAAACAGACTTAAAGGTCTTGTAGATAGGTTCCTGGGGGAAGAACAGGTAGGCTTTGTTCCCAATAGGAATGGTTATGAAAACGTGAGAAGGCTGCTAGATTGTCAACACATAGCGGGTAAAACTCAGGATCCTGCAATAGCCATAGCTTTAGACTTTTTTAAGTCTTTTGACTCACTACAGTGGGAATATCTCTTAATTTTGGGAAGCTTCAATAGAGGCAATGTGTTCTTGTCAGGAATCAGAACTCTTTATAAAAATCTGACTGCAAAGTTTTTCTCAAATGGCTACTTATCTAACTCCTTCAAACCACATCGTGGGGCCAGGCAGGGTTGCCCACTTTCACCATATCTGTTTATCCTAGCCCTAGAACCTCTAATATGGATAATCTCAGCTAACAGAGTTATAAAAGGTATAAAGTCAGGTGCTCTAAATAACAAAGTTTTCGCTTTTGCAGATGACATCCTGTTTGGCAGTAGGAAGAGAAGGATCAGAGAGAAACATTGGTTTTGTCAACGTAAAGGAAAAAGTAGCTCACTTCCCCAGGTGCTGGTGGTCTGACATTGAGCAAGGAAGAAGGAGGCTACTAAAGAAAATAGGAAGTTGCTGTCCCAGAACAGGAAGGGTGAGAGTTGTAAGGAGAGGAGAGAGTAAGCATACAGAGAAACAGGAGAGGGGACACAAAATAAGACACGATAGGAGTGGTGCACTGCAATGGCTGTGGGGCGGCAGTGTTCCGGGAGACATTCTGGAGGCTGCGATGCTTCCCTATTTGCAGGCACCTCTCTGGTCTGAGACAGGAGGTTGCCCGTCTCCAGGCTGACCTGGCTAGGATTTGTGAAACCTCCTCCCCCATCCAGGGACCACCAGGGCCAATGCCACTACCTCAGAGGTTGCCAAGAAAGAGGAGAGGCTGGACCAGGGTGGGCTCAGGGAAGGAGAGGGTGGTGGAACAGAGTTGCATCCCTCAGCTGTACCTCTCCACAATTCATTCGCTCTTCTGGTGGATAGTGGTTCCTCTATGGAGGCACCTGCAGTGGAGACCCACAGGAGGGTGGCATGGGACCCCACAGGAGAAGGGAACAACTCCTGGTGGGGGACTCAATCATCTGGGGGGGAGGAAGGGGAGAGGGAGGTAAGGTGCCTTTCTGGCACCACGGGTTGGAGAGACAGGAAGCAAATCCTCAGGATCGTGAGAGGAGCTGCATGAGGGAGGGAGCTGGATGTCATTGTCCACCTAGGGACAAATGACCTGGATAGAAATGGGATCAGAGCAGTGCAAGAGGAGTTTGTAGAGTTGGGGAAGGGCCTTAGACAAGTAGCGCATATGGTAACCTTCTCGGAGGTGCTGCCTGTCTATGGTAAGGGTGATGCTAGGGCACTCCATACCAGGGAATTCAATTAGTGGTTGAAAAACTGGTGTGGAGCTCAGGGTTTTGGCTTCACTGGGGACTGGGGAGCCACCTGGAGGGATACAGACCTATACTGGTGCGATGGTCTGCATCTGTCCGGGGGAGAACCAGGATCCTAGGTGAGAGGTTTAAATGCTTCATTGGCAAGCATTTAAACTAGCCAAGGGAGGGCACTGAAAAGGAGCAGGGAAATCCCAGCCTCCCCCCACAAAACATGGTAATTAGTGAGGTAAACACCAAGGTAGAGAAGTTATTAGGGAGCAGGACAGAGGTATATGTAAAAAAAGGCAAAGGCAGTAAGGACAGGAATGGGGCTAAAATGGGTAAGGCTATCAAAAAGTGGAGGGTGATGAGTACCAACGCCCATAGTCTGTGTAACAAGCTCCCTGAACCAGTGGCCTTGATGGAAGAGGGTTGCCTGGATATTGTGGCAGTCACAGAAACATGGTACACAGAGAACCATGACTGGGATGTCAACATACCAGGATACACAATCTA
Source organism: Neoceratodus forsteri (assembly GCA_016271365.2). Lineage (NCBI taxonomy): Eukaryota > Metazoa > Chordata > Ceratodontiformes > Ceratodontidae > Neoceratodus > Neoceratodus forsteri. Next base: position 1,190,833,280 of record CM028130.1, on the reverse strand, counting down.
CAGGAGGGACAGGGAGGGTAAAAGAGGAGGATGAGTAGCTCTCTATGTAAAGGAAGGGATCAAAGCAACAGAACTAAAGAGTAAACAGGGAGCAGATGAGGCACTCTTGGTCACCCTGGAGACAGAAAATGGCACCACAATCCGCACGGGGGTTGTATACAGACCCCCATCTCAGGGAGAGGGAATGGACAAGGAAATGATAGAAGACTTCCTTACAATGGCAGAAAAAGGGGAGATAATGTTGATGGGGGACCTGAATATGCCAGATGTTAACTGGAGCACCTTTGCTGCAGGCACATCCAAGAGCAAAGTCATTCTTGATGCCCTACAGGGGCATGCCTCAGACAGCTAGTATTGGAGCCCACTCGGGAGGGAGCAATCTTAGACCTGGTACTCTCAAATGGGGATGGAGAAAGAATCTCAGATTTAGAGGTGAGTAGCCATCTGGGAACAAGCGACCACCAAACAGTGTGGTTCACGAAAAACACAGCCATACAAAAGCAAGAGTATTGGACTTTAGGAGGGCTGACTTTGGGAAAATGAGAGAGTGCCTTAGAGAAGCACTAGCAAACAGGCAAGAAGGAGGGTGGAGGAACAATGGGGAGTAATCAAAACAGCCATCACAGAGGCAACAAGCCTTTGTTAAAGCAAATCAATAAAACACAATGAAGAAAAAAATGCTATGGTTCTCAAAAGAGGCGGCAGGAAGGTTAAGGAGAAAAGGACAGCATTCAGGAAATATAAGGAAACACAGAAGGAGCAGGACAGAGAACTTTATCAGTTAAAGTAGAAAGAGGCTGGGAAGGCAGTCAGAATAGCAAAGGCCCAAACCGAGGAAAGGATAGCCAATTCTGTTAAGAAGGGGGATAAGACCTTTTACAGGTACATTAGGGAGCGAAGAAAGACCAAAGGAGGGATACTGAGGCTTAATAAAGGGGAGGGAATGTGGGTAGAGGGGGACAGTGAAAAAGCAGGGATACTGAACAAATATTTCTGCTCAGTATTCACAAAGGAAGAGGAGGGGGAGGTACCTAAACCAAACAAGAGAAACACTCTGAAGGCGGGGGTCAATACCAGTCCATTTACAGATGAAAGGGTTATGAAAGAACTAATAAAATTGAAGGTGGACAAAGCAATGGGGCCTGATGGTATTCACCCAAGAATTCTAAAAGAACTAAGGGTAGAACTAGTGACACTGCTGACTACTCTCTTTAACAAATCATGGGAGAATGGGGTGGTACACCTGAGAACTGAAGGAGGGCAGATGTGATTCCTATTCACAAACGTGGGAGCAGGACAAAGGCAGGAAACTACAGACCAGTTAGTTTGACCTCAGTGGTAGGGAAAATGATGGAATCACTTCTGAAGGAAAGAACTGTTGAGTACCTAGAGGCCAGTGGGGCACAGGACCCAAGGCAGCATGGATTCACAGTGGGAAGATCATGTCAGACAAATCTAATAGATTTCTTTGACTGGGTGACCAAAGTAGTAGACCAGGGAGGGGCTGTGGATATGGCCTACCTAGATTTTAGCAAGCCATTTGATACAGTCCCACACAAAAGATTAATACACAAGCTAGCCAGCCTTGGAGTGGGCCCCAAGATGGTAGCCTGGATAAAAAATTGGCTAGACAACAGGACACAAAAGGTAGTAGTAAATGGAGTTCACAGTGAAGAAAGGAGGGTTACTAGCGGGGTACCACAGGGTTCAGTACTGGGACCGGTCCTTGTTAATGTCTTTATAAGTGACACTGCAGAGGAACTGGAAGGAAAAGTATGTCTCTTTGCAGACGACACAAAGATCTGCAACAGGGCTGATACACCAGATGGAGTGGAAAGGATGAGAAGGAACTTGGCAAGGTTGGAGGAATGGTCAAATGTATGGCAGCTCAGATTCAATGCAAAGAAGTGCAAGGTAATGCACATGGGAAACAAAAACCCAGGGGAAGAGTACACAATGGGGGGTGAGATACTGACAACAGTAAAAATGGAAAAGGACCTGGGGGTAATTATATCAGATGACCTAAAGGTGGGCAAGCAATGTGAGAAGGCAGTAAGGAAGGCTGGGGGGATACTGGGATGCATAGGAAGAGGCATCAATAGTAGAAAACAGGAAGTTGTTATCCCTCTGTACAGACAGTTGGCGAGACCCCATTTGGAGTACTGTATGCAGTGCTGGAGACCCCATCTCTGCCAAGATATAGACAGAGAGGAGGCTGTCCAGAAGAGGGCAACCCAAAATGGTGCAGGGTCTGCACCAGAAGACATATGAAGAAAGACTAAAGGAGCTTAATATGTATACCCTTAAGGAAAGAAGGGAGAGAGGGGACATGATAGAAACTTTCAAGTACCTCAAGAGAATCAACAAAGTCCAAGAGGGTAGCATCTTTCAGAAAAAGAGATGTGCAAGAACAAGGGGGCACAATTTGAAGATAGAGGGGGGACGTTTCAGAGGTGTGAGGAAGTATTTTTTTCACGGAGAGGGTTGTGGATGCATGGAACAGCCTCCCTAAGGAGGTCGTGGAGTCAAGAACAGTGGTGGAATTCAAGAATGCATGGGACAGACATAAGGCAGTCCTAATGGGGGGTAGGAGGAAGTAAGCTGTTGGTTAACTAGGATCTGCAGCTTATCTGTTAGGTAGGAAAATGGGCAGACTAGGTGGGCCAAGCGGTCCTTATCTGCCGTCAGATTCTATGTTTCTATATTTCTATGACATATCAGCTGTAAAATCTCTGGAAGATACCCTAGATAACTTCTCTAAATTTGCAGGTCCAGAATTAAACTGGAAGAAAACAGAAGCTTTTCCACTTAATAGGGCTATGAGAACAGATGCAACACTGAGGAAAATGGGGAGGGAGACTTGGTATTTTTATTCCTAGATACATTAAGGATTCTGTACACCAAGAGATCCCCAAAAGATATTAGAATTAAATCTCATCCCCCTATTGAAAGACAGAGGAGGACTTCAAAAAATTGGGAGCCCTCCTCCCAGACTGTCTGACTGCACCTGTAACTGCTTGGGACTCGTTCCTACAGTGTGACCTGATGACTGAGATACCCCTGAAGACAGGACAATTACTTAAGAACTTACTGTAACAGTAGATCTTCGAGGGGATCTCAGTCATCAGGAACGCTTTTCCTCCCACCATCCACCTCCTTGGGGCTCTTGTCTAGGAACTAGCTATCTGGTGTACCCAGTCTTTCATATAAGTCTGGACATCTCTCTCTGTCTCACTCTGTCTCTCCCTTTAGTCCCCCAGGACTAATCTATGCTCCCTTCTGCTCTTGGGGAAAGAAGTGAGGAGGGAGTGGGGCTGCTCGCACCTTTATAGGGTTGGTGACGTCTACAGATGTGGGCGGCCCCAGCTGTACTGTTGAAAATCGTCTGTGTGGATCCTGCTTCACCGCCGGTGAAGTTCCTACAGAGTGACCTGATGACTGAGATGTCCCGGAAGAAGATCTTATATTTTTTTAGCAAAATGTAATTCTGACCTAATCTGATTCACCGTCAGTGTCTCTTAATTTTCTCAGTTTTAAAACAAACAGCTTTTCCAGCTAATTTTGTAGTTAATGAGTCAAGTCATTAAGATTGCCACCAGTCACAATTTTTAAAACTCTCTTCCACTGAGGCTGCATGTTGAACGTACGGACTAGAAACACACAGTGCATGTAAAGGAATACGGCTAGCACATTTTCAGTGGGAAACACTGAACCAAGATATTGAATTTTTTTCATGGCAGGCTTGGCATGGGAGTAGAATCTTTGTAAAAACTTCAGTTAAAATCAATGGAGGAGGCTGGTCCGGTGGCACTGGAGGTTGAGGCGCTGGTCGCTACATCTCGCACCACGCCGGTGACCCGGGTTTGGGAACCAGCCCGGGCTGCCAGGGGTTGGCAATGGAAAGAGGATTGAGTGTCTGGAGGACTGCTCTCCTTTCCTGGGGAGGGAGGGTTTGCCATCCCGCTCGTCGATCGCCCTCTGGCATCAGCCAGGGGTTGATGCGAGTTGGCAGACACGTTGCCAGTGGGAAGGGGGGGGAATGGGAAAAAATTTGGAGGAAAAGTTTCTGGCAGGCTCCATGATGACTGCACCAGCACCCTGTCCCCGATGTCTGGTTTCGCTCAGGGTTGGGGAAAGCTGGCGCCCTTCACCTCGGCCTTGCCGCGGGGGACACATGGGGATTCAGGTGGTGTCGGGCAGGGGAACGGTGTGGCTGGAGACAGAATCCCTCCAAGGGAGGGACCAGAGCCGCCTGCCATATCTTTGTTAAGGAATAAAAGAAAAAAAAAAAAGAAAAATTATATATTATATACTCACACACTCACATATAGTTAGCCAAATAGCATTACTGCTGAAAAAACTATAAGGCGACTAATACAGTAAATACTGCTGCTTTAAAAAGCACCAGATGTTGGTAAAAACACTTTGAAAAAAAAATCATTTTGAGGCAAATTTTAACTTTTATTTAATATATTTTCAGAATATAGTTTCCAGTTATTCTGCACATTGAAACAGAACAGTCAGCACTAAGAGCCCAACACCCAAGTATGGGTCTGCTCCCAATTTGCACTTTGTGCAAAAACCTTTTTTATTTTTTTGTTTGCTTACTGTTTACGGCAGTATAGTAGATGGTATCAGACTGATTCTGCGGAGCTGGAAGCTATCATTTTTTATAACTACAAATCCCAGAAGTCTGCAGCTGACATCAGTGGAGGGCTGCAGCAAAGGGAAGGCCAACATCCAGCAGGGTATGTTAGAGCTCTTATAAGCTCCGATTATATGTTTGCCGGTCCTGCTGTTCTTCCAGGACCAAGTACAGTTCTTCGTGACTGTACTTAGCAAAGGGAGGACAGCAGGACCAGCAAACAAAAGATCAGACATTATAAAAACTCAACTGTAGGTTACTGAATATCCATCCCATTGCTGCAGCCCTCTTCCGATGTTGGCTGCAGGGGATTCTGGGATCTATAGTTACAGAAAACGTCAGCATGCAACTCAGCAGAATCAGTCTGCTGCAATCTACTTGGGTGTGGGGTTCTTAGTGCTGACTGTTCCCCTTTAAAGGTAAAGTGCAGCAGTTGCTGCAGAAACGCCAGGTTAAGGCTTTTAGCAATAAAATACATATTTTAACACCCGTTTGAAACCTGTTAGATGTGTTACTTTGTTGAAGACATATCACACTGTCTTGTCTGCAGAGCTACTCACAGCTGCTGGCGGCTTTGTAGACAGGGCAGTTGACAATACTTTTCCTTTTTTTTTCCCCCTGCCCCAACCCAGCACTGTCCCCCAACTCCCTACCTACAGTCGCCTCTTCCCAACAGGAACTCCCCCCATGGAGCTTCTGGCTTACCCCCAGGCAGGGATGCAGTGGGGGTAGCACCCCGAAACCCTCCCCAGAGGTATCAAGTCTGAGTCGAGGATCTCCAGTGGTACTGCAGCCACAGGCAGGTGAGAGCCCACTATCGGGTCCTCAGTTCAGTGTCACGCTGGGAGAGGTGATTTAACATGTACACCCTCCCAAAGGGTGACTTACCACAACACTAAGGCTTGAGCCGGCATCCTATCACGCTTCCCCTCAAGTGCGGATGTTGGGGCTGCGATACCCCCAGCTGTCACCAGAAGTCAGGCCACCCCCCAAGCCAGTGTGCCTCCTTCTTCCCAGAGGAGCTGAGCGGTCTGTCGGATGCTTAGACAGCCTCCCTTTGGCTGGCCCTCTGACTCCCGGGTTTGCTCCCAAACTCGGGTCGCCAGTGTCACATGCAGAAATCCAACTACTGCGCCGACAGGCCGGCTTTGCGCAATACCTTTCCAATAAAGTAACACATCTAACAAGTATTAAAGAAATTATATTGCTAAAAACCCTAAACGGGCATTTCTGCAGCCACTGCTGCACTCGGTGGGTTTACCAGTTTCTCTTCAGCATCTCCGTCCCTTGAACTACGCTCCAGATACATGCCTTCACCAGAACTCAATCCTCTGCATGTGACATCACGACCTGCTGCTGTGGAAATAATGTTGATTTCAAAAGTAGAGGATTATAATGTCAAGTGTGAACAAGCAACCAGTGCAGATCATGTCTCGGGGACAAAGATTCTGTTTTCAGGATCAGGGCACACAGTTACAATGATAAAAGGAAACCCAAATACAGAAAATCTATGCACTATAGCTGAAGTAAGAAAAACATTTAAGTTTTTAGTTTCTCCTGAGGTATCAGGTACTCTTTAAAGCAGCAGTATTTCTTAGCAAGAAAAAAGTCATAAATTGTTTGTAATTATGTTTATTTCTGGCAAAACCATAAATCTATCCCATTTTCTTGTCACTGTAATTCACTCCAGAACTGAGATATGAGGTTTTAACATTTTTAAAAGTCCCTGCAATCTGCCCATGCCCACTATAAATAAAGATTTTGTTGTGGTGCTGTGGTGTTTACCATCACAAGTGTTTGCCAACACCCTCCTAATACATAAACTCCTTGCTCTGGCACCACATGGAAAAACTCTTCCATTTAAATGCATAGCACTGGTGATTCGTCTCCTTCTGGAAGGCCTCCACAATGTGGAGTACATCTTCTGAAAAACCCAAGGCTTGGAACTCTAGCCATTCAGGAAGCAGGCTGTGAGGTACAGGGACTAAAGGTCCGGGTGCAGAACCTTCCCCTGTTGACTGGGGAGTAACGGATGGCTTTGGGTGGACAAATGGAATTCCTTCCTCTAAATATTCCAGGAAAAGCCACCACTGGATGGCATCCGCACTGGCTTTGTCACTGTGACCAGCTGGTTCAAGTGTCCTAAGTGTTAGGACCATTGACGGCCCAAATCGTATCCACCTGCATGTCTAATGGACCACAATGGTACAGGACACCATATACCCCAGCAGCTGTAGGAAATCCTGGGCATGATGCAAGAGCACAACCTGAAAAGACTGGGCATAGGAGGTCAGATCCAGTGCTCAGTCTGCAGGAAGTCTAATTCTGCCCCAGTGGACTTGATCACCTGCAACGGTACCAGCTTGGACTTGTCCAGGTTGACCAATAGCTCAAAGTCTTGCTAGGTCTAGAGAGAGCAAGATCCCTGGATCTCTCACAATCTCCTTGGACGGCCCTGCTATCAGCCATTGATCTGGCAGGGATATACCCTGACACCACGGTACCACAAGAAGGCTGCCACCACTGCCATGCACTTGGTGAAGACCCTGGACACCAAGGAGAGGCTGAAGGGAATGACTTGGAACTGGTACAAGACTCCTTCTGCTCAGAACCAGAGGTAGCAGAGGTGGGACGGACTGGAATGTGGAAGAATGCATCCTGGAGGTGCAGGGAGCAGATCCACATGGTCTGTTGCACAGACAGGATGATCTGAGTCAGTGACCATCCTGAACTTGCACTTTACATTAACTGGTTCAGGGAACTACCTGGACAACTTAACCCTGACTAGCCACGGTGTCCAAGACATGGGATATGGCTCCTTTTGCAAGGAGCTGAGGAAAGTTCTCCTGAGGGGGGCGAAGTCCCTAAGGCAGGAGAGCCTCTAAGTCCAGAGGTCACCCTCTACCTACCACTTCTAGCACCCACTTGTTCACTATGACAGCAGACCAACGTGACAAGAAGTGATGTAGCCAATCCCCAACTGGGAGCACAGACAGGGACAGGACAGGTGGAGGGATGACTTCCCTCAACCTGCCGCTGGGCAGCTTTAGTGGGAGGCACCAGCTGCTTTAGGTGAAGCGGCACCACCATCCCTGCCCCCTTATTTCTTAGGGACCTGGATCCCAAATTTGGGCTTGGGTTGCCAGGCCTGGTACTGCCCCTGCTGGGGCTACTGCCAGGGAGGCTATGGTTGAAAGGACTGGTACTGAAAAGCCTGTTTTTTGTGCTTCTTCTTTTGGGCCTTCTGGGACGGAGCCAGGGTCAAGAATGGCAATAGACTTTTCGATACACGTGAGATGTCCTTCCACCCCAGGGCCAAAGAGCTCAGTGCCCAGGAAAGGGACAGTGGCCAGCTTATGCTGGATGTCTGCCATGAATGTGGACAAATGCAGTCAGGCCCTCCAATGCACAGAGACGGCTGCTGCCACAGCATGGGCACAAGAACCACACGTGTCCAAGGCCATCTGGAGCTGGTGTTTAGCCAAGGATTGACTCCGGTCTCTGATGACCTTCATTGCAAACTGATGGTCAGCAGGGACGTGAAGGAGGATGGTGTCAAAAACTCGTATCAGAGAGTGACCAAAGTCAGCCATCATCACAGTGTAGCTCGCCTGACAGAGACCCAAGTACACCACAGCGTACACATTTTTAACAGCACAGTCAATCTTTCTGAACTCCCTGTCTGAAGACTTGTCCACATCTCCTGACCATGCAGCTCGAGGGTGCCAGGTAGGATGCTGACAAAGCTCTAGAGCTGGTCCCAAGATGGTCTCAGCCATGGGAAAGGTGACCCCAAAGAATCGTCCTGGTCCAGAATATCTGTGAAAGGGTACTTGGCCCTCTTCTGGACTGGCTCAAGAGGGACAGACAGGAACTCCAAGATCAGTTAGATGAGCACCCTGACAGAAACCGGGCCATCTTCAACAGTGAACTCCTCGACCAAACCCCAGTTGAGGAGAGAGTCTTAGAGGGGGCCATGGACTCAAGGTCTAAATCCTCTGAGAACTCTTCACAAAAGACCCATGACCATTTCTTACCACAAACCACCTGGGTATTCTCACCCGGCGTGATCTGCACTGACAACCGGACTGGCAAGTTGGTGGCCACACAGGCCTCCTTGGCTGAAGCGTCCACCTTCAGCTGCAGTGGTGGTGACTCCACCCAACGTGGTACAGAAGCAGCTGCAGGAAGCACCTGCGACACATGAACTGGTGAGGGTACCATCGGTGACTGCCAGGTAACCGGAGGTCCTATGGGAAGAGCCTATTCCACCCTGCGATGGCCCACTGTTGCCAAAGGAGCTACCTGTAGCATCATTACATTTTGATTTTTGCCCACAGCCCTCCTAGCCAGCCAAGTCCCCCCACCATCGCCATCTCGCCACCCCCATCTGATTCCGCAGCCCAGCTGACCAGACGTTCCCTTTCTCGGGGGGGCCCCCCTCCTGTGGCACCGGCAGGAGAGGAGACTGGTCCAGCGGGCACTTCCTTTCTACGCTGGGTTCAGCGAGGGTACAGCGTGGACACCTCCAGACTTCATGGCGAACAGGGGACTGGCAGCCATCATCCAGCTGGCCAGGCAGCCCATTTTCTCCTGTTTTTTTTCTGCCTGCCCACCTACCACCCACAATGTGGCCACATGCCATGGTGTCCATGGCAGCAGTCACAGGCAGCACATGGTCACCCACGCCGCAATGTGCATTGCCCCAGTGGGTCACCAGAAGCTGCTCCAGAGCACTGCAGACTCATGCCCTACCCCACAGAAGGACAGCATCCTGCTGGACCCTCTGAGCCCTCCCTGCCTGCCTCCACTCCTGTTGTCCCGGGCTCGGGCATGAACCCAGGTCGCCAGCGTGCCAGGCAATCTCTTATCACATGGTGCCATGGAGTTGGCTATTATTACAAATTGTGGCGGTGCCTCTCCATGCCTGAGGTTGAGAAACATCGACGGTGATGCCTCCCAGTTGAGCGGGCTCGAGAGTGAGAGCACCTCGATCAAGTTCTTGACTGAAAGATCAACATCAAAGTGAGCCTGCTAGCCACTTGTGATATACCACATATCTGGCTACATTAACTAGGACAGGATCTGAAGGCTTGAACATCAGTGAAGGCCACTCCCGAAGTGAACCAGTCGAGGATACCGACCGTTTCATGTCCTTGAGTGAGGACTGGGAGCACTGAGGTCTGCAAGAGCGACTCCTCGATCTCATCAGACACCTGGTTGAAAAGCTTGAGGAAAGTTATCTATGGCCTGCATGACTGGAGTCGAGGCCGATAAGCCCAATGGAGATATCGAGGAGCTCTCATCCTTCCCCTTGACCGAAGGGGTCATGACCAAAGTCAAGCAGTCAGGGGAGTCCAGGGAACTGGGAAGATCCAATCTCTCCTGGTCCCAAGACTGGCACCAATGGTGCTTGTGCTTCTTATGATAGTTGGTAGGGCTCTCTCCTAAGGTCTGGAGGGCTATGCACACTTAATGGAACCCCTCCGTGAATGACCCTTCAACTCTGGCCCCAGCTAGGAGCAGCACAAAGACCAAGGATGTGCCTGCCGCAGTATTCACTGCTTCCATTTCCAGAGCACAAGTTGCTGAGCCAACCCAACAGCCACTGAGGCCTTCCTGTGGCCCTTAGGGTGGTCCTTCGGATCCCATTCTGAAGGCTGTCTAAGGGTAAGTCAGTGCTGCCTGTCCTCGAGAGATTCAAGGACCATGGATAAACAGAGGCTGCACCCGGCCATGTCGTGCTGCCCACCCAGGCATTATAGGTACATGTGTGGGTCAGTGACCGACATCTTCTGCCAGCACCTAACGTAGAACTCAAACCCCATCTTCCATTGCTCGATCATAAAAAGGAGTCAAAGGAACCAAGGAAATAAATTTGCTAAAATTAGAAAACTTCAAAAGTAAAGGTTTGCCTGTGGTACGCTAATTCTAAACAACAGCCACGAAGGAAGGGACTTGTTCTTCCAGTAGAAAGATCTAATGTCACGGGGAGAAGTCAGGGGATATACTGCCCTGGCAGTGGGAGGAGCTTAGCTAAAAATACATCCAATGAATCAGCACTTCCAGTGGAACTGCCAGAGTGTAGATAGTGAACTGAAGCCACACACCAAAAAAAAAAAAAAAGTTTTCTTATTTTTGTTTTTTCCTATGTTTGACTGGATTCCGGGGAGACCAAGACAGTAATGTTGCTATGTAACAGAGGAGAGCTGAGAGTATGGCCTGAAGGACTCAAAATAACTGGAAATTGTGCAACATTCTCCATAGCTGACACATCACAAAACATTTGGAGTGGACTACACAGAGAGAGCTACAAAAAAAAAAAAACAGACAGAACTGGATGTGGTGAAAACATACAGTCTGCAGATGCCTGGCAAAAAATCATTGGGACAACTGGTGAATATACCAATGATTTCCCTTCAAAATTCATTTTCTCTGGTCTGTAATTTGAAAGGAAAAGGGCACAGAAAGCAATTTGAAAGCCTGAAACACAGTACTTTCCTGCACTCTGCTGCATATGCAATAAGCTTTTTTCTATGATAAACAGGCTGGATATTAATTTGGAGCCAGCAAAAATATTCCAAAAGTCAGCATGAGCAATGGCATGCACTTGACGTTAGCATGTCTCCTCTTCTTGGGCCTTCTTACTGCGCTGTTACTTTTTTCAGGCCACAGAGGTCAGACAATGTGACAGAGCATCTTTAGTTTCTCACAACTAGATTACAAGTACCACTGTTTCAGCCTTCTCCATTTTCCCAGTTAATGAACACCCACAGTTCCCACTCAAGTCATGTAACACTGAATGGCATCATTACAGAGCTCGGTGCTGTGACACTTAAGGTCTGTACCTGCTGAGGCAATGATGCCAGTGGTGGCATGTTATGGCTCACTTTCATTGCTGTGCTGATGATTTTAAGCTATTAACTTCAACCACAACAATGCTCTAGAAACTGAACTGTCTAAATGCCAGTGCATTCTGGGACATTATAATAATGACATGCATGTGCTGAAAATTGTACAATACTCTAAGTATTACTAAAGGTCACATTAAAAATAACTTCATAATTCTTCTGCAACAATCAAAGTGATGGCAACATAAACTTGCGTCATATTTTTACAGCTTACTGTACAACACAGCAAATCAGTAGGCATTTGTGGAAAGGGGAGGATTCTAAATACCATGACAACATCACAGTCTTGAAACTGATTTTCATCGGACTATGAGTATGTACAATCTCTTCGGTAGCTCTGAACCTTCTGAGTCACAAACCAGCTTGACAGCCCTGTGCACCGCTAGATCAGCTCACCTGTACACCTCGAAAAATTTCCAGGAGGGCGTCCCCTCTTGTTGGTCATTCCCAACTTGAAAAAACACCAATTACTCTATTTTTGTTTTCCATCAGTAATTCATCCTCCTCAGCCGGGACCAGGTGAGCTATCAGCCCTGTCACTGGGCACCGATAATTAGCCAGCTACCTCTTCCTCTGCAGCCACCTCTATGACTCCTGTAGGGCCGGTTGCAGTGCCTCAGACAGGACTTGATTGATTGATGCCCATCCCCTGTCCATTTTCCACTTAAGTTTTCACCCCCCCCCCCCCGGCTACAGCAAACCCAGTAGCGCGTATGCGGAGGCACACATGTGTGCTAGAACTGCCAGCCCCATTCCAGCCACCCAGCACTACATCAATCTGCCAAGTGTCAGCGCTAACACCAGACCACCACCCAGTGGCAGCCAAGAACTGGGATGGCTTACCTCCCCTATCCAGGAGAGGCAAACTGCCAGATGGCCACTCCTAACTACTCCCATTCCTCTCCCCGGTCAACCCCCAGAGACACAAGTTTGTTCCCAAACTCGGGTCGCTAGCATCGGAGAGGTAAGGCACTTAACAGAGCCTCAGCCCTCTACACCACTGGACCAGCTTACTAATTATTCTTTAACATAAAATTGATTCGGCAATCCCTGCATCCTGATTGGCTGAGACCTTGTTCTAGCCATGGCCTTTACAGAGCATTACCAATGGTGAAAAACAAGTCCCTGCCAACCAGGGCACAACGTATTCCAAATCAAAGTGACAGCTGCTTGGAACTCCCTCAATGCCACAAAATACAGTCTTCAAATGTAAACAGTACTGTTATGGTATTTTCTTCACTATTTCATTAGTTGACAGGAATATGAAACCTAGTTGCCCATCCCAAACCCACCTACTACTATACCATCTGTTCACTTTTTTTGTTTATTTTGTCAAAACTCAGTTATCCTGCCAACCCGGCCACTCACTGACTGTATTCCCCTGGACACTCGTTGTCTTCGATTCACCAGCCATAATCCTCTGACCTCCTGGCCACTTGCTGTATTTGCTTCTCCAGCCATAATCCTCACCCTCTCAGTTTCTCTCCCCCGTATAATACTAAATTCATTTACTGACAGTAACTGTGGTTAGATGACTTTTTTTTTTGTTTGCTAAGGAGACCTCATCTCTCTCTCTCTCTCTCTCTCTCTCCCTCCCCACCACATCATCAAACCAGGCCAGAGCCTGTAGCATCACTGGTGTGGAAGACAGTTCAGCCGGCAGTGTGTCAACAGCTGTGGTATTCGTGGTCAAGTAAGTACCACTGTTCTATTACCACGGTGCCCACTCGCTCCCCAACACTATCGCTTATTCAAGATCTAAATGTAAGGCTGTCTGCTACATGCCACAACCATATCCATATTATTTTTCCTGCAAACGGCATCTGTGGAAAAACTTACATGTTTACCTCCCAGCACAGCACAATTCCTCCTGCTCCTTGGCTCTCCAACAGATTATGCCTTAATATAAAATTGCCCCACAATGAAATAAAAAAGAACAATTTTTCTTTTTAAGTTTTTTATTTCTAATTTATCTAAAACAAACAAAAAAAAAACAACGTCCACATGCAGTCATAAAGTAACAGAGTTCCTTGGTGGTGGAGAAACTATTTTACCTTAATGTAATATATTTAGCTGATTGTAACAATTTTTTAGAAAATATGTTTTCAAATTTTTTTTTAACCCATTCTATATAAGCAATGAGGCACTCTGGTGTCATTGGTTGTACTAGGTCTACCCCATGGTCAGGGAGTGGAAGCACTCTGCTTCACTTAGTGCCTTGCTATGCCCCTGACCATGGGGTAAACCTAGTGCAACCAATGCCCCGTCGTGCCTTATTGCTTAATAACAGACCATCTAGTGTCTAATTTTAAATGGCATTCTTCTGCTGTCTCCATGGGGCTGGCCAGCATGGGCCTGCCCCGCACACTGATAACCTGGGTTCGTGCCCTGACCAAGAGGTGGTAGACATGGAAGCCAGCAAGGGTTCATGCCCTAGGCAGAGGTGGCAGACATGGAAGCCAGCAAGGGTTCATGCCCTGGGCCGAGGTGGCAGACATGGAAGCCAGCAAGGTTTCATGCCCTGGGCAGAGGTGGTAGACATGGAAGCTAGCAAGGGTTCATGCCCTGAGCAGAGGTGGCAGACATGGAAGCCAGCAAGGTTTCATGCCCTGGGCAGAGGTGGCAGACATGGAAGCCAGCAAGGGTTCATGCCCTGGGCAGAGGTGGCAGACATGGAAGCCAGCAAGGATTCATGACCTGGGCAGAGGTGGCAGACATGGAAGCCAGCAAGGGTTCATGCCCTGGGCAGAGGTGGCAGACATGGAAGCCAGCAAGGGTTCATGCCCTGGGCAGAGGTGGCAGACATGGAAGCCAGCAAGGGTTCATGCCCTGCGCAGAGGTGGAATACATGGAAGCCAGCAAACTCCGACTAAATAACCATGAGGATATTCTTCTTGCAGATGGTAGAGCACCAGCATGTCATTCTGGTAGCAACATCCAAGGAAGGTATTGTTTTTATGTCATTGACAAAGCAGTTGACCTCACTCTTCCTGGCACCACAACCCAAGTCGTAGCTGTCTTGTTATCACAGCAAGTTGTGCAGGTTAAGGTTTTTCCAAGCAGGCCTGGGATCAAATCCCAGTGAAGGCACTTATTTTTGTACTGCACAAAGCCAGGTCATCAGTGTTATGAGCTGTAAGTCAAATCACTACACCTATCATCTGACCTCTTCAAACAATGTTTTCTGGGAGTAGAAGTCTAGGAAGGGAGGGGTCCAGTAGATCACTAGGAAACATGTATCTGGCTTGGGCTGAGAAGCTAATGCCCCACAATGAAATAAAAAAGAACAATTTTTCTTTTTAAGTTTTTTATTTCTAATTTATCTAAAACAAACAAAAAAAAAACAACGTCCACGTGCAGTCATAAAGTAACAGAGTTCCTTGGTGGTGGAGAAACTATTTTACCTTAATGTAATATATTTAGCGGATTGTAACAATTTTTTAGAAAATATGTTTTCAATTTTTTTTAACCCATTCTATATAAGCAATGAGGCACTCTGGTGTCATTGGTTGTACTAGGTCTACCCCATGGTCAGGGAGTGGAAGCACTCTGCTTCACTTAGTGCCAGGGAGATGATGACAGATGGAGCAAAGGCAGTCCCAACTAAGCTAACAAGCAGGCCTCAGGTACAGGTCAGAAAGGTGAGGGTGGGGTTGAGTGTTCCTGGTGTACACTCATATGGCCATCTGTGCATAGCACTTGTACGTGACTGCTTTATGTGCACCGTCTCTGGGCGCAAACCCAGTCGGCACACAGTGAGAGCTAGAATACCTCATCTGAATTCCAACTTATGTGCCAAGGGAACTCCATAACCACAGCACGTATGTTCAGTACTGTGTCCACCAAATTAATGAGCTGGTGCAAAAGGGTACCCTTCTGCAACACATTTTGTAACCCATGAAACTGCACTGGAAAATCTGTCCACTTATTGTTTTACAGTAAGTACAAAGTCAGCTCTTTATTAATGGAAGTTTATCACTGTTTTTTTTGGTCTGTTAAAATTTTTTTTACATAGTATTTACATCGATAATATCTGATTTATTTATTTGAATTTTGATGACCAGGTGGGCCCACTGGGACAGACATGTCCCCTTTTTAGGGGCAACCCAGGGAATATAGGCATTCCATATACAGAGAAATATAGCACTTTACAAAAGGTACTCAGGAACAAATGTATAAATACAATAGCTAAAACAATAGAGACTGTCCAGTGAGGACAGTGAAAACACAACAGTATGTCACCATTTCCATGACAATCCATCGCTGGGTGCAAATGCCTAGCGAACTTAGACCACATGGCAGTATACAAGTTATCCATTTTAATATAATACTATATATTACATAAATATAGACAGAAAAGTGGAGAAAAGGTGAGGTCAGGGGAGGTGTGGAGAAGATTGTGTATCAGGTAGGGAAGGGCGAGATGGGGGAAGGAGGGAGAGGAGAAGCAGACTGATAGGAGAGGATTAGGTGCAGTTACAAATAGGAAGTGGAAAGAAGATTTATTTGACGTGTCTCGAACTGGGGAAGAGAGGAACATGAAAACAGACTGTGAGGCGGAGTATTTAATTTTTGGGGTGCTGCTGAAGAGATGGATCTCTATGGCTCATCGGGTTTTGGGTATTGTTAGTACAGGGAGGTGGGAGGATCTGAGGGTCCTAGGGCAGGGTTTCAGTGTGAGCAGATTGGAGAGGATGGGTGGGGAAGGAAGGTGGACGAGTTTGAAGATGGTGCATAGTACAGGGAAATCCATTTTGACCTCAAAGGATGGCCAGCCTAGGGTATTGAGCACGTCACAGTGTTACTACTGATACTTAAACAAGTTTTTGTGTTTTGCTTTTTAAGTGTATATCAACAACAGAAAAGGTACTTTTCTTTCTTATTCTTTTTATTTTTTTAGTTCCCAGACATCCAACCCACCCCCACCACACATCCACTGGCCCCACCCTGAATCCTGCCAGGGCCCAAGTCCTCCACTCTGACAGTCATCCATGCCAGAGATACCCAGTTAGGCTAGGATCCCTGACTGGCTGTGACGGTGTTGTGCTGCTGAATGGCATCGGTACAGCCCTCTCTGTGCCATTTTCACTGATGACACTGAGTGGCATCAGACCAAGAGAAGGACACAAACAACACCCTGCAGTCAAATGGTTAAGTGGCAGGGCAATTACGGTCATGGTGCAGTTACTCACTAGCCGCAACTGTGTGAGTGTCACAGATAGGGCCTGGTGTCGGTGCCTAAATGCCCCCCACCCCCATGCACCCTTTATGACACTGATGTCTTTAATCAGAGTACTCCATTAACATCTAAAAAAACATAACATAGGCTAGGATTCTCACTTTATGTTCTTATTATGTTAACTATCAAGCTCGGCAGAATCGACAGTTTTACAAATACTTCAGTTCATGTTTATCAACATTATAAGCAAAGCGAAGCCGGCCCGCCGGCGCAATGGTAGGATTACCACTTGCAATGCCAGCAACCCGGGTTTGGGAACGGACTCGGGCTGCTGAAGGGCCAGCCAGGAGGGGAAGGAGGAGGATCAGGCACCCATAGGCAGCTCTCCTTCTCTGGGGAGGGTGGGAGTTCTCGTCTTGCTGCAATACCGCCACCTGGGTGACCACAGATGGAGGTGCAGTGAGACAGCACATAGATGGGAGGGAGGACATCAGCCAAGAGTTGGAGCAGCAGTGCGTCAGTACGCACCCCGCCCCTATGCTCTCCTAGCATGCCGACGTCCTGGGGGAGGTACCAGAACAAAGGAAACATCCCACCGTGGTGGTGGTAGAAGGGACTCAGCTGCTCCAGATTCCATAGCCAGGCTCCCATCGGGGATCAACAGGACCTTCTGATGCACACTCTAATGGATTGGGGAGAGGGAAAGAGGTCCCCCTCCTTCCCCGCCCAGGGGGGCAGGCTGAGGCAGGATGGATGTAGGTCCAGTGGCTCCAAGGGAAGTACCCGGGCCGGGACAAGGAGATACCAGACTAGGGATCCTGGAAGGGAACCGTCATGGTGGTGAGAAGGGGGAGAAATTAGAATGTATTACAAAAAAAAAAAAAAAAAAAACACACATTATAAGCAACGCCTAACTAGAATTGCTTTACTGATACAAACATTAATTGGGTAATTGATAGTCTACTACTGTTAAACAGTCGATAATTACAGTACTGTATTGATAATGAGTGCAATTACCATTACAGATTTACTCTTGTGAAACTATGGATTATTTTATTTATAGATACTACTTTATAACAACTAACAAAAACACACAGCAAGCAAGTCCACTGTCAAAGATGCAGAAGATACTGGTGGTATTCTGTCAGGGATAAGCACACCCTTCCCTAGTTTTAGAGTGCCACCAGTATGCCTAGTAGTTAATGCCAACTTAACATCATTGAGCCATTGCACACAACTAGTCAGATCTTTGACCAGCACACTGTAAGTAGAGGTGGGCAAGCCAGGATTTTTTCACCTAGAGCCAAGCAACAGCCGAGTCAGATGTCTGGCTTGACTCTACGAGCCAAAACACGAGCCGAGTCCTGGCTACTGCAGGCTGTCTTCTACATAGGAACTGAATATTTCAGACACTACAATAACTGCTCAGGCTGACCAAAATGCTTACTTTGACAATGACTGGCCAGGCCTTGGCTATCAATTGCTTACAGGGATAGAGCAGAGTCAGGCACTAAGCTCGGGCCAGGCTCGAGCCTGCTCTGATTTACTCATCTCTGACTGTAAGGGGTACAAGAGACAGTAAACCCCATCAGAGAGATTTGAGTTGCTGATCTTGTTGACCCATGAGCCAAATGCCCATTTTCAAGGGCGACCGGGATACACAGTACAAAACACATACACACGTTAATAAAGTTACTTTATTTGACGCAGGTACAAACAGAACGAGAAAATAGCTACTCACAAAACTCAAATTTGAAAAGAATAGAGAAGCTAGGAAAAAGAATGAAGACTCGTCAGCAACATTAATATTTTTTAAACCTAAAAACGCAACCGTTCTTAATTTTTTTAAATATTTTTTACTTCACCGTGTAATACAGAAACTAACTTTTTACAAAACATTACCTACTTCCAAACATACAGGTAAAGAGAGGGCAGAATATTGAACAATTATATTGAACAATTTTCAAAAATGTTAATTGACACAGAAAGTGGTCAACATGGGGAATAGCGTATTCGGTCAGACGGCGGAAACAAGGACTGCTCAGGCTTTCAAAGCAGGACTAAACAGATTCCTTAGGGAGAAAGGCAGTGAGGATTACACAGCATAAGTAGGGTCAACAGTCCAGCTGAGAGGTTTGAAAGTATGTTCATACTCAAACAATACAGTCACTGCCATTAAGCGGGGGGCCAGACATGATGAATTCTTAGTCCCTTCGGTCACCATAATATAGTTGCTGCATGAAAACTGAATGCATTTTATCAATATACAACAAAAAGCCCATCCCATAAAATCCTTTTAATAATGCAACCATGCTGCATAATTTTAACCACCCCCTCGCTACCCTTATGTACACACACTTATTACAAAGTCTAATCTTCCACTGCAAAGTAGAGTACGGAAAAGGAACAGATTCTTCTTTGTTTTGTCCCATTCCCCCCTTGTCTTGAAAGAAGCTGTTGGCAGTACCTCACTGCCAGGCTGTGGCTATTGGTAAGATACCATTGTCAGGGCTGCGACGACTGGCTGGCCCCATCCAACAGAGCTGTTAGTACTAACAGGCCCCCCACTAGCAGGGCTGTGGCAAATGGAAGGCATACTCCAGTGGACACATGAATACCGACCACTCAAACAAGGCCATAGCCACCAGCACACTACTCCATCGCACAACAAACATTTTGCACAGTTCAAGACTGGCACCTCAGTGTAGTTCACAAAATATATAGACTGTAAAACGCATTTTACTTGCAACGCCATTAATATAACACATAAATCATTCTAATTCATAGACATACAGGATGATAGTAAAGTCAACATTATTTTTAGTACATACTTAGGATAATATTATAGCCACTCCCAGCTCTAAGCCTTAAGCACACCCACTAAGGGTTGCCCACTTTCATAATTACTGCAAGTTACTCAACAGACACACCTGGAAGTTTACACAGCTGTCTTTCTACATGAATTTCTAAACACAGTATGGTCCCTATACTGTACCTATTTTTATTAACTCCATAATTACTGGTTAAGTCTACAAATACACTGATTTTTCAAGACTTTCAAACTCTTTAATACAGGAGTATTGTATAAAGAATATTATAAACCGGGTGCCATATATGGAGGAAGCTGATTGGTTGAGAGGTGTTTGAAGCCATGACGATTTCTGACTACATACCCATGGCTTCAAAAAACCTCCGGCCACCAGCCTCCTCACGGACCACTGACAGCAAACTCATCCGACCACCGACACATCTATGGTAAAGATGCCACTTCAGCAGCACCAAGCTGTCGGAAAACCGTGAGCACAACAACGAACAACCACAACTGCTACTCCATCAAGGATCCCAAAACTGACCACAGGATGTCTTTTTTTTTTTTTTAATTCCTCCCATCGCAATGTTCCACAGATCCCTCACTCCCCTTCAGGCAAGGCACCAGAATGCAAACTGTGGTGTGGAACAAGGGTTGAGCACCTGTTCATACATCCACTTGCCGTTTCTTCAGTTCACCACAAACACACTTGTGACCCTGCTGGTACCTACCTATGTATTTTTGGCAGCCTAAGTTACTGCCATAACCCAATCTGCTATTTATTTTTAAAATGAAGCTTCTTTTAAAGACAGCGCTGCTGAGTGCGGTTTTACTGTTTCCATCTCTCTCTTTTCAGAGGCACGCGCTTGGATGCCCATTTACCACACGCAGTAGCGCTCACAAGGATTACTTTCTAACAACTATTTTAAATCCTCATCCAACAGTTCACCTGTATTTATCAGCATCAAGCTAAATGGTGTCTCTTACTGATCTATTCAGAAGACCGGACACGTCCCTCCTATATGGTCCGTTCCCTTTCAAACTGTGACCTCTACCCCTTGTAGTGGCTCCAGTGACATTTAAAAAAATATAAATCCTACGTGTTTTCAGACAGCTCGCTGCAACTGTCTCATCTCCCAAACAAACCTCAAGTATAAAACATCTGACTCCTGACCATACTATGCAGTGCTGGCAGGTGAGATAGTAGTTTACAACTGCACCTCCTCCAGAGCAGCACCATCTGCTGTCCAGAGCCCTCCAGGAACTATTTTCTCAAAAGGTACTCCAACACTCCAAAAAACTCACCTTCAGAAGGTTTTAAAACTTGTATTTTTTTATTTGTTTACTAATAAAATTTTTAGCCAATTCATAATAGCAATAATGCACTCCAGGGTGTGGTATATCATGGGATATCATCATTTCTCAGCTGTTGGACGCACACGGCCTGCGGCCTCGTGCCCAACCACCCGAGGCGTGATGATATCCCATGATATACCACACCTTGTCATGCATTATTGCTTAAATGTACATGGGGTGCTGTGTTTAAAGAGAATTTTACACACACCCAAGATGCTGAATGCTACATAACCCCCCCCCACCGAAAGCGAAGCTTGATGGGGTTTATGTAGCAACTAAATGCCACCAAGGCCTGATGTTGCACAAGGCCAAGCATGAGTTGTATTCACTGGCAAGGGAATGCGGGGGGACCCCAGATATTCTAGTGCACTTGGGCACAAACGACATAAATGGTAATAGTGAAAAAGAAATTCAGGCAAGGTTCCGGGAGTTGGCCAGGGTATGCCTTTCCATAGGCTGTAAGATTTCCTTTTGGAAATCCTGCCAGTGCTAAGGGCAAGTGGGAAAAACAAGAAGATGATTAGGGGGCTAAATCAGTGGCTTATGGAGTGGTGTGGGGAATTGGGGTATGGCCTGGTGGGGGACTGGGGGAAGACTTGGGAGGATAAGGGGCTGTACACTAGGGACATACTCCATCTTAATTTGGAGGAGAAGGAAAACCTTAAGCTCAAACTAGCTGGGTTCATCAGTGAAAGGTGGAGTTTAAACTTGTGAAGGGGGGAGGGATCAAAAAAGGGGCAGTGCCAGCAGGTACGATAAATGAGGGACATGGTCTCCACTCCTCTACGGGCTAGGGAGATATGGAAATGGGTCACCAGGTAGGGTGCAGGAGCTAAGAAATGGAGCTCGGGGGAGAGGAGGGAAAAGGAGGAGAGTGGTCTGATAAATGCCAGAGCTTAGGAAATAAATGCCTAAGCTCCAGGCAATGCTAGTTGAGGGGTGGTAGATGTGGCAGCAGTCACTGAGACCTGGGCCACCAACGCACGAAGGGACCCAAATCTGAGAGCTATACTATGTTCAGAAAAGATGGGGGGGTGGTGGTGTAGCACTGTTAGTCAGAAATGGCATGGGTATTGGAGGGGTAGAGGAGGCAGGGGGGAATGTGGAGGACATTTGGGTCACCCTGCTGACACAGGGGCTAAGAGAGTAAAGGTCAGAGTGGTATACAGACCACCAGCACTGGCAGAGGTTCTGGAAGAAAGTTTGGTAGCAGATCTCGAGGGACACTGTAGATTGGGAAAGGGAAGGGTAGTGGTAATGGGGGACCTAAACATGCCGGGAACAGACTGGGGGACTATGACGTCACCAGTGGCCAGGGAGCAGAGGCTGCTGGATGTCTTCCAGGATGCGCTCCTGATCCAGCAGGTGGGTGAGCCAACTAGGGAGGCCTGGACAGTGGATGTGGTCCTGGCGGACAGTGATCAGATTAGGGGCCTAGAGGTGAAGGACCCATTGGCGAGGAGTGATCATGCCACAGTCTGGTTCCTCCTGGGCCTAGGGGGTGAGGAAAGCCACACAAGTATAGTAACTGACTTTAGGGGTGCAGACTTCAGGGAGATGGGAAGGATCCTTAAAAATCGTTTGGACAGGATGAGGCCAGATATGGATGCTGACAGCAAGTGGGAGATCATTATCAGGGGAATACAAGAGGTTATCAGATCCTGCGTAAGGGAATGGCTTAAGTTCGGTAAGGCTAGAAAACCCTGCTGGTGGACCCGGGAGGTACAGGAGGTGGTGAGGGACAGGAAGGCGGCCTATAGGCACTTCAAGCGCTCAAGGAGTGAAAGGGATCAGGAGGAATATGAGCTGACAGCCAAGAGAGTCACCAGGGTGGTGAGAGCAGCTAAGGCAAAAAAGGAGCAGTCCTTGGCCAGTGGGATCTGGGGGGGGGGGAGAGACAAGGGGTTCTTTAGATACATAGGGGAAAACAGGAAAGTAAGGTGGCAGATCAGCAGGATAAGGATAGGGGATGGTTGGGCACAGGAGGTGGGGGAACAGGCAGAAGTCCCAAATGAGTACTTTGCCTCAGTTTTTACCGGGGGGGGGGATGGAGGGGCTATGTTTTGCATGGGGAGCGGGGCAAACCAGAGGAAGGGGTGGGACCAGTAGAGATCAGGGGCCCTGATGCGTCTGGGGAAAAGGAGGGGCCACAAAAGACAGGTGGGGAGCCAGCAGTACAGGATGAAAAGGAGGAGGATGTGGAGGCTTAAATCCCAGTAGAGAGAATAAGGGAAGCCCTCGGGTCCCTTCAGACAGAGAAAGCACCTGGGCCAGATGAGATACATCCCAGGGTGCTGAGGGAACTGGCAGAGGAGCTTTTCAACATCTCTCTGAGGACTGGGTGGGTGCCCCAAGACTGGAGGGTGGCCCATGTCATGCCAATCCACAAGGCAGGATCAGTGTCAGTGGCTCAGCAGGTAGCACACTCGTCTCTGAGGCTGGAAGATCAGAGGGCAGTGGGTTCAGTTCCCACATCTGGCACTTGGGTTAATATCCCAGTGCTGACACTGTGGTGCAGCATGAGAGGGGTGCTGCACTTCTGAGGTGCTGTCTTTCGGATGAGACTTTAAACCGAGGTCCCATCTGCCTGTTCTGGTGGTAGTTGAGGTGGATGTTAAAGATCCTATAGCACTTATCGAAAAGAGTAGGGGAATTTCCCCGGTGTCCTAGCCAAATTTCCCTCATTCACTAAAAATATCACCAACAGCTTAATCTGGTTCAAGGTCAGTTGGCATTCATCTGTATCTCCTTCCCCCGGGTCGTGCCTGAAAATAGGCAGGATTTGTCCAGTGCACTTACCCAGTCAACAAAAACTAACTAAATAAATAACAAATAAGAGAGGAGGCGGGAAATTACAGGCCCATTAGCCTGACGTCAGTTGTCAGCAAGGTGATAAAGGGTATTGTCAAGGAAAGGCTGGGGGGGGGGTTATTCGAGCAAACTGGGTATTTGGATGCTAGGCAGCATGGCTTTGTCCTGGGAAGATCGTGCCAGACAAACTTTGTTGAGTTCTATGACTGTGTGACGAGTGCCCTGGACCAGGGTAGGCTGGTGACGTCCTCTTTCTGGACTTCAGCAAGGCATTTGATTCGGTACCCCACAGTGGCCTGCTGGCTACGCTGAAGGAAATGGGGGCAGACAGACAGCTGTTAAGATGGATAGTAAATTGGCTCTCTGAGCACACTCAGATGGTGGTGGTTGGAGGGTTAACCTCATCCCCAAGGTGGGTTACTAGTGGGGTGCCCCAGGGGTCAGTGCCGGGGCCACTCCTGTTCAATGTCTATGTCTCAGACCTACGGAAGGGGATCAGGAGTGAAAAGAGCCTCTTTGCATAGGACTCCAAGCTGGGTGCAGTGGTGGATGAGGAGGAGGGGAGGGTGGCCTTGCAGGAGGTCTTGGAGGCTCTGAAAAGGTGGTCAGGAAAATGGAAACTAAAATTCAATGCAGGGAAGTGCAAGGTTCTGCACCTGTGAGTCAGAAATCCAGGTCAGGGGTATACCCTGGGAGGAGATACGATTCAAGTCACGGAAGGTGAGAGGGACCTGGGGTAGTGGTAGATGTCAAAATGAACAACTCAGAGTCCTGTAGGAGGGCAGCGGCAAAAGGCAAATATGATGCTGGGATGCATCGCCAGGAAGGTGGAAATGTTCCTTCCCCTGTACAACTGCTTGGTTAGGCCACACCTCGAGTACTGTGTGCAGTTTTGCAGACCACATTTAAAGAGGGACGTTACACTCCTAGAGAGGGTCCAAAGGAGGGCAACCAAAATGATCTGAGGCCTGGGGGAGAGGACCTATGATGAGAGGCTCAAGGAGCTCAACATGTACACCCTGGAGAAGAGGAGGGACCAGGGGGGGGGGAGACATGATAGAGGTCTTTAAATACATGAAAGGGATCAGTAAGGGAGGCACAGTCAGGGTGCTCCAAAGGAAGGCGGGGGGGGGCAACGAGAGGTCACAGGTGTAAGCTGGAAGGGGGCAGGCTCAGAGGGGTGAGGAGGAAGTGGTATTTCACCGAAAGGGTGGTGGAGCCATGGAATGCGATGCCCAGGGATCTGGTAGAGGTGGAGACCATGGATGGGTTTAAGAGGGGATGGGACAGGTATAGGGGGAGGGTAAATCTGACCAAGCCCAATACAGGTGGAACATCTGGGACTGGGGACAATATAACCCAGGGGGAAGGGAGACACCAAAAATCGGCCCTCAGTGTGGGTGCTGAAAATCAAGCAGACTCGAAAGACCATTAGGCCTATTCTGCTGGCATTTTAGTATGTTAGAATGTTTATTTAAGCATCCAACACCGAAGGTGTATGAAAATTGAGTTTTACACACCATTCCATCTTTTATTTTACATAATTGCTGGGGAGTGTTTTTTCACCACATCAATTACATAAAACACACATTGCTGTGCAGCCGCAGTCAAGCTGAAGCGTGGTCTGTGGTCAGGTTCTAGTGGCTGTGTTAGCGTTTACTTTAGTTTTTTTTTTGTAAACGGTTCCTCCTACAAGTGTCTCACAAGTGTAAGAGTGCGTGTTTTTTTTTTTAATTTACTGTATTTTTACTGTATTACTGAGTCTGAGTGCAAGTGAGGACATGTGGCATGATGAGGGGAAGACCACAGCACGCGGATGTGTGGAGCAAGGGAAACCTGACGTGTTCATCATTATAACCAGCTGGTTATAACGGCAAATCATACCTGGTTTTCTCTATGGGAAAAAAATGTTCCCCGGTTATTAAAGAGCAGTTAACATGTTGTTAACTGTGAACTGCAGTTTGCCACATGCTCTCTATTACAAAATAAATAGATCATTTGTGCATCAACATTCAAACATTTTCCTCATGCTTCATTGAGGGAGTGGTTGGCGGACTCCACATACAGTAGCAACCTCCAGCAGCACAGCAGTTTTGAGGACTACCCCCATGAAGCAACTCTCACTGGGAAACACACCTCTCTCTTCCACAAACCCCCACGCACCTTCAGCAAACCCAAGCAGTGGCAGTGAATCACACTCTGGCATACGGGCATATTGTCATTACCATGGTTGGGGCAAGCCAGACTCCAGTTTATCCAGGCCCAGCCAAAAAACAGGGTTTCAGTCCTACAGTGATTTTTCACCAATAAATACCACCAAAAACCAGTAACTACACAAGATAAAATATGGGAACAGGTGTGAATTCTCTCTAGATATATATATATATATTATATATTATATATATGTATACACACACATATACATATACATATATTAAAGAGCTACTGACACCTCAAAGAAAACACTGAAAAAATGTAATCATTAGATACAATTTAGCTTGCATTCCATACGTATTCTATATATTTCTCTTCCCCATTATTACGGAGAAAATTTCCATGACTACGTGATCTTTATCCTTTTGAGTTCCCTTACAGTTCACTGCCTCTATAGCTCACTCCCTACTTCAAGTCATAATCCTCTGCTGTGACATCACAGTCTGTTAGCATGATACTAACTATGATGTGACAAGCAGGGCATTATGACCTCAGGTAGGGAGAAAGCAACAGGAATAGCTGAACTCTTCAAGAACAAAGATTTTGCTGTAATGCAAATGACCTCAGTAGTAAATAATGTAGAGGAGGAACATAGAACTAACCTGACATACAAGCTGAACTGCGACTAACTGTTATGTTTTGTTAAAGTTGTCCTGAAGGTGTCAGCTGCTCTTTAAAACACACCTTCAGTGTGCACAGTCTTCATAAATCACTCATGCTTCAGTCTTCTGGATTATGGACAGCACACACCTCGGGTGTGTAAAAGAAAAAACTCATAGCACACTAATTCCGAACTGTTATTCTCTATATAATTACTGGCCAGCATTTGTTATTTGTCAAATAACTATGTTGTCATTATTAGGAGGTCGTTATGAAGCCTTTTGGAGCACTGGCTGTGGAGCCAAGTAGTCTGCAAGTGTAGCTGGAGTCTCAGAGTCCCTGTGGTTAGCAAATCTACTCAAACTGCAGGACCGGTCAACACTCCCTCCTGTTAAGAATCTGAATGCAGATTTAATCAGAGTCAAGATCTCTCTTCTTGGACAGTAGAGCAGGTTTTCTGGCGGCAGGGGCCGAATCACCCTTGGAACTTACCACTTGCCAGGGAAGCCCCACAGGAAATTGTATAAAAAGCTTCTCCAACTGCTGTGTGGTGTTCTGGAGAGAAAGGAAGGGAGCAGGATAATTCTTATTAGTGTGCGTTTTCCAGGAAAGCTCCCTTGTGTAGAAAGTTATTTTCAAGAAAAGCTGTGCAGTAAGACTAATGTAAGCTTCTGTTAAGTTTAGGTTTTTCCATTCTTTGTAATGCTACTGTTTACTAACTTTTGTTTTTTTTTTTTATTCCTTATATGTTATTTGTGTATTGTGTGCATTCTGTAGGTACAACAAAGTATCTTATATTTAATAAATCTGTATCTGTGCATCCTTTAAAAGGTATAGGTAACTATTTTACTATACACGTTGTGTTCCATCTCTGAGCACACACTGCCAAACTGCAATGAAGCTGCTCCAAGTACAGAAGCCGGGTCAGGAGGGAGTACATTTTCCTACGCCCAGGCCTTGTATTGTGTAGACAAGTGCATAATTGGAAAAAGGCAACAATCTAGTGTGAATTTACAAAAGACGGGTGGTGCAAACGTGTGATGTGCCAACCTGTCTGCAACAAGTATGAGGAGCGTGTCACACTAAGTGAACTGGAAATCTTTTGGTAGGTAATATTTTGAGAAGTCTGGGGACTGTGGCAGGGACCAGGACTCCCATCTCCACAACAAACTGGTAAATTTTGGAGGGTTCCTCAGAACTGTAGAAGCCCCAACCTGACTGCATACCTTGAATGAAAATGATTGATGGGGCTGACCCATCAACGTTGCGGTAGCACCACCACTCGTGACAACGGCAACCCGGGTTTGGGAACAATCCTGTGTCATCGGGGGTCAGCCAGGGGAGGAGGACCGAGTGTCCCAGAGGGTGCGCTCCTCCTCTGGGCCGAGTGAGTCTCCTGCCTCGTTGCAATACTGCCACCTGGGTGACCACAGGTGGCAGTGCAGCAGAGGATGCTGCAGGAGGGACTGACACAGGACAAGGATCTGGGTTAGAACACACACACTGTGTGCACATATGCCTTGGACCACCACTGAGTGCCAGCATCAATGGGGATGGAAGGAAATTTAAAAAAAAACGCCCTACTGCCAGGTAGCTGATGGACCCCCAAGGGGACTGAAGGAGGACTGGTCCTGGACCCTACGCATGGCAGCCTGGTGAGGAATACAGAGGCAAAGGGGGGAGCTCCCTTCTACCCTGACTGGCGGGGCCTGATCCGAGGCAGGATGAAGGTGGGGATTTGCACAGGGGATACAGGATCCAGCTAAACAAGGCACCCTGGTGTTCCAGTTCGGTAGACAACAGGGGGAAAAAAACAAAGAATATAAAAAAACAGATATAAAAAAGAAAATGACTGATGTGAAAGTAAATTGAAAAAGAAATTTAGAAGAACAGATGGTGCTTTATTGGGCCCCTGCTTTTCCGATTAGAGTCTCAAACACAAATCAAGGATCCTGTGGAAGTTACTAAGAGGGAGACTGAAGTGCTCTACCATTCATAAAAACAACCCAAACTGTTTGAATAAATGAGTTGATACAACGATGGGTCATTTTGTGCAACATAAAAATGTACAATGTTTCTCCAGAATCGCTAACAGGACTTTGCTGTAACAGCAAAAAAAGTATACTGAGCTGTTGACACATGAGAGAAGCTGGTACTGAAGGTCTGCAGCATCAGGAGCTTAACTAACCAGCATCTCAAAGAGTAAAGTTAAATATTTTGGATTAGAAGTGTATATTCTGCAAACTGCGTATGTATACTGCATGTTGTATGCATTTACAGTCCCTATTTATTTTTTTTTAGAATTTTACAAACCAGGATATATACATTTAGGTGAGACAACTCATTTTCAATAGTGTCCATGGACAGTTACAGCAGCAAAGGTTCTACCAGCTGAGGTCTAAGACAACAGCAAATGCATACAAAATGTTACATTCATGCTAAACGCATTTACACTTCTCTCTACAATACCTATTAATAAAGTTAGAAACAACAAAGTTAGAGGAAATACGAGTCAGTGTGTTGGGTAGCATACTGTGAGTACACAGTCATAGAAACATAGAATCTGATGACAGATGAGGAGCGCTTCTACCACCTAGTCTGCCCGTTTTTCCCCACCTACTGTATAACCGCAGACCCTGCTTGATCTCTGGCTTATCTCCCCCCCCCCCTTGACTTTATCACCAAGGTTCCCTTATGCTTATCCCATGTTTTCTTGAACCTCGTTACAGTTTTTGCCCCACCACCTCCACTGGGAGGCTGTTCCAGGCATCCACCACCCTCTCTCTGAAGAAGTACTTCCTCACATCTTCCTCAAGTCTACCCTTCCAGTTTCATAGCATGGCCCCTTGCCCTTGAGCGTCTTTTTGTTTCTGAAAGATGCTTCCCTCTTGAACCTTATTTATACCTGTGAGGTATTTGAAAGTTTCTGTCATATCCCCCCCCCTCTTTCCCTCCATTCCTCTAGTGTATACATAATAAGGTCCTTCAGTCTTTCCTCACAGGGCTTTTGCTGCAGACCCTGCACCATTTTGGTTGCCCTTCTCTGAAATGCCTCAACTCTTTCTATGTCCTTCCGGAGATGAGGTCTCCAGAACTGGACACAGTACTCCAGGAGAGATCTCACCAGTGATGTATACAGGGGTAACACCACCTCCCTCCTCCTTCTTCTTGTCATGCCTCTCCCTATGCACCCCAGCATCCTGCTAGCTCTCCCGACTGCCCTGTCACACTGCCTAATCACCATTAGGCCATGAGATATGATAACTCCAGGTCTCTTTCCTGTTTGGTGGTCCTCAATACCTCTCCTCCCATTGTGTACTTCCCCCCTGGGTTTCTGTGTCCCACATGTACTTTTCTGCACCGAAGACCAGTTGCCATACAGGGTTTTAAATAATTGATTAGCAGTTTTTTTTCTTGGAACAATACAAACTGTACAGAAAGTATTTATATGGATTTTCTTGAAGTGCTGTGTTTGTTAAACACAGTGAGGCAAGAGCTATGCATTTTCACAAAGTTTTAGCACTTTTATGAGCAAAACGCTAATCAATTTTTAAGAGTTAAATAAAACCCTGCCATAACCTTGACCACTCCTCTAACCTTTTCAGATCCCTCTTGTTTTTCCACCCCCTGGAGTATCTTCCCTGTTGCAGATTTTAATGTCATTCGCAAACAGTTTGTGGGGGGGGGGGCAATTTATGTCTCCCTGCTTCCACCCACCACTACCCCTGGCTAGTTTTAATGTTCACCAGTGTAACATTTAAACTGTTCATTGAGGACTGTGGTCCCCCTCCTGGACAGATACAGGCCATCTCTCCTGCACTGGCCTTCTCACCCCAGGTGTGACCCCAATCCCCAATGTAGCCGAACCCCTCCTCTCTGCACCATTCCTTCGACCACTAGCTGAAGCTCCTGGTACGGAGCACCCTATCTTTCCTCCTGTCATACACAGGAAGACCCTCAGAAAAGGCCACTGAGCTTGCTGACCCAAGACCCTCCCCACTCCCTGAACTCCCCCGAATTATCCTCTCCCCATCCCTAGCCCAGTCATTTGTCCCCAGGTGGACAGTGACAGCTAGATTCCCCTTCCGTCCTTCTGCTGTAGCGATCCCAAGGATCCGCTTTCCATTCCTCCAAACCGTGGCACCGGGTAGGCACCTAACCTCCTTCTCCACCTCCCTTCCTGTCCCCTAATCTATCCCTCTCACGATGGAGTCCCCCACCAGGAATCTCTTCCTTCTCCTCTTGGGTCCTCTGC